>OX244269.1:0-1232500 GCA_945867215.1 Epinotia demarniana
ACCTAACCTAACCTAACCTAACCTAACCTAACCTAACCTAACCTAACCTAACCTAACCTAACCTAACCTAACCTAACCTAACCTAACCTAACCTAACCTAACCTAACCTAACCTAACCTAACCTAACCTAACCTAACCTAACCTAACCTAACCTAACCTAACCTAACCTAACCTAACCTAACCTAACCTAACCTAACCTAACCTAACCTAACCTAACCTAACCTAACCTAACCTAACCTAACCTAACCTAACCTAACCTAACCTAACCTAACCTAACCTAACCTAACCTAACCTAACCTAACCTAACCTAACCTAACCTAACCTAACCTAACCTAACCTAACCTAACCTAACCTAACCTAACCTAACCTAACCTAACCTAACCTAACCTAACCTAACCTAACCTAACCTAACCTAACCTAACCTAACCTAACCTAACCTAACCTAACCTAACCTAACCTAACCTAACCTAACCTAACCTAACCTAACCTAACCTAACCTAACCTAACCTAACCTAACCTAACCTAACCTAACCTAACCTAACCTAACCTAACCTAACCTAACCTAACCTAACCTAACCTAACCTAACCTAACCTAACCTAACCTAACCTAACCTAACCTAACCTAACCTAACCTAACCTAACCTAACCTAACCTAACCTAACCTAACCTAACCTAACCTAACCTAACCTAACCTAACCTAACCTAACCTAACCTAACCTAACCTAACCTAACCTAACCTAACCTAACCTAACCTAACCTAACCTAACCTAACCTAACCTAACCTAACCTAACCTAACCTAACCTAACCTAACCTAACCTAACCTAACCTAACCTAACCTAACCTAACCTAACCTAACCTAACCTAACCTAACCTAACCTAACCTAACCTAACCTAACCTAACCTAACCTAACCTAACCTAACCTAACCTAACCTAACCTAACCTAACCTAACCTAACCTAACCTAACCTAACCTAACCTAACCTAACCTAACCTAACCTAACCTAACCTAACCTAACCTAACCTAACCTAACCTAACCTAACCTAACCTAACCTAACCTAACCTAACCTAACCTAACCTAACCTAACCTAACCTAACCTAACCTAACCTAACCTAACCTAACCTAACCTAACCTAACCTAACCTAACCTAACCTAACCTAACCTAACCTAACCTAACCTAACCTAACCTAACCTTTTTTTTTTTTTTTTTTTTTAAGAGGGGAAAATGCATTACGCATACCACCAGGGTGCGGGGACGGACCCTGGTGGTTATGTGGGACTCCCTTGTCGGCTAATAAGACCTACGGTTTACCCACTAAAAACCCCTCTATCTGCCGCCTCCACGCTGTAAGGCGAGGTCGTGGGAACTCAAGTACTCTACCACAACCTCGCCAGCGGCTGTCCGGAGCTCCGGACTCGTCTCCGGGTGGACTTTATACCTCCCGCTTCTTCTCAAAGGGCGTGCCAATGGCATGCCCGCGACTCGGGGAACCTTCATGTAGGCGACAAGCGTCCCCGTGCCTACCGCCCACGGGTGCCCTTAAGGGGGTATTCGGCGGTCGTAGGCCAACCGCCGTCGCCCCACACGTTTGCGGCGCATTGGTTGGGAGGCCGGATCCTCCTCCCTTCCACGCTCCGCCGCCTCCTTCTGTGCCATCACATCCTCACAGAAGGAGGCCACCGCTTTCCATGACCTGTCGCCGCCAACCATGGCTTCGACCACGGCAGGCAGGGACAGGTCGTGCCCCATTACAGCCATGAGAGCGGCCCGCTGTTCCGCCCAAGTTGGGCACACTGCCAGCGTGTGTTGGGCCGTATCCTCGGCATCACCGCACGCGTGGCATTCCATTGTCGGTTCCCGTCCCGCCACCCTGCACAGATATCTCCCAAAGCAGCCGTGCCCTGACAGGATCTGCACAAGGTGGAAGGAGAGAAACCCCCCGTTTCTTCCGACCCATCTCTCAAGGACGGGCCGGATAGCTCCGATGGTCAAGTGGCCAGCACTCGGCGTCTCCAGCCTTTCCTTCCACTTCTGGATGAGGACACTGCGGGAGTCGAGCCTCCACCGCCTGATCTCCTCCAGAAGTGGTTGGTCCCCCCTAGCCCGCGCCTCGGTGACACGCCAATATACATCGGCCAGTACTGAAGCGTCGAGGTCCCAGGGTGGGGGTCCCCGCCAACACGCAGGCCGCCTCGTAGGAAACGGTGCGGTATGCCCTCGCCATCCTGACCGCCATGACCCTCTGCGGCCTTCGCAGTTGGGCCTGGTTCTTGGTGTTCAGGGATCCGGCCCAGATGGGTGCCCCGTACAGAGCCATCGGCCGCACCACTCCTGCGTACAGTCTCCGGCAGCTCGCGTTTGGCCCGTCCAAATTGGGTAACAGTCGGCTGAGTGCTGACGCCGTCCCCATCAGTTTCGGAGCAAGGCACCTAAAGTGCTCCGTGAACGTCCAACGACTGTCAAGGATTATGCCTAGGTACCGCATTGTCGACTTGACAGCGATGGACGTTCCTCCCACCGCCAGGCTGGAACCCGCCGGAGGAGCCTTCCGGGGCCCATGAAAGCACAGCGCCTCGGATTTATTCAGAGCCACCTCTAGCCCCAGCCTTCTGATGCGGGCCACCACCGTTGCCACGCCTGCCGTGGCCCGGATCGATGCCTCCTGGAACGTGCTCCCGCGTGCCGTCACCAAGGTGTCATCGGCGTAGCACGTCACCTTGACACCTGGCAAATTGCGTCCTCTCAGCACCCAGTCGTACCCGATGTTCCACAGGAGCGGGCCAAGGACCGACCCCTGTGGAACACCGCACGACAGCCTCTTCTCCTGCCACTCCTCGCGCGTAGGGTACCTGACGGCTCTATCGGAGAGATAGTCCTCTACCGTCTTCCGGAGGTACTCGGGCACGGCATGGTGCCTCAGTGCCGCCGTGATGCAGGCCCAGGGGAGGGAGTTGAACGCGTTGGCGATGTCAAGGGACACCGCCAATACTACCTCTCCCTGGGCCACTGCTTCCTCCGCCAGGGTCCTCACGCGCGCTATGGCGTCAATGGTGGACCTGCCCCGGCGAAATCCGAACTGGTGGTCGCTGAGGTCCGGCCCTATCCCTTCCAGATGCCGGTTCAGGCGAGCGGCCACCACGCGTTCGAGCAGTTTGCTGGCCTCGTCCAACAGCACTATAGGCCTGTAGGCCGAGGGCGAGTCTGCGGGTCGCCCCTCCTTACGCAGAAGGACCAGTTTACCGGCTTTCCACGCACGGGGGAACTGTCCCTGCGCCAGGCATGCGCTGAATAGCGCACTCAGTCGTGCCTTTAGTGGGCCCAGGGCCAAAACCCAGGCTCTTCCGGGAACTCCGTCAGGACCGGGAGCAGTATTTTTGGCTCGGAGCCGTAATACCGCTGCGCCCAGTTCACCCTCCGTTACCTCCGGTGCATCGCCTGTGTCGGCCTCACTCCCCCTGGGCGGGATCATAGGTGGGGGTACGTGCGCTCCCCTTGTCGGGAACAGGCCGTCCACCACTTGTTCGAGGAGCTGCGGCTGGAGACTCTGCGTAAGTGGAGGAGTCCAGGGGCGAAGCTTGCGTCTCACCATCCTGTAGGGTCTCCCCCACGGGTCGCTGTTAAGCGTCTCCAGCATCTCCTGTTCAGCCAAGTCTTTTGCCCTGGCGATTGCCCCCTGTAGCAGCTTGACGGCCTCCGAGTATGCGGCATAAAGGCGCTCCTCCCCTGGCACGTCTCGGATCCGCCGCCTCCGGCTGCGAGTGTACTCGCGTCTTGCAGCTACGCAGGACTCGCGTAGCTGCGCGAGTTCTTGAGACCACCAGTACACTCTGCGCCTAGGGGGAATCGGACCGACACGAGGCATGGCTGCGTCGCACACCCCTACCATGATACCGCCCATGTTTTCCGCCTCCGCATTAACGTCCATAGGACCTCCGGGGCCCGGCAGCCAAGCCTGCACCAAGGCTGCCTCCACCATCAAATCCCTGTCCAGGCGTTTGAGTGACCACCGCGGGCCGTCCCCTCTCAAGGGCCGACTTGGGCCTCTCGGGGTAGTCGGGAGAGTTGAGACCTCGAACCGAATATATCGGTGGTCCGATAAGGTCTCAACTTCCTCCAGAACCTCCCAGCCCCGCACAAGGCGCGCCAGGGCGGCGTTGGCGAACGTGACGTCCACAATGGAGCCACCCTGTTGCCGCACGCATGTGTTGGTCGACCCTCGGTTGAGGACAATCAGTCCGGTGGCGACCGCCCACTCCTCCAGCTCCGCCCCGCGGGCGTCCGTCGCCGGGGATCCCCACGCCGTGCATTTAGCGTTGAGATCCCCGGCCACGAGGACCATGCCTGGGCGACTCCTGCTGATCATAGTGCCGATCTCCGCCAGAAACCGCTCGAATTCAGCCAGCTGTCGGTTCGGAGAGAAGTAAGCTCCTACAATCATTACATCACCGATCCACGCTGCAACATATCCGTGGCCCCTTTCCACTCTTTGCGGCGGTGAGGAGCCAGCAGATGAATTGGTGACAATCGCCACCAAGCCATCCAGGTCCCCGACCCAGTTGTCCCTGGGAGGAACCGAGTAGGGCTCGGCGACGACAGCCACCCCAATCAGCCACTCCGCCAGGCTTTGAGTTAGCAGGTCCTGGGCCCTGGCGCAGTGGTTGATGTTCGCCTGGAGAAAGCGAGTGTCCATTATTCTACGGTCATCTGCTCCGCCGCCTCGCAGGAAGCCTCAGGTGTTGCTGAGGCTGGCTGGGAAGGCTGTGAGGGGGCCCGGGGGCCATCAGCAGTTCTCTTCGCTCTTCTCGGGCGTGGTGCGGAGCAAGGCTTGGACCCCATTACGTGCTCTGCCGATTTGCCCGCAGTATTACACAGCACGCAATGAGGTGCGGCCGTGCACTGTGCCGACTTGTGGCCGGGCTGACTGCAGCGGTAGCATAGCTCGCTACGATCCGTCTGCGCCTGGCACTGTGCCCTAACGTGCCCATTCTCCAGGCACCGGAAACATCTCATTTTCCTCGGCTCAAGTAGTTTGACCTGAGCCGAGGACCATCCCACCAGGAATCGACCACCATCGGCCACCTTTTTCGCCGCCGCAACTGGGCAGCGCACCCATAGCGTACCGAGGCCGAAATAATCCCGACGGATATCACCAGCTTTCACCTGGTCCTCGGAACAGCCGCCAGCCCTAACTACGGCAGCAACCACCTCCGCAGGAGTCACCGAGTCGTCCAAGTGAGACAGGCGTAACTCCGCGCACTTAGTCGGTCTGGAGACCCGAACCCCCGCCCCCAGCTTTGCGGCTAGTTCTTTTGCCAGCTTATCAGCTTTTTCACCGCTGTTGGCTCCCGGCAACTCCAGAATCCGTGCACCTGTGACGGCTCGCCGGAAGCGTAGGTTTGTGATACCTAGATCGGCAAGGTCCACCTTTTCCTTTGCCTCCGCAAGGACTTTGGCGTAAGTAGCTCCTTCGGCTACCGTCTCAGGCAGCAGCGTCAGCACTACTGCTGCAGACCGCGGGGGGCGGAGCCTGCGACCGCCCGATTTAGGCTGCCCCTTTCTTTGCGGTTCCCTTGCTGATTGTGCACCGGTTTCAGCTGGCGCCTGAGTTTTGGTCTTCGCAGCCTTTTTACGTGCCCCTCTTACTTTCCAGGACTGGTCCATCGATGCGGGTGCTGGGGGTTGTGGCAAAGGAGCCGGTGTCACGGGAGGAGCAGTTTCCGCTCCAGCACTGGTCACCGACTTCTTCCCCTTTCCCTTCCCCTTCCCTTTCCCCTTCCCTTTCCTCTTGGCCGGCTCCTCGGTCATGTTCGGGGGGCCCCGTCTCACAGCTGGAACTGGGGCCGGCCCGGGAGTGGGAACGGGGGCGGTCGGGGAGTTTTGCCCAGTTTGTCCCGGTTGGCCATTAATTGCGACTTGGCCAGACGGCCCTTCTTTTCCGGGTTTTCTTCCTACCTGTCCTTTGGCGGACGACGTAGGCCGTACACGTGTCTCCGGAGGGATTCGGCATTCAATGTCCTCCAACCGGGCGTTGAGCATGGTGCTGAGCTGTTCCCGGTTGGAGCGCGAGACCTCTTCGACTAGCTTCCTGAGTTCGCTTTGGGTCGCTCCCGGAGGCTGAACACGCAGTTCAGCTACCTCTTTGCGAAGCTCCGCCACTTGCCATGACAGTTGGGCATTTGCCGCTTCCAGGCGCGCAACCTCCTCGGTCACGGTTAGGGACCGTAGCTCGGTGAAATTTCGCTTCACGGTCGCGAGCACTGTTTTCAGGGCTTTAACGCTTGTGCCCTTCATATTTCTCGACTTCTGGATGACTTTGTTCGCCGCTTCTAGGGCTTCTTCCACTTCGGCAGCCATGGCGGCTGAACTTTGTTTGATGAACTGTGTTTCGCCCAACTGTTGTCGGTTCAAGAGGAGGGACTGCCTTTCTTTTGCCGCTGCCTCCACCGACAGGTCGTAGGCGGCCAGTTCATCCTCCAGCTCTGCCTGTTTTTCTTGGCTCCGTTGCTTCGCCAGTCCCGCGGGCGAGCGGCCCTTACGCCACCACCCCGGAGAAGAGTTGCCACTTGCCGTGGACTGGCTGGATTTATCCTCATCTTCCTGGAGGCGACGTTTCTTTCGTGGCGCCCTCGGTGCCTGGTCGCGCGTGAGAGCGCCGAGGGTTTGGGAACCCCTTTCCGCTTCCACTGGGGTCAAGGCGCCCCCTGCCGCAACCGGAGGCGAGCCACTACCCGCCGCGGACTGACCGAGGCCCTCCTCACCCTCCTGCCGGAGCTTTCCGCTCACCAGCGGGCCCGGCGAGTCCTCCGGTTCCGACTGGGGCGCCGATGAGTCCACGGAGGATTTCCTCGTCACGCCAAACCTGAAAAGGGTGAGCGCGGGTGGACGCGCTCGTCTCCCAGGCCTGACCCTTCTCATAGGGGGCTGCGGATTCCCGGCTTCACTGCCGGAGGATGGCCCCTGATCATCCACGCCGGCACCAACTCCGGCGTCGGCGGCAGCGGCGCCGGCAGACGAGTCGGACTGGACAGTGTACATTGTCTCGTCCGACTCCCCGGGAGTCCCACTGCCCGCTCCCTCCCTGAGACGGGTCAGAGCCACGACGGGCGCCCTCTCGAACCGGGCCTCCCGCCCTCCCTCGAGCGGCGGCGCCAACGGGCAGGCGTCACTCACGGTACGAGCCGAACCGCCCGCATGGCCCCTCGGCATGATCTGGAACGCGGCCGCATTGATGTCAATGTGTGGGCCGTCCTCTCTCCACACTGGTGACCGTGCCAGGGATAGGCGGGGGCGGAAGATCGCCTCCTCGTCACCACTATCCACTCTTAAATCTACTCGGTTGTCCGTTTCCATGCCATGGTCATCGTGTTGGTTTTTTAAAGACTCTATTTTTGTTCCCACGAGAATGGGGGAAAAAACAGTCCACCCAGGCAGTGCCCCCTGTGCCTGGGTAACCCTACTTACACCGTGAGGTCGGGCGGTATCACGGGATGCTTAAAACTAGCTTAACCTATAGTTTTTATTGAGGTTGTCTCCTCTTGACCCGGCCGGCTAAGGCAAGATCCTCGGTCCTGTCAGAGGCCGCGAGACATGTCCACGACACCTCATCATTTAGGGAAACGAGTTTGAGGACGGCGACCGTAGTCTGCCCACCCGACGACGACACCGAAGCCAGGCGAGCCCGTCACTCCCCCTGCTGGCGCACAACAGCGCCCCGAGCTCATCTCCAATGCCCTCTGCTGATCAGAGGGACATGAAGAAAGCTTCTCCCCCTTTGACCACAAGATGGCTGCATCCACTGCCACCTCAGATGAGCTGAGGCATGCTAGGAGCAGCCATGTGATCTCCCCCCCGTGTCGAGTTATTGGTAGCTCCGGTAAGTGATCCCCGGAAAGGATCACTTACCGTAGCCTCCAGGGCGCACCTGCCAGGACGCTTCCCTTCCCTGCGGATCCGCGAGGATCCAGAGGGATTGGAAGAGCCCGGACATACGTGGAGGTTACCCGACATAGCGCCCCAACCGACATAGCGCCCCAACCTAACCTAACCTAACCTAACCTAACCTAACCTAACCTAACCTAACCTAACCTAACCTAACCTAACCTAACCTAACCTAACCTAACCTAACCTAACCTAACCTAACCTAACCTAACCTAACCTAACCTAACCTAACCTAACCTAACCTAACCTAACCTAACCTAACCTAACCTAACCTAACCTAACCTAACCTAACCTACTTACCTAACCATACTTGGACCACCTAAGGAAGGTGGAAGCTATAGCGGGATCAAAAAATTTGCTAATAGGTGGCGACTCAAACTCAAAGAGCACCTGGTGGGGAAGTCCCAATGAAGACTCTAGAGGAGAACAAATGAGTGGTGCACTTGAAGAAATGAACCTGCACATATTGAACGACGGACACATCCCGACCTTTGACACTATTAGGGGGCAAACTAGGTATAGCAGCTATGTCGACGTGACGGCCTGTACGACCGATATACTCGGTCTAGTGGACGATTGGAGAGTTGAAGAAAATCTCACAAGCTCAGACCACAACGGAATTCTTTTTGAAATCAACTTACGCAAGTCACACGGAATCATAGTAAAACGAACAACGCGCCTCTTCAACACCAAAAAAGCGAATTGGGGCCAGTTTCATGAGAAACTGACCCAATTTATGCAAGATCGACTACTTACTCTACAAACATTAGAAACTATTCAAAATTCAGATGAAATAGACAAAACAGTTAGCGCATATACGGAAGCCATAACAAAAACATGTCAAGAAACAATACCTAGCAAAAAGAATACCGAGACCATAACTATACCGTGGTGGTCTGAGGACCTTGCTGAGATCAAGAAACAGGTTGCCACAAAAAAACGCAGGATCAGATGCGCGGCGCCGGAGCGGAGAGCATACGTAGTAAATCTATACCTGGAAGAAAAATTAAAATATGAAACTGCGGTAAAAGAAGCCCAAATCAACAGCTGGAAGGAGTTCTGCAGCAGACAGGACAAAGAAAATGTCTGGGACGGGATATATAGAGTCATGGGAAGGACCTCAAAGAGAGTAGAAGATCTACCCCTGGAAAAAAAAGGCAGAGTACTTGACGCCAGGGGTTCAGTGGAGCTGTTGGCGGACACATTTTATCCCTTAGATCGGGTTGAAGATGACAACGAGGATCACAGCCAAACACGATGGCTAGCCGAGACGGTAAACGCAGTGAGTCATGCTGAGATACATGACCCACCTTTTACACACGATGAGCTAAAGCGGGCAACATCATCCTTCAACCCAAAAAAGGCTCCCGGAGCCGATGGCTTCACAGCGGACATATGCCAGCAAGCAATAAACTGCGACCCAAAATTTTTCCTGGCCTTAGTGAATAAAAGCCTGGCATTCCAATACTTCCCAAAAGCCTGGAAGGAAGCAACGGTAATAGTACTAAGGAAGCCGGGCAAGGACTCATACAAAGTGCCAAAGTCTTATAGGCCGATTGGGCTTTTGCCTGTAATTGGGAAAATCTTTGAGAAGATGATGATTGCGCGTCTTAGGTTCTACCTGCTGCCAAGGACTAGCCCACGACAATACGGCTTTATGCCCCAGAGAAGCACTGAAGACTCCCTCTACACTCTGATGCAGCATATACGAGATAAACTAAATGAAAAGAAAATACTAACGCTGGTATCGCTAGATATAGAGGGAGCATTCGATAGTGCATGGTGGCCTGCGATCAAACTACGATTGGCGGAGGAGAAATGTCCAGTGAATCTAAGACGCGTAATGGACAGCTATCTCGCAGATAGAGTGGTCAGGGTAAGATATGCCGGAGACGAAATAACACGGAAAACCAACAAGGGATGTGTGCAGGGGTCAGTTGGAGGACCCATTCTATGGAACCTTTTGTTGGATCCACTCCTCTGGCAACTTACGGAACAAAAAGTGTACTGCCAGGCATTTGCGGACGACGTGGTGTTGGTCTTTGACGGGAAAACTGCTCTCGAAATAGAACAACAGGCAAACACTGCTCTCGCACATGTTCAGGCGTGGGGCATCAAAAATAAGTTGAAGTTCGCACCACATAAAACCAGTGCGATGGTGGTAACCCGTAAGCTAAAATTTGATGTACCGCGCCTGAGTATGGGTGGGATCGAAATCACCATGTCCCGGGAAATCAAATTACTCGGGCTTACAATTGATGCGGCACTAACTTTTAACACGCACATAGCCAACGCTTGTAAGAAAGCGCTGGCAATGTACAAACACCTAGCCAGAACAGCTCGAGTGAATTGGGGGCTACACCCGGAGGTTGTGCGGGTAATTTATACGGCGGTGGTAGAGCCAACCGTGTTGTATGCCGCGAGCGCTTGGGCGCCGGCAGCAAACAAATTAGGAATACGAAAACAACTCAACGTGGTGCAACGTGGATTCGCACAAAGGCTCTGTAGAGCGTACCGTACGGTCTCCCTACACTCGGCACTTATACTAGCTGGGTTACTCCCTCTTGACCTTCGAATCCGAGAGGTAGCCTCATTGTATGAGGCTAAGAAGGGAGTACCGCATCCGGCACTGGGGGGAAGGGAGATCGAACGGATGGTCCCAGCTGCCAGGGCTCCACACCCATCCGAGCAAGTGACCCTGGGTTTCGGACGTCTGATGGATGAAGAGCAGTACAATAGGGAAGGAAACTTTGACGTGCGCATCTTCACGGACGGCAGCAAGATGGAGGGCAAGGTCGGCGCGGCTATATCCCTGTGGAATAGTACTGGCGAGACTAAGACCCTAAAGCTTGCCTTGCCGTTCTTCTGTACTGTATACCAGGCGGAGCTCTTGGCACTAAATCGGGCGGCAGCCGAAGTTCGGAGGAGCAAAGAAACCACGTTCGGAATCTTCAGTGACTCCATGGCGGCCCTCCAAACGGTAACCTCATGCTCCCCACATCCACTTGCAGTAGAAACCAGAGACACCATACGTGACTGCATACACCAAAACAAGAGTGTCTCCTTGTTTTGGATAAAAGCCCATGCGGGATTGGAGGGGAATGAAAGAGCTGACACCCTTGCGAAGGAGGCTGCCCTGGGGTCAAAGAAAAAGCCGGACTACGACCTGTGTCCTGTCTCATTTCTCAAGCGGAGAATACGTATGGAAACTATTGACGAGTGGGACAGGAGATACAGATCTGGCGAAACTGGCGCCGTAACTAAGTTGTTCTTTCCCAGCGCGGGTGCCGCTTATGGCGCTGTCCGAGAAATGGGGCAGTGTAAGTTTGTCACACAGCTTATGACGGGACATGGTGGGTTCTCCGCGTACTTACATCGTTTTAAGTGCAAGGACAACCCGTCATGCCTATGTGAGCCAGAAAAGGAGGAGACGGTCGCGCATGTGCTTTTTGAGTGCCCAATCTTTGACAAAATTCGATTTGATGTAGAACAAGACCTCGGGGAAAAAATTGTAGCCGAAAATATTTGTAAACTAATGATTGGTAGAAATAGAAACAAACTTCTTAAATACTGTCTGGAAATTGTTAAAAAGGTTATAAATAGAAATAAGTAGCCTAAGAAAAATATGTTAACGACATATTATGTAAAAAATATGACTGTCAACATATGTACAAAATAAGATAAAAAATTGAACTGAACAAGACGTAAAAGAAAATTGTTTAGCTTTAAGTTGCTATTAAAAATTAAAGTTATTAACATTGGAGATGTTAGATGTATAGAAAAGAAATAAAAACTGACTCCCTGTATTCATTTCCCTGTCTTAAGAAAAAGTTAGAAATGTTAGTAAGAGTAGATGGGCAACCCACCCATAAAGAGAATAAAAAGCGATGAATGTAAGAAAGACCAAGTATGTTGAATGGAAGTGCGAGAAGCATATGAGTGAGAACTTGAATGAATGAGAAAGATTAAGCGACAAAAATAATGACTCCGATCATGTTGGAGGTAAAAGAGAAAAAAAAAAAAAAAAAAAAAAAAAACCTAACCTAACCTAACCTAACCTAACCTAACCTAACCTAACCTAACCTAACCTAACCTAACCTAACCTAACCTAACCTAACCTAACCTAACCTAACCTAACCTAACCTAACCTAACCTAACCTAACCTAACCTAACCTAACCTAACCTAACCTAACCTAACCTAACCTAACCTAACCTAACCTAACCTAACCTAACCTTTTTTTTTTTTTTTTTTTTTTTTTCGCGCTGGGAAAATGCGTTTATCCCCCCTAGCCTCAAGAGTCTAGGGAGGCGCATACCCCCCGGGCCCGGGGGAGGCCAAGGTGGGGGGTTATGTGGGGCTCTCTCCTCCCGCAACCCCCTCCGAGGTAGTCGGAGGGAGGGGAGGAGAACTACCCACTAAAAACCCAGCGGCGTTACCCTCACTGCCGTTGTAGGGGGACGCCATGGGGTCGCAAGCATTCTACCACGAAACCTAACCTAACCTAACCTAACCTAACCTAACCTAACCTTTTTTTTTTTTTTTTTTTTTTTTTTTTTTTTTTTTTTTTTTTTTTGGCCGGGGGAAAATCCTCATGGATACCACCACTCCACGGGGAGGAGTGGTGATTATGTCAGACTCTTACTGACTAAAAACCCCCGGGTGTTCGACGCAACCACCTATTGGCCGAGATACGGGAACCATCATACTTCCGCGTCTCGGTCGGTTGTCGTCCGCAAGGCGGACTCGACTCTGGGGAACTCACCTGTCCCCCTGCTATCACGAAGTGGTGTGGTGTGTCCCGAACACTTGGCACACCACACAACCCGAGGACCTTGCTCCTTCAGACGGCGAACGCCCCCGTGTTCGTCGCCTGGAGGTCCTCCTTATGGTGGCAGTCGGCGGTCGAACGCCAGCCTTCTGCGACCGACTCTCCGGCGGCGCTGTTGGGGCGCCTCTGCGGCGTCCTCCCTGGCCCGTTCCGCCCTTTCCTTCTGTGCCACTACTTCCTCACAGAAGGAAAGCATTGCATTCCACGACCTGTCGTTGTCGACCATAGATTTTACCACGGCCGGCAGCGACAGGTCGCCGCCAACTACCTGGGCCAGTTCGTTCCTCTGACTCGTCCAGGCCGGACACAGTTCCAGGGTGTGCTGAGCTGTGTCCTCGGCCGCACCGCAGCTATGGCACTCCATGGTGGGTTCTCTCCCGGCTATGCGACACAGGTACCGTCCGAAGCAGCCATGCCCCGTAAGTACCTGCGTCAGCCGGAAGGTGAGTGTCCCATATTCGCGGTCCAACCACTGCGACAATACTGGGCGCACCGCCTCTATCGTGCGGAGGCCAGCAGATGGTGTTGCCAGTCTCTCCTTCCATCGCTCGATCGCCTGCAGGCGAAGCTCCTGACGTTTTGCCTCCACCTCCCTCGGTGCTGGCCAGTCACCCCGGGAACGTGCCTCCTGGCGCCAGAAGTACATTGTCGCAAGGGTTCCGGCTTCGAGGTCCCAGGGCAATGAACCTGCCAGCATACACGCTGCCTCGGCTGATACCGTGCGATATGCCCGAATCGCCTTGTTGGAAATTGCCCGCTGCGATCTCCGCAGCAGGGCAGAGTTTCGGCTGTTGAGAGCGTCAGCCCACACAGGTGCCCCATACATTGCCATGGAGCGCACAACTCCTAGGTACAGCTGCCGGCAAGAGGCCTTGGGCCCTCCCATATTTGGGAGTATTCGCCCGAGAGCTGCGGCTGTACCTAATAACTTTGGCGCAAGGCGCTCAAAGTGAGCCCTAAAGGTCCACCGGCTGTCGAGGACAACGCCAAGGTAGCGCAATGTCGACCCGATGCCGATGGTCACTCCCCCCACCATAATGTTTGCACCGGCCGGAGGCACTTTCCGAGGTCCATGGAAAGAAATGGCCTCGGACTTGTTAAGAGCGACCTCCAAGCCGAGTCGCCGGATTCTGCCAACCACATGGGCTACCGCAGCCGTCGCCAAGATGGCTGATTCCCGGAAGCTATCCCCCCGAGCCGTGACCAGCGTGTCGTCCGCGTAGCAAAATAAATCTACACCCCGCAAGTTTGCCCCACGCAGGACCCAGTCGTATCCGATGTTCCACAGGAGCGGGCCAAGAACCGACCCCTGTGGAACACCGCACCTCATCTCCCTCTGTCCCCACTCGTGTCGACCGGGGAAGGTCACAAACCTCTCTGAGAGGTAGGCCTCGACCACCTTGCGCAAGTATCTGGGCACCCCATGAAAGAGGAGTGCCTCGTTGATGGCCGCCCAAGGCAATGTGTTGAATGCATTGGAAATATCGAGGGATACCGCCAACACCGTTTTGCCCGAGGCAACCGCATCCTCTGCCAGGTGTTTGACCCGCAGGATTGCATCCACGGTGGAGCGACCATTGCGAAAGCCGAATTGATTGTCAGCTAGGTCAGGGCCCACTTCTCTCATGTGCTTGACGAGTCGGGCGGCTATCACGCGCTCGAATAGCTTGCCCACCTCGTCAAGCAAAACAATCGGCCGATATGCTGACGGTGAATCAGCCGGACGCCCATCCTTTTTTAGGAGCACGAGACGGCCCTTCTTCCACTCGCGCGGAAAGCGGGCCTGCTCCATGCATATCGACAGCAGCCCACGCAGTCTCGGCTCTAGGGCGTCCATCGCTAGAACCAGTGCACGACCCGGAATGCCGTCCAGTCCGGGAGCCGTGTTTTTCAGTCTCTGGCGCAGGACGGCTGCTCCCAGTTCCCCTTCTGACACAGGCGGTGCTTCTCCTCCATCTTCCTCAACTGCAGAAGGCGCCATCGAAGGCGGCCGGTATGCCCGTTGGTTGGGGAACAATGTGGACACAACCTGGTCCAGGAGTTGCGGCTGAAGACTTTCCGTGACCGGGGGGGCCCAAGGGCGAAGTTTGGCCCTCACCATCTTGTATGGCCTCCCCCACGGATCTTGATTCAAAGTCTCCAGCAGGGTTTCCCTGGACGATTCAATGGCTCGACTAATGGCCACCGATAAATCCTTCTTGGCCGTCTTGTAGGCCTCGTATAGCGTGGTTTCAGCCGCCTCATTTCGCACCCTTCGTCGGCGCTGTCGCGAGTACTGGCGTCTCGCATCGACGCATAGCTCACGCAAGTGCGAGAGGTCTGCTGTCCACCAGTACACACAGCGTCTTGGAGGGAGGCGCTTGGCCCGGGGCATCGCCGCGTCACATACACGTGACATAGCATCCCGAAACCACCCGGATCCAGCCTCCACCTCCGCAATCGGCTCCAGAGAGTCGGCCTGCCATGCCTCAACGATGGCTGCCTCCTTTAATAACTCCCTATCCATTTTCATCAGCACCCATCGTGGGCCGAGGGATGATGGAGTCCGTCTTGGGCTGGTTTGGGTCATTGGAGATGCAGATATGTCGAACCGAATGTAGCGGTGGTCCGACAGTGTCTCTACACCCACCAAAACTCCCCATCCCTGGACACGGCGCGCCAGGGCAGCATCCGTGAACGTGACGTCCACAATAGAGCCGCCCTGTTGCCGCACGCACGTGTCAACCGTTCCCCTGTTGTGTATCACCAGGCCAGACGAGACCACCCACTCCAATAGCTCGTTGCCGCGCGTATCTGTTGCTGGGGAGCCCCACGCCACTGATTTTGCATTCAGATCCCCAGCAACTAGAACCGGGTGCGGGTGAGTTCTGCCGACCAGGGCACCGATCTCTTCCAAAAACTGTTCAAATTCAGCCAGGCTCCGGTTTGGCGAAAAATAAACACCTATTACAGTAAAGTCTCCCACGACCGCCGCCACATACCCTGGGCCTCGAGACACCCTTTCAAAGGGCGGGGCTCCGTTAGCGGTGTGGGAGACAAGCGCCACGACTCCATTGGTGTCTCCGACCCAATTGTCCCTCGGCGGGACTGAATATGGCTCCGCCACAACCGCAATATGGATCGACCACTGCGCCATGCTCTGACATAAGAGGTCTTGAGCCCTAGCGCAGTGGTTGATATTCGCCTGCAATATTCTAAGGGCCATTACTGTTGAGTGACTTCCATCGATACCACCTCGTCGCGAGCCTCTTCTGAGGCAGGGGGACAAGAAGGCGGCGAGGAGGCCCCAGGGCCATCGCCAGACTTCTTCTTGCTCTTCTTTGTCTTCGGCGGGTTGCAAGATTTACTACCCATCCTGTGGTTCGCCGCTTTGCCTGCCACTGCGCATAAAACGCAGTGCGGCTCGGCTGTGCACGTGCCAGCTTTGTGGCCGGCCTGTCCGCAGCGGTAGCATATGTCACTACGGTCAACCTCCGCCACGCACTGTGCCTTAACATGCCCCGATTCAAGGCACCGGTAGCACCGCATCTGTCTAACGGGCAGGAGCTTGGCCTGGGCCATCACCCACCCCACTTTGAGACGGCCGGACCCGCAAATCTTTTTGGCTGCCACCACGGGGCAGCTTACCAGCACTGTGCCGAGGCCACTGTAGTCTATGCGTATATTGCCACACTTGACAGATGACGCTGGGCATTCTGTTGCCTCCACCACCGCAGCGATTATGTCGTTGACTTCGACCGAGTCATCCAAGCCCACAAGCCGTACGTCAGCAGTCTTGGTGGGCCTGTTAATCCGGACGACGTCATCTCCCAGGACGTCGCTGAGGGCTTTTGCCAGAGAATCGGCCTTGTCACCACTGGTCGCTCCCGGCAGCTCCAGGACACGCGCACCAGTGGCTGCCCTCTTAAATCGTATCCCCTCAATGCCCAGCTCAGCCAGCTTAACACCGTTTCTAGCGTCCGCCATTACCTTCGCGTAGGTCACACCGCGTTGCTCTGCCTCCGGTTTGAGGGTCAGCACGACGGCCGCTGACCTAGGAGGTCGGAGTTTACGAACCTCGGAGCGAGCAGGCGGAGTGTTTTTCGCTGCGTTGACATTCCCGTGACTCTTCGCCCCATTTCTAACCGCCACGTTCCACGCGCTTTTCAGTGTCTTGGGAGCCGGTGGAAGCGGACGCGACGTCTCAGGAACGTCTTTTCTGGAGGCAGAAGCCTCAACCGCGGCCAAAGTCGGCTTCTTCGCCTTCTTCTTGCCCTTCTTCCCTTTTGCCTTCCCTTTATCCCCTTTTTGGGGCTCCTCCGTCAGGTTTGGGGGACCTCGTGTTGGGGCCAGGACGGGGGCTGGCGGAACGGGAGCCGATTCGAGCGCGGGCACAGGTCCCTGGCTCTGAGATATAGCCTGCTCAGCTTTTTGCCTCTGGTTGGCGGCCAACGAGGGCCGCGTTGGTTGGGCCGGAAGCAGCCTGCCCTCGATCTCTAAGGCTCCAAACCTAGTATCCAGCATCAGCCCCACCTGGGCCGTGATGGACCGCACCACGTCGTCCATGCTGGTCGTCTCACTGACGGGTAGGGTCTTTTCCTTGACCGAAGTGGGGTTCGGAGACTGCCTCCTGTACTGGACCTGGACCTCCCTCCTCAGCTGTGCCATCTCAGAGCGAAGCTCAGTCAGCTCCTCGCGCAGGCGATCGTTTTGTGCCTGCAGTCGCCGCGTCTCTTCTGAAGAAGTGCGCTCAATGAGGACTTCGAATATTCCTCGGAGCGACGCGACGGAGTCTTTGAGGGCCTTCACGGAAGTGCCCTTGAGGTTGCTCGATTTGGCGGCTACGGAGGCCACGGACTCTAAGTTACCCTGAACTTGCTGGGTGAGCCCGGCTAAGGAGAGGTCATCCGCCGCAGGGTCAGTCGACAGCCTTATGCAGCCTCTCTGAGGGCGAGGCGATGGCATCCGCTGAACGCTAGCCCTTTCCATTCTCTTAGCCTCAGGATCGTAATCTGGCTCCTCCACGGTATTTCTCATATTTGCCACTGTGTTAGGAGTGGCTTCGCCTTCCCGCGAGGATTCGGACAGACGGGAGATCCGAGATCGCTCCGCCAGCGCAGCGTCTCTGGCAAGATCCTTCTCCGCTTCCAGCAGGATCGCCTCCCTTTTGGCCTCGTTAAGCGCCCGTTGGGACGCCGCGAGGCCGACGTACTCGCCAGTTGTTGGAGGGCGGCCCCTTTGTTTTTTAAACGCCACGGCGGCCCCTGGGGCAGGCGTTGGTGGTGCCAGCGGCGGGTCATCTTCGCTGCTCTCCGACAGCTCCATACATAACCGTTTCGGGCCCTGTCCCTGCCAGAAGCGGGCTTTCTCTCTCTGAGGCGGTGAACCCGAGTCCGACCCGGACCGTGATTTGAGGGTCACCAGACTGGAGTCAGACCCGGATGCACCGCTATCAGTTCTCGCCTTACTACTCGGTCTAGGGGCGTCCAGTCTTTCGAGGGACACCCTCAGCTCTCGCACCTGCGCCAGCGCGTGTCCCTTCTCTGGGGCTCCCCGCCCCGCGCCCGTGGCTGCCAGCCGGAGCGAGCCCGAGGCCCCCCCCGCAGAGCGCTCCCCGCTCTGCCCTCGCCGCACAAAGCGGCCAGAGCCGTCGCGCGCCGAGCCGCCTGCCACTTTCGGCGTAATCTGCATGCTGGCCGCATGCAGATTAATCCCTTCCCGTCGCACTGGTGAGCGTGCGAGGCTCCGGCGGGGGCGAAAGGCCTCCGTATCGGTGTCCAGTATCATTTTTCCGTGTTTGTTGGTTTCCTTCTCTGTTTCAATTTTAGTTTCCATTTGGTTCCCACGAGTATGGGGGAAGGACGGTCCACCTAGGCAGTGCCCCCTGTACCTGAGGTAACCCTATTTACTCTGGAGGTCGGGCGGTATCCAGAGGTTTTTACGACTTCACTGTCGGGTTTTTAAAGGGATTTCCTTCCCGCAGGCCGGCCAGTTAAGGCAAGCCCTCCGGTCCGCGCGCTTACAGCTGGCACCTCCCGTACCCCATACCGCCACAGATGGGGGTCGTTGGGAGAGTGCTGCGGGTTCCGGGATTCAAGGGGAGCTGGCGTAGACTCCCCTGTCGGTGATTGGTTAGACCACCCCTTCTCCACGGCCTCACGGCCGTTGCCCATCTCCAGCGCCATCTGCTACTCAGAGGGATGCGGAGAGGGCCATTCCAGGACCCATAAGGGAGCCCCCTGCGTCGGGTTATTGGTAGCACCGGTAAGCGTTGCTCCCGTAGAAGAATCACTTACCGTTGCCTCCAGGGTGCACCAGCCAAGACCCTTCCCCTTCCCGCAGACCCGCGAGGGTCCACAGGAACTGGAAGAGCCCTGACACTCGTGGAGGTTACCCGACCTAGCACCCCAACCTAACCTAACCTAACCTAACCTAACCTAACCTAACCTAACCTAACCTAACCTAACCTAACCTAACCTAACCTAACCTAACCTAACCTAACCTAACCTAACCTAACCTAACCTAACCTAACCTAACCTAACCTAACCTAACCTAACCTAACCTAACCTAACCTAACCTAACCTAACCTAACCTAACCTAACCTAACCTAACCTAACCTAACCTAACCTAACCTAACCTAACCTAACCTAACCTAACCTAACCTAACCTAACCTAACCTAACCTAACCTTTTTTTTTTTTTTTTTTTTTTTTTTTTTTTTTTTTTTTTTTTTTTTTTTTTTTTTTTTTTTTTTTTTTTTTGGCCGGGGGAAAATCCTCATGGATACCACCACTCCACGGGGAGGAGTGGTGATTATGTCAGACTCTTACTGACTAAAAACCCCCGGGTGTTCGACGCAACCACCAATTGGCCGAGATACGGGAACCATCATACTTCCGCGTCTCGGTCGGTGGTCGTCCGCAAGGCGGACTCGACTCTGGGGAACTCACCTGTCCCCCTGCTATCACGAAGTGGTGTGGTGTGTCCCGAACACTTGGCACACCACCCAACCCGAGGACCTTGCTCCTTCAGACGGCGAACGCCCCCGTGTTCGTCGCCTGGAGGTCCTCCTTATGGTGGCAGTCGGCGGTCGAACGCCAGCCTTCTGCGACCGACTCTCCGGCGGCGCTGTTGGGGCGCCTCTGCGGCGTCCTCCCTGGCCCGTTCCGCCCTTTCCTTCTGTGCCACTACTTCCTCACAGAAGGAAAGCATTGCATTCCACGACCTGTCGTTGTCGACCATAGATTTTACCACGGCCGGCAGCGACAGGTCGCCGCCAACTACCTGGGCCAGTTCGTTCCTCTGACTCGCCCAGGCCGGACACAGTTCCAGGGTGTGCTGAGCTGTGTCCTCGGCCGCACCGCAGCTATGGCACTCCATGGTGGGTTCTCTCCCGGCTATGCGACACAGGTACCGTCCGAAGCAGCCATGCCCCGTAAGTACCTGCGTCAGCCGGAAGGTGAGTGTCCCATATTCGCGGTCCAACCACTGCGACAATACTGGGCGCACCGCCTCTATCGTGCGGAGGCCAGCAGATGGTGTTGCCAGTCTCTCCTTCCATCGCTCGATCGCCTGCAGGCGAAGCTCCTGACGTTTTGCCTCCACCTCCCTCGGTGCTGGCCAGTCACCCCGGGAACGTGCCTCCTGGCGCCAGAAGTACATTGTCGCAAGGGTTCCGGCTTCGAGGTCCCAGGGCAATGAACCTGCCAGCATACACGCTGCCTCGGCTGATACCGTGCGATATGCCCGAATCGCCTTGTTGGAAATTGCCCGCTGCGATCTCCGCAGCAGGGCAGAGTTTCGGCTGTTGAGAGCGTCAGCCCACACAGGTGCCCCATACATTGCCATGGAGCGCACAACTCCTAGGTACAGCTGCCGGCAAGAGGCCTTGGGCCCTCCCATATTTGGGAGTATTCGCCCGAGAGCTGCGGCTGTACCTAATAACTTTGGCGCAAGGCGCTCAAAGTGAGCCCTAAAGGTCCACCGGCTGTCGAGGACAACGCCAAGGTAGCGCAATGTCGACCCGGTGCCGATGGACACTCCCCCCACCATAATGTTTGCACCGGCCGGAGGCGCTTTCCGAGGTCCATGGAAAGAAATGGCCTCGGACTTGTTAAGAGCAACCTCCAAGCCGAGTCGCCGGATTCTGCCAACCACATGGGCTACCGCAGCCGTCGCCAAGATGGCTGATTCCCGGAAGCTATCCCCCCGAGCCGTGACCAGCGTGTCGTCCGCGTAGCAAATTAAATCTACACCCCGCAAGTTTGCCCCACGCAGGACCCAGTCGTATCCGATGTTCCACAGGAGCGGGCCAAGAACCGACCCCTGTGGAACACCGCACCTCATCTCCCTCTGTCCCCACTCGTGTCGACCGGGGAAGGTCACAAACCTCTCTGAGAGGTAGGCCTCGACCACCTTGCGCAAGTATCTGGGCACCCCATGAAAGAGGAGTGCCTCGTTGATGGCCGCCCAAGGCAATGTGTTGAATGCATTGGAAATATCGAGGGATACCGCCAACACCGTTTTGCCCGAGGCAACCGCATCCTCTGCCAGGTGTTTGACCCGCAGGATTGCATCCACGGTGGAGCGACCATTGCGAAAGCCGAATTGATTGTCAGCTAGTTCAGGGCCCACTTCTCTCATGTGCTTGACGAGTCGGGCGGCTATCACGCGCTCGAATAGCTTGCCCACCTCGTCAAGCAAAACAATCGGCCGATATGCTGACGGTGAATCAGCCGGACGCCCATCCTTTTTTAGGAGCACGAGACGGCCCTTCTTCCACTCGCGCGGAAAGCGGGCCTGCTCCATGCATATCGACAGCAGCCCACGGAGTCTCGGCTCTAGGGCGTCCATCGCTAGAACCAGTGCACGACCCGGAATGCCGTCCAGTCCGGGAGCCGTGTTTTTCAGTCTCTGGCGCAGGACGGCTGCTCCCAGTTCCCCTTCTGACACTGGCGGTGCTTCTCCTCCATCTTCCTCAACTGCAGAAGGCGCCATCGAAGGCGGCCGGTATGCCCGTTGGTTGGGGAACAATGTGGACACAACCTGGTCCAGGAGTTGCGGCTGAAGACTTTCCGTGACCGGGGGGGCCCAAGGGCGAAGTTTGGCCCTCACCATCTTGTATGGCCTCCCCCACGGATCTTGATTCAAAGTCTCCAGCAGGGTTTCCCTGGACGATTCAATGGCTCGACTAATGGCCACCGATAAGTCCTTCTTGGCCGTCTTGTAGGCCTCGTATAGCGTGGTTTCAGCCGCCTCATTTCGCACCCTTCGTCGGCGCTGTCGCGAGTACTGGCGTCTCGCATCGACGCATAGCTCACGCAAGTGCGAGAGGTCTGCTGTCCACCAGTACACACAGCGTCTTGGAGGGAGGCGCTTGGCCCGGGGCATCGCCGCGTCACATACACGTGACATAGCATCCCGAAACCACCCGGATCCAGCCTCCACCTCCGCAATCGGCTCCAGAGAGTCGGCCTGCCATGCCTCAACGATGGCTGCCTCCTTTAATAACTCCCTATCCATTTTCATCAGCACCCATCGTGGGCCGAGGGATGATGGAGTCCGTCTTGGGCTGGTTTGGGTCATTGGAGATGCAGATATGTCGAACCGAATGTAGCGGTGGTCCGACAGTGTCTCTACACCCACCAAAACTCCCCATCCCTGGACACGGCGCGCCAGGGCAGCATCCGTGAACGTGACGTCCACAATAGAGCCGCCCTGTTGCCGCACGCACGTGTCAACCGTTCCCCTGTTGTGTATCACCAGGCCAGACGAGACCACCCACTCCAATAGCTCGTTGCCGCGCGTATCTGTTGCTGGGGAGCCCCACGCCACTGATTTTGCATTCAGATCCCCAGCAACTAGAACCGGGTGCGGGTGAGTTCTGCCGACCAGGGCACCGATCTCTTCCAAAAACTGTTCAAATTCAGCCAGGCTCCGGTTTGGCGAAAAATAAACACCTATTACAGTAAAGTCTCCCACGACCGCCGCCACATACCCTGGGCCTCGAGACACCCTTTCAAAGGGCGGGGCTCCGTTAGCGGTGTGGGAGACAAGCGCCACGACTCCATTGGTGTCTCCGACCCAATTGTCCCTCGGCGGGACTGAATATGGCTCCGCCACAACCGCAATATGGATCGACCACTGCGCCATGCTCTGACATAAGAGGTCTTGAGCCCTAGCGCAGTGGTTGATATTCGCCTGCAATATTCTAAGGGCCATTACTGTTGAGTGACTTCCATCGATACCACCTCGTCGCGAGCCTCTTCTGAGGCAGGGGGACAAGAAGGCGGCGAGGAGGCCCCAGGGCCATCGCCAGACTTCTTCTTGCTCTTCTTTGTCTTCGGCGGGTTGCAAGATTTACTACCCATCCTGTGGTTCGCCGCTTTGCCTGCCACTGCGCATAAAACGCAGTGCGGCTCGGCTGTGCACGTGCCAGCTTTGTGGCCGGCCTGTCCGCAGCGGTAGCATATGTCACTACGGTCAACCTCCGCCACGCACTGTGCCTTAACATGCCCCGATTCAAGGCACCGGTAGCACCTCATCTGTCTAGCGGGCAGGAGCTTGGCCTGGGCCATCACCCACCCCACTTTGAGACGGCCGGACCCGCAAATCTTTTTGGCTGCCACCACGGGGCAGCTTACCAGCACTGTGCCGAGGCCACTGTAGTCTATGCGTATATTGCCACACTTGACAGATGACGCTGGGCATTCTGTTGCCTCCACCACCGCAGCGATTATGTCGTTGACTTCGACCGAGTCATCCAAGCCCACAAGCCGTACGTCAGCAGTCTTGGTGGGCCTGTTAATCCGGACGACGTCATCTCCCAGGACGTCGCTGAGGGCTTTTGCCAGAGAATCGGCCTTGTCACCACTGGTCGCTCCCGGCAGCTCCAGGACACGCGCACCAGTGGCTGCCCTCTTAAATCGTATCCCCTCAATGCCCAGCTCAGCCAGCTTAACACCGTTTCTAGCGTCCGCCATTACCTTCGCGTAGGTCACACCGCGTTGCTCTGCCTCCGGTTTGAGGGTCAGCACGACGGCCGCTGACCTAGGAGGTCGGAGTTTACGAACCTCGGAGCGAGCAGGCGGAGTGTTTTTCGCTGCGTTGACATTCCCGTGACTCTTCGCCCCATTTCTAACCGCCACGTTCCACGCGCTTTTCAGTGTCTTGGGAGCCGGTGGAAGCGGACGCGACGTCTCAGGAACGTCTTTTCTGGAGGCAGAAGCCTCAACCGCGGCCAAAGTCGGCTTCTTCGCCTTCTTCTTGCCCTTCTTCCCTTTTGCCTTCCCTTTATCCCCTTTTTGGGGCTCCTCCGTCAGGTTTGGGGGACCTCGTGTTGGGGCCAGGACGGGGGCTGGCGGAACGGGAGCCGATTCGAGCGCGGGCACAGGTCCCTGGCTCTGAGATATAGCCTGCTCAGCTTTTTGCCTCTGGTTGGCGGCCAACGAGGGCCGCGTTGGTTGGGCCGGAAGCAGCCTGCCCTCGATCTCTAAAGCTCCAAACCTAGCATCCAGCATCAGCCCCACCTGGGCCGTGATGGACCGCACCACGTCGTCCATGCTGGTCGTCTCACTGACGGGTAGGGTCTTTTCCTTGACCGAAGTGGGGTTCGGAGACTGCCTCCTGTACTGGACCTGGACCTCCCTCCTCAGCTGTGCCATCTCAGAGCGAAGCTCAGTCAGCTCCTCGCGCAGGCGATCGTTTTGTGCCTGCAGTCGCCGCGTCTCTTCTGAAGAAGTGCGCTCAATGAGGACTTCGAATATTCCTCGGAGCGACGCGACGGAGTCTTTGAGGGCCTTCACGGAAGTGCCCTTGAGGTTGCTCGATTTGGTGGCTACGGAGGCCACGGACTCTAAGTTACCCTGAACTTGCTGGGTGAGCCCGGCTAAGGAGAGGTCATCCGCCGCAGGGTCAGTCGACAGGCTTATGCAGCCTCTCTGAGGGCGAGGCGATGGCATCCGCAGAACGCTAGCCCTTTCCATTCTCTTAGCCTCAGGATCGTAATCTGGCTCCTCCACGGTATTTCTCATATTTGCCACTGTGTTAGGAGTGGCTTCGCCTTCCCGCGAGGATTCGGACAGACGGGAGATCCGAGATCGCTCCGCCAGCGCAGCGTCTCTGGCAAGATCCTTCTCCGCTTCCAGCAGGATCGCCTCCCTTTTGGCCTCGTTAAGCGCCCGTTGGGACGCCGCGAGGCCGACGTACTCGCCAGTTGTTGGAGGGCGGCCCTTTTGTTTTTTAAACGCCGCGGCGGCCCCTGGGGCAGGCGTTGGTGGTGCCAGCGGCGGGTCATCTTCGCTGCTCTCCGACAGCTCCATACATAACCGTTTCGGGCCCTGTCCCTGCCAGAAGCGGGCTTTCTCTCTCTGAGGCGGTGAACCCGAGTCCGACCCGGACCGTGATTTGAGGGTCACCAGACTGGAGTCAGACCCGGATGCACCGCTATCAGTTCTCGCCTTACTACTCGGTCTAGGGGCGTCCATTCTTTCGAGGGACACCCTCAGCTCTCGCACCTGTGCCAGCGCGTGTCCCTTCTCTGGGGCTCCCCGCCCCGCGCCCGTGGCTGCCAGCCGGAGCGAGCCCGAGGCCCCCCCCGCAGAGCGCTCCCCGCTCTGCCCTCGCCGCACAAAGCGGCCAGAGCCGTCGCGCGCCGAGCCGCCTGCCACTTTCGGCGTAATCTGCATGCTGGCCGCATGCAGATTAATCCCTTCCCGTCGCACTGGTGAGCGTGCGAGGCTCCGGCGGGGGCGAAAGGCCTCCGTATCGGTGTCCAGTATCATTTTTCCGTGTTTGTTGGTTTCCATCTCTGTTTCAATTTTAGTTTCCATTTGGTTCCCACGAGTATGGGGGAAGGACGGTCCACCTAGGCAGTGCCCCCTGTACCTGAGGTAACCCTATTTACTCTGGAGGTCGGGCGGTATCCAGAGGTTTTTACGACTTCACTGTCGGGTTTTTAAAGGGATTTCCTTCCCGCAGGCCGGCCAGTTAAGGCAAGCCCTCCGGTCCGCGCGCTTACAGCTGGCACCTCCCGTACCCCATACCGCCACAGATGGGGGTCGTTGGGAGAGTGCTGCGGGTTCCGGGATTCAAGGGGAGCTGGCGTAGACTCCCCTGTCGGTGATTGGTTAGACCACCCCTTCTCCACGGCCTCACGGCCGTTGCCCATCTCTAGCGCCATCTGCTACTCAGAGGGATGCGGAGAGGGCCATTCCAGGACCCATAAGGGAGCCCCCTGCGTCGGGTTATTGGTAGCACCGGTAAGCGTTGCTCCCGTAGAAGAATCACTTACCGTTGCCTCCAGGGTGCACCAGCCAAGACCCTTCCCCTTCCCGCAGACCCGCGAGGGTCCACAGGAATTGGAAGAGCCCTGACACTCGTGGAGGTTACCCGACCTAGCACCCCATCGGGGGGGGAACCTTTTTTTTTTTTTTTTTTTTTTTAGGAGAGGAAAAATGCGTTACGCATTCCACCAGGGTGTGGGGACGGACCCGGGTGGATATGTGGGACTCCTCGTTGTGGGCTAATGAGACCCCGAGTTTACCCACTAAAAAACCTCTCCGTCTGCCGTCTTTGTGCTTTAGCGGTGGGCTGAAGGAACGCTTGCGCTTTACTTCTCCAGCACCACCAGCACCGCTCCAATTTGTAGGAGGCCGCCTCCGGAGGTCCTGTTTGACCTCGGTCGTTTTGTGCCGGAGTTTACCGGCACCCGCTCGGAACCTGAGGGATGACAGGCGTCCCCATGCCTATCACCCCGCTGACAGTCTACGGAGGCAGGCGGCGATCCTGCGCAGCTCGCCTTCGTCCAGCACGCCTGCGGCGCCGTGGGTCGGCCACTGGGTCGACCTCTCTGGCCCGTTCCGCCTGTTCCTTCTGCTGGACAACTGTCTCGCAGAAGGCCTTAACTGCTTGCCAAGACCTGTCGCTGTCAACCATGGATTTGACCACGGCTGGGAGCGACAGGTCCGGCCCCACTATGGCCATGAGGTCATTGCGCTCTGGCCTCCACGCTGGACACGCCTCCAGCGTGTGCTGTGCCGTGTCGACCGCCGCGCCGCACTCGTGGCATTCCTCCGTTGGCTCTCTGCCGGCAACTTTGTGCAGGTATCTCCCGAAACATCCGTGTCCCGAGAGAACCTGCACGAGCCGGAAGGTGAGAGCCCCGTGTGCCCGCTCCAGCCACTGCGACAGGACCGGCCGGATCGCCTCGACTGTCCAGGCGCCCGCACTCGGCTGCCCCAGCCGGACCACCCACTCCGCGACTGCCTCGCGGGAGAGCGCCTCTCGCTTGGCCTCTACCTCTCGCGGTGCTGGCCAGAAATCCCTAGCTCGCGCCTCCTCGCGCCAGAAGAAGACTGACGCGAGAGTCCTCGCGTCCAAGTCCCATGGCAGGGATCCGGCCAGCACGCACGCCGCCTCTCCGGAGATCGTCCGATAGCCCCGTACAGACCTTATCGCCATCACCCGTTGCGCTCGGCGCAGTTGGGTGATGTTCCTGGCATGAAGGTCGTTGGCCCACACTGGGGCTCCGTACAGGGCTATGGAGCGTATGACACCCGAGTACAAGCGTCGACACGACGCTTTCGGCCCCCGAAGGTTCGGGAGCAGGCGCCCAAGCGCAGCGGCCGCGCCCAACAACTTTGGGGTCACGCGCTCGAAGTGAGCCTGGAATGACCACCGACTGTCCAGTATGATGCCCAGATACCGCATCGTACGTTGTACGGAAATCTGGACACCTCCCACGATAATGTGCGAGCCAGCCTGGGGCGCTCTTCGGGGTCCGTGAAAACAGATCGCCTCCGATTTATTTAACGCGACCTCCAGGCCTAGTCGTCTTATTTTGCTCACAACATGGGCTACGGCCGCTGTGGCAAGGATGGCAGCCTCTCTAAATGAAGCCCCCCTCGCCGTTACGAGGGTGTCGTCCGCGTAGCACACCAGGTCGACTCCACGCAGACGACCTCCCCGCAACACCCAATCGTATCCGATGTTCCACAGGAGTGGCCCTAGCACCGACCCCTGCGGAACACCGCACACCATCTCCCGCCGCCCCCACTCATGTTGCCCGGGGAAGGCCACAAACCTCCGCAGCAGGTAGGCCTTCACTATTCGGCTAAGGTGGTGGGGCACCTGGTGGTACAGGAGCGCCTCATTTATGCAATCCCAGGGGAGGGTGTTGAAGGCGTTGGCAATGTCAAGAGACACTGCCAAGACGACCTCGCCCCGAGACACTGCTTCTTCCGCTATCCTCTTCACCTGCAGGATCGCGTGTATGGTCGAGCGACCACTGCGAAATCCGTACTGGCAATCGGCCAAGTTCGGCCCCTCGGTCGCTAGGTGCTTGTTGAGGCGGTTTGCGATGATCCGTTCAAAGAGCTTGCCAACCTCATCAAGCAACACGATAGGCCGGTAGGCCGACGGTGAGTCCGCAGGATGACCCTCCTTTTTCAGCAGGACCAGCCGACCAATCTTCCAGGCGTCAGGGAAGCGGCCCTGCTCCAGACACAAACTGAACAGCCGTCGCAGCCTCGGCTCAATGGCACTCATGGCTAGGACCCAGGCTCGACCCGGGATTCCGTCTAGCCCGGGTGCCGTGTTTTTGGCCTTCAGCCTCAAGACTGCTGCTCCCAGCTCACCTTCAGTAACGCTAGGCGTCTCCGTCTCCGCTTCCCGCTGCCTCTCGGCACTCCCAGTTTCAGCCATGGGCGGCGGGATTTGTTGAGGCCTATGTGGAAATAAAGCCGCAACTACGTCGTCCAGCAGCCAGGGCTGGAGACTCTGCGTTAGCGGCGGGGCCCACGGACGAAGCTTTTGCCTCACAAGCTTGTATGGCCTGCCCCATGGATCACTGTTCAGAGTCTCCAGAAACTCTTCTCGAGACCGGTCGATCGCTTGCCCGATGGCGGCTTTCAGTGCCATTTTTCCCTCCTTGTAAATGCTGTACAGCGCCGCTTCTGTTGCACCGTCTCGCTGCCGGTGACTTCGATATCTCGTGTACTGGCGTCTCGCAAGCACGCACTCTTCGCGCAGGTGTGCAAGGTCCGGAGACCACCAGTACACACAGCGTCTTGGAGGGAGGCGCTTGGCCCGGGGCATCGCCGCGTCACATACACGCGACATAGCGTCCTGGAACCACCCGGCTCCAGCCTCCACCTCCGCAATCGGCTCCAGAGAGTCGGCCTGCCATGCCTCAACGATGGCTGCCTCCTTTAATAACTCCCTGTCCATTTTCTTCAGCACCCATCGTGGGCCGAGGGATGATGGAGTCCGTCTCTGGCTGGTTTGGGTCATTGGAGATGCAGATATGTCGAACCGAATGTAGCGGTGGTCCGACAGTGTCTCTACACCCACCAAAACTCCCCAGCCCTGGACACGGCGCGCCAGGGCAGCATCCGTGAACGTGACGTCCACAATAGAGCCGCCCTGTTGCCGCACGCACGTGTCAACCGTTCCCCTGTTGTGTATCACCAGGCCAGTTGAGACCACCCACTCCAATAGCTCGTTGCCGCGCGTATCTGTTGCTGGAGAGCCCCACGCCACTGATTTTGCATTCAGATCCCCAGCAACTAGAACCGGGTGCGGGTGAGTTCTGCCGATCAGGGCACCGACATCTTCCAAAAACTGTTCAAATTCAGCCAGGCTCCGGTTTGGCGAAAAATAAACACCAATTACAGTTAAGTCTCCCACGACCGCCGCCACGTACCCTGGGCCTCGAGACACCCTTTCAAAGGGCGGGGCTCCGTTAGCGGTGTGGGAGACCAGCGCCACGACTCCATTGGTGTCTCCGACCCAATTGTCCCTCAGCGGGACTGAATATGGCTCCGCCACAACCGCAATATGGATCAACCACTGCGCCATGCTCTGACATAAGAGGTCTTGAGCCCTAGCGCAGTGGTTGATATTCGCCTGCAATATTCTAAGGGCCATTACTCTTGAGTAACTTCCATTGATGACACCTCGTCGCAAGCCTCTTCTGAGGCAGGGGGACAAGAAGGTGGTGAGGGGGCCCCAGGGCCATCACCAGACTTCTTCTTGCTCTTCTTTGTCTTCGGCGGGTTGCAAGATTTATTACCCATCCTGTGGTTGGCCGCTTTGCCTGCCACTGCGCATAAAACGCAGTGCGGCTCGGCTGTGCACGTGCCAGCTTTGTGGCCAGCCTGTCCGCAGCGGTAGCATATGTCACTACGGTCAACCTCCGCCACACACTGTGCCTTAACATGCCCCGATTCAAGGCACCGGTAGCACCGCATCTGTCTAGCGGGCAGGAGCTTGACCTGTGCCATCACCCACCCCACTTTGAGACGGCCAGACCCGCAAATCTTTTTAGCTGCTACCACGGGGCAGCTTACCAGCACTGTGCCGAGGCCATTGTAGTCTATGCGTATATTTCCACACTTGACAGATGACGCTCAGCATTCTGTTGCCTCCACCACCGCGGCAATTATGTCGTTGACTTCGACCGAGTCATCCAAGCCCACAAGCCGTACGTCAGCAGTCTTGGTGGGCCTGTCAATCCGGACGACGTCATCTCCCAGGACGTCGCTGAGGGCTTTTGCCAGAGAATCGGCCTTGTCACCACTGGTCGCTCCCGGCAACTCCAGGACACGCGCACCAGTGGCTGCCCTCTTAAATCTTATTCCCTCAATGCCCAGCTCGGCCAGCTTAACACCGTTTCTAGCGTCCGCCATTACCTTCGCGTAGGTCACACCGCGTTGCTCTGCCTCCGGTTTGAGGGTCAGCACGACGGCCGCTGACCTAGGAGGTCGGAGTTTACGAGCCTCGGAGCGAGCCTCGGAGCGAGCAGGCGGAGTGTTTTTCGCTGCGTTGACATTCCCGTGGCTCTTCACCCCATTTCCAACCGCCACGTTCCACGCGCTTTTCAGTGTCTTGGGAGCCGGTGGAAGCGGACGCGACGTCTCAGGAACGTCTTTTCTGCAAGCGGAAGCCTCAACCGCGGCCAAAGTCGGCTTTTTAGCCTTCTTATTGCCCTTCTTCCCTTTTCCCTTCCCTTTATCCCCTTTTTGGGGCTCCTCCGTTAGGTTTGGGGGACCTCGCGTTGGGGGCAGGACGGGGGCTGGCGAGACGGGAGCCAATTCGGGCGCGGGCACAGGTCCCTGGCTCTGAGATATAGCCTGCTCAGCTTTTTTCCTATGGTTGGCGGCCAACGAGGGCCGCGTTGGTTGGGCCGGAAGCAGCCTTCCCTCGATCTCTAAGGCTCCAAACCTAGCATCCAGCATCAGCCCCACCTGGGCCGTGATGGACCGCACCACGTCGTCCATGCTGGTCGTCTCACTGACGGGTAGGGTCTTTTCCTTGACCGAAGTGGGGTTCGGAGACTGCCTCCTGTACTGGACCTGGACCTCCCTCCTCAGCTGTGCCATCTCAGAGCGAAGCTCAGTCAGCTCCTCGCGCAGGCGATCGTTTTGTGCCTGCAGTCGCCGCGTCTCTTCTGAAGAAGTGCGCTCAATGAGGACTTCGAATATTCCTCGGAGCGACGCGACGGAGTCTTTGAGGGCCTTCACGGAAGTGCCCTTGAGGTTGCTCGATTTGGCGGCTACGGAGGCCACGGACTCTAAGTTACCCTGAACTTGCTGGGTGAGCCCGGCTAAGGAGAGGTCATCCGCCGCAGGGTCAGTCGACAGCCTTATGCAGCCTCTCTGAGGGCGAGGCGATGGCATCCGCTGAACGCTAGCCCTTTCCATTCTCTTAGCCTCAGGATCGTAATCTGGCTCCTCCACGGTATTTCTCATATTTGCCACTGTGTTAGGAGTGGCTTCGCCTTCCCGCGAGGATTCGGACAGACGGGAGATCCGAGATCGCTCAGCCAGCGCAGCGTCTCTGGCAAGATCCTTCTCCGCTTCCAGCAGGATCGCCTCCCTTTTGGCCTCGTTAAGCGCCCGTTGGGACGCCGCGAGGCCGACGTACTCGCCAGTTGTTGGAGGGCGGCCCCTTTGTTTTTTAAACGCCGCGGCGGCCCCTGGGGCAGGCGTTGGTGGTGCCAGCGGCGGGTCATCTTCGCTGCTCTCCGACAGCTCCATACATAACCGTTTCGGGCCCTGTCCCTGCCAGAAGCGGGCTTTCTCTCTCTGAGGCGGTGAACCCGAGTCCGACCCGGACCGTGATTTGAGGGTCACCAGACTGGAGTCAGACCCGGATGCACCGCTATCAGTTCTCGCCTTACTACTCGGTCTAGGGGCGTCCAGTCTTTCGAGGGACACCCTCAGCTCTCGCACCTGCGCCAGCGCGTGTCCCTTCTCTGGGGCTCCCCGCCCCGCGCCCGTGGCTGCCAGCTGGAGCGAGCCCGAGGCCCCCCCCGCAGAGCGCTCCCCGCTCTGCCCTCGCCGCACAAAGCGGCCAGAGCCGTCGCGCGCCGAGCCGCCTGCCACTTTCGGCGTAATCTGCATGCTGGCCGCATGCAGATTAATCCCTTCCCGTCGCACTGGTGAGCGTGCGAGGCTCCAGCGGGGGCGAAAGGCCTCCGTATCGGTGTCCAGTATCATTTTGCCGTGTTTGTTGGTTTCCTTCTCTGTTTCAATTTTAGTTTCCATTTGGTTCCCACGAGTATGGGGGAAGGACGGTCCACCTAGGCAGTGCCCCCTGTACCTGAGGTAACCCTATTTACTCTGGAGGTCGGGCGGTATCCAGAGGTTTTTACGACTTCACTGTCGGGTTTTTAAAGGGATTTCCTTCCCGCAGGCCGGCCAGTTAAGGCAAGCCCTCCGGTCCGCGCGCTTACAGCTGGCACCTCCCGTACCCCATACCGCCACAGATGGGGGTCGTTGGGAGAGTGCTGCGGGTTCCGGGATTCAAGGGGAGCTGGCGTAGACTGCCCTGTCGGTGATTGGTTAGACCACCCCTTCTCCACGGCCTCACGGCCGTTGCCCATCTCCAGCGCCATCTGCTACTCAGAGGGATGCGGAGAGGGCCATTCCAGGACCCATAAGGGAGCCCCCTGCGTCGGGTTATTGGTAGCACCGGTAAGCGTTGCTCCCGTAGAAGAATCACTTACCGTTGCCTCCAGGGTGCACCAGCCAAGACCCTTCCCCTTCCCGCAGACCCGCGAGGGTCCACAGGAACTGGAAGAGCCCTGACACTCGTGGAGGTTACCCGACCTAGCACCCCATCGGGGGGGAAACCTAACCTAACCTTTTTTTTTTTTTTTTTTTCGCGCTGGGAAAATGCGTTTATCCCCCCTAGCCTCAAGAGTCTAGGGAGGCGCATACCCCCCGGGCCCGGGGGAGGCCAAGGTGGGGGGTTATGTGGGGCTCTCTCCTCCCGCAACCCCCTCCGAGGTAGTCGGAGGGAGGGGAGGAGAACTACCCACTAAAAACCCAGCGGCGTTACCCTCACTGCCGTTGTAGGGGGACGCCATGGGGTCGCAAGCATTCTACCACGACGTCCCCCCGGCTGCCCCGGTATTACACCGGTGCACCCTCGCGCCGAAGGAGGGAAGGGTTGGCAACGCAACAACCCCTCCCCCAGACGTGTAGGGCCTTAAGTGTGGGTCCCCAACCCACAGGCCCTACTGTGGGAGTAGGCGGTTGATATACTGCAGCCGCCTCCTCCCCATCCGTCTGCGCCGGAGCGGATGCGCGTCAGCTCTTTCTTCACGCTCCCGCTCCGCTTGCTCTTTCTGCGACATTACTTCTTCCGCGAAGTTTGCCGCTGCCTCCCACGATCTCTCGCTGCTCAGCATACAGCTCACAACACTGTGCAGCGAGAGATCGTCCGTCCCCAGCGCCGCAACCAGTGCACTGCGCTCCACGACCCAGCTCTGACATTCCACCAGAGTGTGCTGGGCCGTATCGTCCTCCGCACCGCAGTGGTGGCAGACTGGGGTCTGCTCCCTCCTAATGTTGTGCAGGTAATGACCGAAGCAGCCATGCCCGGTCATTACCTGCACCAACCTGAACGTAAGGCTACCCGTTTTGCGGTCCAGCCAACCCTCTAAGGACGGGAGGATTGCCCCTATGGTTCGCGTGCCATAGGGGGAGTCCTCCAGCATTTCTTTCCAGCGGTCCCGCTCCCGCTGGACCGCCATCCGTCGCCTTTCGGCAACCTCTTGGGGAGCCAGGCGCTCCTCGCTCGTCCTGGCCTCTACCCGCTCTCTGTGACGCTCCGCCAGCAGCCTCGCGTCCAGCTCCCATGGCGGTGTTCCGGCTAGAGCGCACGCAGCCGCGAACGACACCGTCCGGAAGCATCGGCCCATTCTCTGGGTGATTACCCTCTGTGGTCTTCGGAGGAGAGCCCTCGTCCTCTCTGCCAGTCGGTCTGCCCATATCGGCGCCCCGTACAGTGCCATGCTACGCACCACGTTAGCAAAGAGACGCCGACATGGGGCCTTTGGGCCGCCTATATTTGGTAAGAGGCGGCCCAACGCAGCCGCGGTGCCGACGAGTCGGGGAGCTAGTTGTGAGAAATGCTCCCCGAAATCCCACTTGCGATCCAGGATTAGGCCCAAGTATTTGATATGGGCCTTGACCTGGACCACTTCACCCCCAACGGGGATCGTCTCGACGGCACGTAGCCGCCAACCTCTCCCTCCGAAGACCACTGCGTCCGTTTTTGCAAGTGCAACCCTGAGGCCCAGGAGACTGATCCGCCCAACAATCAGCTCCGTGGCCACCGTTACCCTTCTTAGGGTCTCCCTCAATTCTTTACCCCGCACGGCGACCATGGTGTCATCTGCATAGCAGATTGTCACCATGCGGGGGAGCTGTGCGCCGCGGATTGCCCAGTCGAAGCCGATGTTCCACAGTAGGGGTCCCAGCACCGACCCCTGCGGAACACCGCACTCCATCCGCCTCTCTAGACGACCACTGTTTCCGTCGTAGAGCACTACCCTTTCAGACAGGTAGTGCTCCACGATTGCCCTCAGATATGGAGGCACATTGTGGTAGCGGAGTGCCTCCTTAATTACCTCGTAAGGGAGGGAGCCAAAAGCGTTGGCAATATCCAGTGATACTGCAATGGCTCCCTCTCTTTTTTCCACTGCAAGGTCGCTGAACTTTTTCAGTGTGCCCACTGCGTCGATCGTGGACCGCCCCTCCCGGAACCCGAACTGTCTGTCACTAATGTTCGGGCCCGTGTCCTCCAGATGGCCCAAAATGCGGCGCGCTATAATGCGCTCGAGCATTTTGCCCACTTCATCCAGAAGGACGATAGGGCGGTACCCTGAAGGAGAGTCAGCTGGACGACCCTCCTTCCGCAGCAGGCACAGTCTTCCCTCTTTCCAGCATTTAGGGAATATCCCCTCCTTGAGGCAGTCATCAAAAATGTCCCGCAGTCGGACCCCCAGGTGTTTCATCACCAGGGGAATAAGCTTCCCTGGCACACCATCAGGCCCCGGGGCCTTTCTGCGAGACTTGAGGCGGATGACTGCCCCTAGGATTTCCAGGTCAGTGACTGTGGGCGCTTCACCCAGGTTCTCCCTCTCGCTTGTCGGCACCGCCATGACAGGAGGCGTAAAGGCCGGTGCTGCCGGGAAGAGACCCTCTACCACCCTCGCAAGGAGTTCCGGCTCGAGTGACTCCATGGGGGGAGCGTGTTTCAACTTGTTTCTAACGATCTTGTACGGTCGCCCCCATGGGTCCGCATCAAGTGTGCATATGAACTCCTCGCGGGCTTCATCTTTTCTTTTGGAGATGGCAGTGGTGAGGGCCCCTTTTGCTGCATGTAAGGCTCCCAGCAGCACTTCCTCCTCCTCTGCGGTGTGTCGCCGGCGCCTGCATCGGGTATAGTCCCGCCTGGCGGCATTTGCGGTGGCTCGAAGGGCCGCTATCTCCTCCGACCACCAATAAACGCTCCGTTTACTGGGCAGCCGCTTCGCCCTCTTCATTCCAGCGTCGCACACGGTCGTTAGTGACTTGCGGAAGTGGACTGCCCGCCCCTCTACACCCAATGCAGACGGCGGAGCCGCACACCAGGCTTCTATAATGGCAGCCTCATTTGCCATATTCCTGTCCAGGCTGGCCAGTGACCACCGCGGAAAACTACTACCGGCGCATCGCCCGGGTGAAATAGGCGGCGGCGGGACCCCTACCAACGGGCCGACCCTCATCCGAATGTAAACGTGGTCGGAGAGGGTCTCCACATTCTCCATGACCCGCCAGTCACCAATCCTACCGGCGACGACAGGAGTCGCCATCGTTATGTCAACGATGGACCCCCCCTGCCGCCGCACGCAGGTGTTAGTATTTCCCCGATTAACGATTGCCAGTCCCATGGCTACCGCCCAGTCCCTAAGCGCCGCGCCCCTCGCATCATCAACCGGGGAACCCCAAGCCGCACTCTTGGCGTTGAGGTCTCCCATTAATAGTACCGGCTTCGGTGCGACCCTCCTTATCACCCTACTCAGGCTTTCCAGGTGCCTCTCAAAGTCTCTGAGTGGCCGGTTGGGGGAAAAGTAGGTGCCCACAATCACCATACTCTCCCACTTGGCCGCTACATAGCCTGGCCCCCTGTCTACCAGCACTAGGGTAGGGAAGTTGCCGACAGCCGGGACTATAATGGCCACACTCCCGTCCAATGCCCCTGCCCAGTTGGGCTGAGGAGGGACACACCACGGCTCAGCGACCACCGCTACGCTTACACTCCACTCCGCCATGACCTGCGTGACCAGATCTTGCGCGCGGGCTGAGTGGTTAGCATTCGTTTGTAAGGCTTCGTGTTGGCGTAGCGGCATCAAGTGTCCATTTTTTGTCCCTCGTCAGCCTGTTCGGCATCTCTTTCGTTGCGCCCTTGGGTCCGGACAAGGTCCTGCCTTCCTCTTGTTTGTGGGGGGTTGCACCCTTGGCCTCCCATTCTGTGACTGGCTCGGCACCTGACGTGATGGCACACCGCGCAGAAGGGTGCCTCCGTGCAGGATGCTGCCTTATGCCCCGGCTTGCTGCATCGGAAGCAGAGCTGGCTCCTCTCTACCTCCGACGGGCACATGGCTCTGGTGTGTCCCGTTCCCATGCATCTATAGCAGCGAAATGGTGCCGGGTCTAGGGCCTGAACCTGCGCACTGGACCACCCCACCTGCAGCCTCCCACCCTCGCAAATCTTTTTTGCCACTGTTACCGGGCACCTCACAAGCGTCGAGCCGGATCCGTTGAAGGCGAAGCGAATGGAGCCCACTTTCACTTCCTCAACTCCGCAACTACCCCTGGCCGCGACTGCCGTCGCCACTGCGTCAGGGGTCGCAGACTCAATGAGCCCCGATACCCTCATACCGGAACCTAACCTAACCTAACCTTTTTTTTTTTTTTTTTTTTTCAGAGGGGAAAATGCGTTGCGCATACCACCGGGGTGCGGGGACGGACCCTGGTGGTTATGTGGGACTCCCATGTCGGCTAATGAGGCCAATGGTTTACCCACTAAAAACCCCTCTATGTGCCGCCTCCACGCTATAAGGCGAGGCCACGGGAACGCCCTGGGCACACTTCCGCAACCTCGCCAGCGGCTGTCCGCGCTGCGGACTCATCTCTGGGGAGATGATTCTCCCCCTACCTCCACAAGGGGGCGCACCGAGAAACGGCACGCCCGCCACTCGGGGACCATCGTGTAGGCGACAGACGTCCCCGTGTCTGCCGCCCACAGGGACCCTTATGGGGGAAATCGGCGGTCATACGCTAACCGCCGTCGCCCCACGCGTTTGCGGCGCATCGGTTGGGAGGCCGGATCGTCCTCCCTCCCACGCTCTGCTGCCTCCTTCTGCGCCATCACGTCCTCGCAGAAGGAGGCCGCCGCCTTCCATGACCTGTCGCTCCCCACCATGGCTTCTACCACAGCGGGCAGGGAGAGGTCATGCCCGACCACGGCCACGAGTGTGGCCCGCTGCTCTGCCCAAGCTGGGCACACCGCCAGCGTGTGCTGCGCCGTATCTTCGGCGTCGCCGCACTCGTGGCATTCCGCCGTCGGTTCCCGGCCCGCCACCCTACACAGATATCTCCCAAAGCAACCGTGCCCCGAGAGAATCTGCGCAAGGTGGAAGGAGAGGAATCCCCCTTTTCTACCCACCCATCTTTCCAAGACGGGCCGGATCGCTCCGATGGTCCAGTGGCCGGCACTAGGCACCTCCAACCTTTCTTTCCACTTCTGAAGAAGGACACGACGGGAGTCAAGTCTCCACCGCCTGATCTCCTCCAGGAGTGGTTGGACCCCCCTGGCCCGCGCCTCGGTGACACGCCAATACACATCGGCCAGAACCAAGGCGTCGAGGTTCCAGGGTGGGGTCCCCGCCAGCACGCAAGCCGCCTCGTACGAGACGGTGCGGTATGCCCTCACCATCCTAACCGCCATAACCCGCTGCGGCCTTCGCAGCTGGGCTTGATTTTGGGCGGTCAGGGATCCGGCCCAAATGGGCGCCCCGTACAGGGCCATTGACCGCACCACCCCTGCGTACAATTTGCGACAGCTCGCATTCGGCCCGCCCAAGTTGGGTAGCAGCCGGCTGAGTGCCGACGCCGCCCCGACTAATTTCGGAGCAAGGCACCTGAAGTGCTCCTTGAACGTCCAACGGCTGTCAAGCACTATGCCTAGATACCGCATTGTCGACTTGACACCGATGGACGCTCCTCCAACAACCAGGTTGGAACCTGCTGGAGGGGCCTTCCGGGGCCCGTGAAAACACAGGGCCTCGGATTTGTTCAGGGCCACCTCCAGCCCCAACCTTCTGATTCGGGCCACCACCGTTGCCACGCCAGCCGTGGCTCGAATCACCGCCTCCCGGTACGTGCTACCGCGGGCTGTCACCAGGGTGTCGTCGGCGTAGCACGTCACCTTGATCCCCGGCAGATTGTGCCCCCTCAGCACCCAGTCGTACCCGATGTTCCACAGGAGTGGACCAAGAACCGACCCCTGCGGGACACCGCACGACAACCCCTTCTCCTGCCAGTCTTCGTGTCCTGGGTACCTGACGGCTCTATCGGTGAGATAGTCCTCAACCGTCCTCCGCAGGTACTCAGGCACCGCGTGGCGCCTCAATGCGGCCGCAATGGAGGCCCAGGGCAGGGAGTTGAACGCATTGGCGATGTCAAGAGACACCGCCAATACTACCTGCCCGTGGAGCACCGCTTCATCCGCCAGGGCCCTCACTCGCGCAATAGCGTCGATGGTGGACCTGCCCCGGCGGAATCCAAACTGGTGGTCACTGAGGTCCGGACCTACCCCCTCCAGATGCCGGTTGAGACGGGCAGCCACTACCCGCTCAAATAGTTTGCTAGCCTCGTCCAGCAGCACTATTGGCCTGTAGGCCGAAGGTGAGTCTGCCGGTCGCCCCTCCTTACGCAGAAGGACCAGTTTCCCCGACTTCCAAACACGGGGAAACTGTCTCTGCGCAAGACATGCGCTGAATAGCGCCCTCAACCGCGCTTCCATCGGACCCAGGGCTAGAACCCAGGCCCGGCCGGGAACTCCGTCGGGGCCGGGGGCAGTGTTTTTGGCTCGGAGCCGTAGCACCGCCGCCCCTAGTTCACCCTCCGTTACCTCCGGCGCATCACCCACGTCAGCTACTCTCCCCCTAGGGGCTAGCATGGGTGGAGGTGTGTGCTCCTCTCTCGTCGGAAACAGGCCATCGACCACCTGTTCAAGGAGCTGTGGCTGGAGACTTTGCGTAAGTGGGGGTGCCCAGGGGCGGAGCTTGCGTCTCACCATCCTGTACGGCCTTCCCCACGGGTCACTGTTGAGAGTCTCCAGCATCTCCTGCTCAGCCAGGTCCTTGGCCCTGCTGATTGCCCCCTGCAGCACCTTGACGGCCTCCGAGTATGTGGCATACAGCAGCTCCTCCAATGGCACGTCACGCGGTCGACGCCTCCGGCTGTGAGTGTACTGGCGTCTCGCTGCAACGCAGGATTCGCGTAGCTGCGCGAGTTCCCCGGACCACCAGTACACCCTACGCCTTGGGGGAACCAGGCCTACCCGCGGCATAGCTGCGTCGCACACCTCCACCATAGCACTCCTCATCCTTTCGGCCTCCGCGTCGACATCAATCGGACCGTCGGTCGCTGGCAGCCAAGCCTGCACCAAGGCTGCCTCCACCAACGCGTCCCGGTCCAAGCGCTTGAGTGCCCAACGCGGGCCATCCCCTCGCAAGGGCCGACTCAGGCTTCTCGAGTCTGCTGGAAGGGTGGAGACCTCGAACCGAATATATCGGTGGTCCGATAATGTCTCCACGTCCTCCCGCACCTCCCAGCCTCGAACACGGCGCACCAGGGCGGCATTGGCGAACGTGACGTCCACGATGGACCCACCCTGTTGCCGCACGCACGTGTTGGTCGACCCTTGATTAAGGACAGCCAACCCAGTAGCAACCGCCCATTCCTCCAGCTCCGCTCCACGAGCACTCGTCGCCGGGGATCCCCACGCCGTGCACTTGGCATTGAAATCACCGGCAACGAGCAACATGCCAGGACGACTTCTGCCGATCTTGGCTCCGATCTCCACCAAAAACTGCTCGAATTCAGCCAGAGGTCGGTTCGGCGAGAAGTACGCCCCAATCACCATTATGTCACCAATCCATGCGGCAACGTATCCGTGGCCCCTCTCCACTCTTTGCGGCGGCGGGGAACCGGCGGATGAACCAGTGACAATAGCCACCAGGCCGTCCAGGTCTCCGACCCAGTTCTCCCTGGGAGGGACAGAATAGGGCTCGGCGACAATACCCACTCCAATCAACCACTCCGCCAGGCTTTGAGTCAACAAGTCTTGGGCCCTGGCGGAATGGTTGATATTCGCCTGGAGAAAGCGAGTGGCCATTAATCAACGGCCATCTCCGCTACCACCTCGCTGCGGGCCTCAGATGTTGTTGAGGCTAGCTGGGAACGCTGCGAGGAGGCCCGGGGGCCATTGCCAACGCTCTTTATCCTCCTCTGGTGCGGTGCCGAGCACGCCTTTGAGCCCAGCACGTGACCCGCCGATTTACCCGCAGCTTGGCACAGCACGCAAAGAGGCGCGGCCGTGCACTGCGCCGACTTGTGGCCGGGCTGGCCGCAATGGTAGCACAACTCACTGCGGTCCACCTGTGACTGGCATTGTACTCTGACGTGCCCACTCTCCAGGCACCGGAAGCACCGCATCGGCCTCGACTCGAGTAATCTCACCTGAGCCGAAGACCATCCCACCAAGAAACGGCCGCCTTCGGCCACCTTCTTCGCCGTCGTAATCGGGCAGCGCACCCAGAGTGTGCCGAGGCCGGTGTGATCCGGACGGATCTCGCCGGTCTTCACCTGGTCCTCAGCACAGCCACCAACTCGAGCGACGGCGGCGACCACCTCAGCGGGAGTCACAGAGTCGTCCAGGTTAGACAAGCGCAGCTCCGCGCATTTTGTCGGCCTGTAGACCCGGACTCCCTCCCCCAGTTTTTCAGCCAGTTCTTTGGCCAGCCTGTCGGCCTTTTCGCCACTGGTGGCTCCCGGCAACTCCAGGACCCGCGCACCAGTGACTGCACGCCGGAAACGCAAGTTCGTGATGCCAAGGTCGGCAAGATTGACCTTGTCCTTGGCCTCGGCGAGCACTTTGGCGTAGGTCACCCCTTTTGCTTCCGCGTCCGGTTGCAGTGTCAACACCACTGCCGCAGACCTTGGAGGGCGGAGCTTGCGACGTCCCGATTTAGGGCGTGCTTTCGCCTTGGATTGGGGCTGCGCGTCCGATTGCGTTGCAGCTTTTCCCTTCGCCCCGGAGCTAACCACCTTATTCCAGCGCTGTGTCGTCGTTTCTGGCGCCGGAGGCTGTGGTCGTGGCTTTGTAGCTGCTGCAGCTGCGGCACTGGCGGCAGCCTGGGAACTCATTGATGCCTTCTTTCTTTTACCTTTCTTTTTCCCGCGTTGGGTACTTGTGGCCGTGGGAGGCGCGCTGGCAGCTGGTGCAGTTGCTGCTAGCCAATTTTCAGGCAACGCTGCCGGTTGCCTTCCGCCAGCCGTCTTCTTTTTATCAGCCGCCAATTGGGGCCGCAAGTTCTTGGCAGGTAATAACCGCCCTTCCACCTCCAGCGCTTCGAACCGGGCATTCATCATAGCAACGATTGTTGCCCGGTCCGAAGGCGGTTCCATCTCCACACGAGGGAGCGTACTGGGCTGGGTCTCAGCCTGGGAGGGTGCCCTGGGCACTGATCTTACTTCGGCCTCGAGGCGGTCCAGTTTTGCTTTCACCTCGGCCAGTTCCGCTTGCAGGCGTGCGTTACTCGCTTCCAGGTGCTTGACCTCGTCCGACGATGTGCGCTTCTCCAAGACACCGAACGCATCCCTAATCGCGTTGCAGGCAACCTTCAACTTGCGTTGGTGACCACCTTTAAGGTTGCCGGACGTTTTCTGCACCGTTTCGATGACCGAGACGCTGTCCAGCGCCTGCTTGCGGAGCATAGCAGCAGGCACCGCCTCTGCTTCATCTGCCGACATGTCCGATAGCCGGGAGGTTGATGCATCGCAGAGGGAGTGGCGGGTCTGGATGGTCATATTGTTGACCTCTTCCTCCGCCCTCAGCCTCATTGTTTCACGCAGCTCGGCGTTGTATTGCGCCTGCGCAGCCACTCTTGTCGTATATTCCGCTTTGGTTCGCGGTTTTGCTCTCAGTCTCTGCACCGAGGGAGACGCAGGATCTTGCTTCTCTACCTCCTCATTTTCACTGCCAGATTCGGCCACCAACAGCTTTCTCCGTTTTTTGTCGGAGTCCTGTGATTGCCAAAGGCGCCCCAGTGGTGACGATGAGCGCGACCGCACAGTGAGCAGGCTGTCGTTGTCTTCTGACTCCGACACCCTCCTGCTGGTCGTCGGCGTTGGCGCTCTGGGTTCTTGCACCTGGTCGCAGCGGGTGATAACCACCCGTACCGTATCTGAGATCGGTCCTTGACTTCTCAGCCCAGTCCGTTTCCCTGCCTTCTTCAAGACATCAGTGGATGCCGGCGGGGCATCCACTTCCACCACCTGTCCGTCAAGCATTTCCGTGTCCCTAATTGTATCGCTATTGTCGTCGTTAAGATCCCTCTCTGTTTTTTTATTAATGTTTTTGTTTAAATTTTCCATATAATTCCCACGAGTATGGGGGAAATATAGTCCACCCAGGCAGTGCCCCCTGTACCTGAGGTAACCCTATTTACTCTGGAGGTCGGGCGGTATCCAGAGGTTTTTACGACTTCACTGTCGGGTGTTAAAGGATTTTCCTTCCCGCGGGCCGGCCAATTAAGGCAAGCCCTCCGGTCCGCGCGCTCAAAGCTGGCACCTCCCGTACCCCATACCGCCACTGATGGGGGTCGTTGGGAGAGTGCTGCGGGTTCCGGGATTCAAGGGAAGCTGGCGTAGGCTCCCCTATTGGTAGTCCGGTCAGAACTACCCTCCACGCTTATCACCCCTATATAGGGTCCCTCTGCTTAGTCGCCTCTCGAGTACCCTCTGCTATAGCAGAGGAACTAGAGCGACTCCTTCTCCGCGCCACCAGGCGCACTCCTCGTGTGCCGCTCTTCGTCTGGTCCCTCCCCCCTCGCCTTCCCGGTATGGGTAGCCCTGTCCGGTATAGCCTCGGGGATCCTAGGAACACGCAAGCCCCCCCACCACAACAAGGTGACAGCACATCGGGGGGGAACCTTTTTTTTTTTTTTTTTTTTTTTACGTGGGGAAATGCTTTTACGCATCCCGCCCGGCCGCGGAGGCCTTGGCGGGTATGTCGGACTCCCGGGAACCGCCCGGACTACCGACTAAAACCCCACGGTTTTCCGCCTCGTCACCGTGTTGCCGGGTTACGGGCACGATTGTGTATACTCTTCCGCGACCCGGCGGTGACTGGCCTGGTGAAGGCCCCGAACTCGGGAGGGTGTGAACCCCACCAGCAACACCTCGGTGTTTTGTGCGCGGGAGCCCGCGCACGCCATCACGGGCCAGTTTGTCATTCGGCCGACAGACTTCCCCAAGCCTGCCGGCCCTGGCCACGGTTAGGGTGGAATATGGCGGTCATAGGCTCGCCGCCTTCGCCCTACTCGCCGTTGGCGACCGGGATCCTCGGAAGTTGCCTCCCTCTGTCTCTCGGCCGCCTCCTTCAACTCCATGACGGTCTCGCAGAAGGCGAGGACCGCTCTCCATGCCCTGTCGCTGTCCACGATACTACTTACTACCGTGGGCAGCGAGAGGTCATGGCCAACAGTGGCGCATAGTGTCCGGCGCTCCTGCTCCCAGGCTGGGCAAACCTCCAGCGTGTGCTGGGCCGTCTCCTCCGGGCAATTGTCACAGTGGTGACACCGCGCGCTTGACTCTCGGCGTATGCGATGCAGGTACCTCCCGAAACATCCGTGGTCCGAGAGGACCTGCGTCAGCCGGAAAGTCAACGTGCCATGACTCCGGTCCAGCCACCGCTCCAGAACCGGACGAATTGCCCGGATGGTCTTGAGGCCCGCACACGGTTGTGCCAGCCTTTCCTTCCATATTCCCACCATTTCGAGGCGAGCAGCGTCGCGTTGGGCCTCCAACTCTCTTGGTGCTGGTGAGTCACCGCGACCAAGCGCCTCCTTGCGCCAACGGTAAGCCGCCGCAAGGGCCCTCGCATCCAGGTCCCAAGGGAGTGACCCCGCCAGCACGCATGCCGCCTCACCGGAGATGGTGCGATACCCCCGTATTTGCCTGACGGCCATCACGCCCTGCGCCTTGCGCAGGAGAGCAATTTCCCGGCTCCGCAAGTTCTCCGCCCATACGGGAGCACCGTAGAGGGCCATGGAGCGCACGACCCCCATGTACAGCTGCCGACACGGCGCCTTAGGCCCCCCCGTGTTCGGGAGTATACGCCCTAGGGCACCGGCGGCTCCCATCAGCTTTGGCAACAAGCGTTTGAAGTGGGCATGGAAGCTCCAACGGCCGTCGAGTGTGAGGCCCAGATACCTCATGGTGGGCTCTATTTTGATTCTGGTGCCCCCCACCACTAAGTGGGCGTCCGGTGGAGGGGCCCCGCCACGCCCGTGAAAGCATATGGCTTCTGATTTTTGCAGAGCCACCTTCAACCCCAACAGTCGGATTCGCCTTACCACGTGAGCCACGCCAGCCGTGGCCAGTACACCAGCATGGCGGTAAGTCTTCCCGCGGGCCGTCACAAGAGTGTCGTCGGCGTAGCACGTTAGACTGACTCCTGGAAGATTTGCGCCACGCAGGACCCAATCGTAGCCGATGTTCCACAGGAGTGGCCCTAGGACCGACCCCTGTGGAACACCGCAGGACATCCGATGTCGTCCCCACTCCTCCCGGCCTGGGTAAATTACGTACCTCTCAGAGAGGTACGCGCCGACCATTTGCCTCAGGTAGGCGGGCACTTGGTGGAAACGTAGTGCCTCCATCACGCATCCCCAGGGCAGGGTGTTAAATGCGTTGGCGATGTCCAAGGATACCGCCAATAGCACTTCCTTTTCTGACACCGCCCTGTCCGCAAGATCTTTTGCGCGAAGGATGGCGTCGACGGTCGAGCGACCGCTACGGAACCCGTACTGGCACTCCGCCAAATCCGGTCCGACTCGGATGAGATGTTTAATGAGGCGGGCAGCTATAATCCGCTCAAAAAGCTTGCCCACCTCATCGAGCAGGACTATTGGACGGTATGCAGACGGGGAATCCGCAGGGCGCCCTTCCTTCTTTAGAAGGACAAGTTTACCTGTCTTCCATTGCCTGGGGAAGAGAGCCTGCTCGAAGCACCCCGAGAAAAGTCTGAGCAGTCTGTTCTCCAGCGTGTTACTGGCTAGGACCCAGGCGCGGCCCGGGATCCCGTCAGGTCCAGGGGCCGTGTTTTTTCCTTTCAATCGGAGAACAGCTGCTCCGAGTTCTCCGACTGACACATTTGGAGCCTCTTCCTCGTCGTCACCAGGTACGGTGGGCGGTGCCATGTCTGGCGGAGAGAAGCCTTCACTAGCCGGGAACAGAGTCGTGACCACGTCCCCCAGCAGGTTCGGCTCGAGACTTCTCGTCAGTGGTGGGGCCCAGGGGCGAAGTTTGCTGCGGACCATTTTATATGGTCGGCCCCACGGGTCTCTGTTGAGCGTTTCGAGCATCTCCTGCTGGGAACCCTCCTTCGCCTGGCTTATGGCCAGCTGAAGGTCTTTCGTGCACTGGATGTAAACGGCGTACAGTTCCGCCTCTTGGACGGGGATCCTGCGTCGACGCCTCCGCTGGTGACTGTACATGCGCCTTGCAGCTACACAGGACTGTCTCAGCTGGTCGAGTTCAACCGACCACCAGTGGACTTGGCGTTTCGGAGGCACGGGTTTTGCCCGGGGCATTGCTGCGTCGCAAATCGCTGTCATGGATCCGCCGAGCGCTTGCGCCTCTTCCTCCACATCCACTAGGCCCTCAGGAACGGGGTTCCAAGCCTCGACTTCGGCGGCAAGATGGAATGTGTCCCAGTCGAGGCGTTTTAGTGCCCAGCGTGGTCCCTCTCCTCTCAGAGAGCGGCTGATAGGGCCACTCGGAGCATCTGTTAGTGCGGAGACGCTGAACCGAATATAACGGTGGTCCGACAAGGTCTCGATGCCCTCGAGCACTCCCCAGCCCTGGACACGGCGCGCCAAGGTGGCGTTGGCGAATGTCACATCCACAATGGAGCCACCTTGTTGCCGCACGCACGTGTCGACTGACCCGCTGTTCACAACGATTAGGCCCTCTGCGATGGCCCACTCCTCCAACTCGCGGCCGCGCGCATCCGTTGACGAGGATCCCCACGCCATGGACTTGGCGTTGAGATCCCCGGCAACGAGCACAGAGCTTGGACGGTTTTGCCTAATGACCGCACCCACGTCCGTCAGGAAAGACTCGAAATCTGCCAGGCTCCTGTTTGGCGAGAAGTAGACACCGACAACAAGGATGCCGCCAAGGCGCCCGGCAACATAACCCCTTCCCTTATCGACTTTCTCGAACGGTGGCGAGCCAGCAGCCGTTTGCGTGGCTAACGCTACCAAGCCATCATGGTCCCCAGCCCAATTGTCCCTTTGGGGGATAAAGTATGGCTCGGAAACGACAGCCACGTGGGTCAGCCACTGCGCCATGCTCTGGAACAAGAGGTCCTGAGCCCTGGCGCAGTGGTTGAGATTCGCCTGCAAGAAGGAGAGGGCCATTATTATTCCTCCATTTCTACAGCCTCCTCAGTCTCTGGTGCCACATTGGCGGCCGGGTAGAAGTTCGGCTGGGTGGCCCGTGGCCTAGTGCCAAACTTCCCCTTCTTTTTGAGAGCAGCGCACAACTTGCTCCCTACGGCATGTCCCGCTGGTTTTTTGGCCGCTGCGCAGACTGGGCAGTGTGGCGTGGCGGTGCACGTGGCTGCCTTGTGGCCGGGCTGGCCACATCGGTAGCACAGCTCGCTCCGATCGTCCTGAGATTGGCACTGTGCTCGGACGTGTCCCGCCTCGAGGCACCGGAAGCAGCGCATGGGTTTAGCAGCCAGTAGCTGCACCCGTGCGGATACCCAACCTACCAGCAGGCGCCCGCCCTCTGCCAGCTTTTTGGCTGCTGTTACTGGGCAACGGACCCATGCCGTGCCTAACCCCGAGAAGTTCTGACGGATTTCGCCGCATTTTACAAGGCCAGCATCGCACCCGCTAACCTTTGAAATTGCCGCCTTGACATCCTCCGGTGTCACTGACTCATCGAGACCCGTAATGCGTACCTCCGAGCACTTCGTGGGCCTCGAGACTTGTACGTCCTCGCTCTTGAGCGTTTCCCTCAACTTTTCCGCGAGAGCATCCGCTTTCTCGCCCGCTGTCGCCCCGGGTACTTCAATGATGGTCGCTCCAGTGACCGCCCGCTTAAATCGGACACCCTCGATCTGGAGGTCTTTCAGATCGATCTTCGACCGAGCCTCCTTGATTATGTCCCCGTAGGTGGGGCGGCCCTCTCCCGGCTTCAGCGTCAGCACTACGGCCGCTGAGCGTGGTGCCCGCAGTTTTTGGGTCTGCTTGGGCTTGGACTGTGGCGCTGCTCCCTGCGCGGCAGTCTTCTTTTTCTTCTTGCCTTTCCCGATGACGTCTGTCCACGTCTCATTCCTGGACGCCGGCGTAGGCGGCATGGGGCGGGGCACATGAGGGGCTTCGGCTGGCAGAGCTGGTAGAGCCACATGGTCATCCTTCTTGGCCTTTTTGACGGGTTTTTTCTTCCCCTTCTTTCCCGTTGGAGGAGCAGGAGCAGGCGCTTTAGGCTCTGCCATCTTCCGCCCGCTAGTGCCAGCGACGTTGTTGTCTGCTGAGTTGGTGGCAGGCGGTGCGCCCTGTCCCTTTTTGTCCGCCGCGAGCAATGGGCGCACAGCCGTCGGTGGGAGAAGCCGATCTTCTAACGCATCCAGCCGAGCGTTTACCATGGTCCCCACTTTGACCATTATGTCGCGTTCGGCGTCCTCCGGCATATGAGTTTGCGGTGTGGGAGCTGCTTTAGCTGTGCGCAGCTCACTCCGCAGCTCCCCGAGCTCTCTTTGGAGCTCAGTCATCTGAGCTTGCAGGCGTTTGTTTTGGGCCTCAAGCCTCTCGGTCTCTTCCGAGGATGTGCGCTTAATCAATACCGTTGCAGCATCCATATAAGCCGCCACCGCATCCTTCAGCTTCCGCTGGTGGGTCCCCTTTAGGTTGCCTGATTTGGCAATCACTGCTTTGATCACGTCAGTGCTGTCCATCATTTGAGTGTGTAAGGCAGAGGCCAGCTGGTCCTCCGCTCGTGTCCTCTGCGTTACTGTCCGGTCGGGTCTCAAGCGGATGACCATTTTGGCCACCTCCGCCTCTGCCTCTTCTGCAGCCTTGCGGCGGAATTCCTCCTTCGCCGCCTTGTAATCGGACTGCGCCTTGCCTATTCCGACATACTTCCCTGTCGTAGGCGTAGACCTGTCCTCCGTCGCAGTCTTAAAATCGCCATCACTGGACGATTCAGACAGTTCTAGACGCCGCCTCTTTTGCCCGTCCTGGGACCATAAACGGCCTTCAGGAACGGACGACGCTGATCCCGACCTGGATCTGGTCCTGACGGTTACCGGGCTTGAGTCCGAGAGCCGCTCCGCCCCCGCCTGCCCCGGCGGGTCCTCCGCGTCTGACCGGGGCACTGGGGAGTCGACGGACGACTCCCGCACCCCCGCCGAGTTCCCGAAATTAAAGGGAGTCAGCGGGCATAGGGGCAACCGCCCCCTGGCCCTGGCTCTGTGATTTCGCCGCAACGCCAGTTCAGCCTGTTGAGGAGCAGCCTCATCGGCGGAGGTCGGCCGCTGCCCCTCCCTGTCAGCTGTGGCAGGCGAGACGGAACGCGACGTGCCCCGAATCTTCTCTGCATCCTGCGCCGGAACTCCCGGGGGCCAGCTCCCCTCGTCCAGGCGGGTCAGCGCCACCCTAGGGATTAGCTCGTAACGGGCCTCTTGCCCCCCCTCCAGTGCCGGTGCCAGGCTTCCCGCACTCGAGGCCGCCAGTTGGACTGAGCTCGAGGCCCCCTCCACAGAGCGCTCCCTGCTCCGCACTCGCGGCAAGAAACGGCCAGCGCCGTCGCGCGCTGGGCCGTATGCCTTTTTCGGCACGATCTGGATGGCGGCCGCGTTCAGATCGAGACGTGGGCTGCCAACCTGTTGCACTGGTGATCGTGCTAAGTTTCGTCGGGGGCGGAAGGTCTCCACATCTGTGTCCAATGTTAGTTTGTCAGTGTCGTCGTTTTGGATCATCTCGGGTTTTGGGTTGGGTTTGGGTTTGTTTTCCATTTGGTTCCCACGAGTATGGGGGAAGGACGGTCCACCTAGGCAGTGCCCCCTGTACCTGAGGTAACCCTATTTACTCTGGAGGTCGGGCGGTATCCAGAGGTTTTAACGACTTCACTGTCGGGTTTTTTAAAGGGGTTTCCTTCCCGCGGGCCGGCCAATTAAGGCAGGCCCTCCGGTCCGCGCGCTAAAAGCTGGCACTTCCCGTACCCCATACCGCCACAGATGGGGGTCGTTGGGAGAGTGCTGCGGGTTCCGGGATTCAAGGGGAGCTGGCGTAGGCTCCCCTGTAAGTGGTTGGTTAAACCACCCCTTCTCCACGACCTTACGGCCGTTGCCCATCTCCGCGCCATCTGCTGATCAGAGGGACGCGGAGAGAGCCGTTCCGGGACCCAAAAGGGCCCCCTGCGTCGGGTTATTTGTAGCACCGATAAGCGATTCCCCCGTAGAAGAATCACTTAACGTTGCCTCCAGGGTGCACCAGCCAGGACCCTTCCCCTTCCCACAGACCCGCGAGGGTCCACAGGAACTGGAAGAGCCCTGACACTCGTGGAGGTTACCCGACCTAGCACCCCACATCGGGGGGGAACCTAACCTAACCTAACCTAACTTTTTTTTTTTTTTTTTTTTTTTTTTTCGCTGGGAAAATGCGTTTATCCCCCCTAGCCTCAAGAGTCTGGGGAGGCGCATACCCCCCGGGCCCGGGGGAGGCCAAGGTGGGGGGTTATGTGGGGCTCTCTCCTCCCGCAACCCCCTCCGAGCTAGTCGGAGGGAGGGGAGGAGAACTACCCACTAAAAACCCAGCGGCGTTACCCTCACTGCCGTTGTAGGGGGACGCCATGGGGTCGCAAGCATTCTACCACGACGTCCCCCCGGCTGCCCCGGTATTACACCGGTGCACCCTCGCGCCGAGGGAGGGAAGGGTTGGCAACGCAACAACCCCTCCCCCAGACGTGTTGGGCCTTAAGTGTGGGTCCCCAACCCACAGGCCCTACTGTGGGAGTAGGCGGTTGATATATTGCAGCCGCCTCCTCCCCACCCGTCTGCGCCGGAGCGGGTGCGCGTCGGCTCTCTTCTCACGCTCCCGCTCCGCTTCCTCTTTTTGTGACATGACCTCCTCACAATATGTCACAACCGCCTGCCATGATCTCTCGCTGCTCAACATTTTCGTCACCACGTCACTAACCTAACCTAACCTAACCTTTTTTTTTTTTTTTTTTTTTTTTTTTTTTTTTTTTTTTTTTTTTTTTTTTTTTTTTACGTGGGGAAATGCCTTTATGCATCCTGCCTGGCCGGGGAAGCCAGAACAGGTATGTCGGACTCCCGGGAACCGCCCGGACTACCGACTAAAACCCCACGGTGTTCCTTCTCGCTGCTTGTGGCGGAGCCACGGGAACGCTTGCGCACACATCCGCGACTCCGCCAGCAGCTGTCCTTAAATTGGACCCGTCACAGGGGGGGATGTTGTTCCAGCCCCAGACACGTCGCTAGGAGCGTACCTGAACACTCGGCACGCTCTCCAACCCGAGGACCTCTTCCATTTGGGTGATAAGCGTCCTCACGCCTATCACCTGGAGGACCTCGCTAGGGCGGCAATCGGCGATCGTGGGCCAATCGCCTGCGCCCAACTTTCTTGCGCCGCATCGGGTGGGCGTCTACGTCTTCCTCCCGTGCGCGCTCGGCTGACTCCTTTTCCGCCATAACCTCTTCGCAGAAAGAGGCTACTGCTTGCCAACTCCTTTTTTCCCTCGTCATTGCCGCCATTATTGTTGGCAGTGACAGATCTGCCCCTGCTATCGCGATCAAATTGCCGCGTGGTTCCGCCCACGCAGGGCACTCGGCCAGCGTGTGCAACGCCGTATCCTCTGCCGCACCGCAGTGATGACAAGCTGGCGTGGGCTCTCTCCCGACCTTGCACAGGTACTTGCCAAAACATCCGTGGCCCGTTAAGACCTGTGCAAGGCGAAAAGACACAATGCCGTGTCCTCTGCCGACCCAGTCCCTTACGACCGGCTGTATGGCACCTACTGTCCAGTGGCCCGCACTGGGGGCCTCCAACCGTTCACTCCACTTGTTGAGGAGTATTGCGCGGGCATCGTCTCTCCAGCGCTTTGTCTCTTCCGGCATTGGCTCCTGCCCTCCGGCTCTTGCCGCTGCTATGCGTCTGTAGACACTAGCGAGCATCTCGGCATCTAGGTCCCAAGGTGGGGTCCCGGCCAGTGCACAGGACGCCTCGAAGGAGACGGTCCGGTAGCCTCGCACCACCCTGATGGCCATGACCCTTTGCGGCCGTCGCAGAAGGGCCTTGTTTTCTGCGTTCAGTGCGTCCACCCAGATGGGGGCGCCGTAAAGGGCCATTGACCTTACCACCATTATGAAGAGCCGTCGGCAGCCAACGTTCGGTCCTCCTACATTGGGCAGGAGCCGGCTCAGCGCTCCGGTAGCTTTGACTAGCTTTGGAGCCAGTCGCCTAAAATGCTCCTTAAAGTTCCACCGGCTGTCGAGGACGAGTCCCAGGTACTTCATCGTCGACCCGACGCCGATCGAAACTCCGCCCACCACCAGTTGAGCGCCAGATGGGGGTGCTCGCCGGGGCCCATGGAAACAAATGGCCTCCGACTTATGGAGGGCGACCTCCAGACCCAATCTCCTGATTTTGCCCACCACATGTGCCACTCCTGCTGTGGCGAGGATGGACGCATCTCTGAACGTACTAGCCTTTACGCTAACGAGCGTATCGTCGGCGTAGCACGTCAGATCTACTCCGTGTAGGTTTCTCCCACGCAGAACCCAGTCGTAGCCGATGTTCCACAGGAGTGGGCCGAGGACAGACCCCTGTGGAACACCGCACGACATATCTTTCGAGATCCACCCGTTCCGCGCTGGGTACTTTACAGCCCTGAGCGATAGGTAGGTGTTAATTATGTCGCACAGGTACTTAGGCACGCCATGGAATTTCATCGCCTCTTTGATACATCCCCAAGGCAAGGTGTTGAACGCATTGGAGATGTCAAGTGAAATGGCCAAAACTACACCCCCACCTGAGACTGTCTGATCGACTAGGCTCCGGACGCGACCGATCGCGTCGATGGTGGATCGGCATCGCCGAAAGCCGTATTGCCTGTCACTCAGATTTGGCCCCACATTCTCGAGATGCTTGACGAGGCGGGCTGAGATGACGCGCTCAAAGAGCTTGCTCACCTCGTCAAGTAGGACGATTGGCCGGTAAGCCGATGGTGAGTCGGCCGGACGTCCTTCTTTTCGGATAAGGACCAGTTTCCCCGTCTTCCACACACGCGGGAACTGGCCCTGCTCCAAGCACGCGCTAAATAGCGCCCTTACGCGTGGTTCAAGAGGACCCAGCGCCACTATCCAAGCCCGACCTGGTATTCCGTCGGGACCCGGGGCGGTGTTCTTAAGTTTTAAACGGAGCAACACCGCTCTCAGTTCACCTTCCGTGATCTCAGGCACCCGCGCAGAGTCCGCACCATCGCTGCTTGCGACATCAGGAGGTGCCATCGGCGGCGGCACGTGCTCTATCCTCTCTGGAAAGAGGGTGTCGACGACTCGTCTCAGGGTCTCTGGTTGGAGAGTCTGCGTCAGTGGGGGTGCCCACCGCCGAATTTTACACCTCACCATTTTGTACGGCCGTCCCCAAGGGTCTCTATTGAGACTCTCCAGCATTTCCTGTTCGGCGACGTCTTTCGCACTGCCGATGGCGACCTGTAGAGAGACTACGATCTCTCTGTAGCCTGCGTAGAGCTGCGCCTCCTCTTCAGTGTCGCGAATCCGTCGTCTTCGGTAGTGGGTTTACCGGCGTCGCGCTGCTATGCACGATTCCCGCAGCTGTGCGAGTTCAGCGGACCACCAGTACACTTTGCGCTGTGGGGGGTGCGGCCTGACTCTAGGCATAGCTGCGTCGCAATTTTCGGTCATTGCCTCCCCGAGCCATTGTACCTCCGTTTCTATATTTATGGGGCCTTCGGGTACTGGCAACCATGCCTTTACCAGAGCCGCTTCTTCTAGCACTTCCCGGTCTAAGCGTTTTAGCGCCCGTCGAAGGCCGTCTCCTCTTAACGACCGGTTTTGGGGCACTCTTGGATCTAAGAACGCCGAGACACTAAACCGAATATAGCGGTGGTCCGACAGGGTTTCGACACCTTCCAGTACTTCCCAGTCTTGGATCCTGCGAGCAACGGCAACGTCTGCAAACGTCACATCGACAATGGAACCGCCATTTTGTCGCACGCATGTGTCAATCGACCCCCTGTTGATCACCGCTAAGCCGGCTGTAATGACCCACTCCTCTAATTCGTGGCCACGCACGTCCGTTGATGGAGACCCCCACGCCGCGGATTTGGCATTAAGATCCCCGGCAATAAGCACGGGGACCGGACGGCTACGAGTGACTAGCGCTCCCACCTCCGTAAGGAAAGATTCGAATTCGGCCATGCTCCTGTTAGGCGAAAAATATACACCGATGACAAGGATGCCGCCAAGGAGCCCAGCAACGTATCCTCGGCCTTTTTCCACTCTGGAGAAAGTCGGCGAGCCAGCAGCCGCCTGCGTGACTATCGCCACCAAACCATTATGGTCCCCAACCCAGTTGTCCCTTTGAGGGATGTAGTAGGGCTCGGAGACTACACCCACGTGAATCGACCATTCCGCCATACTCTGGAACAAGAGGTCCTGAGCTCTGGCGCAATGGTTGAGGTTCGCCTGGAGAAACTTTAGGGCCATATTTAATCGGTGGCCATTCTCGTAGCCTCCTCGGCTGCAGGGGCCCGTGGCCCATCGCCAGCCTTCGTCCTCGATCTTTTGGTACGCGGAGCAGTGCAGCTCTTGCTCCCTGTCCTATGACCTGCGGTCTTGCCTGCCGCTGCACAGAGGCAGCAGTTCGGTTCGGCCGAGCACTCTTTTGCCTTGTGGCCAGGTTGGCTGCATCGGTAGCACAGATTAGATCTGTCAACTTCCGAGGTGCACTTTGCGTAGACGTGCCCCGTCTCCAGGCAGCGGTAACACCTTTGTGGTCGGGCTTCGAGCACTTTCACTTGCGCCGACACCCAACCGACCAGCAGACGGCCCTTTTCGGCTACTTTTTTGGCGGCAGCGACTGGGCAACGGAGCCATACAGACCCTAGGCCCCTAGGGTCCGATTTGATGTCACCAATCTTCACCTCCTGGACCGTGCATCCACCCATGCGGGCTACAGCATCGGCGACCTCGGTCACGGTCACTGAGTCGTCTAGGCCAGACAAACGCATTTCTGTGCATTTCATAGGTCTATATACCCGAACCTCCTCTGAACTAAATAGTTCTCTCAGTTTTTCCGCTAATTTGTCGGCTTTCGAGGCGCTGGTGGCTCCTGGTAACTCCAGCATTCGAGCCCCTGTGGCTACGACTTTGAATCTGACTGACTCAATGTCTAGCTCAGACAGATTCACTTTCTTCTTGGCTTCCTCTATAACACTCTTATAGGTGATGCCATTCTTCTCTGCCTCCGGCAAAATTGACAAAACTATGGCCGCCGAGCGGGGAGGCCGTAGCTTCTGGGCCACCTGGGTAGCCACTGGCAGCGATTTGGCTTGAGCCTGTGCTTCGCACGCCGCGGCCTTCCTTCTCTGTTTGCGCCCCCCGACCACGGCAGTCCATTCCCTATTCACAGACTTCGGCGCTGGTGGGAGTGGGTGAGGTTCCGTTGGCTCAGGGGCTGGCTGTGAAGCAGCTTTTTTCTTCTTGCCCTTCTTTTTCTTTTTCTTTGTAGCCTGGGCAGGCCCAGGTACAGCCTCCTTCTCGGCTGGCTTCGGTTGCTGGACAGCAGTGGCGTTCTTGAGGACCACTTTCGAAGCTTTACCATCACTGGCCAGTGGTGGCCGTAGAGTTTTCGCTGGGAGGAGCCTTTCCTCCTTCTCCAGTGCCTCAAAGCGTGCATTCACCATGCTGCCAATTTGAGCCATGATGCTTTGTTCGAAGTTCTCATCGCGGTGAGGCTGCGTTTTGACCTCCTTTTGGGAGGGTGCGGGAATTACCTTGGCCCTATAGAGAGTATTTTTTATTTGAGCCAGCTCTTGGCGTAGGCTGGCTACTTCCTCCTGGAGTTTTTTGTTGGCCGCTTGAAGCAGCTTCGTCTCCTCCGAAACGGTGCGTGCACAAAGGCTGTCAAACACTTCCGGAATGGCCGCTGCTACATTTTTGAGCGCCCGCACGTATGTTCCTTGTAAGTGCCCCGATTTCGTTGCCACTTTGGTGATGATGCCCATTTGGTCCATCACGGTCCTTCTCATCTCTTGGACGGTGTTGACCGTGGTTTCGCTTGCCGACGACGATTCGGACAAGCGGAAACTCCGGGTTCGCTGCACCTGCGCTATGCTTTTGGCTATTTCTCTCTCTTCATCCAGGCGAAGTTCCTCCCTTTTGGCTTCGATAAGAGCCCGTTTGGCTGCCGCTAAGCCCACGTACTGGCCAGTTGTCAGCGGGCGGCCCCTTTGCTTCTTGCACTCTGTTGGCGTTTGGGATTGCCATTGCGGGTCCTCATCCTCGGACACCTCCAGCTCCAGGCAAACGCGTTTAGGCCCATTGTCCCGCCAGAAGCGAGATTTCCCTCCATGTGGGGACCCAGAGCCCGAATTGGACCTGGATCGTGACTTTACCGTCTCCAGGCTGCCGTCGGACACGGTTCCGCTGCCTTCGGCACCCGTTTTCCTTCTCGAGACAGGGGTGTCTTCGCATTCCAACGACGCCGTGAGCTCCTTTAGTTGAGAGCTCGCTGCTGGAGCACACTCCCTTTGTCCTTCATGGTCCGATGAGCCCGAGTTTGACCTGGACCGTGATTTAACGGTCTCCAGGCTGCAGTCGGACACGGATCCACTGCTTTCCACTGTAGTCTTCCTCCTCGTTGGTCTGGGGGTATCCACTCTTTCGAGGGTCACCCGCAGTTCCCGCAGCTGTGTGATCGTGACGGGGCGCTCCCCACCCCCCTCTCGCGGCAAGAAGCGGCCAGAGGCATCGCGCGCTGGGCCGTCTGCACTCTTCTGCGCGATCTGGATTGAAGCCGCGTTCAAATCGATACGTGGGCTGCCGCCTCTCCATTGCACTGGTGAGCGTGCAAGGCTGCGGTGGGGGCGGAAGGCCTCCGTATCCTGGTCCATCGTGTGTGTGCCGTTGTCGTCGTTTTTTGGGGCCATCTCGAGTTTGTGTTTGTTTTTGTTTTTGATGTTACCGTCCATATTTTGTTCCCACGAGAATGGGGGAAGGGAGTCCACCCAGGCAGTGCCCCCTGTACCTGGGTAACCCTATTTACTCTGGAGGTCGGAAAGTATCCAGAGGTTTTAACGACTTCACTGTCGGGTTTTATAGGGTTTTCCTTCCCGCGGGCCGGCCAATTAAGGCAAGCCCTCCGGTCCGCGCGCTTACAGCTGGCACCTCCCGTACCCCATACCGCCACAGATGGGGGTCGTTGGGAGAGTGCTGCGGGTTCCGGGATTCAAGGGGAGCTGGCGTAGACTCCCCTGTCGGTGATTGGTTAGACCACCCCTTCTCCACGGCCTCACGGCCGTTTCCCATCTCCAGCGCCATCTGCTGCTCAGAGGGACGCGGAGAGAGCCATCCCAGGACCCGAAAGGGGCCCCGCGTCGAGTTATTGGTAGCACCGGTAAGTGAAATCCCGTGAGAAATCAGGAGAACAATATTTCTTTGCTATTCCGCTAAAAAACGTGCTGGTCTATTAGTGAAGATAAGATGCAACTATTTGCGTAAAAACATGCAAAAAATTACAGCAAACCACCACCAATAATGACAAAAACCTCGACACGTGTTTCGCCTCTCTACGAGGCATCATCAGGAGATGCTGGCAGGAGATGTTGCTTGCGCCACGTCCACTGAGCAAAACCACTGAGCTGTTTTGGTGGTTTGCTGTAATTTTTTGCATGTTTTTACGCAAATAGTTGCATCTTATCTTCACTAATAGACCAGCACGTTTTTTAGCGGAATAGCAAAGAAATATTGTTCTCCTAATATATCATGGACTTCCGCAAAGTAACGCCTGATTCAATAAATTCCGTGAGAAATCACTTACCGTTGCCTCCAGGGTGCACCAGCCAAGACCCTTCCCCTTCCCACAGACCCGCGAGGGTCCACGGGATCTGGAAGAGCCCTGACACTCGTGGAGGTTACCCGACCTAGCACCCCCCATGCACCCCAACCTTTTTTTTTTTTTTTTAGGAGAGGAAAAATGCGTTACGCATTCCACCAGGGTGTGGGGACGGACCCGGGTGGATATGTGGGACTCCTCGTTGTGGGCTAATGAGACCCCGAGTTTACCCACTAAAAAACCTCTCCTGCTTGCATGCTTTAGCGATGGGCTGAAGGAACGCTTGCGCTTTACTTCTCCAGCACCACGAGCACCGCTCCCATTTGTAGGAGGCCGCCTCCGGAGGTCTTTTGGACCTCGATCGTTTTGTGCCGGTGCTTACCGGCACCCGCTCGGGACCTGAGGGATGACAGGCGTCCCCAGGCCTGTCACCCCGCTGACAGTCTACGGAGGCAGGCGGCGATCCTGCGCAGCTCGCCTTTGTCCTGCACGCCTGCGGCGCCGTGGGTCGGCCACTGGGTCGACCTCCCTGGCCCGTTCCGCCTGTTCCTTCTGCTGGACAACTGTCTCGCAGAAGGCCTTAACTGCTTGCCAAGACCTGTCGCTGTCAACCATGGATTTGACCACGGCTGGGAGCGACAGGTCCGGCCCCACTATGGCCATGAGGTCATTGCGCTCTGGCCTCCACGCTGGACACACCTCCAGCGTGTGCTGTGCCGTGTCGACCGCCACGCCGCACTCGTGGCATTCCTCCGTCGGCTCTCTGCCGGCAACTTTGTGCAGGTATCTCCCGAAATATCCGTGTCCCGAGAGAACCTGCACGAGCCGGAAGGTCAGAGCCCCGTGTGCCCGCTCCAGCCACTGTGACAGGACCGGCCGGATCGCCTCGACTGTCCGGGCGCCCGCACTCGGCTGCCCCAGCCGGACCACCCACTCCGCGACTGCCTCGCGGGAGAGCGCCTCTCGCTTGGCCTCGACCTCTCGCGGTGCTGGCCAGAAATCCCTAGCTCGCGCCTCCTCGCGCCAGTAGAAGACTGACGCGAGAGTCCTCGCGTCCAAGTTCCATGGCAGGGATTCGGCCAGCACGCACGCCGCCTCTCCGGAGATCGTCCGATAGCCCCGTACAGACCTTATCGCCATCACCCGTTGCGCTCGGCGCAGTTGGGTGATGGTCCTGGCATGAAGGTCGTTGGCCCACACTGGGGCTCCGTAAAGGGCTATGGAGCGTATGACACCCGAGTACAAGCGTCGACACGACGCTTTCGGCCCCCCAAGGTTCGGGAGCAGGCGCCCAAGCGCAGCGGCCGCGCCCAACAACTTTGGGGTCACGCGCTCGAAGTGAGCCTGGAATGACCACCGACTGTCCAGTATGATGCCCAGATACCGCATCGTACGTTGTACGAAAATCTGGACACCTCCCACGATAATGTGCGAGCCAGCCTGGGGCGCTCTTCGGGGTCCGTGAAAACAGATCGCCTCCGATTTGTTTAACGCGACCTCCAGGCCTAGTCGTCTTATTTTGCTCACAACATGGGCTACGGCCGCTGTGACAAGGATGGCAGCCTCTCTAAATGAAGCCCCCCTCGCCGTTACGAGGGTGTCGTCCGCGTAGCACACCAGGTCGACTCCACGCAGACGACCTCCCGCAACACCCAATCGTATCCGATGTTCCACAGGAGTGGCCCTAGCACCGACCCCTGCGGAACACCGCACACCATCTCCCGCCGCCCCCACTCATGTTGCCCGGGGAAGGCCACAAACCTCCGCAGCAGGTAGGCCTTCACTATTCGGCTAAGATGGTGGGGCACCTGGTGGTACAGGAGCGCCTCATTTATGCAATCCCAGGGGAGGGTATTGAAGGCGTTGGCAATATCAAGAGACACTGCCAAGACGACCTCACCCCGAGATACTGCTTCTTCCGCTATCCTCTTCACCTGCAGGATCGCGTGTATGGTCGAGCGACCACTGCGGAATCCGTACTGGCAATCGGCCAAGTTCGGCCCCTCGGTCGCTAGGTGCTTGTTGAGGCGGTTCGCGATGATCCGCTCAAAGAGCTTGCCAACCTCATCAAGCAACACGATGGGCCGGTAGGCCGACGGTGAGTCCGCAGGACGACCCTCCTTTTTCAGTAAGACCAGCCGACCAATCTTCCAAGCGTCAGGGAAGCGGCCCTGCTCCAGACACAAACTGAACAGCCGTCGCAGCCTCGGCTCAATGGCACTCATGGCTAGGACCCAGGCTCGACCCGGGATTCTGTCTAGCCCGGGTGCCGTGTTTTTGGCCTTCAGCCTCAAGATCGCTGCTCCCAGCTCACCTTCTGTAACGCTCGGCGTCTCCGTCTCCGCTTCCCGCTGCCTCTCCGCACTCCCAGTTTCAGCCATGGGCGGCGGGCTCTGCTGGGGCCTATGCGGAAATAGAGCAGCAACTACGTCGTCCAGCAGCTGCGGCTGGAGACTCTGCGTTAGCGGCGGGGCCAACGGACGAAGCTTTTGCCTCACGAGCTTGTATGGCCTGCCCCATGGATCGCTGTTCAGAGTCTCCAGCAACTTTTCTCGAGACCGGTCGATCGCTTGCCCAATGGCGGCTTTCAGTGCCACTTTTTCCTCCTTGTACCTGCTGTACAGGGCCGCTTCTGTCGCTTCTGAAGGAAAAGATGTTTTTCCCAAATAAAATGGAGATAATCTTCTATAATTCTTATTCATTTTCTATCGAAATCTTTACATAATATTTCGGGGCTGTTTCCTTGTAGCCATCTTGAGATCAAAGAGAAAGAGAAAAAGGCAAGGCCCTGCTTACCGACCCCGATCGGTAAAGCAGACCGTTGCCGTCAGTCAGCGCCACCTATCGGCGGCAGGCCAATCCACTTCGATTTCTTCTTGCTAGTGGCCCTGACTCGCCGCCAGTAGGTGTCGCTGTTGCGACATGCTCCCACTAGGGAAGTGACGCGTGACGCAACCCACCGGTGACACTACCACGACTGTGCGCCAGTAGGTGTCGCCACTCGACTTGTAAACAGCGATGCCCCGCGGCTCAGACTTGATTTCTAACAATTTTGTACAAGTACCGGACGGGTACCAGTACCAAGCCTACCGCTAGGCGTCGCTGCAGCACAATTTGCAAAATATTTGGCTTAAGTACCAAGCGGAACCAAATATTGGAGAACAAGTCAGGTTAATTAATTTGGCAAGGTAATTTGAGGAATATAGGTTCTGCTTAGTGCCAATTCGCCCATATTTTATCTTAAATAAAACACAATAAGGTACTATCTTTATTACAGCTTTCTACATAGGTACACAATACTAAATTACTCGTAACTAATAAAATATAAGTATACAAAACTTAAGTACTAAGTTTAGGTAATGGGTAACGGGCAAATATTATTAAATGCACGTTTGATGGTGCCTCGATTTGTCTTGACCTCGACGACCCGAGTGACCCCATCTTGGCCTGAACAGCAAGCGACGACTCGCCCCAGTCGCCATTGACAGGGTGGTAGCTGCTCATCACGCACCAATACCACTATACCGGGTGTAAGCGTCGGGCCCTTGGAGCTCCTCCATTTCGTTCGTTCCTGAAGTAAATTGATGTAGTCCCTCGACCACCGCCGCCAGAAATGTTGCTGTAGTTGCTGTAACTGCTGATATATGGTAAGCTTATGCGTGGGTGATGCTTCATAGCTGTAATCAGGGAGCGAGGTAAGGGTCCTACCTAACAGAAAGTGGGCTGGCGTGATACATGTTATTTCATCGTTGTCATTACTGGGTATTGGGCACAAGGGTCTCGAATTTAATATCCCTTCTACTTGACATAGTATGGTAGAAAACTCTTCGTAGGTAAGTAAGGCATTTCCTAGTACCTTTTTTAAGTGTAGTTTACAACTTTTTATGGCGGCCTCATATAAGCCCGCCATATGAGGTGTATATGGAGGCAGGAACCTCCATCGTATCCCCTCGGCGGCACATGCCGTTGCTAAAACGTCACTATTATTAGTATCTCTTAGGTACTCATACAATTCACGGATATCTTTGTCTGCTCGCTGGAATGTACCTGCGTTGTCACTCTGCATCTCTCTCGGCCTGCCTCGCCTCGCTATGAAACGTCTGAAGGCCGAGATGAATGCAGAGGTCTCTAGGGTGGAAACTAGTTCGATATGCACGGCTTTGGTTGAGCAACAAACAAACATTGCAATGTAGCATTTTGTAGTCTTATAACCACGTCCCCGTCTATCACGTATTGTAAAGGGACCCGCAAAATCTATATTTGTAGTATTTGAAAAAGGGGATGCTGGGGTGACTCGGTTAGTAGGCAAGTTTCCCATAATAGGGCTAGGTAATTTAGGTCTGGCCCTGAAACATGTCAGGCATTTGTGTACAATCTTATTAGCTAGGGTTTTACCTTTTATCGGCCAGTACCTTTCACGTACAGATGAGAGAAGGAGCTGGGGCCCGGCGTGCAGCAGTCGGACATGCTCTGAACGCATGATGAGGCTCGTGAGCATATGCTTCTGAGGTAATATTGTAGGGTGTTTTTTAGTGTGAGGAAAGTGTGACAACCCTAGTCGACCTCCCACCTTAATGAGTCCATTTTCTACAAATGGATTTAGGTTAATCAAGGTTGATGACCTTGGAAGATGCTTGCCCGCATTTAATAATGCAAGCTCTGTTTTGTAAGTTTCTGATTGTGCTGATTCGATTAATTTATTTAGGGACTCAGTCCTCTCGTTGACAGTCAATGGACCTGCCATTTTATTGGTATTATTTGTACAGTTATTAATAAATCTTTTAATGTAAGCAAAACAATTTACTAGTTTGTTTAAATTTGACCATCTATTAATAAGATCTGACATAAACTGGTTTGGAGTTTCATTTGTGCATATATTACATATAGTGTTAGGCATAGTTACTTGAGTGGGCCAGTCGGTAATTGGTTTGTTTAGCCAGGCTGGCCCTTCCCACCATTTAGTACTGGTAAGCATCTTTTCAGCCGTCATTCCACGTGAAATGATGTCTGAAGGATTATCATGAGATGCAATCCAGTGTCAATCTTGTGGTATAGTGGACTCTCTAATTTTTGAGACCTGATTTTTTACAAAACAGTTAAGCTTGTGCAAATGTGGTGAGTTTGTCCATGCAATGACAACACTAGAATCGGACCAAAAATATTTTGCTGTAAATGTATATTTTAATGCATCCGTTACCTTTTTTTGTAATCTTGTTAGTAGGGATGCCGCTCTCAATTCGTTTCTCGGTATGGTCTCATTATGAGCCACTCTTGTTTTTGCACATAATAATCGTGTTATAATTGTTCCAGATTTATTTATGGAACGTATGTAAATGGCTGCTCCATAGGCTTTCATCGAGCTATCTGCAAACCCATGCAACTCCCATGCGCCTGCGCGATTCGGGTTGTCCGGACTGGGACTGGCGTAAGGCTGACTATGAGGAACTCTATCCGGCCCTGGCTGCCATCGATTGGACTGATCTCCTGGTTGCCACTGAAGTTGACAGTGCTGCTAAGGTCTTTTATGAGAAGCTGTACTCCTGTATTAGCAAATTCGTCCCCTTAAAAAACCGTCATAGAGTTGATTCCAAATACGTTTATCCTAAATGGTACACTGCAGAAATAATTCGTAATATCAAGTTAAAATATATTCATTTGAAAAGGTTTAGACAAGAGGGAAAGGAATACAATAGACACATGTTTAAGTATTACAGAACATATGTAAAATACCTAATTAGTAAAGCTTATAAACTGCACATACAGACTGTGCAAAATCATATTATTAGTTGCCCGGTAAAATTTTGGGAATATGTTAAAGATAAAAAAAGTGAAAGACAGCACCGAGATAAATCATTTACTTTCGAGGGCCAAGAGCGGGCAAGACGCGGCGGACGCCTTCGCTGAGTACTTCAGCTCGGTGTTCGAGCAGCACAGGCCGCGCTTGGATGCTGAAGCTGCGGCGCGCGCAGCTCACTCCTCGGGTGACTCTCGGTCGGTCTCAATCACCTCCATTGCTGAGGTTGATTTTAGAGCGGCAATACGAAGGCTCAAACCGCGGTCTTCTGGAGGGCCTGATGGTATCCCGGTGTTTTTGGCCAAGGATTGTGCTTCCGCCTTGGTAACTCCCTTGTTGTACGTCTTTAACCTCTCGCTCAAACATTCCATCTATCCTAGTCGTTGGAAAAAATCTAGAGTAACGCCAGTTCCGAAAGGAGGATCCGATATGGACGTCACCTCTTTTAGACCCATTGCAGTTTTATCCGTATTCGGTAAGGTGTTTGAGATGACCCTTAACCGACATATAAGTCAACAGGTGTCTAATCGTTTGCACCCCAGTCAGCACGGTTTCCGTAAAGCCCGATCTACCACCACAAACCTAGTTGCCCTCGCTGACTATGTCTGCAAAGAGATGGACGCTGGACGCCAGGTCGATGCTGCATATTTCGACTTTAGGAAAGCATTCGACCTGGTAGACAACGACATCTTGCTGGAAAAGCTTGCATTACTGGGCTTCACGCCAAAGCTTTTAAGTTTCATTTCCAGTTACTTGTGCCAACGGCAGCAGTACGTCAGGGTAGGCGGCTTCGAGTCAAACGATTACTGCACGCTGTCTGGGGTGAGTCAGGGCAGCACTCTAGGGCCTACGTTATTTCTTTTAATGATTAACGATTTGCCTGATACAATTCGTTCAGCTGAGTGTCTGCTTTTTGCGGATGACCTAAAGTTGTTGCTCGGCGTCAGTAGTGTGGCGGATAGCGCTGCTTTGCAGAGCGACATCAATGCGGCACCTGAGTGGAGTGTTGCAAACCGTTTGCCTTTTAATGGAGCAAAATGCAAGGTCATTACATTTACACGCAAGCGCTTGCCACTTTTAACCGATTACATCCTGGGGGACGCTTGTTTGGAAAGAATCGACGAAATCACCGACCTAGGTTTAGTTTTAGATACAAAATTAGATTTCCGTAAACACGTATCTAATATTTGCAAACGGGCTAGCAAAACCCTAGGTTTCGTCATGAGGGCATCGAAGCAGTTCCATGTAGGAGTCGCTGTGGTTTTGTACAGTGCCTATGTCCGTAGTAGGTTGGAGTATGGAGCTGTTATTTGGGATCCCTACGAGGATAAATACTCTCTGTTGGCGGAAAGAGTACAGCGTAAATTCGCCCGCTGGTTGTACCGCAAATCCTACGGGTATTACCCATACCTGTACCCTTCATTGTTTGTCTCCGGGATGGTTGGGCTAGACACGCTTCGGATGAGGAGGAAGTTGTTGTTGTTAGTCCACTATCTGTCTGTTGTCCACCACAGAGTGGACAGCCCGGATGTGCTCGAGAGGATCGTGTTAGTGGTTCCAACGAGGGTCCCCCAGGATTTGGATTGCGTGGCGGTGGCGGCTCGCCGTCGGCCGGGCCTGCTGCAGCGTGTGTCTGCTCGCACGTGCCACGCTCGACACGCTCCTACCGCGCGCGCAATGTCATTATTATACCAAATGCTCACTCAGCACGAGGATGCTGACATGTTTGCTGATCGCTTTACTAAATTATGTTGTATTGCTAAGCAGTTCCTTGACAAATTTTATTAACAATTATTTATTATTTTGACATATTTTATTTAGACCTTTTCTTTTTGACATGTATTGTGTGGTCTGTTATATGTAATAATTTATCGTGTAAGTGTTTTGGTGTTATTGTGCTGTAAACTTACATTGACTTTAAATGAATAAATGAATAAATGAAACTCTATAGTGTTAGCATCACATATTAGCACATGCCTGGGTAGTCTTAACGAGTTCAATAAAACATTTGTTGAATAAAACATTTTGCAGTAATTAGTACTGGGCTGAGGAGGCCGAGGGGATCAAATATCTCCGAGGCCAATGACAGAACCTTTCGTTTGGTTAACGGTTGCTGTATCGGGCGTTTTTTAATTTGGTACATTAACTCATCGCTTTGACTACACCAGGCAAGTCCCAATACCTTATGTGTGTCCTGCCCGAAGACAGTTGGTGTGTTGTTATGTGTACTATTAGTACTTACTGTTTGTAGGATTGAAATGGAATTTGAATTCCATTTCCGTAGGTTAAAATTTGCACCTTGGAGTATGCGCTGGACACATGCTGCAGTTCTTGCTACCTGGTCCGCACTGTCTCCACCAAATATGAAGTCGTCCATGTAGAAACTGCTGGCTATGGCCTCGGCAGCCTCTGGATACTGGTTATTGGACTCGTGGGCCAATTGTAGTAAGCACCGTATAGCTATATATGGCGCTGAACGTAATCCAAAACTAAGGGTTCTTAACATGTATGTTATTAATGGTTCTGATGGATCCGCACGTCACAGTATACACTGTAAATGACACTGTTTTGGATTAATGTATATCATCCGATACATTTTCTGTATGTCAGCATTTACCACGTATCTCTATTTGCGAAACCTGAGTAATATATCCGTCAAGTCATCCTGCAATACTGTCCCTTTGTATTGGATGTCATTTAATGACTTGCCGCTGCTTGTCTGACAGGACGGATCTATCACTACCCTAATGGGGGTAGCAATTTTTTGTGGGGTTACTACTGCATGGTGGGCTACGTAGTTTAAAGATTTGTTCGGAGTACACTCGACCATGTGTCCCGCTTCCTTGAATTCATTCATAAATTTTATGTATTTCTCCTTAAAATTGGAATTTCGTGCAAATTTAGACTCTAATGCTTTAAATCTCTTGTAAGCTATATGACGGGATTCGCCTAGGACTGATGGGGGCTCTTTGAGAGGCAAGTTTACCAAAAAGTTACCATCAGAGTTGCGAGTGTGTTCATGGAAAATTTCCTCACATTTAACGTCATCATCATCTGGGAACTTCTTTGATAAATATTGGTTGTTTGCCTCCCAAATGCCCTGCATTTGGTTATTTAGTACAAAATTACAATGCACCCTTTTGGGAACATATTTGGTATTGAGTGCTCCCGAGACCAGCCACCCCAGCCGAGTTCTCTGGAGCATCGGTAGGCCATCACCCAGCTGGTGCTGACCTATACACAAGAGTTGGTAAAAATATTCGGCACCTATGATCATGTCTATAGGGCCGCCTTCATCAAAAGTTTCATCTGCTAATTGAAATCGCTTTGGAATGTTCAAATAATTCGGTTGAACTTGACATTTAGGTATATTGCATATATTTGGTACTATGAAGCAGGACAGTTTGGTCGAATATACTTCATCCTTTGACATAATTGTTACATTACATTGTCGAGTCACAATTGTGGTACTGTCATTGAAACCAAGTACCTCGGTAGATATTTTTTGTGTTGGTAGGTTTAACAATTTAGCTGCTCGCTCCGACATAAAGTTTGATTGAGAGCCAGCATCGAGAAGGGTCTTCAATGTATGAGAATTATTTTGAGAATCATTTACCTTAACTTGTGCAGTCGATAAAAAAATATGCTTTGGTTGCACTACTGCACAAGCATCGGGTACTGTGGATGTCTGCTTGGTTACTAAACTGACCGACTGGGTAAGGTTATTTAAAGTCGATGTGTTCATCGCTTCTTTATCGCTATTGGTGGTCGGCTGTGACTGAGAGAATGTCTCGGATGATCTTGGTATGACATGTAAAAGTGTGTGATGCTTGCCTTTACAGGTTCGACAAGTTGTAGCTCTACAGTTAGGCAAGATGTGATTCGAGCCTAGACAGTTCAGGCACAAGCCTAATTGTTTGACAGCACGAATACGGGCCGGTGGATTCAGGGCCAAAAAACCTTTACACTGAGTTATATAATGGCCCCCTTTACAATGCGCGCATTGACTACGTATGTTGAATTGTGTTACCTTACTTTGGTGGGACGTGGTTACCAGAGCTTTCCTCTGCATTGCCGGGCCGGGAGCAGACTGACAGGCAGGCTGCTCTAAGGCAGCACTGTGCAGCGCCTCCTGGATGTCAGCCTGCTTCCGCAGGAATGTTTTGAAGTCCTGTAAGGTAGGAAGTTCACGCGACATTATCCGTTCCTCCCATTTTCGTTGAACAGTTTTATCTAGCTTAGCGCTGAGTAAAAACACCAGCAATACATCCCAGTCCTCTGTATTGACCTGTAAGGAGCGGAGAGCTCTCAAGTGCTTTGATATGTTGTCATTTAAACTCCTGAGGGCTGGGGCTGTGTTGCCAATGGTATCTACAAACAAAAGTGCCTTCAAGTGGTTCGTTACTAAAAATCTTGGATTGTTGTATCGTTCGCATAACAACTGCCAAGCGATGGCATAGTTTTCCTCTGCATAATCCAGGGCTCCTATTACTTCCAATGCACCATCCCTCAGGCAGCCTTTTAGATACTTAAATTTTTGTATTGATTTCAAATTTGTTTGATTAACCAAGGCATCAAATGTGTCCCTGAACTCAATCCAGTCAGTCATTTGACCGCTGAAGGATGGGAGAGGAATATCTGGATATTTAATCGATTCAGTGGGGTAATGTATGTATGTATGTAAGCACTTTATTGTACACAATAACAGGTCAAGGAATATACATGTCACACAATAGATCAAAGTACAAAGGCGAACTTATCCCTATAAGGGATCTCTTCCAGCTAACCTTAATCATTGGTGCCCCGCCCCAATGATTGATCGCCCCTTGGAGTTGTCGGTGGAGTTGCCTCCGCAGCTGGGCTAAGGTACCCCTTCGCCTTTGCTACCGCTGCAAAGTAACTGTCTTCAAAACTTTCCCTTTCCTCTAGCTGCTCATCCATGTCCGCGCACAAGGTTTCTATTGTGTGTTGGTATTTATCGAATTCTGAATATGCAGCTATAATTTTTTCCAATCGCAGCTCGATTTCCAAAATTTTTTCAGCTTGTAGTGGAGGAGAGGGAATGTTTCTCAGGTATTTTACAAATAAAGTTAATTTAGCTTTAACTATACCTCGTTTTTTAACGTACAGACCCAACTTTTCGCTCCCGGGCCTAGTAGGTTCGTTTTCATCGTCACTCGACATTCTGAGTACAAGATTAGGTACGTGCCCAATACACAGAAATGAAAGAAAAAAATAATTATAAAGTTAATAGCCAGCCCACTTGCCTGTTTGGACCACGCTACCAGCCCTTGTGTCGAACTCGAATCTCGGTGATACCACCCGACTGCACGTGCCACGTGGTTCGTCCGATGTTGACGCCACCATACGCCACGCACGACCTTCCGATGACCTTGCCTTGTTTGCCGATCGATGATGATGATCTCGCTAGTATCTTCGCTTTTCGATCTTCGTCTTCGTTCTGGAGGTTAGGTCTTCGTTCTGGAGGTTAGGTCTTGGTACAGAGTTCGAAATGATTCTCTTTCTTGAGGCTGGATTTTCGTAATATGACCTTCTTTCTTCTTTCTTGAAGCTCGTTTCTTCTTTTCTTGACGTAATTTCTTGCTTCGTCTTCTTTTTTCTCTTTTGGTTCTGGATGTTTCTCTTCGTTAAATTGGTTGGTATAGTAATTGGTATGTTTTTCTCTTGTGACGTTTGTATTTTCTTGCTTTTCGCTTGGTAAATAAATAAATATATAAGGGGACAATCTTACACAAATCGACCTAGTCCCATAGTAAGCTCAGTAAGGCTTGTGTTATGGGTACTAGACGACGATACATATAATATATAGTAGATATAAATACTTAAATACATAGAAAATATCCATGACTCGGAAACAAATATTCATGCTCATCACACAAATGTTTGCCCTTACCGGGATTCGAACCCAGGACCTCTTGCTTCGTAGGCAGGGTCACTACCAACTAGGCTAAAGCGGTCGTCAAATGTTTGCTTCTTTGATTTTTTGACTTCTTTTCAGTTTGGTGGTGGAGTGCGCCTCGCGCAGCGCACGTGCTCGTTTCGTCGGCTTTTTTCACCAGGTCGAGTTTCTTCGGAATCCTGTGTGCTCGACGTTCTTCGGGGTCACCATGAAGGAAAAGGTGTTTTTCCCAAATAAAATGGAGATAATCTTCTATAATTCTTATTCATTTTCTATCGAAATCTTTACATAATATTTCGGGGCTGTTTCCTTGTAGCCATCTTGAGATCAAAGAGAAAGAGAAAAAGGCAAGGCCCTGCTTACCGACCCCGATCGGTAAAGCAGACCGTTGCCGTCAGTCAGCGCCACCTATCGGCGGCAGGCCAATCCACTTCGATTTCTTCTTGCTAGTGGCCCTGACTCGCCGCCAGTAGGTGTCGCTGTTGCGACAGCTTCGTCTCGCCGATGTCGACTTCTGTATCTCGTATACTGGCGTCTCGCAAGCACGCACTCCTCGCGCAGCTGTGCAAGGTCCGGAGACCACCAGTAAACGGCACGACGGGGAGAGAAGGCCTTGGCCCGGGGCATGGCCACATCGCAGACATCGGTCATGCTATTGCGGAACCATTCGGCTTCGGCCTCTGCGTCCGCCACCTCTTCCGTTGGCGTAGTCCATGTCCGCACCATGGCCGCCAGCTCTAGGGCCTCCCGGTCAAGTTTTTTGACCGCCCATCGCGGGCCGTTCTCAACCGGGTCGTTACGTCTTGGCAGAGCGGATACGGGAAGCGCCGAGACTCCAAACCGAATATACCGGTGATCCGACAGAGTCTCGACGTCAACCAGGACCTCCCATCCCTGAACACGGCATGCCAGGGCGGCGTGTGCAAACGTGATGTCTACAATAGAGCCGCCCTGTTGCCGCACGCACGTGTTTGCCACTCCCCTGTTCGCAACAGCCAGGTTTGCGGTAATTGCCCACTCCAAAAGGGTATTCCCTCGCTGGTCTGTGACTGGGCACCCCCACACCGCATTCTTTGCGTTGAAATCACCGGCTACTATGACCGGGATGGGATGCAACTGACCAACAAGGGCACCGACCTCCACCAAGAACATCTCGAACTCGGCCAGGCTTTTGTTTGGGGAGAAATATACCCCAATCACCGCCAAATCCCCGCAGATCGCCGCAACGCAGCCGTGACCCTTAATTACGCGTCTAAACGGATTGGAGCCGGCGGCGCTCCGCGTAACTATGGCCACGGCTCCGTCCAGGTCTCCGGCCCAGTCCTCTCTGACAGGCACTCTGTAGGGCTCCGACAGTATGGCGATGTGGATCGACCACTGGGCCACGCTCTGACAGAGGAGGTCCTGGGCCCTAGCATCGTGGTTCAGGTTCACCTGTAAGAATTCGATGGTCGCCATTTAACCCACGACCATCGTTAAATCCTCCTCTGTCGCGGCCTCTGCAGTGGCTAGCGACTGGACTGGCTGCGAGGGAGCCCGAGGGCCATCGGCAGCTTTCCTTCTCCCGGTAGTTTTTGGCGCAGTGCACGCTTTACTGCCAATCCTGTGGTCGGATGGCTTGCCAGCCGACGCACACTCAGCGCAGTGCGAAGAATCCGTACATTGAGCCGCTTTGTGACCTTCTTTGACGCAATTGAAGCAGCTCTTTGACCGGTCAGTTTCCGACTGGCATTGCGCGCTCACGTGCCCATTACGGAAGCATCGGAAGCACCGTAGAGGCCTCTGATCCAGCAACTTCACTTGGGCGGAGACCCAGCCCACCAATAGGCGGCCCCTGGCTACGACCTTTTTGGCGGCCAAGACCGGGCAACGGACCAACACCGTGCCTAGCCCCGAGAAACCTTGGCGTATCGCACCCGCCTTCACCGTGTCCACGGCACATTCCCCCGTACTTGCTACCGCAGCGACCACCTCTTCCGGAGAGACGGATTCGTCTAAGCCGTAATACGGATATCGACGCATTTAGAGGGCCTAGACACCCGTACCGTATCCATGCCGACCTGCTGCCGAATCGCTTCGGCAAGTTTGTCGGCTTTATCCCTCGAACCTCGAGGATGCACGCTCCGGTAGCCGCCCGCCGGAAGCGAAGCCCGCCAGGGATATCCAACTCCGTCAGCTTGACCTTGGTCCTAGCCTCGGCAATCACGTCCCTGTAGGTGACGCCCCTCTCTACCGCTTCTGGTTGTAGGGTGAGCACCACGGCCGCCGATCTTGTGGCTCTCAGCTTTCCAGCTTTCGCCTTTCCCACAGTTTGCGGCTGAGCAGCACTCTGCGCGGCCCTCCGTTTGCTCCCCTTGCTCACCACATCGGTCCAGGTCTTTTTCATAGACGCGGGTGCAGGTGGCAAAACGCGGGGCATGGGCGACTCCGTTGTTTCTTGGGTCGCAGCCCTTCCCTTTCCCTTCTTTTTGTTGGCCTTCTTCTTCGCGGCTCTATTTGACACTCCAGAAGCTGGAATGGACTGGGGTTTTTTGGTGGCATCTATCACCACCACCTTTCCACTCGAGCCAGCCGTCGTTTTCGCCGCAAGAGAAGTCGCGGGTGCCGCCCCCTGTTTTTTGTGGCGGTCGCAGCTGTTTCGCCGGAAGCAGACGACCCTCGGCTTCTAGCCCGTCCAGGCGTGCGCTCACTATTGCTCCAACTTGTAGAGCCACTGCACGCATAAATTCGTCATCCCTTGTAGCAGACAAGGGGTTTGTCGCCGGTTGATTTTTACGTGGCGACGACACTTCTTCTTCTAGGGCAGGATGCGTATCAGGCATTTCTGCATCTTCGCTGGCTGCGGAGGGCGGGAGCTCGCGCAGAGGGCTTTCTCTCGACCTCGTACGTCCCACCTCTGCCTTCAGCTGAGTCAACTCCTCACGAAGGCTGGCCATCTCCGCTTGCAAACGCACGTAAAGGATCTGGACATCCTCAGCAATTCCATCCGCTGCCTCTTTGAGGGCCCGCACGGAGGTCCCTTTGAGGTTCTTCGACCTTTGCGTCACGTCCTTAATGATTGCCGTACGAGCTGTCACCCTCTTGGCAATCTCTTCAGCAGTTTCATCTACGTCTTCACTGGCTGAATGTGACTCGGCGGGACGTTTGTCCCGCAGCTGTCTCACTGCTTTCACTTGGTTTGCAATGTCCAGCTCCGCCTCCAACTCGAGAGCCTCCCGTTTCGCCTCGTTGAAGGCTCTTTGCGCGGCTGCTAGGCCTACATACTGGCCTGTCGTCGGCGGGCGGCCTCTGCCTCTCGGACGTTTAACCTCGCTAGGTTCCAACGTCTCCGACTCCTCCGATAGGTTCAAGGAACCCTCCCCACTGGCACTTCTGGAGCGGTCCTTAGCCCAAAATCGCCCAGAGGCTCTCGAGCTCGACTTCGATCTGACAGATATCAGAGTGCAGTCTGATTCTTCTCCTTCAGCTGCTGACAACATATCTGCCACGCTTTCCGCCATTTTTTCCGCCGCGTCGCTGCAGTTTCTGCGGCCGCGCTTTTCCACCTTAGAACCCATCACCTTGGGTTTCCCTTCTCCTAACTTCGATTTTTTAATTTTTTTTTTCAAATCCATATGATTCCCACGAGTAGGAGGGATAATGGTCCATCCAGGCGGTGCCCTCTGCACCTGGATAAGCCTAGCGTCTCCCGTCAGAGTGTCGGCCGGTACACTGACGGGGAAAGCACTAGCGACTGACTCCACCTCAGCCATGCATCCTCTCGCGGTGCTCCGCCGCTTAGGATTGGGAGTGATTTTTTATTGAGGTTTTCTTCCACGCGGCCCGGCCAGTTAAGGAAAGGCCCCCGGTGCTCGTCAGAAGCCGCATAACATGACTACGACCTCGTGACAAGCAACGGTTGGTCCGACGTCGACTTAATGTCGAGTGCACCTGGCACATCGTCGCACCCGTCGCCACCATTTCTGGTTCGACCCTAAGTAAACGGTGCAAAGCACCTCCGCCACTGCCCTGCGGTTGCAGAGAAACCGGAACAGGCTGTATCCCCTGCTACCTCAGATGAGCTGAGGCGGCCGGGAGCAGCGCACTTCGAAACACGGCATTGAAGCCTACGCAGGAGAAACTCACTGCAACTGTCACCTGTGACTGATAGTTAGCAGAGGGAACATAGCGAACGCGCAACTGAGCGGCTATCTTCCCCCTCCCAGGGTGCACCACGAGGAGGTCTACCAGTCCATGCACCCCAACCTAACCTAACCTATCCTTTTTTTTTTTTTTTTTTAGGAGAGGAAAAATGCGTTACGCATTCCACCAGGGTGTGGGATCGGACCCGGGTGGGTATGTGGGACTCCTCGTTGTGGGCTAATGAGACCCCGAGTTTACCCACTAAAAAACCTCTCCGTCTGCCGTCTTCGTGCTTTAGCGATGGGCTGAAGGAACGCTTGCGCTTTACTTCTCCAGCACCACCAGCACCGCTCCCATTTGTAGGAGGCCGCCTCCGGAGGTCTTTTGGACCTCGATCGTTTTGTGCCGGTGCTTACCGGCACCCGCTCGGGACCTGAGGGATGACAGGCGTCCCCATGCCTGTCACCCCGCTGACAGTCTACGGAGGCAGGCGGCGATCCTGCGCAGCTCGCCTTTGTCCTGCACGCCTGCGGCGCCGTGGGTCGGCCACTGGGTCGACCTCCCTGGCCCGTTCCGCCTGTTCCTTCTGCTGGACAACTTTCTCGCAGAAGGCCTTAACTGCTTGCCAAGACCTGTCGCTGTCAACCATGGATTTGACCACGGCTGGGAGCGACAGGTCCGGCCCCACTATGGCCATGAGGTCATTGCGCTCTGGCCTCCACGCTGGACACACCTCCAGCGTATGCTGTGCCGTGTCGACCGCCGCGCCGCACTCGTGGCATTCCTCCGTCGGCTCTCTGCCGGCAACTTTGTGCAGGTATCTCCCGAAACATCCGTGTCCCGAGAGAACCTGCACGAGCCGGAAGGTCAGAGCCCCGTGTGCCCGCTCCAGCCACTGTGACAGGACCGGCCGGATCGCCTCGACTGTCCGGGCGCCCGCACTCGGCTGCCCCAGCCGGACCACCCACTCCGCGACTGCCTCGCGGGAGAGCGCCTCTCGCTTGGCCTCGACCTCTCGCGGTGCTGGCCAGAAATCCCTAGCTCGCGCCTCCTCGCGCCAAAAGAAGACTGACGCGAGAGTCCTCGCGTCCAAGTCCCATGGCAGGGATCCGGCCAGCACGCACGCCGCCTCTCCGGAGATCGTCCGATAGCCCCGTACAGACCTTATCGCCATCACCCGTTGCGCTCGGCGCAGTTGGGTGATGTTCCTGGCATGAAGGTCGTTGGCCCACACTGGGGCTCCGTACAGGGCTATGGAGCGTATGACACCCGAGTACAAGCGTCGACACGACGCCGGAATAATATTTTTCGGCCGGAATAATTGTATAAAATAAATGAGTGGCGCAGACGTGCGCGCTTGACAGCGGTCCTGAGAGAGTGGCTAGTGATGGGGCAGCGTCCGCGCCCCCGCGGGTCTCGTAAAGCGCTAGTGATGCACCGGAACACAAATGAATGGGAAGTATTTTATAAAAAGTTGTTTACGCTCAACTCGTTAATTATACCTAGACATGCGCTCGTCAGTGATTACGTAACACTGCAACTGCATGGATTCGCGGACAGTTCCTTGACCGCATATGGGGCGGCAATTTATTTGCGAACCATAGACAAACACGGGCATATCATAACTCGTTTACTATGTTCGAAAACCAGAATAGCGCGAAACGAAACTATACCGAAACTTGAATTGAGATCTTGTTTACTACTTGCACAGTTATATACAAAAGTAAACAACGCATTACAGTGTACTTTTACAAACACATGTTTCTATTCCGACTCGAATGTCGTTTTAGCGTGGGTGAAATCGCAACAGCCAAGCAAGCTTGATTGTTTTATAAGAAACCGAGTAGTAGAAATACAAAGTTTAACCAATGTTAATGATTGGCACGGGGTCAGTACGACTGATAATCCCGCGGATCTTTTAACCCGTGGGCTGCCTGCAGACAAGTTAGCGGGCTGTAATCTCTGGTGGCAGGGTCCTTACTGGTTAAATAAACGAATTGACGAGTGGCCCTCTCACAAAACCTCATTACCACAATTTCCTGTAAATTGCGAGTCGACCGGGACTCATTGTAACGTTGCTACAAATGTTCAACCGAACCTGTTTATGACAGACTTGTTTAAAAAATGGTCAAAACTAGCAAAACTGATTAATTGTGTTGCAGTTATGCTTAGGTTTTATAACAATTGTCTAAACCGAGATAATAGAACGAGCGGACCTTTTTCCGTCGATGAATTAAAATCAGCGCTAAATAAACTAATCCAAGTTGCACAAATAGAAGTTTACCCAATCGAATACCAATTACTTCAAAATAACAAACCAATTCCGAAATTGTCAAACTTATTATGCTTAAATCCGTTTATGGAAAATGGAGTGTTAAGGGTAGGTGGACGGTTAGGACGGTCAGAGTATAGTCACGATAAAAAACATCCGATTATTTTACCGCCAAAACACGAATTATCCAAATTAATAATGCGCGACGAGCATGTGAACCTTTTGCACGCCGGCCCCCAGCTGTTGCTTTCGTCAGTACGAGAGCGGTTTTGGCCAATTAACGGTAAAAGTCTAGCCAATAAAATAGTAGAAAAATGTATAACCTGCTTCAGAGCCAAACCTAAGGTACATGTGCCTATTATGGGCCATCTGCCCCCCGCGAGAGTTGCCCCTCACCCCCCTTTGTGTTTACAGCTTTGGATTACGGAGGACCTTACACGATCAGGGACAGGAGGGGACGTGGGTACAAAACCGATAAATGCTATATTGCAATTTTTAATTGTATGACAACAAAGGCAGTTCATATAGAATTAATTACAGGGCTACAAACTTCAGCATTCCTTTTGGCGTTCCGACGATTTATCGCTCGACGAGGCAAACCGAAAGAAATGCTGACGGACAATGCTACGACATATCACGGGGCTTGTAACGAGTTAACGGAACTTTATAATTTTTTAAATGACAGCTCTAATGATATGACAACTTTTTGCTCGAATGAAGGTATACAATGGAAGTTTCTACCACCTTATACTCCACACATGGGTGGACTTCACGAATCCTCCATTAAAAGGTGCAAATTTCATTTAAAACGGGTACTAGGTCAAGCACTCTTAACCTACGAGGAATTCACCACTGTACTTGTTCAAATTGAAGGAATTTTGAATTCTCGACCATTATGCCCAATTCCTAATTCAAATACCGATGATATCAGTTACCTATCGCCAGCTCACTTTTTGATTAGTAGAACACCCTCTACATTGCCCGATTACGATTACAAAGATGTACCCTTATACCAACTCACACATTACCAACAGTTGCAGCAGCTCCAGCAAGATTTCTGGCACCGATGGTCAAGAGATTATATAGGACTGTTGCAGGAACGCACAAAATGGAGGTGTTCCAAAGGTCAAGGTCTTCGCGCCGGCGCTGTGGTCCTGCTGAGGGAGGAGCGTCTCCCGTCCTGCCTGTGGCGGATGGGACGCATCGTCAGCTGCTGTCCGGGCGAGGATGGCGTCGCGAGGGTCGCGACGATCCAGACATCAAGAGGCATCGTCAAACGGGCGTTCAATAACATATAATGTCCGTTACCTATCAATTATATAGACTCATAATACCTAACTAAACATAAGTACCCAAGTTCAAAAAACTTGTAACTATTATATTAAGTAGATATCAAAGGCATCAAATATAAAGACCACCAAAAAATGCTTTGATACCCTAAGATCTTTTACCAAAAAAATATACTGAACACCAAAAATAATAATTCTACCTTTACAATAGTACTACCTGTTTTAATAAAAAGTGCACATTAAAATTTATTCGAACACCAAATTGACTAAATGATCACCAAATCTTTGCGACCAAATTAATACAATACTTCTACCTAAATAACCCACTATGATTGCCATAAAATATATGAGTATTACCAAATAAAGTATAATGATGCCAAAACAAGTGATACCAAAACCCGAATCAGCACACGCTACTTCCACGTGGACTTGTCTGTCCTACCCCTGGAGTGTATATGTCGTCGGCCGATCGTAAAATCCGCCAGATCACGAAATTCCTAGGCATATCGTTAAACGCTGCCATTTCATGATATGCCTAAAAGTTGGCCAGGCTTATCACGATGTGCCTGATAAACAATACGGCAGATCGATTAGAGCAACGCATTTGTCGATATTCCTAGCTCTATACCGGGCACATTGTAAAATAGTTTCTTTCCTGGCCACTGGTGGCGCTGCGTATGCGATGGCGGCCGTGTTTATTGGGAGCCAATAATCAGGGCGGACAAAGATGGCTTTTCATAAGCGAACTTTGTCTTAGGTCGGTTAGGTTAGGGTTCACTTGTGCCCCTCGAACCAGAAATAGACACCCCGCGCAGCGGGGTGGCGTCTACTCGCTGGAGATTATCAGTCCGCACTCCTTATTTTTTCATCATCTACTTCAATTTTGGACACCCTACTTACGTATAACGGTGAGTATTGAACGATATGGCGGCGTTTCATGATATGCCTAGGAATTTCATGATCAGCCTAAACGTCACTGGCTTAGCCAAATCATGAAATGCCGGCGTTTCATGATATGCCTAGGAAGTTCATGATCGGCCTAAACGTCTATAGGCAAATCGTTAAATGGTGAATTTTGAACGATATGGCGTATGTCACTCAGCCAAATCATGAAAGGGCGGCGTTTCACGATATGCCTAAGAATTTCATGATCTGGCGGATTTTACGATCGGCCGCCGACATATATAAAAGTTCGCGGAGCCAGAAGCTGGAGTTTCTGGCGGGAGCCCGGGCGGACGGCGGGAGACTGAGTCCTAGAAACGAAAGCGGGGATGCGTCGAATTTAGGAAATTATTTTACTATTTCTAATTTAGCAACGATTTATTACGATATCATTTTCTTTAATAGGATAGTAAGATGTTATAATTTGGGTTATGTTTTCATATTAATAGGAGATACAATTTTGGTGATCACTTACTATTTTTGGGTTGGCAATGATTTTTTAGGATAGCGTTTTTTTAAATAGGATAGTAAGATGTTATTATTTGGGTTACATTTCACATTAAAATGGAGATAAAATTTTGGTGATCATTTAGTCTTTTTGGCAGTAAAAAGTATTTTTTTGGCGTTATATTTTACTACATCTGGTGGTCCGTTAAACATATGCCGATATCAAAACCTAATTAAATACTAATGTTACTTAAGATAATTTTAGATAACCTATTTCAATAAAGATTTGTTACCAGTTGTTTCAATCATAAAACCAGAAGGTAAACAAATTGCCAGGTGCATACAATACCTATTAGTATTAACTTCAATAACAACATAAAAATCTCTTTACCACCTACCTACATATTATTATGTTTAACTGATTTAGATCAATGCACCAAGCAATTTGAATTACCTAACTATAGCCTTTCCATTGAGAAAATGATTAGCCATTCGTAAAATTTACTTACCTATTATTTTTATAACTTCAACGAGGATAATCATTCAATGAAAGGGCTACGTCACTTGAATCTGCTACGCAGAACTAGAAAGACGTATGTGCAATCTGGAATTAACACTCTTACGCCCTTTCCCAAACGGCATCGATTGTCATCGATCTGCTTAGGCGGCAGCATGTTAATAACAGCGCCATCTATGATTCTTTCCTGGAATCACTAGATGGCTTGGTTTGGCTAGGTACTAGAAGCATAGCCAAACTAGTAGTAGTTTATGATTAAGTCGTCAGAGGGCGCTATATTTAAAACGCTCGATGATTTGACATTTAGGATTTAGATATATTGTGACTTTGCAAATAGACGAGATACGAACGACACGTTGTTTTACTCTGGAACCTGAAGACCGCACCTGAAGCCATCCACATTCCTTCAGTATCGATATCGTATTGAATCTATGTATGTATGTCTCGACGTATCGATATCGTATTGTTAAGCGTTATATGTATCGTGCACACTTCTGATACATGAGGCTTGGCTTCTTAGAAGCAAGTGCACGCTACACATATCGCAAACCAATCAAATTGTACTCCAAAATGCGTAAAATAAACATTACAGCCATAACGAGGCGGAATGTACGGAATAAACGCTGCCCCCAGTCTCTAAACGCGAAGTGAACCTAAAGATATGTTGGTTCGTAGCACCTTTGTATAAGGTGTTATACAGCGCGATCTCCTTTGAATCAAATTAGAATGTTATCGTAATAAAATTGAGCGCAAATTAGACTCCGCCAGACGTTCGCCGTTCGCTTTTATTGTCGTAATTAAATTGGAAGATATCATTTGGTTAAGGATTGCGTTTACGAATGTCCATCTTGGTACTTTTTAGAACAGAAAGGACGATCCCATCAAAAACATAAATGTGAAAGGCTGCCAAGTTCGATACTATGGGAATGCTTCGCCTATAAAAGAAGTGAGATCTGAATAAGTACCAAGTTCCATAAAAATACCTCAATTTATAATAGTCAGAGAAACGCACACCGGTTTTTTTAGCAGTTTCCTGATAACATTTATTATTTTTAGTACTTTTTTATGATGTTACTTGGCAAGTTTTCACACACCACACACCTTTTCAATGCAATGAATCGACACCTTTGGACTGCAATGTGTCAAGTATATAATTTTCTATTAAAACTTGGGACAACTTGATGGGACACTATGTACATATGTATAGTAAGTATTTGTAATGTGATAATCCGTTTCTGATGATGTTATAGGACGGCTATCGTTTACCTTGGTGTGAAGGATACTTGACGCGCTCGTGGAGACGTCCACACTTGATTACTTGCACCGGGCTAGTCAGACAGGTAGATAGTTTCACAGAGGTGGGTGCGCTTTGGGCACACGGCTATAGATATGTACTGATATCAGAAGGGCGCCATGCATTTATAATTTATTCTCCTAAATGCAAAAGAGATTAGACAGGATACCTATTCATTACAATAGTCAGAAATATGAACAAAGAAAGATTATTTGACAAGTAGATTTATTGCCATTAAACACATGTATACAAGTAAAACAGGCCACTGAGTACCATCAAATCTTAACTAAGGCTTAGAGCTAAGGCGTGGCTTTCTCTTAAGGAGATTTATATTATAAATTGTCTGACCGAGGACGAAGTCTTGATATTTAAATCTAATTAATTAGAGATTAGGCATAGTTGTAGTGTACCGTCTCAACTGTATATCGTTTTGCTTACGCTGCGGCCTACTTATTGCCGCGTGGATTACATTATTAAATGTGACACATACGATAGTAAAAAGAGTTTTTACTTAGCTCGCGGGTGATTAACATCAACAGAAGGAACTGCTAACTAACTTAACTTTTGTATATTTACGTGCAATAAACGGGTTTAAACTCAACTCTACAACTTCGTCCTTTCAACATACTCCAACACCACAACAAGAAAGTGTAAGGGCTAACTGGCTCCTACATTTAATGGTCCTTCGAGCCGGATTGTGAGGTAATTAAGTGTCTTTGTATTTCGGTTACGGTAGCAAATCGGTTCATTGGCTTCCCACAAGCGGGTTCCACCAGTGGATTGAGAAGGTGCAAATATCGTAATCAGAGTGCAACCGCACTGATTACCTCCACCAGCAACTTCAACTACGTCCTGTGAACTTAACTTCAACTGTATAAACTTCGTACTGGGAACTCAACTCAACCTCAACTAACTACAACTTCGTGCTGTGAACTCAACTTAACGTCAACTATAACTTCGTGACCAGAAAATTATAAACCAGCGGAACTTTAACTCAACTCTTAACTAACCTACTCAAGATGAGCCAGCTTCAGCAACAACAAACCTGCTTTGAAAACATAAAAACTTTATGTGCCAACTACAAAAAGGACGGCAGCTCTAGAAAAACTCTCCACTACCTGAACGAGCGTTTAACAAACCTCGATGCTTTATGGGGAGACTTCGAAAATCTTCATGTTGCATTGGAAGAGGAAATAGAAGACAAAAACATCAACTACTTCTTGGAGGACATACATGGTTGCACAAAGACAATGTATGAAACTACGAAGTCCGACATGGTGTCGCGAATTTATAAACTATCGGAAAAGAAGGGATCCCTGAAACAACCTGAACAAAAACATTTCGTCAACTTTGATTTGACCGGGCTATTAGAGAAAGAAGCGGGAAATGACGTCATCCAGCTTCTTAACAAACAAGAATGCAAATGGAAAGAAGTCAGCGTCGGGAACCACCGCAGCCACCGCATCAACGACAACGTCGCGTTTAACTTTGATTAGATTTATTATGTTATGTTTTCATTATTTAACGTAAAAGCTTTTCCTTCTTTTGAGTTGATAACTTCTTAACTTAGTTTTCCCTTTCTTTTGGGGTTGCCAATATGTACAGTCTCAACTGTACATCGTTTTGCTTACGCTGCGGCCTACTTATTGCCGCGTGAATTACATTATTAAATGCGACACATACGATCATAAAAAGAGTTTTTACCTAGCTCGCGGGTGATTAACATCAACAGAAGGAACTGCTAACTAACTTAACTTTTGTATATTTACGTGCAATAAACGGGTTTAAACTCAACTCTACAACTTCGTCCTTTCAACATAATCCAACACCACAACAAGAAAGTGAAAGGGCTAACTGGCTCGTACAGTAGTGCTTGGTTTGTATGAGGCTGTGATATTAATACTAAAATTATGATTCTATTTGCAAACACATGGTTTTATACCCAAAACGTGGTTCATAAATTATGGAAAGAAATGACCTCGTGGAACGCGTTGTACACGCGTCACAGCGCCGCCGTAGTCCACTGCTTCCACCCAGGACCTCAGAAGAGATCCTGCTCGTGACGGCTTCCGCAGGTGGAAAACCGTCGTTACATGTGACCCGGGTACAGCTTCCGGCGCCCGACTCCAAAATTGCCTATGCGTGAAGCGACTTCCGCGAAGCAGTCCCCACGGAGCGGCCAGCACGCAGTCGCTGCAAACCACATTAAAGTTCAGATTCAGAACAAAACGATCCTCGACTTTTATCACACTATCCACAACAAACACTAAACTGTTAAAGTACCTGGCAATGAGTAAAAGCTAAGCCTAGGTGGTTTTCCGCCGACCAGATTTATCTCCTTAAGTCATTTAAAGTTATGGCTGAAACAAAGAATGTTATATCATTAAAACCAATGCCCGAATGCAACAAATATTTCCACCATTTAATCAGCGAGATTCACGTTATACTTACCAAAATGTCCATTGTGTCATCGCAGCATTAGGCCGCGAGATGCGTTTAGATTAAATCTACATTGTGATTCTAAATTAAGCAAATATGGCACTAGGCCGATGCGATTCCAATAAGCGAGCTCTTGTCGCGTTCACGCCATCCTTCAAAGGACCTGTGCTGAGCGATTTGACAGCCAAGAAACTTTACCACAGACAATCTAGCTCCGTCCTCCCGTACCACAAAGATCGACTTGCATCAGTTGCACTGAATGCATGAAGACTAAAGATTTATTAACAACTCGCTTCAATGTTTCTAAAAGATCTGTTTTACGATTTCTAAATTATCTGTAAAGATATTAATAAACAATAAAATCGATCGGTCTGAACTGTTATCGATTTTATTTGCAACCTCGGTGCGCTCGTAGTTCCGCCGAACATCAATAGGTGTCGCCTTCCCTTGAACGCTCGTGAGTCGCAGATATGCTGTAATAGATGGCGCTATGAGTCTTAAAACCCATAACAAACGCCTCATAAAATTAGACCGTAACATTTTGGCAAAAGCCGACTAAACTTCCGAAGAGGTGTAAAAGTCAAATGCTCGTTGAGTGCGGTTGGTATTTTGGTGTTTTACTGTTGTAAGTCCAGTCATTTGCAAAAACGTCAGCACTACCAGCGGCAGCGCTTGGAACTCTCCTAAAACTGACTTGTCGGTTTGTGAAATTATCGCTAACAATGATGCCCTTTTAGCGCGTTCTGAATTTCATGTCCCTAACATGTCATAATTATTCAGGGAACTCGCATAATAATCGCGCTGTAAACAAACGACTTATAGCTCACAGGACGTGACTGGGTTAGTATTCTCATAAAAGATCAAAGAATACCGCCGCAGCTTACACCGGCCTGGTTACATAACAAATAACCGTTCGCAAGTTTACTTCTGTAGACAAATTATATAATTGTAACTGGTGCATAATTTAAAATCGAATCAAAAAGAAATCAAATTATACTGCGAAATGTATAATCTCAGATTGAGGCTCCGAATGTTAAAAGGTAATGCATGCTCTTTAGTGTCACGAAAGCATGCTAATTTCTACCAAATAGCATGTGTATTTGAAAAGTTGCTCATAAGCATGCTACAAAAGAGCATGTGCATCAGTAGCATTAACATTGAGAAGCGTGTTTCGCGGCAGCGCGCCCGCTGCACGCGGCGCGGGGCTGCCGCGCGGTGTGATCCAGCTATTTGAATTCAACCCGCGCGCGGTACACGACGCAATATGTCTTATAAACCACTCATGATGGACGACGCGATCATCGTGTGTGTCGCAAACAAATCTATCCAGGGCTGACGGCAAATGTTTGCCCTTGTATTTTCACGATGTCACTGAGAGCATTAGTTACAGTTTTTTTCATACCAGTTCTCGCTTGAGCTACTGCTCGTACTTCCATGCTACATACATTTATTTCTAGCATTCTTCATCTTTCGTTCCTGCGTGGTTGCAATTCCCACCTATCTATCGACTAATTTTTTGTTATCGGGGGAAATAACTCGGGACATGGTTTTTATTTATTTTTCTGTACATGTTTACTTATTATATATTTACATGAGTTGTTTATACAGACTTCAAAAAAAAGGAGGAGGTTCTCAATTCGGCTGTATTTTTTTTTCAATGTTTGTTACCTCAGAACTCCGTCATTGATGAGCCGATTCGAAAATTTATAATGTTGCAGGGAAATGGTCAAACAGAGATTTGATCAAATCTCTAAGGGATATGATCAAATCACGCAGGATGTTAAAATGGCGAATTTTTTTTATCATTTGCCTTCCAGGTGGGACCCATTTTTTTCAAAATTCAGTTAGATGATGGGATCCATAAGGAATTGAGGGAACTCTTCAATTTTATTGCACGCATGTAGTGATTTTGGTATTTTCTATTGTAACTCGTGTATTTATATCCAAAATCATAAATTTGGTGACGAGAAATTGATTTTTTGCGGCGAGGGAGGAGATACTCATTGTATACTGCCAGGCCCGGACCTGACAGCATGCCCGCCTCGACTGGAATTGGTACCCAGTAGGCCTACGGACTAAAACCTCCCCCGCTTCCTGTTAAGTGTATGAGAGTGCGATTGATGTGTATGTTTTGCGTTTCTGGGGTGTTTGTGACATATTATTTTGGATTTTCGGCCATTATTTGGAAGTTTTAATAGAAAATTATATACTTGACACATTGCAGTCCAAAGGTGTCGATTCATTGCATTGAAAAGGTTTGTGGTGTGTGAAAACTTGCCAAGTAACATCATTGAAAAGTACTAAAAATAATAAATGTTATCAGGAAACTGCTAAAAAAACCGGTGTGCGTTTCTCTGACTATTATAAATTGAGGTATTTTTATGGAACTTGGTACTTATTCAGATCTCACTTCTTTTATAGGCGAAGCATTCCCATAGTATCGAACTTGGCAGCCTTTCACATTTATGTTTTTGATGGGATCGTCCTTTCTGTTCTAAAAAGTACCAAGATGGACATTCGTAAACGCAATCCTTAACCAAATGATATCTTCCAATTTAATTACGACAATAAAAGCGAACGGCGAACGTCTGGCGGAGTCTAATTTGCGCTCAATTTTATTACGATAACATTCTAATTTGATTCAAAGGAGATCGCGCTGTATAACACCTTATACAAAGGTGCTACGAACCAACATATCTTTAGGTTCACTTCGCGTTTAGAGACTGGAGGCAGCGTTTATTCCGTACATTCCGCCTCGTTATGGCTGTAATGTTTATTTTACGCATTTTGGAGTACAATTTGATTGGTTTGCGATATGTGTAGCGTGCACTTGCTTCTAAGAAGCCAAGCCTCATGTATCAGAAGTGTGCACGATACATATAACGCTTAACAATACGATATCGATAAGTCGAGACATACATACATAGATTCACGCCTTTATTCCCAAAAGCGGTAGGCAGAGCACATGAAACCCACATTCCAGTGCCACCCCTAGCATAAATGTGGGTATAGAAGATCGACAAAATGTGATATCAAAGTGATAGGTTGCTAGCCCATAGCCCACATCACAATGCAGCCTTTAGTCGACTTTTACGACACCCACGGGAAGACAGGGGGTGGTGAAATTCTAACCCAAAACCAAACGGGGTGTTTATGTATATCCATACTAATATTATAAATGGGAAAGTATATGTGTGTGTTTGTTTGTTTGTTTGTCCGTCTTTCACGGCAAAACGGAGCCACGAATTGACGTGATTTTTAAGGGGAAATAGTTGAAGGGATGGAGAGTGACATAGAATAGTATTTATCCTCGAAATCATCCCCGAAGGGGGTGAATTGGGGGGGGGGGGGGTAAATGTTTGTATGGAGCTGCGATATAAACGAGTTCCATACGCGGACGAAATCGCGGGCAGAAGTTAGTTAACTATATTATGTTCATACACGCAGTCTTGGTTAGTGCGTGCTGCGACTGCTACGCGTAGCGTCTGAGCGAGAGTGCGGCGCAATGCTAATCAGATTCTATTTGAAATAAAATGTTCAGTTGCAAAATAGAGGGCCCGGGCCGCACAGACCAAGTCGCGGGGCACAAGAAAGTGCGTTTCAAGAAACTTAGCTATTAGGTACGTAAGTAGTTAGTAAACTAGATTTATTGGATTGACCGCGAAGGCGTTGTGAAGCATCTCCGCAGGGGCCCGCACGCGTGCGGTGACCCACTCGGACGTTGGACATTATTTTAAGCCGAGTCAAGTGAAGGGAGGTTCATGCGTTTACGTTAACCCTGATCATTAAATATAAATGTCCGCCCTCTGCGTCATAACTGACTGATGTATAGGTCAGTAGTTAAAAAACCTTTGGTCGCTTCTTTACCGCTTGCGATATCACATTTTTATATTACTACACTTGGTGATATATGAGTGTCCGTATGTATTTCTTTGACAAAATGAACGGGGTTTAAGGCGTGACGTATTGTAGATGTATATTTATCCTATTATGTCTTTAACAAGATCCTCAGACGGTTGTCTATTGTTTGCCCGACATTCATATACTATAATAATCATTTGCCCGAACATCGATTGCCCGAATTTCATTTGCCCGAATGTTTCGTTTACCATAATAGTTAATTGGCATACTCTTGTATACCCGAATATTGGATGTCAGAATGATACGAATGCCATATGTATTGTTTTCCAGATTATTGTTTGCAATAATATTATTTAATATAATATTTAAACGCCATACTAAACATGTATTCGGATAAATCTTTGTTAATTTGTTAGTTTTTCCGCTCTTTTATAAAAAAAATAACCTCGAAGACGAAAGCGGGAGCAAAGCTCCCGCTTACGTCTTCTAACCTATCCGCGATCCGAGTCGGTTTTGCAACTAAGCCCCTGTTCCCTACTGCCTACGATACACCACTATCTTGGCATTGGTTAATCTCAGAGAAAAGTTTATTTTTACTAAGTGGCAAAACCGACAGGTTCGTAGGCAGTGCAATGCGTACCCACTATATTACATAATGAATATTATGGATGTTGAGATTGATGGCAAATGTCATTATGGCATGTGATAGTTATGGATTACAATGATTATGGAAAATTAGATTATTGATATTGATATTATGGAAAAAAAGATTCTGGCATATAATTAATATAGCAAACAACGAGTATGGCATACAAAATTATAGAAAACAACATTATGGCAGTTGAATATTATGGCAGATAAAATTCGGACAAATGAAATTCTGACAAGCAAGAGTATACCTCCTCAGACACCCACCTATCTAATATCTAAGCAGTAACAATGCATTTTTAACCGACTTCAAAAAAAAGGAGGAGGTTCTCAATTCGGCTGTATTTTTATTTCTTTATTTTCAATGTTTGTTACCTCAGAACCCCATCATTGATGAGCCGATTCGAAAACATTTTTTTTGTTCGTATGTATATACTTCCAGGTGGGTCGCATTTTTTTCAAAATTCATTTATATGATGGGATCCATGAGGAATTGAGGGAACTCCTCAATTTTATTAGGCACGCGTGTAGTGATTTTGGTATTTTCTATTATAACTAGTGTATTAACATCCGGAATCAAAAGTTTGGTGGCGAGGAATTGATGATGAAGACCACAGATGACTTATCGAATTCCTCAATTATGTACTTAAAATTGCAAAAGTACGTCACAGGCTCTGATAAGATTCCGTTGCAATAGGAACTAATGAAGTGCCATTGGTCCCCAGTGATGATCTTGGGGAATCGAAGAAGTTTCTATAGTAATCAACGTATTTGCTATCGGAAATCAGTTCATGTGGTAAATTGTAAAAAAAAATAGGAAATGTTCTCGTGGCTTGGCAGAGTACTAAATTGAAGTCGGTTAAAACTTTGTTTTTAAAGTAAATTATATTATAAGTACTACATTATCATAAAAATTCTAAAGTGACCTAGCTCCTTAAGGGTTACTAAACAAGCTCCCAAAGTGCTCACGGAGTCAAGGCTCGCCCGGAGGCTTTCAAGAAATCGCCTCAAATTACAGCTCCGAATATGACCAACATACGACTTCGGTGAGACAAGTCCCAACCTACAACAGTATCATACCTACATACACCTTTGTTCCCTCGACGGCAGCATAGCCCTCAGACGTGAACAACGTTTGACTACTATATAGTGTAACCGGATACTTGTCTTGCGAACAAGATGTTAAATGCTATATTGAAGTATGTAAAATCATTTTTTTTAATCATATATAATCATAATTTATTTCGCGGCCCGCGGGGCGAGTGCTGAAGCCAGCCTGCTGGCGCGTCGACCGAATCGCGTCCTCATTCTGGTGTTCAACTGAAAATACAACTCGTGCATTTTACGGTGTTTTAAAATGTCTTCACGCCCCTCAGGGAGTGATACTGAATAATGTTAAACTAAACTAGAAATTCATATGGTCTAAAATCCCTGGAAGAAATTTATACGGTCATCTTTTATTTTTTAATGACCAATATTACTCCTGAGAAAATATAAAGGTTGACAATTGACACAGGGACTGAAGCAGTTAAATAAAATAAATACTATGTAACTTTTTTCGTCATCGAGTGGAGTAAGTATACCCTCATCCGCTATTTAATAAATAGTTATATGAAATGAAAGGATTTTTATAACCTGTCAAACCCTGTCAGGGAGCCTAGTCACAACCGGGACACAAAAAAGGTTGCCTAAATTAAAGGTCGGGGTTTTCAAAGGCGATACCGACACTTAGAAAAAAATTTGGTCCGCTTGGTGTCATATTAATGCGATCTTTTAAGAATACTCAGTGAAGGAATACTAATGTTGAAACTATGACATAATCGCATATTATTTTGATTTTATTTTTTTATTGATTTGTTGGTATTTGTTATTATTGTTGATTTGGATTTGTTTGTTGATTTGAGTTTGCCAGACAGCGATTGGTGGATGAAGATAGTGTCCACTGCCTGGCAGTAATGAGAATGTTGACGGGGGAGAGAAGAGCGTGAGTGTGGATTTCACCCCAGAGGGGTTTATGGCAGTCCACACTCAGAGAACTGTGTTTGCAATAGTTATTTATTCATTAATTAACACAGTATACAGGGTGTTTTTATTTATTTGCTTTAACTTCGACCCAGTGCTTGGTACATTTATATAAGTTATCCTGTATATCGGTTTAACGATATTCGTTTTTTTTATGTTTCATAAATAGTAATTTAATATTTTACTTGCAACTATAAGAACATTTTACACTGGTTAACTTACGTTAATGATTAAATTTCGATTTGAAATATTTCGAAAACGGTGCGAGTTAGGACGTACGTTTCTTTGAGAAATTATCGACGTAAGATATAAATAATCTGCTTGTTGGCGCCAGGACCGCGACGGAGTAGTTCATCCGCTCATTCATTCATTCACGAGCCGGCGCAAACGCCGGCGCCGCGCCCAGTTGCAATTGACCGTTGACACGCGCAGACACGTCGTTGAAATATCGTACTCCCCGCTCATCTGGGCCTACGGAAGTGTCTTGTGAATACCGGCCAGTACCTAACTATCGTGATTGTGATATCCGTACTCATCAGCTCAAGACTTCAGTGACTCAAAGTGAATTTACCGTCAGTGCGCGTGTGAAGGATTGATCAGCTCAGGGTCTCTCACCCATAGAAGAGGAGACTCCCATCAGCTCAACACCATCAGCAAGGCGAGGCGCTGAAGCCGCCACGGCCAACTCAAACCCAGTTAACCTTCAGTACAAGTAAGCCATTAGGTATCCCATATTCTCTTAAACCCCATCGCAGCTCATCGTCGTATGTTATTGCCCTCAGCGATAACACTGCTCTTAAAATTAAAGCAAATTTATAAAAACATCCTGTATATATACAAGTAAAGAAGCTACATGCATATTCATTCATACATCTCGCACGTACTTAATCTATCGCTAATCTTATACACGTTTTATTAAATAACTAATCTCTATTAGAGAATGTACCTAGTCAGCAGTCAGCACAAGATTTGACATTGTTTAAAATAAATTGATACGTATCTACTTCTCAAGTACATCATTTTTAGGGTTCCGCACCCAAAGGGTAAAACGGGACCCTATTACTAAGACTTCGCTGTCTGCCCGTCCCTCTGTCTGTCACCAGGCTGTTTCTCAAGAACCGCGATAGCGAGACAGTAGAAATCACATATTATGTATTTCTGTTGCCGCTATAAAAACAAATACTAAAAACAAAAAAATATATATTTAAAGGGTACCCATACAAAAAATGCTTTAATATTTTAATTGGTACTGGTATTGGTATGGTACGGAACAATTCATGCGCGAGTCCGACTCGGACTTGCCGGTTTTTAAGATTACGTATTGCATTCTGTCAGTCTGATTGGTACCTGTACTCAAAGTACAACTTTTTATTTATTATATTTTTTCTTCTTTTAATTTGATTTTAATTCTAATCTTGATTAACTGTACACTTAATTTTCCACACTAGCTATATATTTTGTATACATTGTATGCTGCACATTATATCTTGTTAATATCTAGACACGCGGCAGCGTGTCAAGCCAAGTTCTAGCAAGGAACTGGCTAGCCAGCGCCAAGTGTAATATTACACGAACCACTTGGTGCCACTTTTGACCCTTCTATAACTCAAAACCTCTTTAACGTTATCACAAAACTACGTGTGTTTAATTATATCCATCAGGACATCTAGAAGCCCAAATTTCTGAAGCTAGCTCTAACGGTTATAAGTTATAAAGATATGAAGGTCAAAAAGTCGTACATTTTAGCACTGAATGACTGACTGACATATAGTACCTAAAACCTAACCTACTTCCAGATGACCTATAAGGATGAAATTTGGAATCCAGCTCGGTAATTGTGTGTAAGCGTAGGAAAAAACAGAAAAAAAAAATAAAATAAAATAGAGGGGGCCCCATACAATTTTTATTTATTTATTTGTAGTGTTGGAACCGTTACAAGCAGATATTTGAAACTATCCCAATATAAGTATTATTATGTTTTCTATATAAAAGAAATATAAAAATAAAGTTAAGTCAAAAAATAAGTGGTGTCCCCATACAAAAAACTTGCAATACGCGCTAAACAACCAGCCAACGGTGTGTCGTCGGCGGCGCGGGGCACCACTAATTATACACTGCCTAGTTTTCTTTACAAAAAGTAATGATATCCCACCAAAAACATAAATGTTAAAAAGGAGAGCCAAGTTTAATACAAAAATTATGCTTGGCTGTGGGCTTCGCCGCAAAAAGAATGGAGATCTAAATGAGTGCCAAGTTATATGCAAAATTCAAATATTCTTTGTGCTATTGGATACCTATAACAATTGCTGTCATTTAAAAATGTGAGATCTTAAAGTAGATTAGATTTGAGTTGACCTTGATAAGCTCAAAATATATATGTTTATTTTGTATAACTATCATCGGATATAACACTTATTTAGTATAATCATTATATGGTATAATGCTCATGTTTCATACAAGTTATATGTCATAATCATAACTATCAAGTAGAATAATATTTTATTATCAAAAGAAAATGTAGCTAACGTAACGGTTTGCCAATTGTACTATGTTAGTATATACACTCGCGGTCAATGAATACGGGTCACCCTAAATCAAATAACCGTAATAGGTTTTTTATATTTGACACTAGTTTTATTTACACAACATACTATTATTTATAATACCCAACTGTATTAGCAATATCCGGGATTCTATCATAAAAATATAAATATCCAAAAATTATGATTTTTGCTATATCTCTCTCCGTTAACGTTGTTTTTTACATGGGTTTCTGCGAGTCGGATTTAAACCTGGTAACGTTGTTAATAGAAAGTACTTTTTTTGTAGTTAAGATGTAAAACTAAATAAAAATGATCATGTTCATTGATTCATATTAATTAAAAGGTCTTTTTATGAAATGTGACGGTATTTTACCGACCCGTATTCATTGTCCGCGAGTGTATTAGGTATTAAAAAGTGTTCGGTTCTGGCGCCTTGACGGGCCGCTGCCGCGGCACGCTCGCTACACTCGCTCGGCTCGCGCGCTGTAGGCTCGCAGTTCAACCTAACACTCCTCCTCGCTTCGCTCGTCGTCGTACCTACACCGACCTACCTTAGAGTATACCAGAAAATATTATGCTAATTGTGCATTAGAAGAAATTAGCATTATATCATTTGTTCACTATAGGAAATATGCATCATATTTAAAGTATGTTATATTAAATGTTATTATATCAAATGACCATTATATAAAATGATAATTATATCGTATGTAAATATATTAAGTGTTGTTATATGACTCAAGAATTATACGAAAAGAGTTATTGCGATTAATATTATTTCAAAAATTTTTATAAGCATCGTTACGCACCCTGGCAAATCCCTTAAGGAATAATATAATTCATTTGCTACACTAACGCCACCTGCTGACGAATAACGAAACGTATAATAAACCCTAATTTTGCTTGCTTAAGAGATGACAATTTAACCCTGTTAGGGTTCGAATTTTCTAAGTAGGGGTAGAATATTATAAATCGCTGTTATTTATATAATTTTATTAACAAATCTTTCTAAAAAGTTTCAAGTCTAGCTAAAAAAACAAAGTTTCCTCTTTACCCCATTAGGAGTTTTTGAAAAGTAATCTTTCTACAAAGTTTTAAGTCTCTACCTAAGAAAATAAAGTTTCTCTCATATAAACTTTGCACCCCTATTTAACCCTCTTAGGGGTGAAATTTTCGAAAATGCTGTAAGTTGTCTTTTGGCATTTTAATAATCGGTTAATTAAATTAATAAAATCACGGGAAATAATTCCTGTAGTTTTGTAATTTGGTACAGTTATACCTTGTCGTGTCCAGATGAACATACTAAAAATCAATTTTTGTTTTTAAGCAGTAACGCTGCTAACGTAAATTATAAATTTGAAATGAAAGGAAAAATTGAAAAATTTAATGCTACGAGCCAGATTCGAACCGGCGACCAGCGAATTGAAAAAAAAAATTAAGGTACCTTTTTTCAGATTTTCGTACATATCTCGAATATCTGTACGAAAAGCGTATAAGTAATATTTCTACAAAGTTTCAAGTTTCTAGAAAAAATCCAGTGTTCCCCGTACAAAACCTTCATCCTTTTTTAATCCCCGTAGGGATAGAATATTTTAAACGCTGAAATTACTTTATTTGTATTTTCATAAGTAAACTTTCTACAAAGTTTCAAGTTTCTAGCTCAAAAGGAAAAGTTTCCATCGGACAAACTTTGACCCCTATTTAACGCCCTAAGAGGTGGAATTTTCTAAAACGCTGACAACTTTTTTTTGTAATCTAATTACTCAGATTCTTTTAATGGGTCATACTGTCACTGATTACAAATCCATTATCAAATGGGTATATCCTGAGGTATATCCATAAAGTGTCCTAAAGCCTAGCCAGCACACACATGCTGCACCTTACAGACAGTGGCAGGCGACGTGCAGGCTTCTACTCACATCACATACGCTCTTTGCGAGGCGAGGGGGCGCAGGCCGAGCGCCGACCGCCCGCCGCCGCCGCCGCCGCCTCTAATGGACTCCAACTGAGAACCTTTTACATCAACAATATCATCCCAAATAGGTCATCGCCTTCGTCGCGTGTCGATGGGGAGAGTTCATATCTACGACGACTATAATAACTAAATGAAACGTAGGTTGTGTTCATGTCAACGAGTACGTAACGGTGGAAAACGAGCGGAAACACAAATGGAAATGCGAACTTGGTTTGGAGGCGATGATATGAACTATATGAAGCCTGGAAATTAATCCGGCCGAAAGTTTAGCTATGAAATTGAAACACAAAAAACGCTAATAACATCAAAATGTAGTAAGGGCTAATGATAAACTTCACATTTCTATTGGTCGGAGATCTCTTGAAGACATTTATATCCTCATCTCATCTGCTATTTCATAATGGCATCAAATATAATAACCACCAAAAAATGCTTTGATACCCTAAGCTCTTTTACCAAAAAAATATACTGAACACCAAAAATAATAATTCTACCATTACAATAGTACTACATCACAAGAAGTTATGTCATTTAATACGAATTTTTATTATGTACCTATGACAGTCATGGAAGAGCCCTATGTTCGATGGCTAGTTTCTACCAGCAAGCCAGATTTTCGGACTAATAAAATTCTTAACTTTAGAACTTGCGAAGCGTGACTTCGAATGAGTTAAATCCATTTCAAACAATGAAATCGTAGTGTATTTTGTTTAGTCCTCATGTCGCAAATCAAATATCTTAACCCAATGGCACAGAGCGTAGTTTGGCTTGGCTCGCGCATTGTTCCCGGCGGGTGGGTCTGCCTGCACGGGCGGCGCGGCGCGGCGCGCAACAGCCACGTATCTGTTGCTGCGGCCGCCGGGGCCGGGGTGGCCAGGCGCCGCGCCGCGCGCCCGCCACCGGGGAATTACAACTAAATTACACTTTCACTATTTAATATTGGTTTTTCATAATACTAACATGAGTACATACCCAATTCACTGCCTTATTTTTCGGATGGCTGCTCACAGCTGAAACTTATTCCGCTTTGTAGCTACGAACAAAGAACTGAAGTTGAGTTGTAACGCAGCTTGTTAATATTATGACTTTAAAAGTATTTTTTCGATGTCCTTCCGTTCTCTTCAGTTGATGTTCTGCTGTTGTTAATTAGATTCTTGACAACTATCAATTAAGTCTTGAACGATTTTTACATACAGAACTTTACTTTCATTACCACTAGAAACCATAGAATCAATACATTTGTTACAGATTATAACGATTCCAGTTTTTTTACCCGATTAATTAGTATGTTCATGGTTTTAGTGAACACTCACGCACTCATGACACATTTATGTATGCCAAACATAATATTCCTGCCTTGAAATTAAGAATCAGTCACATCCAAAACAAAGAAAAGGGACGAAACTTACATTATTAAAACTGATAGTTGTTAAACAACTCTCAAGAACTACCGCCAACAAAAACCAAATAACTTATTAATCCGCAACCTAAAAGCTGTCCAAAGATAAGTTGAGGTCTGGCATCCCCGGCGTACCACCGCCAGTGTGAGTCGGCCGCCGCGCGTAGCAGCCGCGTAGCGCGCTACGCCGTAGAGCTCCAAGCCTACGACTCTTTTTTGTGGTATTCGAGTGAATGGTACCGTTTAGCGCTTGACACATTTACCGTGCAGTGAATGGGAACTTTACAAACTGCCCTCATTGTTTTCGTTTAGAGTTTCAAGTTTGTTTTTACTGTATTTTGTGAGATGTAACAGGTAAAGCACATGGTTTAGGGTTAATGTAGCAATAAATGGGTTTATTTATTTATGGCTGGGTATGCGAGGGGTCGCTCAGGATCAGTCCAAATTGCCTGACTAAGTCCGGAAAGGTTAAAGTGGAGGTGAACGAAAATGAGATTTGGTAACGCGTCGTCGGCTTTTAATATTGCATTTAGTCCGAGAAATGAGACTCTCAATTTATTTGACAGCTATGTAATTTTAATTTAAAGTTTTTTTTATGAAGGGTATGACTAAAGGATGGATTAGACAACGCAGCCGGTTTCACAAATAGTTCATAAATAATTTTGGCATATTTATTGTTATAGATATAAGATGGTAATAATAAGTGTCCAAGTGTTTCAGCTAAAGTTTATGAATAAAAAAAAACTCATTTTAAATTTAATAAAATCTCCTTTTCATCATCATTCATTCTCCTAGGGTTATTCCCGGTTGTGCCCCTAAAAGAGCCCAGGGTTCGCTTTGACACCCATTCCCAAGATTTGGCATAGGCACTAGTTTTACGAAAGTGACTGCCATCTGACCTTTCAACCCAGAGGGAAAACTAGACCAGTTTCCTCACGATGTTTTCCTTCACCGAAAAGCTAACGGTAAATATTCCGTACATAAGTTCTGAAAAACTCATTGGTACGAGTCGGGATTCGAACCCACGACCGCCGCTTGACAGCCGCATGCCTGAACCACTAGGCTATCGTAGATCGTAACATCTCCTTTTATTAAACTTAAATTAAGATTTTTTATCGGGATCAAAAGCTTTTTTTTTAATCCAGGTTAAAAAAGTCGATGTCGTTTTATACTGATTATACCTGAATAAGAATCCTCTCATTTCGATGCATACAAACATTATACATACATACATTCACGCCTTAATTGCCAAAAGGGGTATAGGCAGAGCGCATGAAACCTATGTTCCAGCGCCACTTTTAGCATAAATGTGGGTATAAAAGATCGAATAAATGTGATATAGCAGTGATAGGTTGCTAGCCCATCGCCCACAATACACTTCAACGCTGGTCCCTTAGTCGACTTTTTCGACACCCACGGGAAGAAAGGGGGTGGTGAAATTCTAACCCGACACCACACAAACATTATCATTTCTAATATTTAGATTAATACTTATTAATAGTAATTAATGTGCCGTTGTGAAAATCTTAAAACGTGCCCTGAAATAATCGCGTGGCATATTAAATTTGCCGCTCGTAAATCGGGTCATAATCATAACAGCGGCTGGTTAAAAAAAACCATGAATTATAATAATAAGTACTCTTTATTGCTACGAGAGAAACATCTTACAATAAAAATGCGGTAGCATCGCCTAGAACGCAAAATGACTAGTGTGTTGTTTTGCCTACTTTGCTGTTTGACCACCGAGCATTGTGCCTGAAACGCAAAATGACCTCTCAAAGGTAGGTTAGGTTCGTTAGGTTTCTTCAGATGCCCGAAGGGCAAACAGACCAGAGATAGGAGCGCGGGGCTCCGTCGACATCCCTGACGTAAAGATAAAACGACGAAAATGATGTAGGCATTTTGCGTTTTAGGCATAATGCTCGGTGGTCAAACTGCAATGTGTGCCAAAAATCACACTAGTCATTTTGCTTCCTAGGCAATCCGCGTATAACCCGTGTATAAATTAGAGGGGAGGGGGGGGGGGGCAATAAAAAAAATTTTTTTAGTAATTAAATACAAAACTATGTGAAAGCTAACAAAATTGATATGCAAACCATCTTCGTTTTGCAAAAACGAGCAATACGGTCTATATACAATATGGGCTCACGTGTGTCACGTGAACATTTCAAAAACATACATATATTAACAATGGCATCACAGTACATTTATGATGCCATTATGTATGCTCTAAAAAATGTAGACACGTTCCGTAAAATGCGTAGTGCGAGACATAAACACAAAATTGCAATAACCAAGTTTCGAGTTAGGAAAGTCAGTAAATCCTTTTTTGGTCAATGCATTCATTTCTATAAAAAACTACCAAAGGAAGCACTAAAGTTACCCTTTCCTAGGTTAATAACATATTTAAAGACTTTTCTACTGAAAAAGGCATACTATACCGTTGAAGAGTTTTTAAATGATAAAGATGACTGGCCTCTTATAGGACTACGTAAAGACCATGATAACAATTGAAACAGACATACATTGACATTGAATTACTTAGAATTAGGTGACATGTTAATTATTTTAATTTATGTGTGTTTGTATAGTACAATGGTAATATTCGGTGATAAAACGGATAGATAAAATGTAATCTTTGACGATGCAAAAGTGATTATGAAATCCTACTAGAATAAATGATATTTTATCTTTATCTTTAAAAATACACCTACCGTCAAAATTTTATTCAAATAAACCTTATAGTTTTCGAGTTAAATGCCTGTGATATACGGACGGACAGACAGACATGACGAATCCATAAGGGTTCTGTTTTTTGCCATTTGGCTACGGAACCCTAAAAATGTCCGAGTCGAAATTAAAAGTATGAACATTAGTTACAATGTGGACGAATTGAACGACGGGTTTGTGGAAGCTGTCCGTGTCACTGGGTCTAAGTTCTTCAAGGTCCAAGGCACCAACGGAACTAAAAGGCTCTCTAGCTCCACTCAGAAGCTCATGAAGGAAAGGATTGAAATGATTCTACAGTCTTTAGCCGATGCGACCTTATACCGGCATCTCAATAAACAGATCTCTAGAATTGACAACGCGTCCGTGTTGGAACGAATGGGCTTGCAGGTGTGGGCCGGCGGTCGGCGCCTGGCCTCGTATTGTAGCCGGACCTCGCCTGCGGCTTGGTTACAGATACCTCAAATAAACACTACTCGTACTATAAGAATCATTTTCAACGATACTCAAATTTATAATACTATTTTTACATTATTAAATAACAATATACATATTATAATCACAAAAAAATTGACATCTCAATCATCCACGTAGCTCTAAAACTCAGGAGACCAGGGGACCGATTTTTGACTTTCGAGCGCTCAAAAATTTAATAAATGTAAATACGTTTGTAGTGTCAAAATGGGCGGCACTTACTTTCTACCAATAGAATTAAATACGAGTGGTCAAAACTACTCGTTTTTGAATTTTCTATCGCTACTTCAAAATAGCATTTCAAAATTTTTATCACTTTTCGAGTGAACGAGTCGAGCGCTCGAAAGTCAAAAATCGGTCCCCAGAGCAATGTCTCACTTTCGCTGAAATTGGGTGCTATACGGGCTATACTGAAGCGATTTAGATAAAATTTTCAATGTTAAATGAATTCAAAAGATTTTTCAAAGAACCCAACTGCTTTTTTAAAATTTTATAGCCTATGTCACTCCCTCGATTAAGAAGAAGCCAAAAACACCTCATATGTCGAAATACATCAAACGGTTTAGCTTGCAGGGCGTGCCAAAGAATAAGCTACATACATACATACACTTGAAAAACAAAACCCTCCTCTCCTTCGGGCAGTCGGGTAAAAATGCAATGATATTAAGGGGGGAAAGGCTATAATTTGTTTGTTGTATTTATGAATAAATATATTTTCATTTTCAGATACTTAAAGAATTAATTAAAAAAAATTAAAAAAATTACAATATTTGATAACATAACAATATTTAAAAATTAGATTATAAAGAATATCTGCACATTCACTTCCTCCTAAGAGTCACACTCAGACATTCAACATCGCGGAATTCGGGGAAATCAACAAAATTATCCTTTACGTCACACCTGGCCATAACGCGAGTTCGATTCCTGCCTAGACAGTAAGAGATACAAAGTCTTTTTTTCATAATGTAGGCAAACTCAATACCCCGAGGGCTTTTCTTCATTTTTTCGATATCGCCTTTCGTTTTCAAGATATTGCCGATTTTGTACGAAAAGATCCCAAAAAAATGGGTCATTTTTCGACATTTTTGCGATTTTCCAGAAAGCTATAACTGTTTTTTCATTTTTTTTTACATTTTGAACTCGTTGCCAAGCGGCATCTTTTGACATCTCAATCATCCACGTAGCCCTAAACCTCACGTGACCAGGGCGATGTCTCACTTTCGCTGAAATTGGGGGCTATACTGAAGCGATTTAAATAACATTTTCAATGTTAAAATATCTTAAATGCACTAGCACTTACAAAACGTTGATTAACGTTATAAGAAGTGTTATAGTTTTATACTTACGCCTGCGTTTGTGCTGTACACGATCCCCGTGTTATCATATGGCACTCAGTAAATATCATGTCGCAACCATATCGTTTGTCCGAGTTTAGATTTCGGACACCAGTTTATTTGAACACCTCAGAGATTTTCATTCTTTTTAAAGATGGTCGATGTCGCGAGCTGTGGAGAACCAGCGCGAACCCCCGCCCGCGCCCCGCGCCCCGTGCCCCGGGCACGCACGCCGCCGCCGCCTCGCCGCCTCGTCGTCCCGCATGCAGGAGCGCGCCCCGCGAGGCACTCCACTCCATTACCTGCCTCATTCAATAACTCGATTCCATCGGCAGCGATATATTAATCAAGAATAAATGTCGCGATTTATAATCCGTGTACTCCGTGAATCTAATTCTCGAAGGAATAATTCGGGTAGAAACACGTTTAGGCACTCGGATTATACGTAATTGAATCAGAGTATCCTTTTTATCGTCATTTACTTTCTGCCGCATAAACTGCTTTCCGAGAACTAATGCGCTGAAAAACCCAAATCGCTGTATTATGTGGGCCGATAATATCTGTGGAGTTCTATACTTTCCTCAAGGATCTCAAAAACACCTGCTATTTTAAAGAAGTCATACCAGAATTTGTGACATGTCATCTGTGGCTCTCGTCATCAAAAATTGTGATTTCCGGGTGGAAATACACTAGTTACTTATGATAGAAAATACCGAAATTACTACACGACTAATAGATATAAGTTCAAAAAGTCTTGCATTTAAAAAAATATTCTTTAAATACTTCGTGTCACACCCTGACACAGATAACCCCATATAATCCCCCCCCCCCACACCTGACCTCTAACCTGACCTGGACATCCTGTATAATAGAGTAAGGAAATAGTTATTCTAACATAGTCTACTTTTATCTTACTTGTAAAGCAAAACTATAAGCGTTTATTCGCTCCCCCTTTTATTTCAGTACATTTCAAAATAAGGCAGCTCAGTACAGTCGGCTATATAATTGACTTATCTAGTAATTACCAGCAAAGTAGAGCGCGGGCGAATTGCGTTGCTTGTTACATCATATCTGCTCCAACTTTGCCTGTACCTGCAACTTTGCGAGATAATTAAATAGGTCAAACTAATAGAGTGTAGGTACATACATTTTGCTTATCGCTTTTGTAACAACTTTCATATTTCACGTTTAATAGTGTCTAGTAATGGTCATACTTTCAGACTACAGTTTCCAGTTTTTTTGAAGCAAGCTTACGCTTTAGACTCTGAATACATTCCCCTTGTAAGTAAAATATAGCAAGCCTCGGTTACAAAAAAAAGGTTTGTAATGCTTTAAGACACAAATGTCAAAGCAATGTAAGGTTACATTAACGTTAGGTCCAGCTGGCAATGTTCAAAAGTTCAAAATGTCGACTTATTATCAAACTCACATCATAAAACATGAGTCAGCGATGTGCAATGACAGGTTACGGTGGTTCACCTTCCACACAAAACGTCATTTGACATTCGCAGGCTAACGGCGTGACAATTTAAGAAACTTATGTAACAACTGACTTTTCAAGCATTTTGATAGAATTTTGACTTGTAAAGGAGCCATTACGGCCCCTACTTGCTGAATAAAATAGTATTTTATGCAATCGATATATAATGTATGCTTTTTCAGTCGAGTACCACGTTTAGGCCACGAAGCTTGCTGAGTGGCCTAATTAAGGTACGAGACTTAAAAGCTAATTATATAACTATTGTATACAATACATTTTCTACGAGTCAACTGAACTGATTCAACAAACTTGGTTTCTATTGAAAACGAAGTGCAACCAACGGATTTACTTTTTTGTGCGTTGATGTCTATTTACCTTTTGACTTTCTCATGACGGCATTCTATTGGTCAAATACATTATAGTTCGGTAAAGGCGCCACGTGATTGGTCAATTTCATTACAGTTGTCTTAACAGTTATGAAATGTTGAGTTGGGAGCTCCATAGTAAAAAGTATGTGATTTAAGTTTGGTGTACGAAGTTTAAATTCAAACATTAAGGTATTTTAAACGAGTATAAAAATTCCTTTAAGTATTTGATTTATTTGATTGACACATCCTTCGTACACAGTCTAAAAACTAAACTAATAAATACTTACATGTTACAATTCCATAGCTGAATTTATGGAAGATAAAATAAATAAAAATATAAAAACAAGTGAATGAAAAAGATTTTTCAAAAAACCCAACTGCTATTTTAATATTTCATAGCCTATGTCACTCCCGAGATTAAGAGGAATTCAACGACACCTCATATGTCGAAATCCATCAAACGGTTTGGGCTGCAGGGCGTGCCAAAGAATATGCCACATACATTCACACATGCGCTCGAAAACCATAACCCTCCTCTCGTTCGGGCAGTCGGGTAATAAAGAAGATAAAGAAAATGTGTTTGCCGCAATTTTTTATAATATCAATAGGTATCCTTAATATCAATAACCTAGTATCAATAACCTATCGATATATTATTTATATACAATTATAATATGTACCTAGTATAAGTTACCTTATTGTTTTCTACACTCTTCCAAGGTCCATGTATCTTAGTTTTAAGTACTAGGATGCAAATAAATCTAATCTATCTATCAAATAGCTATGTAAAAATAACGACTGTATGCCAACGCAAATAAAATAAAATTCAATCTTGCAGAATGTTGAGATATATTTGACTGTCAATGTCAATCGTATCACATATTTTCACAATCTACTTATATGCTTTTACAGTCGATAGATAATTAGGCTGGTCATATAATTTTGATTTTATGGAGAAAAAGATATTTTTACTCCGTCTGATCCGATACTTATGGTGTTACAGGCAAATGAGTTTTATGCCGGCTGTAAATCGGCACATATTTTAACCGGCTGCGTATCGTCGTGTAATTATACCTTCAATTGATCATCAGATATTTTTGCAGCGCTGCCTATATAGTCACATCTGTATGCTGGTGATTGTTCCAGTGTATGTAGTTCCTCTTCCCAGGGTTCAATCCATAATGTGATGGTATTTCTCTGAAATGAATATGAGTTGATACCATCAATGAAGAATGATGTACTTATATGCTACTGAATTGAATATTAGATAACTTACAGTCACTCCTAATTCAGCTATAATGTATTGAATGGATTGATTGTCTTCGTGCATTGATACAATTCTATGCCTAAAGTGGACATCGAATCTAAAAGTCAACATAGGAAGTCATTCTATAGTTATTTTATTACATTCAAATGTTATGTTAGATGACGAAAATATAATATTAAATCCTTCGTGTGTGATAGTTGATATAATATTGGCGGTCCGAAATTTATTTTATTTATTTATTATAATAATTATAGGCAAGAAATACCACCATACCAACGTACAAGTCCGGGATCTCTTAGAAGAGGATTCGTGTTTCGGGTGAAATCGGACGAAATCGTGTATTAGAAACTGACAGAGATAGTTGATTTTGATAGGGACACGTCTCAAAAAGGGTATTCCTATAAATTGTCAATTGCGGGAAATTGTTTATAATGAATATACATATTTTTTTAACGAGGCGGAAACTTTTAGGAAAAGTGACAATTGTAAATATTTTAATAAACTTCAAGAATGAACAGGAATTTCAAAATGTACATTAGGAAGAATATTAAAAGAAGCCGAACAAAAACCTCCATCTATGCCCTTTGAAACGCTACAGAGAAAGAGACCGAAAAAGGATTTTCTAATAAATCTGGATAGTTTTGAGTATGACGTTATCAGGCAGGATGGTTTATGACTTTCATTCTAAATTCAAAGAACTCCCTAATATGAAAAATGCAATTAACGCTAATAGAAGCGATAAATTTCAAGGGCTCTACGTTCATGCTACGAAAACTTCTACGAAAATTGGGATTTAGATATTGTAAAACCAAAGATAATCGAAAAACTTTAATGGAATGCGACTGAAAAGGAAAAATATTTAGGAAAAATTAAAAAAAAAGAATTAAAGGTAGAGAAATAGTGTATATGGACGAATCGCACATACACACGTCGCACGTTAATGAAAAAATGGCTTTATATTTGTTGCGTTGCTTATGTACAAATCAACGGACACAACAGGCGATTACCATAAAGAGATGAATAGCAAGAACTATGAAAAATGGCTTAGAAATCAGCTTATTCCGAATTTGCCAACCAACTCAGTGTTGGTTGTTGATAATGTCCCATATCACAACATATATATTGAAAAACTGCCCAATTCTAATAAGTACCCGGAAACAAGACAGTATGATAGAGTTGGTTAAAAAATCACAACATCCCAGTAAACCCCAACTAAAACAAACCAGCCATTTACGACATTATCTTGTAAAACAAACAAGAACATATACAATATTCCATAGATAAAATAATGGCTGAATATGGTCATTCCGTTCTGCATCTACCTCGGCATCACCCAGACTTTAATCCCAGCGAGAACATATGGGCTCATATGAAACAATACGTAGTCAGCGTAATTTTGACATGAATATGACATGACAAGCACAAAGAATCTTTTGAAAGAAAAAGGCAATATGATACGCCCAGATTTTTTTATAAGATTTTTTTTATGTATGTTCACGCATACTTTTTACAGAGTAGTCCGATTTTGATAATTCTTTTTTTATTAGAAAGGGTGTACCTCGAAGTTGGTCCCACATAAATATTAAATAAAAATTTCAACCGTAAGGGTAGGAAAACAGGGGTTGATTGTTTGTTCACTTACATTGAAATGCATGACCAATGACCACGCATGTGTGTGTGTGTGTGTGTGTGTGTGTGTGTGCGTGTATGTGTGTGTGTGTGTGTGTGTGTGTGTGTGTGTGTGTGTGTGTGTGTGTGTGTGTGTGTGTGTGTGTGTGTGTGTGTGTGTGTGTGTGTGTGTGTGTGGGTGTGTGGGTGTGTGTGTGTGTGTGTGCGCGTGTGTGTGTGTGTGTGTGTGTGTTGAATGAGTCCGTGTCAGTCTCTGAGTCACCTGTCAGTTTGTGTAATACCTTATTCGGCTCTAGGTCAGATAAAGCAATACCCTCAAGTGTCTTTACTCTACTCAGCGCCACTTATGCCTGCCTTTTGGCATGCACTTTCTTTCCGAGGTCGATTACAGCTTTATCAAGGGTCTTACCTTGTAATTTGTGTACCGTAATGGCCCAGCATAAAATTATCGGCAACATCCTGAGCTCAATGTCGCCATAACCCTTCGTACCTTGAAAAGTTGCAACCACTGGAGGTATGGCGACACAACCATAGCTATCTTTTAGTCTGCTTCCTATGCTTTCATCGTCAAATTGTACTAATATGCAGTCCGGTAATTCCCCTTCCTCTAGTTGATCGCTGCGTAGTGATGGCCATTTTATTGTTTTTACAATACCCATAGCACCATTGACGAGTCCATCAGATACTGATATGTTGCGTCTCAACATCACACGGGAATCGACAGCTAATTTTACCTCAGATAAAAGTCTACCACAATTGTTCACATCTTTTGGAACAACATTATCTGGAGGTCTCTTTCCATAGGTAGCAACTTCCCGAGACTCATCTATGGAACGGATTGTATAGACGCGATTTTGTTTTGAATTCATAGCTGTCATCTCATTATTGTATTCGTCAACCTGTTTGACGGTTGGGAATATTCGAACCACAACACCATCCTTAAACTCTTCATCTAAAGCCACCCTTCGCCTCTGACAGAGCAGTTCCAGTTGCGTACGCATAATTTGTTTAACAGGTCAAGAAACTCCGTATCATTTCGTTGTCTCATGTTGATAGTTAATTCGCAAAATGAAAAGGCGTGCCATAAATTAATTTCTCCAGCATTCCAAGGTGGCTGTACAGAACACCAATGTCCTTTTACAGGGGGCAGTTGCATAATGTCTCCAAAGAGTACAATATTTATGCCACCAAACAACTTATCACTGTTTTTGAATTCTCGTAGCCAAAATGAATCATTCGTAAGTTCTCGTAAGAAACCATAGATACTTCGTCAATCACTAACCAACTTATGTTACTCCATTTACGTCTTTCCTGTTCTAGCTTTTCTCCATTTAAGCATCTACACGCAATTGAGTTACCTTTTTCGATGGGAAGAGAAAAAAGAGAATGCAATGTTTTCCCAAGTACCTGGTGGGCGGCGACACCAGTCAATGAACCAACCTCAACAAATTTAGGTTTTAGAAGCAAATCAAGTGTAGGCGCATAACACCTATTGATGTGCCTCACGAGTAATTTTCAAACAAATGATTGGCCACTGCCAGCTCCTCCAGTTATAAAAAGCAACAACTTTTCAGTATCACCATGTAAATCTTTTTGAATTGCCGTAGAAATTCTTTGAAATAAATCCTTCTGCTGTATGTTTAGACCTCTAATATTATTTAAAAAAATATCATCAGTCATTGCACCTCTTTCTTCTACATCTTCACAGTAGTCGTCTTGATATTGATTAATATGTTCATCGGCGTTTATAATGATATTTTCGCATCGCGTTTCACGGGCAGCATTCAAAGCAGTTGCCTGGACAAGTGCCTGTTGAAGGACCTGTTCTGCATGTGCAAAATCTTCGGTACTAAAGTTAGTCAAAAGAGGCCTTAATTTGTCTCTTCGTCTAAGGAAACAAGATTCTGGAGTCTCGTTTTCCAACATTAGTTGGTTTTCATCGCGAAACGGAATATGGTAAACAATTAAGCTGTAATAATATCCATCTTTGTCACGATTAAGCGTGTAGTAACGTGTACGTAGCACAGCTGGCTTATTTCTTACTCGCATGCGTGAACCGTCCCTCAATCGTATATATCTTAATCTTATAGGCTCATCAACAGGTTCCCTCAGTTCGATATCTCCATCTTCCTCACTCCAAATAATATTTGACACCGTCTCATAACGCACAGCAAATTCTGCCAGACTTCTATTTTCTAGCTCATCAGGCCTCAATACGTAACGGTCAAATATGTTATTATATATTGAGGTTTCATCCCCTTCAAATCGCAATAAACAAAAGCGTTGATTTGGCATGCAACTATTCACAAATGTTGTTTTACGCGAACTCATTTTAAGCGGCAGGTGGCAAAGGCGATATGCACGTTCGGGAGCACTTACCAATCGTTGCGAGAGTATTGCCATAGAGACCGCAAACAGTTGGCTCCACACTGTGCCACCCCGTATTTTAGCATTTGTAATTGCTTGTCGTACAACGTCTCCAGTGTCGTGAGGTTCACACTTACTCGCATATTTCGCAACGTAATATGCGACGGCAGAGATATTTCCGCATGGCTGAATGTCCATGTTGCCTTCCCCAAAGACTTAGAATTTCAGGATTATAGTTATTAACCATTGTTTCATGAGAAGTTCTTCGCAAGGTGCAAAACCGACCGTTGTTGGCAAGTGATTCTCCGGGACCCAAACATAAGGTATCCTCACTTGGAGCCCTGGGAAACCCAAAACGACAACAATGGTTGGTACGATCTTTATAGCAAGTGTCGGTATGTCTATGCATTTGAACATTTTCGACTAGATTTGATAACTCACTATTAGGGGGGTTCAAAGAACACGAAATAACTTTTTCGATTACACTTATTCCTTCATTAGTCGAAAAATCAGGAATGTTTTCACACCACACCAACATGTGCAAGTGTGGACTTCCTCTATTCTGGAATTCTATCCTGTCTACAATACCTCCACCCAAGCAGTCATTATTTTGTTTTAAATAACGCATAAGAGCATTAATTCTTATTGTGACTTGTCTGGCAACAATTACTGGATATTTTTGCACCAATTTTAGTCGTTCAGGGGAATGGTATGCTGTCTATATCATTTACATTGAGGGCATCCGCAATGAGTTAAGCTTTTATCATATCCGGCCAATTTAGATCATTGCACGAAAAGGTCATAAACCAGGTAGGAGAGGCCCTAGACTTCTTACCATAGCAATCAACTCCGAACAGCATCGTCTCCAGTAAGAAGCAGACCCTCGCACATTTCACATAGTCAGATGCATATTGTCAATCAGTCCTTGGCGTATGAGTTCTTACATGTATTTTTCTCATTCGAGCAGCATTTCATGTAGGCCTACCCAAGTTGGTATATAAAGCCTCTTTTTTTTAAGAATTTATATTATACAACAAGCAATATGATTACCTTAGGAGTATAAAGCAATTAACAGCTTCAGTAAGGTAGGAAGCTATTTTGAAAGTAATCAAAAATATTGCATGTAACTAGAAATTAAGTTAGTAATTAACTAAAGTAAGCCACAGAAAATTTAAAAATAAAAACTTTTTAACAAAAAATTAAACCGCCGAAAAGGAACTGAAAAGCAAAAAATAATAAAACTTTTTTATTTAGTTTAATAACTAAATTCTTATACCTAAGTAAGTATATAATTTTGTAATTATTTTGAGTTTTTAATTACCTAACCTTAATAACTAAGTTCTTAAATTAATCTAAGTGTACCGAAGTAATTTAGAGTCGGCGCCAAACAATCAATGAACAAACATTACTCCAAACAAGTACAAGTTACACCAAATCAAATGAATAATGCAACGTGAAATCTCCAGAGATAAACATTAACATTCCAAAAAATGCGCTCTCCGCACGACCACTCGCAACGACATGTGCCCTCACGTGTTCGGGTTGCTGTCTCGCTGACATTAACCATAACTTCGTGAACGCTCGGCATTCAAAATTCAAAATTCAAATATTTATTCTGTAAGCAGGCCTCCAGGCCTCTTTCACATGTCCGATCAAATCAAATAGGTAATATATCATTCTCCGGGAAAGGGACGTGTCGCGCCGCGCGGCCGGCCGCCGCCGCGCATCACGCTTTACATAGTTAATTAATATGCTTGTTTGGCGCCAACTCAAAATTACTTCGGTACACTAAGATTAATTTAAGAACTTAGTTATTAAGGTTAGGTAATTAAAAACTCAAAATAATTACAAAATTATATACTTACTCAGGTATAAAAGTACTTACAATAGTTTAAGAATTTAGTTATTAAACTAAATAAAAAAGTTTTATTATTTTTTGCTTTTCAGTTCCTTTTCGCCGCTTTAATTTTTTGTTAAAAAGTTTTTATTTAGAGTAGAGGTAGATAGTTACGCAATCGATATTTGACATAATTTTGATTTCGTGTATTATCAAATACTTTTTACTCGGTCCGATTCGATACTTATGCTGTTACAGGCAAACGATTATTATGCCAGCTGTAAATCATCAGTATCATCACATATTTTTAGCGGCTTTGTATCGTCACATAATTATATCTTCAATTGATGTTGAGATATTTTGCAGCTTTGCTCATCCTACTAATTTTATAAGTGCGCAAGGTTGGATATCCAAGTTTCTTATCCGCGATCGGAGCCAAATCAATACAAATGGTATTGAAGAGGCCTTCCAGCGTAATATGGGACCTTAAGTGTTCTCGAGAGATCTGTCTATGGGACAGAGCCAGCTCACGAAGTTAAAAACTGAAGATCTGGTTCTGAGTTCTAAACCCGAGATTCTGGGTGAGATAGAGCGCTTTTGCGGACAGCTATACACGTCAACACGCAGACCCGAAGTTAGTCTGGCGATAGACTAACCCGACACTATACTATTCCGACTGATGACATCCCGGACATCAGCCTGTGCGAGATTGTAATGGCTCTTAAACAGCACAAGAACAACAAGGCACCCGGTGAAGAAAGAATAACAGCCGAACTCCTGAAGGCGGGTGGAAAACCGGTCCTTACGGCCCTTCAGAAGTTGTGAAATTCCGTCTTACTGGCAAGGAGAATTCCAAAGGCATGGAACAGATGGGTGGTGGTGCTGTTCTTCAATAAGGGTGACAACACCCTGCTGAAGAACTACAGACCCATCTCACTTCTGAGCCATGTCTTTAAGCTGTTTTTGAAGGTCATTACAAATCGTCTCGTACGCAGGCTAGATGAGTTCCAGCCTCCCGAACAAGCCAGTTTTAGTACGCTCCGTCGGGTTATACAGAAGACCGAGGAGTACAACCTACCCTGCTCAGCGTTCGTGAACTACGAGAAAGCCTTCGATTCGATTGAAACCTGGGCTGTACTACAGTCTCTCCAGCGGTGCCAAATTGACTATCGCTATATCGAAGTGCTGAAGTGTTTGTAGTAGAATGCTACTATGTCAGTCCGACTCCAGGACCAGAACTCGAAACCTATTCCGCTGCAGTGGGGAGTCAGGCAAGGAGATGTTATTTATCCAAAACTGTTCAACGCTGCCCTGGAGGACGTGTTCAAGACTCTGGACTGGAGAAGGTTAGGCATCAACATCAATGGTGAGTACATCACTCGCCTCGGTTTGCTGACGATATGCTAGTCTTGGCTGAGACCATGGAGACACATTCAAGCTTCCGAGAGAGTTGGTCTCAGAATGAACATGGATAAGACGAAGATAATGTAGTGTGGGTTATTTGGGATACTTAAATGAAAGTGAACTCCACATTAAACTAATATAATTAACCGCTCAAACTAACAGTCTTACAAATGCAAAAATGATCAAGCGCGTAAGCAATTGCGAGTAGTGTAAGCGGGCGAAAGCGGCACAGGTGCGGCGTTGATAGCGTTCGGAGAGGCTCTGCACAGGCGGCGCCGCGACTGAGCTCCCGCGGCGGCCCTCACCGCGCGTCCCTCGCTGCGTCCCCGCGCTCGCCTAGGGTCGGTTTATTTAGTGATGCGCGGTGCTTGCACTAGTGATGTGCCAGCGCGCCACACACCCCCTTCGGAGATTCAAAGACCTGCGGAAATACAATTTGGAAATCTTACAACCCGGCCTGAACGTGTTATCGATCAGACTTTTGAGCCTCGGTTAGCAAGTTAGCGGCTTGGGAGTCTGGACTGCTGTTCTGGTTCGATATTGTAAAAGCTGGCTTGACGCGATCTATTGAGACTGTCACTGGGCCTCTTTCCAATTTGATAGTGATAGTTTTATCTGTTCTGTTGAGCACTTTGTGAGGTCCCGTGTACGGCTTTTCCAAGGCACGACGAACAGTGTCTCTGCGTAAAAATACGTATGGTGATGATTTCAGGTTCTCGTGTACAAAAACTGGTTTCGATGAATGGTTCGACGCTGGTTGTGGTTTGAGGTGACACATGTGCTTTTTTAGCCTGGTCACAAAGTTCAAAGGCGGCAACGTGCCGGTGTGAGTGTGTGGTGTATGTTTTAAAAACTCACCCGGTAATCGTAGCGTCTCACCATATACCATCTCAGATGCTGAGCACTGAAGATCTTCTTTCCATGCAGTCCTCAGCCCCAGAAGCACGACGGGGAGAGCGTCAGTCCATCTTCGTTCATCGTGGGCCATGATGGCAGCCTTCAGGCTGCGATGTAGCCTTTCAACCATCCCTTTGGCTGCAGGGTGGTACGCAGTGGTTTGATTTAAGGTCGTACCACAGAGTCGGGTCAGCTCTCTGAACAGCTGCGAATTAAATTGACGACCCTGGTCTGTGGTGACAATCTGTGGACAACCGAAGCGTGAGATCCAACAATCAGAAAATGCCTTGGCGACTGTTTCAGCAGTAATGTCGCAGATCGGTTGGACTTCTGGCCAACGAGTGAATCTGTCAATAGCTGTAAAACAGTATCTGTAGTCATGCGATGGTGGCATGGGTCCCATCAGATCGATGTGCACATGGCGAAACCTCGATCGTGGCAACTGGAACTGTCCCAGTGGAGAGGATGTATGGCGGTGTACCTTTGACGATTGGCACGCGTTGCAGGCTTGAGTCCAGGAGCTTTCCGCGCGTTGGGCCAAATGTACCTTTCCGTTACCAATTTTGTCGTAGCTCTCACTCCAGGGTGGCACAATTAATGTATGGCGTTGAAAATCTGTCGCCGCAGACACACAGGTGCAAAAGGACGGGGCCTGGCCTGAGATACATCACAATACAATGTAATGGAGGTCCCTGGCACCGGTACTCGTTGCAGGTTCAGTGAAGTACTGCGACTGGCTAGGATCTGCTGCATTTCTTCATCTACTTCTTGTGCACGAGCTAGTGACCCCAAGTCCGGTGGTGTCGTAATAGCTTCAATGCGTGAGATGGTATCTAAATCAAATCAAATCAAATCAAAACATTTATTCGTGACAAACACAATATCGATTAAAAGAAATAATAATAAAAAATAAAACACATTTTTGCCACGAAATGGACCCAGCTCAGCATGTACTAGCTTTGCAGCCAGCGCTGGTCTTCCGCAGGGTCCATTTGGTGAGGACACGGAAAGTAACAAACAAAAATTAATAAAAGGAAAAATACCGTCTCAACTAAAATTAAAACTTAAAACTTATAAATAATTAAATTAAAAAATAAATAGTTGTAGTAGTAATGGTTTGTTGGCCTGCAAAAAGTTGCATCCCAACAAACCGCTACGTGCGTATGGGCCTTAATGGTAAAAGTGAACGCAGCCCATACGCGAACAGTACTACTAGCGCCAACAAACAGAAAACAGACTAAACACCATAGTAGAAATTATTATCTATATCTAAACTAAACACTAAACGTCAAACAATCAAAGCAGCATGATATTGTGCTTAAAAACAATATTATTAAGTTAAACTACGTTGACAAACTGAAGTACACATTAAATTACGTTTGGCAACCGTATGGCAATGGATGAATTGCAGATGGGGCATAAGCAACAGGTGAGGGAGTGTTAAATGCAGCTAGTTTCATGACACAGATTCTCCTGTTTATGCTGATGTTCTTGCATGAATTTTTTGAGATTAATTCTAAATCTGTTAACGTCCGGCAAGCCTCTAAGCGGCGGCGGGACATTGTTCCAGCACTTCGTGGCTGCATAGCGGAAACTTCCTCGGAAAGCAGCAGAAGCATGTCGGGGAGTCACCAGACATATTATGCGCTGACGTCTTCCACCCCGAGACGAGTTATTAAAGGAGAGTTTCTCGAAGAGATACGCCGGCGCCTCGTGCTTCAATACCCCAAAAAGCAAACAAGCCAAATGGAGCTTACGGCGGTGTTGCATTTTCAAGATATTATTCTTGTTTAGAAATGGGGTGACATGGGCCCTCAACGGAATGTTGAAACAAAAGCGAGCGCAGGCATTCTGAACACGCTGGATGAGTTTCTTTGTTTTAGAAAGTATCTGCCGTAATGTTTTCCTTACCAGATATATGTTTGATGTCAGTCGTGAACTGTGCGATGTAATCCAATTGGTTGAACTGGCGTGGCGAACAATGACGGTCCTTTTGTTGGAAAGCGAAGGTAATAGGTTTATGGTCTGTGTACACGGTAAAGTGTCTACCTTCTACCATATAACGAAAATGTTTGATACCTTCGTAGACCGCCAGAAGCTCCCTGTCGTACGCGCTGTACATCTGTTGTGCTTTATTTAGCTTCTTCGAAAAGAAAGCTAGTGGCTGCCATTCACGATCAACCAATTGCTGTAGAACCGCACCCAAGGCTGTGCTCGAAGCATCAGTCACGAGGGCGAGCGGTGCGTCTATCTTTGGATGTGCTAGAAGGGTAGAACGGATAATGCTTGCCTTACAGCTTTCAAACACGTTCAGCAACTCTGGTGTCCAGGTGATAGGTTGAGAACCTTTCTGCTTTGGCCCACCTAGCAGTCCGTGCAAAGGAGCTTGTTCCTCAGCGGCATGGGGAATGAAACGCCTGTAAAAATTTAGCATTCCCAGGAAACGCCGCAGGCCATTGACGGTCTTGGGAGGTGGATAATCTTGAATGACCTTGATTTTGGTGTCGACTGGATGCGTGCCTTGTTCCGAAATGGTAAAACCAAGAAAAGTTACCTCGTTTAACCCGAACGCGCACACTTTCCTTCATTTATGAGCAGGCCATAGTCTTGTAACCGCTGGAAGACTCGCTCAAGATGATCCAGATGTTCAGCTTGGTTCCTGGAAAATACCAAAATGTCATTTATGTACGAGTAGCAGTAATCCATGCCTCGTAGGACTTCATCCAGGAACCTCTGGAAGGTTTGAGCCGCATTTCTCAAACCGAATGACATAAATGGGAATTCGAAGAGCCCGAAGGGTGTTGTCATTGCAGTTTTAGGTATATCCTCTTCATAGACTGGGATCTGGTTATAAGCTTTGACTAAATCTATCTTTTAAAAAAATTTGCAACCTGCGAGACTTTGAGCGTAGTCTTCAACGTGCCTTATGGGATACCGGTCTGGTACGGTACGTGCGTTCAGTGCGCGGTAGTCCCCACACGGTCTCCAGCCATCCTTTTTGGGAGCGAGATGCAGAGCGGATGCCCACGGTGAGTCGGATCGCCTCGCAGTACCATCACAAACCATCTCCTCAAATTGTTCCTTGGCCACCTTCATACGGTCTGGAGCGAGGCGACGTGATCTGGTAAAAACTGGCGGGCCCGGCGTAGTACGGATGTAGTGCACGGTGCTATGCTTTACCACGCGCGTTACACCCGAAGGCTTCGTAAGTTGAGGGTAGTTTGATAATAAAGTGTAGTACTCACTGATGCCCGATATTGTCTTGACACTAGGTGTACTGCAATTTATTACCGTTGCGGGTGCAGATAGGGTAATTAAATTGTCCAGAAAGCGATGATTCCTGCAAACGACCAGTAATCCATAATGAGCTATGAGATCGGCTCCTATAATGGATTTGTCTACGTTTGCCACCACAAAATTCCAGACGAAATCCCGGCGCAGCCCTAAATCCAGATGCAGCTTGACCGTTCCAAACGTTTGGATTGAAGTGCCATTGGCAGCGGTGAGTTGGTACTCAGTCGGTTTACCGTTAGGCAGGTGCTTACGTGGTAGCACGCAGAGGTCAGAACCAGTATCTATGAGAAACTGCATTTTAGACTTTCTGTCCGTTATAAACAGGCGGCTAGTAGCATGGCAGTCAGTCGCCGCATCTATTGACTGCTTCTGGCGTTTCCCCCTACGTAGTTGCAGGGTGACGTACATTTTCTAGCCTTATCAGCGAAAACGGAGTGGTACCAGCACATACCTGGAGTCCTGCTGCGGCTTCGCCCTCTGCTCCTCGACCTGGCTGCACGGCTGTGATGGGATCTCGAACGACTCCTTCCATTATGCAATGATAATTGAGCAATTTGGCTATTAAGTTCGGTTTGAATGCGGGTTGTAATAAGCTCATCAATACGTTGCAATAAACCATCGTAATTGGAGGTAGAAGCAACTTGAAATGGGGTCGCGGGCGTGGTTGCCTCGCAAATTTTGTCGGCCAGGTCTGCGAGGTTTTCTAGCGTGGCGGACGATTGCGTAATTAAATATGGTTGGACATGGGCAGGTTATCGGTTCATCCAAATGGAGCGTAAAAATTCATCGGATACGCCGCCATCAGCCGTCGTAATTAAATGACGTAAAAATTGAGACGGTTTGCGATCGCCGAGCTCCTGGCTAGAAAGCACTTCTCTAATTTGTTGCTCGCGAGAAATTGACAAACACTTGGTCAGTTCGGCCTTTAACTTAAGATACTTGTCTGTTCTTGGTGGATTTTTAATCAAAGATTTAATTGCTTTCGCATAGCTGTGGTCCAGTTGTGCGATGATGGAGAAAAACTTCGTGGAATCGTCCTTAATTCCGGAAACCAGAAAATGCGCCTCTGCCTGTCTGAACCTAACCTCAGGATCGTCCGGCCAAAACGGTGGTAACCTCAACGCCACGCGATCGACCGATCCGGACGCGCCGCCATCTTGTGCGTCTGCAAACTCATTAGTGTTATTATCAATCAGCGGCTGCGGTGGGTCCGGCCTCTCCACGCTATCTTACGCCCAGCCCTTTAAATGTTAAATCACGCGTTCTTAATCGCGGTCACCAACTGTGGGTTATTCGGGATACTTAAATGAAAGTGAACTCCACATGAAACTAATATAATTAACCGCTCTAACTAACAGTCTTACAAATGCAAAAATGAGCAAGCGCGTAAGCAATTGCGAGTAGTGTAAGCGGGCGAAAGCGGCACAGGTGCGGCGTTGATAGCGTTCGGAGAGGCTCTGCGCAGGCGGCGCCGCGACTGAGCTCCCGTGGCGGCCCCCGCCGCGCGTCCCTCGCTGCGCCCCCGCGCTCGCCTAGGGCCGGTTTATTTAGTGATGCGCGGTGCTTGCACTAGTGATGTACCAGCGCGCCACAGTAGTACCACATCCCATTACAATCGGACATTTTACGCGCAAAGTCGTAGACGATTATGTATACCTAGGACAGACTATCCAGTTATGAACTTAGGTCCAACTTCGGTCAATCGTCGAATGTATCCGACTCGGTTGGGTAGCGTTCGGGAAGCTACGGCACATCTTTTCGTCCAATATTCCGCCGTTTCTCAAAGCGAGTCTTTGACCAGTGTGTATTGCCAGTGATGACATATGGCACTGAACTGAACTTGCTATGGGCCTCATAAAAAGGGTCCAAGTCACCCAAAGGGCTATGCAGAGGGCTATGTTTGGAAATATTGGGAGTTTCTTTGTGTGATTGCATCAGAAATGAGGCTATCCGCTGCAGAAGCAAAGTAAACGATAGAGCCCTCCGAATCTCTGAACTTAAGTGTCAGTGGGCGGGGCACGTAGCACAAAGAACCGATGGCCGATGGGACGGAAAGGGTACCACGTACTGGTAGACGCGGCTTTGCTAGTCCCCCCACAAGGTGGACTGATGACTTGGTAAAGGTTGCGGGAGTCCGCTGGATGCGGGTGGCGCAGGACCGGTCACTATGGCACTCTCTGGATGCCTATGTCTAGCAGTGGACGTCTTTCGGCTGATATGATGATTTATCCTGGAGGGCAAAGTTGGACATTCTGAAGCAATACGTAAGTAATCATTTTATGAGGAACGGCCATTAACCCTGTAACTCCCATTGGCGGCCGTTAATCCGCACGTAACATGGTAATCCATTAGGTAATTGCCACAAAATGCTAATTTGCAACAAAAATATCGGAGTAATTTAATTGGCACGGCAGATGGCACCAGATGTTGCAAAAAGTTGCGAAAACACTGCGCCGGCTCAATTAGGCAATATTTAGTCTGGGCAGGGAAAGGAAAGCTACTAAATAATAGCTATTTGTTCTGCCTCTATTTATCATGCGAAGTTGGGTAATAAGGCATGAAGGATTGTCCCTGTTATTTGCTTGAGAGTATTGCTAACGTATTCTTGTTTTTAACTGATAAGCATGTTTAAGGCATGGCACCTTTAAGTTTTTTTACAACTTCTGGTACCTATTGCAGATCATACAAGGGCTCATACATATTAATATAATATGCTACACGATTAGTTGACTTAATACTCCATTAGGTACAGTCAGCGTCACATACATCTTTACTCTTCAGGGTGTTCATAAATATCTGAACATGCACTCTATGGCTTTGATACTAAAGTCGTGTTCAGATGTTTGTGAACACCTTGACCGCTCAGATGTATGTGATGGCGACTGTACTGTGGATGGATTTGGATCCCCACCCTAAACTCATTGCCTTGTCGGAAAGACGAAAAGGAGTGGGGGTGGACGAGTACATGGATCATTGATAGATCACACCTTTTTGTTCCTAACTAGTACCTAGCTCTCGGAAAAGGTCAGTGGTCGCGGTCAATTTTCCTTTATCTGCGAGACTTAGTAAAAGTCCGGCAACAATTTGATTTAACTAGTTCACCCGATACTCTCGTAATTCTATATTGCGATCCTGTCCAAAAATATAACGATTGTCAGAAAAACCTATTAAGTGTTGGGGCAGAAACTCAAACAATATCTACCAAACAATTACTGGTATTAGGTGATTGCTGAAAGATTGAACTGCCCCGTTATGTGGCATTGGGTTCAGATGTTCAGGACTACTTTGACTTACCTCAAGTAATCCTGACAACGAACAATCGTGTCCTTACTAACTAACATAGCGTAAAATAACACATAACATAAGTTTTTAAAATGTTCTTCTACCGAGTGTCTATGGACCAAGGTCTGAAATAAATAAAATAAAAAATATGTCGATCTGAGCAGAACTCGAGGCAAACACCGTCGTAGGTTATAATTATAAACATGTGGCTCCCCTGAAGTTGCAAAAGTCCATTGGCGAGGGTGTGCGAGCACCACCAGGCGGGCCCACTTGTTTGTCGCCATCATAATGTGGAAAGAACGTTCTTGTATCTAATGAGGTTTTTGTAAACCTATTTCGTTGCCTTTATATAGAAAATATCGTTAAATAAGTAACAGGCCATTATTGCGCGTAATGGCAACGCGCGCGGGTTTCATCTCAGGCGGCCCGCGGTGATTCTTATTTGCAGCAGGGCTTTGTTCCCGGGGCTGGATTTGTATGGCCAGTCCCAAAATTTCCCGGGAAATGCTAAGCGACAACAATTCACACTTCACATGATATATTATATTTAAGTTATTTGGAACTACAAAGTGCTCACATTTAGCACAGAGAATTTCAGTCAAAATTATTGAATAAATTTTAATGAATTCACACCAAAGTAAGGGACTAACCTCTTTTCAAGCGACCTCAAAAAACAAAGAAAATAATTATTTTTCGGAATCGCCCGAATTCCTCAAACACTATCCGCCCATATAATTATAGGGTATATTATCTGATCTAAACAAAGCATTTGAAATGGGTCTTAAAAATCAGTTCAAAAGGTGTAGTGGAAAGGAAACGTCCATGGGGCTTGGCGAAGTTTTTGTTATAAATAAATAGTGGAGTAAATCATCGCACCTACTCCCAAGATTTGGCATAGGCACTAGTTTTATGAAAGTGAACGCAATCTGACCGGCCAACCCAGAGGGAAAAACTAGACCTTATTGGGATCGGAGCGTTCTTCACGATGTTTTCCATTATGGAAAAGTTAAATATCAAATTTGTAATTAAGTGTTGAATATCAAATGATGGTGGTACATGGGTTATAACCGAGATTAGAACTCGCGAGCCCGCGACCTCGATCAAAAGTCGAGCGCTTTACCGTTCGGCCACAGTAAGTTAGTGGGGTAAAATAATATAACTACACAAATAATAAAAATACATAGGACACAGTGCTAAGTATTTTATGGTTATTTTTATTATCATTACCTAAAAATGTTGTTTGTCCCAACTACAGATAATGCAAAATAAAATCATCAAAATGCTTTTTAATTATCCCTACTTAACACCGACTAAACAGATTTACACTGAAACAAAATTAACGAACATCAAACAACTGTACATCTACATATAACACTTGTATTTTATAAATAAAGATATTGACACAAACATATTTTTTACCAAACGAAAAAATGTTTGCAATCGCTGTACTCGCCAACGCCGCGCTAGTTTCCTTGCCTTGCCTAAAATACGTACTATGGCAAAAAAACGATAACTTTTGAAGGTGCGCGCCCGTACAATAACATACCCTCGGACATAAAGACTCATTCAACGCATTCATAAAGAATATTTTCATATCTCATGCTCTGAAAGTGGGTCGTTGTTGTTCTAAAAAGTGTGCTGAAAGTGATACGTTTCTGCTCTAGTGCAGAAAAGTAGTGTACTCCAATTAGTCCTCATCTTATAATCATTATGCGAGAACAAATTCTAATAAATTTCAATACTTACCCCGCCCCTGACAAAGGGAAATAATTTTATTATTTCTCGTTCATGGAATTTATTAAATACAAAATATGTTTATCTTCTAAATTCATTAATTTTATTTTAGCTAAAATATTCACTAGGTTCTATGAGGTGGTGACAAATGGAATACACCCACAAACCTTTTTTTTAAACTTATAGTTGTGCATGTGAGCTAATGCAGAAACGCATAATATAGAGCCACTCATCAACTAATACTAATAATAAATACGAATAGTATGAAAATATTTGAATAGGCTATTTTAGTCTATCACAATTAAATTATGAAATTATGTTATTTATATAGTTTTGACTTTAGGAGATACGAATATAATACTATTTGGTCATAAAAACATAAAAGGAATATTTTTAATTTCAAAATCAAAATTCGTAGTTTTATTATCTACTTATATTATGTCAGTGACCGAAAACACCGACCACCATTTTTTTCTCGTGAGTGACGTCATTACACAATATAACCATAAGCGCGAGCGATACAGATATATCTTTTTATTTAGATCAGGTGAGATGGGACTAAGTATTCTTTCTGCTCTGATGACGTCACGATAATGGATAAATTTTACTTTGCTCGTATTCGATATGAAAAGCAGAGTGTTTAACTCGGGTGAAGTCGCCCAATATCTCGTCAGGAATGGGTGCCTTTCAGCCCTTGGTTAACAATCTACTAAACTCATTCAACGCATTCAAAAAGGGACTCGCCCAATACATAGTAGCATACCAATTGCTGTAAACTGTATTAAATAAGCAGACGAATGTTTTGGATGTGTAAACGGACTAAACAGAACATATGTATGTATTCTGTGACCCCTACACTAGGCTTACGAGACGTAGGCTGACACAAGATTCGATTTCTAATTGGCATCAAATATAATGACCACCAAAAAATGCTTTGGTACCCTAAGCTCTTTTACCAAAAAAATATACTGAACACCAAAAATAATAATTCTACCAGAACAATAGTACCAGCTATTTTAGTAACGACTGCACATTAAATTGTATTCGAACACCAAATTTACTAAATGATCACCAAATCTTTGCGACCAAATTAATTCAATACTTCTACCTAAATAACCCACTATGATTGCCGTAAAATATTTGAATATTACCAAATAAAGTATAATGATGCCAAAATTTACAAGTGCTACCAAAACTCGAATCAGCGCACCCTACTTCCACGTGGTCTTGTCTGTCCTTCCCCTAGAGTGTATATGAAAGCCCGCGGAGCCAGAAGGTCGTGAAGGAGGTCCTGAGTTGAACGGGGTGCACGAGGCCCAAGTGCAGCGAGCGGGGGAAGGTGGCGAGCGAAGCGAGCGAGTTTCTGGCGGGAGCCCGGGCGGACGGCGGGAGACTGAGTCCCAGAAAAGAAAGCGGGGCTCCGTCAAATTTAGGAAATTATTTTACTATTTATTATAGCATTTTTTTAATAGGATAGTAAGATGGTATAAATTGGGTAATTATTTCCCATTAAAAGGAGATACAATTTTGGTTATCATTTACTATTTTTGGGTTAGCAATGATTTATTAGAATAGCATTTTCTTTAATAGGATAGTAAGATGTTATAATTTGGGTTATTATTTCACATTAATAGGAGATACAATTTTGATGATCATTTAACTATTATTGGATTAGCAATGATTTATTAGGATAGCATTTTCTTTAATAGTATAGTAAGATGTTATACTTTGGGTTACTATTTCACATTAAAATGGAGATAAAATTTTGGTGATCATTTAGTATTTTTGGCAGTAAAAAGTATTTTTTTTTTGGCGTTATATTTTACTATATCTGGTGGTCCGTTAAACATATGCCTTTCTAATTTACTAGTATTAGAGCTAAAGATAAAAACATTAAAAACGAACAATAATGTACAGAAAAGAAACTAATCATGGAGTTGGAATTTTCCAAGTGTTGTTTAATAAATATTTGGAAGGAAGATACCTACTGGTATAGTTAGCAGCGTGTCGTGTATGTATGTACGTGTCGAGTGAGAGGTGTGTACATTTATTTATTTAATTATTTTATCTGTTTCATAATACATAGTTCAAAGAGCTTAACCAAACCAATTGTATGTTACAGTTTTGACCAACCTGATAGTGCGAGTTTTTAAGTCACAAGCGTGGTTGACCTTTTTTCTATATATGAACAAGTAGGCACAAGGAGGGAGGTACAGAGTCTCTTTGCGAACTTTGATACACCTGCAGGCAGAGGAATTTGAAAGTTACGCTTTTGCAAGCGGTCGTTGTAGTCGGGTAAGATTGAACAATTGACAATTCATTATTTCGTTTACCTTACGATTGGTTCAACTCGAGTCCTCAGTCGTAAACTTTCCAAAATATCTCCAAAGATAATTGAGGAATAAAGAACGACAAACAACTTAATTGAGGGAATTCAATCTATCCCTCGGTCCTTAGCCTCGATTTAAGTAAAGGGAGAATCCCGTAAAAAATAAATTATTCAGAATGCAGCATTAATAGGGATTTGTCCGATGATGAAGGAAGTCCCGCCTTAATGTTCCTTAAACGGTGGGCCTGGCTTACGCCTGCGCTTTATCTTCGGAACCATTCTGTAGATACGCCGACGAGTACCTATTACTAAATACGACTGTCACTGGAATTTATAAATGCACTAGTCTTGAAATGGTTGAGGTAAAACAGTAGAAAAAAATACGAATTTAAATAACCGATATATTTATACTTTCTTCGTTTTGTACGAAAGACCCCGCGACATACAAACCCACAAAACATTTAATGTTAAATGTTGCCAAGACGAGACCATGTAGCTCGCACTGTCAAACAGTAATTAGATCTCTTGTAGATCCAAGTTTCTAACCCTACGTGCCAAGCTCTAAATCTATAAGCCCTAATTTTACACTAAACTTGCGATGAAATACTACAGCAGTAGCTCATACGAACCTTATGCAATTGGTCATATGGGCTTGAACTTAAAAATCTATTCAATCTTTTAAACTCTTTCCATGCGGCCGACTCGCCAGTTTAGTCCACGGTTTGCACGCCTACGAGATGAATAGCGGGAAAACGCTGCTACGCGCTACGAACTACTCGCTACGAGCTACTGCTGTAGTATTTCGTCGCAACTTTAGTGTAAAATTTGGGTTGGGCACGTAAAAAAAAAAAAAAAAAATTGGGGACAATCTGACACAAATCGACCCAGTCCCAAACTAAGCAAAGCTTGTACTATGGGTACTAGACGACGATAAACATACTTATATAGATAAATACATACTTAAATACATAGAAAACATCCATGACTCAGGAACAAATATTCATGCTCATCACACAAATAAATGCCCTTACCGGGATTCGAACCCAGGACCTCTTGCTTCGTAGGCAGGGTCACTACCAACTAGGCTAAAGCGGTCGTAGGGTTAGAAACTTGGCTCTACAAGAGACCTGATTACTTTTTGACAGACATGGTCTCGTCTTGGCAACATTTAACATGCAATGTTTTTGTGGGATTTCATTTCTTTTTGTAAGTTGCTTATGATATTTAAACGAGTATTTTTTCCGTTGTTAATTTTTTTTTCTTTTTTTGGGTGTAGTTTTCTTTAACAAATTTTGTTTTAATTTGTATTTTAAATTGTAAGAAGAATGTACTTGTATAATTTTCAGATCTCAAGCATGAAATTAAGTTTGTATGGGAATTTTAAGTTTGTATGGGAAAACCGAAACAAATTATTCCTTAATTTATAGGATAGGGGATGATTTACAAAAAATCCTGAAATACATTTACTATCTTACTATTTATAACAAGGATAACAAGGACCCCCTTTATCAATTTTCAGACCTCTAGCATCAAAATTTGGGGTTGGTCTCAGAAGGTCCTGAACGCAATTTGCCTAGTTGGAGTTTTGCCCACATTGCAGTTTGACCACCGAGCATTATGCCTAAAACGCAAAATGCCTACATCACATTTTCGTCGTTTTGAGGTTACGTTAGCGATATTGACGGAGCCCCGCGGAGCGGGGCTCCTATTTCTGGTCTGTTTGCCCTTCGGGCATCTGAAGAAACCTAACGAACCTTAACCTAAAATGTGATGTAGGCATTTTGCGTTTAAGGCATAATGCTCGGTGGTCAAACTGCAATGTGGGCAAAACTCCAACTAGGCAAATTGCGTTCAGGACCGTCTGACACCAACGCAAAATTTGCGGAAGTCTCATACAAACTTTCACCCCTAGTTTTTGAAGCGGTTGGGGGGGAAAAGTTTCAAGTTTTAAGATTTTTTCGTCATTTTTATTATACCTACTATTACTAGCTTAAATACCAAATTTCAGATTTCTAGGACTTCAGGAAGAACCTTAAGAATATTGATGATCATCAGAGTGAGTCAGTGACGAAATCGGGGTACTTTAGATAACAACAAAATCTAAAGTATAAGAGATATGCAATTGAAACTCTATAGATTTAATAAGTCAACCACTGACATCATATCCCAAAAATTTTGTTTATCTGGTATAATCCGAACCCATGTTAAAAAGGTTCAAAAATACGACGAAGCGCTTCGAGAAAAGTTAGGTAGTGCCCTTGCGCTTCGCTTGGCTCGTCTTGGCGGGGGCACTCCCGTGCTCCCAGACAACATTGATTTATTTAAAATATTAAACCCCACATTCATATCACTTCAAAAATGGCCCCGTTTAAGAATATGTGTTTCATCCCTTTCTTACGAACACAATTTCCCAAGAAAACAGTAATTTTAAAGGCATTTTACCTAAGAGAATATAGGTTTGTTGAACGTTTAAATAATACGGTCATTAAACTGTAACTGCAGAATGTGTTGTTGCTTTGAAATATTAACTTACTTATGTATTGGTATTTTTTTCAAGACTACCTAATAATGTAAAATTGATTTAGCCGATGAATTGAGTGAATAACTGAATGAAGGATTGTGTACTTTTAATGTCGAATCGTCGAATGGATTTATACAAGGTGTTACATAAGTGGTGATACAAAATATCAAAATATGATTCTATCCATGATTCTGAACAACTTTTACTATGGGACCAACTTTGTGTTTGCATTGCTCAGTGAAAATAACGTGTCAGTCTACTTCCAGACATATTTGTCCACAGCTATTTACAGCAGCTTTTTGCTATATTTAACCTAAAACTCTGTATGTCAGTTTCTAGCTCCAATATTAGAGCAGTGACTACAACAGATATATTAACGAAAGCACTTAATATTGAAAGCGCGGAACACATCTGACGGATAAAAGAGCCCCGCAGCATTATAGCGGGCAGGCAATACGTAATTCATTCGTGGCATTGGGGAATTCGCGGCACCGTTCTGTCAGGACTTCTAAAGGATCCAATTAAAACTTGTATGAATACGACGCTTACCAACCTGTTTTGACTGAATAGTGACGTCTGGACGGTTATTCAATAAGCTAGCGACGTAAACATGATCTCTCAATGAAATATCACATAAATTATATATAATTGCTGCGACGCAAAACATACAGGACTGACGTCGCAAATGTACATTTGTACTACGAGGTGTAATGCAAAGCTTTTTAATATAAGAACGACTTAAAATAAGACTACTTGTGGAAGTCAGTCAAGATTGCATTTGACACTTGGAACCTGCCGCAATCCGGCTGATTTGATAGAAGCTTAAGTTACAAAAACGTTTAAGCAAGTGAATGCTGAGGCTCTAGTATAAGTTTTACCGAAACAAAACTTTACGATCGCGTTTGCGTTTTACATTCAATTTGTATGGTATTTGACAGCTAAACGCGAACGCGGTCGTTACGTTTTGTTTCGTTGAAACTTATACTAGAGCCTCATATTACTAATTGATTGTAGTGTACAATTGTGTTCCAAATAGTCAGTTGTGTTTAAAATTGTAATGTTCATGAATAAATGTAGAATTTAATTGAAATAAATTAATGACGTCATGAAGACCTGTTAGATAACATTGTTCCATTCCTTTCTTATTAAGACGTATGTATGAAAGTAAAAAAGAGCGGATTTTTGCTGTTCTAGTTTATAATCAAGCTGCAACTGAAACTTCCATATATTTAGACAGCAGTAACATTTTTTAGGGTTCCGTACCTCAAAAGGAAAAAAACGGAACCCTTATAGGATCACTTTGTTGTCCGTCTGTCTGTCTGTCTGTCTGTCAAGACCCTTTTTCTCAGGAACGAGTGGAGGTTTCAAGCTGAAATTTATATAAAATACTCAAGACTATTGTCCCTTGAAGCTGTGAAAAAATCAAACTTAAAAGCCAACGCAATCAAAAGATACAATCGTTTATGCTGCAAATTTTTGAGTTTATTTACACTCGCAAAACCTACGGGGTACTTCCCGTGAACTCAGAAACTTGAAATTTGGCATGAAGCAACTTCATATATTACAATCAAAGGAAAAATTACGAAATGTAGACATTTTTAGTAAAATCATACAAAAAAATGCTTTTTTAAATTTTAAACTTAACACCTTTTTCCTCGTAAACGTGTGGAGGTGTTGAATTGAAATTCATGTCAAATACTCAGAGCCTTTACTCAGGACCTTTCAGATGTAGCAAAACCAAACTTTTATGTCAACGCAATCAAAAGAAATTGCAATTGAAGTCGCATATTTTGAAACTGAGTACTCACAACAAACTCAAAACCTAAAGGGTACTTCCCGTTAACTCAGAAACTTGAAATTTGGCACGAAGAAACTTCATATAGCACAGACAAAGGAAAAATTACGAAAAGAAGACATTTGTATTAAAATCATACAAAAAACATTTTTTGAAATTTTAAACTTACTACCTTTTTCCTCGTAAATGCGTAGAGGTATTAAATTGAAATTCATGTCAAATTTTCAGGGCTATAGGACCTTTCAGATATAGCAAAACCAAACTTGTATGTCAACGCAATCAAAAGAAATAGAAATTTAAGTCGTATAGTTTGAAACGGAGTACCCGCAAGAAACTCAAAACCTAAAGGGTACTTCCCGTTTACACAGAAACTTGAAACTTGGCACGAAGAAACTCCATATAGCACAGACAAAGGAAAAATTACGAAAAGTAGACGTTTTTAGTAAAATCATACAAAAAACATTTTTTGAAATTTTAAACTTACTACGTTTTTCCTCGTAAACACTTCTAGAGGTATTAAATTGAAATTCATATCAAATACTCATGTCTATAATACCTTTCAGCTGTAGCAAAACGAAAGTTTTACAAGTCCACGCAATCATAAGAAATAGCAATTTAAGTCGCATAATTTAAAACTGAAAAAGGTGTATGTGAAGTCTCCAACCCGCACTGGGCCAGCGTAGGTATACGTAAGGGTATCAAAACCTAAAGGTACTTTCCCGTGAACTCAGTTTTATATCAACGCAATAAAAAGAAACAGCAATATAAGTAAGCCGCTTATTTTAGCGTTCGCAACTACTCGCAAGGAATAAATCAAGGCCTAAAGGATGATTACTAAATAGATAAAGTGACCCTGTTTAAATTTATGCTCCCTCAGCTTTCCATATTGTAATGTTACGGATTCCATTTTCATTTACATTTAGTAATAAACATACAACAACTTTTGCTTGTTATAGGCTTGTAGTACGGAACCCTCGGTGCGCGAGTCTGACTCGTACTTGGCCGGTTTTTTTGAGTAATCGAAACGATGCGTCAAGTGTCACCCGCATCAAGCTATTTTGAAAAGACTGTAGGACGTTTACCTTATAGTTATTTATTTCATGAATGAGGTGTCTTTACTTGGTAGTAAAGACTTGGTTGGTAAGAGCCAGTTTTTATAGCGTCATGCCTCATATGGTTATGAGGTATGACGCTAAAGACGGGCTCTTAACCATTAATTATTTAGGAATGTCTAGACTACGCTTTTAATATGCGAGAACCTAGACTTCGGTTATTGATATGGGTTGTCCAGTCGTGTTCCTCACTGATGCGACGCAGACGGCTTCGTGTTGATTGAGGGTTGTCATAAACGAGGTATTGAGGATCAGGACCTTCGCAGTGCACTGTGCGCGGCAGACATAGACATGTCTTTTGTACGAGGGCGTGGTTTACGAGAGTCGAGCATTCGCCTTAACCCGTTTTAGTGAAAGTTGGCCACATAGTGCAAGTTACAGTCACAGTTTGTGGCAGGTACTGATGTCAGCGCAGCGAATGCTAGTGATTTGGCTGGAGAGTCATAGATAATCACAAATTGGACGATTTATCGAGCTGTCAATAAAGCGTGCTGAATTGGGCCCTCGGTTTATAAGGTGCATTAAATATATGTAGTCTCGTTTATCCTCTGATGAACAAAACGGAAAACATCAACCACTTCCTGTCAATTACATAGTGTCAGAGGTGACAAATGCTTCTTATCGAGCGAAGAACCCGAGTATCGTGCCTTCATGTGTCCCTAAGTGAAACTGAACATACCTCTTATACATGATATTTATATAAACTACTTGCCGGTTAATCTCACGTATTAGACGTTAACCGTAAGTTTTGTAGCTCACTCGGGAGATGGATTTGAAAATCACGTGTGTTTTCACCATTTGATACCAGCCCTTGCGTCATGGGCGGCGCGCGATGCGAGCGCACGCGCAAGAACCACATTAATTTCAAATTAGAACCCCAAACTTAAGTCTCTGAGTGACCCTCGGGGCTATCCAAGCCGAGTGATTTTGACATTTAATATGCTGCTGCCGCCGTGCGTTACACAAGAGTTAACGTCGGTGTTACACTCCTCCTCGCTTCGCTCGTCGTCGTACTCTCACTCTCACTTAACAAAGGAAACTGCAGAAGCCTCACTCTTCTCACTTTAGGGCCTACCCGAGGTTTTCATCGATTTTTGACAAGTTTTGAATCGTACTTTTGTACTACGGATAGAAATATAAGTCAAACGGCTATCGGTACTTCAATCGTTTACTTATCTCCATTTTTGTCTACCAGATTTTGAAAGAAATGAATACTTAATTTTGCATGATTTTTGTAAACATTGTCTAAAAAACACTTATTTCGTATCTCTATTGACGTGAAAGATCTAAAATACTTATACGAAATCTACATATTTGGGTTCGTCTATGACGTCTCTAAAAAAAACCAGATTTTTGGCCATAAATTGTTCAACTTTGATGCCAAATATCTCGAAATCAATGAACTTTGAAGTAAATATGGGATACTATATTGCTCACAGCCGTTGTTGTCAATATATTTAATAAGCTACAATAAACATGAGAAAACTAAGGGATTCAGATCGAAGGTCATTTTCGTATGGAAGCCCGTTAACAAAGCAAACTGCAGGAGCCTCACTCTGACTTAACAAAGTTCATCCTCTATAATCCTTCATTAAAACAATAAATATTAATTGAATCAAACGTAGGATACATAAACAGTGCGCACATACCGTAAGTCGGTTTGTTAATTAGATATTAATTGCAAGCGATGTCTGTCAGCGGGCAAGTAATTGAGACGTGAATAGCCTTAACTGGCCTTAGGGTTGGCACTCGCCGGATATAGGGGGACAATTAAACAAAATGCTTGAACGCAGCAAAATGGAAACAAATGCGGTTGTCTGGAGCCCGCATGAAATCCAGTACACACTCATGCTCGAAAGAGCGCAGAAGACATTTAGCAGTTTTCTTTACAATATACTGTATGCATACTAAATCAATGACTGTATGGCTACTATCCAAAACTCTATCCTAAGTACGTTGTTTATACTCGGAATGGTAAGGTACCTGTTCTTCTAAGGAAGTCCGAAGGGACACTCTTATTGTCAGGTATTTCATCCAGCTATTGCGAGGTAAAACACACAATCCATTTCTCCTATCACAAATTCCTTTACGTCACACCTGGCCATAATGCGAGTTTTACTGCACGCTGCGCGTACGGGAAAACTCGCATTGTGGCCAAAGGAAGACATAAAATTTTGTACTCAACACAGGCGGTGATTTGTAAAGCCCCAGAGCATATATGGCCCTCACCTTCGGTTCGGGCCACTAATACCAGCGATCTGGGGCATTCACGAATTCACCGCCCTAGTTACGTAATGTACTATTATGGGTACCCTCGTTTCCCACTGTTGCGCTCCGTCCCCGGCGCCCCCGCTGCTCGCGGTCCCGGCGGCGCGGACGCGCAATCACAGCCACTCTCCACTCTTTCGCGCGCTAACGTTACACAATGACATTTTACTTAGTGACAGCGACCTATGTAGATATATTTAATAGCGCTGAGTCTAGGCTCATGGCCTCAACCACCAGCTATTTGGAGGCTAGTTCTATTTTAACATAAGTATGTTTTCTTTTCTTTTTTCTCACACTGTTTTTGCCTATGTGTATTTGATACTAAGTTAATCAGCATGCTTGGTAATATGCTGATTGTGAACTTATAAAAAATAAATAAAACAAAAATATGAACCTGGGGCCCCTAGTAGGGATGTTTGATTTTCTTTTACACACATATACATTTTGATAATGTTGTTTTGTTAAGTGGGCCGACTTTGGGAGCCACTGTTCTAACTAGATCGTTAGGTTCTATACCTATGTGCTGGCGTGAGGATGCCTACTGGCTACCATGTAACAGTCGTTTTTTATATTCCATTACAATCACCCAATCAATCAATGTCATTTATTTGGCAGAATACAGTACGTGGATAAGATTTCACTGCACAGTGTATTCGGCCCATACAGGCATGCAAATGTCTTGAGTTTCATTAAATAAATAAATAAATAAATAAATAAATAAAATTGTTCTTTATTTAGGTATCAACCCATTAAATTTACAATGACAAATTAAAATACACATACACACACACACGTACGTATTACACGTACATGGGTAAGTACATAAATAATCAATTACAAAAAACATAAAACTTTTTTTTAAGGGAACCTTCAAAAAAACCAACCCACCGAAGCACAAAAAATTTTTCATATCATGCGATACATACATGTCATTGAGTTCAGCAGGAGTGTCACTGCTAGTGATTGAGGCACCAAAACTCTAATCTAGTTTATATGAGAATTTTGTTAATAGAACACACTTCCATAATACTCTGCTCACACAAGGTCAACACGCGAATTTAAGTATTGACGTATTTGACTGTAATCTAATGGCCGTATTTTGCAATTTTTCTGCTATTACAATTTTTCCATGAGCTTAATTAAACTTTGAAAACTGTTAATGTGACTATTCAGGGAGGGCTATATGAGATAATAATTACCCTAAAATTTTTCGGTGGGGATTAATTCGAAAATTTGCAACCCGATTAACAACTGCTTAAAGTTACGAGCCGAGACGATGATGGTTGATGGTACAACCTGAGTATGCTAGTTGCGGCCGTTAAATCCAATTGTATTCGTAAGTTTTTTAACGAACACCGTTTACGATTACAGGCGGTTTGGTGCAACTCGCCCTTAATCTTATGTCATCTATATATGTATATAAAAGAAGAAGTCCTGACTGACTGACTGACTCATCAACGCACAGCCGAAACTACTAATGTTAGAGAGTTGATTTTTGCACAGTAGGTTACTTTTATAACTTCGGCTAGGGATAAGACGGTATTTTTGGAAATTCCACCCCTAAGAGGGTTAAATAGGGGTGCAAATTTTGTATGGGGGAAACTTCATTTTATGAACTAAAGTTGTTTATACTCGGAATGGTAAGGTACCTGTTCTTCTAAGGAAGTCCGAAGGGACACTCTTATTGTGAGGTATTTCATCCAGCTATTGCGAGGTAAAACACACAATCCATTTCTCCTATCACAAATTCCTTTACGTCACACGGTGTGACGTAAAGGAATTTGTGATAGGAGAAATGGATTGTGTGCAGTAAAACTCGCATTATGGCCAGGTGTGACTCACACCTGGCCATAATGCGAGTTTTACTGCACGCTGCGCGTACGGGAAAACTCGCATTGTGGCCAAAGGAAGACATAAAATTTTGTACTCAACACAGGCGGTGATTTATAAAGCCCCAGAGCGCACATATATAAATAAATGAGTTTTACAGAACTCATTTCACCGTTTTAGAAAATTCCACTCCAAAGGGGGTTAAATAGGGGTGCAATGTTTGTATGGGGAACATTATTTTTTGAACTAGTGACTTGAAACTTTGTAGAAAGATTACTTATCAGAATATAAAAACAGTAATATCTGCGTTGAAGAAAATTCTACCCTTAAGGGGGGGGGATAAATAGGGGTGCAAAGTTTTTATGGAGGGAACTTTATTTTTTGAGCTAGAAACTTGAAATTTTGTAGAAAGATTACTTATTAAGATACAAAAAAAAATACCGTTTAGAAAATTCCACCCCTAAGGCGTTAAATAGGGGTGCAATGTTTGTATAGGGGAAACATTATTTTTTAAACCAAAGACTTGAAACTTAGTAGGAAGATTACTTATTATAAAGCAGCTATTTGACATATTAGAAAATTCTACCCCTAAGGGTGTTAAATAGGGCTTCAAAGTGTTAAATAGAGATGCAAAGTTTGCATGAGAGAAACTATATTTTTTTAGCGACAGACTTGAAATTTTGTAGAAAGATTACTTATTAAAATAAAAAAAATAACAGCGAAATAGAGTCTGGCCAGCGAGTCGTAACCCTGGAAAATGGCGGCAAATTATAAAAATACGCATGCTGGTAACACGAAAGTATGGCGGATTAATAGGTACTTATGACTGACAGTTTATTTCATAGGTAAAATTGTTGCCATATAAAGAATTTGATTTGACAGTGTGGTACTTCAGAACCGGTTGGTTCCGGTCTTCGGGTTGCCACACCGAGCAAGGCGCTATATGTATCGCGCCTGCATTACTCCGCCACGGCTGATGATGTGGCGGAGTACGTTCGTCAGAAGACCGGCTTCTCGCTGAGGGTGTTCCAGCTGCGTTCGCGCCACTATGTGCACTTCAGCTCGTTTGTGGTGCGCGTGCCGCGGCCGCTGCAGGAGACCGTCGCATGTGCTGACTTCTGGCCGAAGGGTGTAGTGTTTCGACGGTTCCGGGGCAATCTGCTGAATCCTACACCGGAGACGACGATGCAACAGGGCCACGCCGTTTCGTCGCCTCGATAGTATTATTTGTTGTTTTGGTTTCGTGACGCATTGGTTAACTAAAACATAATAGTCACTTATATTGCAAATGGATATTTCTATTATGGGCTCAAGGGCGGTGGCAGCCGACCGTGTTTTAATAGAGTGCAGTAGGCAAAAGCCGGACGGAGCCGGTCACATGTGACGACAGCCGACCACAGCAGTACACGTCCGCGAGGAGCCGACCGGCCGCAAGTACATCCAAATATGAAATTTAACGTCTGTATTAAAGCTTCAAATTCCTTTGGCAACTTGCAAAAAACGCACAGGCGCGCTCCGGCCCTGGCCGGCCGGTCAGAATCGTACATTAGTCCTTTCCCAGAATTCAAACTATTTCCATACAATATTTTATTTAAATCGGTTCGGCGGCTCAATCGGGACAAACAGACAGACACACTGTCGACTGGTATATAATGTTAATGTCTGTATGTATGCAAGCTGCTAATGCAAAAACTTCTAAAAACACTTCCCGCCAGCCTTATCAAGAGTTCGGACATGTCCAAACTTGTTTACATGTTTACTGCGCACTACTTCCCCAAGTACCTAGGTTTTAACTTCGTAAGTTTATTTTAACTATTTTTAGTAGTCTAAATCGAATGTATTTATGAGTAATTGTATTTTTAGGATTTCCAATAAAACAACTATCGAAACCTCCAAAACGCTCGAGATTAGATTTACCTTGGTTGTCCAGGATGGTCCGGTCCGGTTAATATTAAACTTTTATTGTTTACGAACACAATTACATTTTGCACATATGTCTCTAATGTCACGTAAATGTATTTATCAATAAATAAATAAATAAATATCTGGTGGTCCGTTAAACATATGCCTTAATATAAGGTCTGTATTTTTAAAGCAGACCCGATTTCAAAAGATTATTCTTTCTTCGAAGAATTGACTGTATATAGTTTAAATTTGCCATACTCACGATAGAAAAAGCTATCTATCGTTCATTTTAACGCTTCAGTAAACATTATTGACAATACAAGCGGTAGATAAATAACTAATGATTATCCGATTTAACTTTATCTTTAACCTTAGAGTGAATACAGAGTGCGGAGTAAGAGGCAGCCCTAGTCGCTCTTCACTTGCGGAGAACAGAGTGCGGAGTAAGAGGCAGCCCTAGTCGCTTTTCACTTGCGGAGAACAGAGTGCGGAGTAAGAGGCAGCCCTAGTCGCCCTTCACTTGCGGAGAACAGAGTGCGGAGTAAGAGGCAGCCCTAGTCGCCCTTCACTTGCGCAGAACAGAGTGCTGAGTAAGAGGCAGCCCTAGTCGCCCTTCACTTGCGGAGAACAGAGTGCGATGTAAGAGGCAGCCCTAGTCGCCCTTCACTTGCGGAGAACAGAGTGCGGAGTAAGAGGCAGCCCTAGTCGCCCTTCACTTGCGGAGAACAGAGTGCGGATTAAGAGGCAGCCCTATTCGTCCTTCACTTGCGGAGAACAGAGTGCGGAGTAAGAGGCAGCCCTAGTCGCCCTTCACTTGCGGAGAACATAGTGCGGAGTAAGAGGCAGCCCTAGTCGCCCTTCACTTGCGGAAGTTGCGGAGAACAGTCGGACTCAACACAACGCAGCACCATCATTTACGCGGCGCATTAAATATGGTCATTTTTACTCGGCTTGTTTTGTTAAACGAACTACGACAATAACCATACTATATAAATTTATGAGACAAATGAATTTTATTCTGCAAGTAGGCCGTAATGGCACTTTTACAAGAAGTCAAAATTCTACCATCCATCCATTCCACCATAAGAAGAAACGCCGAAACTAACTCAACAATCAGTCATTTTTTGCCAAAAAAAACTTCTTACCATGATAGTCAAACTGAATATGGATACAAAGAAAAAAAAACATAATGTGTTGTTTTACAAGAACACATGTTCGAATAAGCTGTAAGTATGAATTATTGTTGCTCAATATGATAGCTACAGTCAGTCTCAAAAGTCACTTTTCTATTCAGAGTTTTATGTAACTACCACAGCAGAATCTATTGTATGAACAATAATAAGAATATTTATATTTGACGTAAAGATAAACAAAAACAAAACACATGCAATACAAATAAAACGTTGAAGGAATAGAAACAAAATTCACGTGACATTTAAGAAGATGCTACGGTAAACGGAGATGGGTAATAATTAAACTACAGGTTAATAATACACATTTAATTATACCGCCGCTTAACGCCGCGAGCACGCGATAAAAGTCGCCGGGAAGGGGTCACTAGCCGTCTAAATTTTGCTCCCGGTACTGAAGGGGTATCTGGCCGCCACCACGCTAGTACTCCCCTGGTTCTTGGGTAGCCGCTCCAGGAGGGTGAGCTGAGGGACGTCAGCTAGGGTGTCAGGGTCAGCGTGCGGTCGGCGGACTTGGCCTGAATTGAATCCGTTACCCTGGAATTTACGTCAGGCGTGTGAGCAAACTTGCAGTAGCGCCTCCGATGACTGTGACGGCACGGCAGCATTAAGCATAGGACAAGCAACAGGAAGCAGTACTGCGTGATGGTGAAGATGATGGCTTGGTGATGTGCGGGTGTCACAGTCAGAGCGGAGTTTACAAGGTGAAATGGTATGGAATACACTTCAAAATGGATATGATGCGTATAATTTAGGCGTGGATCTAAGCGGCAAGCAACACCAACAAAGAACATCTTAACATAAAAAAAACGCACCTTAGCACCTCAAAAGGCCCTTCTAAGAGTCCACAAACTATCATTATAGGCCCTAATTTACGTGTTTGCCAGTTGAATATAGAGGGCATAAGCCTGGCAAAGTGCGAAGTACTGCACAAAGTTCTGACGAAACATAAAGTGGATATACTGCTACTACAAGAGACACATACAAAGGATGAAGACGATCTCGAGAAGAGAGGCAAGATCCCTGGGTATATCGCAGTTCATGCACTCCATCACCCAAAGTACGGAATCGCAAGCTACGTAAAAGAAAATATTCCCAACGTCACTGTTATACCGCAAATTCCAAATATGAATTACTTCCACTCAGTGATAAAAGTCCAAGACCTCACTATTATCAACATCTACAAACCCCCGGCCAATACATGGGACGATGGTCTGCCAGTCTTCCCACATCCGAGTCTCTATGCTGGAGACTTTAACAGCCACCACACCTCCTGGCGTTACAGCTCCAACGACACGAACGGCTCACACTTATCTCACTGGGCGGAATCTAATTGCTACCACCTTATTTTCAATGCGAAAGACAAGGGCTCCTTCAGATCCGCCAGGTGGCAAAAGGAATATAACCCGGACCTCACATTTGTATCGCAGGACCCAGCCGCAGTGCCCCTACCAACAACCAGAAAGATCTTGTCCAACTTTCCGAATAGCCAGCACCGACCCATTCTGTTAGAGGTAGGAAACCAAATACCCGTGGTGAACTCCATGCCGTTGCCCCGGTGGAATTTCCAAAAGGCCAACTGGCTGGGTTTCTCAGAGGATATGGACGCTACAGTTAGGTGGATTTCTCCGCGAGTGGAGAATTATTCGAGATTTGTGTGCCTAATAGCTAAGATAGCGAAAAAACACGTGCCACGTGGCTTTAGGAAAACGTATGTCCCATGCTGGAGTCCAGACAGCCAAGATCTTTACGAACAGTACAAACTAACGGGGGATCAAGAGATTGGACAAAATCTATTACAGTCATTAGATGAGCAACGCAAGAATAAATGGATTGCTACAGTCGAAAAAATGAACTTCAAGGTGTCCAGTCGTAAAGCATGGAAAATACTAAACCGACTTACTGGTAAAACAGGGCACGCAAACCATTGTGCTTCTCAAAGCCTGACTAATGCCATAGCCAATCGAATTATTGAAACCTCACAAGTTAAGGGAAATCGCTCAGACAACAAATCTATTAATAGAAGTGTCAAGGAACTGAAGAAAACGCTGCCCATTGATGAAACACTTTCAAAGTCATTTACAACGGAGGAAATAAGTACTGCTATTAAACAACTAGCCTTAGGTAAAGCTGCAGGTCATGACGGTGTTTACAATGAATTTATAAAGAACCTGGGTCCCAACTGCAGAAAATGGCTGGCTGCTTTCTATTCTGATGTTCTAGATAGGAATAAACTGCCCACTGGCTTCAATAACGCCAAAATAATAGCAATCCTCAAACCAGACAAACTAGCAGATGACCCCAAAAGCTATAGGCCAATCGCACTCCTCAGTTCACTGTACAAATTACTGGAAAAACTGCTGGCCCACCGGATTACCCCTCTCATTGATGAAATTGTGCCCAATGAGCAGGCTGGTTTTAGAAGCGGCCGCAATTGTGCAGATCAAGTGCTATCCGTTACCACCAATATCGAGACAGGCTTCCAAAAGCAATTGAAAACTGTGGCTGTTTTCGTCGATTTATCAGCTGCCTACGACACAGTGTGGCGTCAAGGCCTATACCTCAAATTGATGAAAGCTGTCCCATGTCGGAAAACTACAGCACTCATAAACAAAATGCTTAGTAAGCGCGAATTTTCTGTGCATCTTGGAGACAAACGCAGTCGCGTCAGGAAACTCAACAACGGTCTTCCACAAGGATCAACACTAGCCCCACTGCTCTTTAACCTATATACACACGATCTGCCCGAGACAGCGTCCAGAAAATTTGTTTACGCGGATGATATTGCTCTCACCCACCAACACCGTACGTTTGAAGTATCCGAGAAGCAACTCACCAGTGACCTAGAGATGTTGGAAAATTACTTCAAAAAATGGCGCCTGGTACCAAACGCGAGCAAAACTGAAGTGTCGACATTCCACCTGAATAACAAACTAGCCTCGTACTCGCCAAAAGTAACCTTCGATGGAAACCTCTTGCGGTACAATCCACTCCCGAAGTACCTTGGAGTCACGCTGGACCGCTCGCTTACTTATGGCCCTCACCTCAAAAAATTAAGCAAGAAACTAGGTACACGCAACAACATCATGCATAAGCTGACCGGTACGACCTGGGGAGCTGGGACAGATGTACTTCGCACAACCGGGCTTAGCCTAGTTTACTCTGCTGGAGAATACTGTGCGCCAGTCTGGCTGAATAGCACACATACGGAGAAGATAGATGTCCAACTGCGCAAAACTATGCGGTGCATCTCAGGCGCAATAAAATCTACTCCCACACAATGGTTACCAGCCCTAAGCCACGTACCTCCGCCACATTTAAGAAGACAGCAAGCCCTGTTGCAAGAGTGCAACAAGATAGCGAGCAGACCAGACCTGCCGATCTTCCAAGAGTTCTCTTCCCCTCCGCGACATCGGCTAAAATCCCGGCACCCTCCTTACCAGACCGCCCAGAACCTTCTTGCTCGCCAACCTAAAATCAAGGACCAGTGGAAAGAGGAGTGGAAGGCTAATCCGCCTAAGGACTCACTGACTGACCATGATCCCACCCGGAAACCCAATGGCTTCACTGCCCCAAGAAGAGAGTGGTGTCAGCTGAACAGGCTGCGAACTGGACACGGACGATGCGCCGATTACCTGTTCAAATGTGGATGGAGAGATTCACCGGCATGTGACTGCGGGGCCCCCGTGCAGACCGTAGACCACATCATAAAAGACTGTCCCATCCGAAAATACAGCGGTGACCCTCAAGATCTGTTCACCCTCACTGACAACGCAGCCCAATGGGTGAAGAATCTAGACATACGATTATAATTTTTAGTGCATTGAATAATTCAAGTGACTCGACATATCTATGCCATACGATTAAATAAATAATAAATAAATACATAAAAAAAACCGTTAGACACACCATTTGAATACCTGCTTTTAAAAGCGTAATAAACGTTTAACACTTACCCAATGGGTTAATCACTAGCACAAAAACTTATGTGTGTACTAATTAAATTACACGGGCGAGCAAAAGACCAAAAACTGCAATTATAATATTTATAATTCTCGCTTAGGCAAACGAACGTGCGCCGGCGTCCAAAACAAATTATGTCTGACGAGGGCCGGCCGCTCTAAGACGAGCGCGGCCGCGGGACGCGCGGCAGGAGGGTGCCGCTCGTCGGGCGAGCGTTACTTGAGAACAAAGGCGATAGCATTCCAGTACAGTCGTCCGGAGAATAATGCAACAACTACGATTTATAATTAATATTAATCTATAGTAGCAAGTTGTTATAGTATTTAAGTAGTTAGTAAGTGTTAGGTAAGTGCTTATAATTAAGATTTTATTGTCTGTGTAAAAATAATTATGTGTATTTAGTGTAACCTAGATTACGTAACGCTTAACGTTACAAAGATTTAACTAATTAGTATGGCAAATGGGATCTAGTTTGAGCATGTGCTAGGCTTAGCAGCCTGGCGCTGGTTTTCAAGCTGGTGCCGGAGAGAGCGGTCGAGACTCAAAAAATAAAAAGACCGAGTGCACTCCGGGAGTGTCGGCAGAAGTGAAAACTCAGACACACCTTAAGCTCAATATCACTAGTTATAGGACTCTTAAATGCAATGCAATCAGTTCTGTAAATACATACCGACAAAATCAATGTTAATGTTTGCACATGAAATAGTTCAAACGATGTTTTGACCTAGCGCATTACAATTAAGGTTGAGTTTCTTAACTTTGTTGATGTCCGTCGCAGCTCTCGACAGTCAATGGCTGTGAGAAAAAGGTCCTAAGCGCCATGCAGATTGATGCATTTACGCGTCTCGAGCAACGACGCGTCCTACGAATCTTTACGGTCACGTGACCTCCTATGCTCCTACGCTCAAAAATTGATAAACTCGGCACAGGTGTAGGACTACACCTGTGCCGAGTTTATCAATTTTTGCCCATCGCCTAAAGTGCACAGCGCCGCTAAAGAAGTTTTCACTTCAAAAATAAGGTTAAAATTATGAAATATATGTATATATATGTAAGTAGGACGATTATTCCGTGCTGTGTGCGAGTGTGTGTGTGTATGCATGTGGGGCGTATATGATGTTTATTTGTATTTGTGTGCAAGTGTTAGGTGATTTATTCGGTTACGAGGAGATGTAAGGAATAATAAACGAGAAACTGCATACAACAACATTAAGATAGGTAATTAAGTGATATCAAGCGCAGGTAATTAGCACAATTAATTAATTAACGTAGTAAATGCATGTCATTATTCAGAAATGACAAACTAGTTTTCAATTAGGTACCAGTTATATGCAATATCGTATATACAATCATAAACAATGCTGACCGTCCGTTGCCCCAATGCTTATAAAACAGGTACAAATAGGGATCATACAATATATACCTACCTTTATTTTATTCGGGACGGTTTATGTTGTCAAGTGCTACGCCTACGGGGCGCGCGCGCGTCTGCGCTGCGATGCGATGGCTAAAAGGCGAACAAAACTAGTTCTTCTCGTCGGATTATTTTACAGAAACTGTTTTTTTTTAACATTGATTGTAATAATCTCGATCGGCATTCGTGATACGAACTAAGATACGTTTTGGTGCCACCTGTCGGCTCCCACCGCTTATAAATAATAACAATGGCGTGGGCGCGCGGCCCAATAACAAGTCAGCGGCATTGTCTGCTTGAAATGGAATTGGTGACGTATTGTGGATCGAAAAACGATGTTTTCACAACATTTCAGAGAATGGGTTCTATGAAATGTATTGGGATTTTATCGCGGTCAACGGATACTTAATCAAAACTTAAATCACAATTTTGACGTGGCTTTTTGGTTATAAAGACGTATAATTGATAATACACCGGTACCTGTGTCTTATTGGTTTTGGTGACTGCTTGTAAGTCCCATGTGGCGATGGCATCGGGAACATTCAATATAACTCAAAAAGCACGTTAACACAGCAAGTTGAAATCAATTTATTGTTGCAAGTACCATATTCGTGGGGCAGAGTGCTCGAACAAATTGTCGTAAATGTGGACAAGCTGGACAAAAGCACCAATTTTTTTTCAGGCACCTATTAGGTCCATAGTTTAAAGTTTTTGATATAAGGAACCAACTCCACCGTCGGCCATATTTAATTTATGCCGGCCATTTTGAATTATAGTTAATCATCAATATCTCGAGTTCTAAGGCACTTACAATCACAAACTTGTCTGTGTCTAAATATACATGTTTGTGGTCAGGGAATTCAACTATATAAGTATTTTACCGATATAACACTGCGTATACATGTAAACATCTTTGTTCTTAGAGTTGGCTTAAGTTATGTTAAAAAACCAATTATTAACTTTATATATTTTTTTATTACATTTCATATTATGTAGGCTATAGTAATACATAATCTGCAGAAATTTCAAGTGTCTACAAATTACGTTCTAGAGGGCTTCACCGATTGCTATGGGTGGAAAAAAAAACACCATAGAATTACGTTTCATGTATGAGAATTGAGAGCACTGAATAATTTTTAATTTAATTTAATTTTTATGAATGTATGTTATTACTGCCCGTTCCCTCTCATACATGAGAGGAGGCCTGTGCCCAGCAGTGGGACGTATATAGGCTGATGATGTGAATGTATGTTAAAGCACTTTAGCTATTGCATGCTATTGGTGATACGCAGTCAGCCGGATGGACAGCGGTAGCCGAGAAACAGGGTTACGTTTGATATCCTTTGGGAACTAGACTAAAAAATATCTAGTCGAATTCCTTGACTCCAAATATGTATATTTAGATTAGACACTAAGTTTGTGATTTTACGTTATTTAGAACTCGAGATATTTATGAAATACGTAAAATTCAAAATGACCGCCATAAAATTAAAGAAGTTGGTTCCTATCAAAAACTTAAAGCTATGGACCTTACAACCTTACCTGAAAAAAAATTGGTGCTTTTGTCAAGCGTGTCCACATTATCACCTGAAACTACCCTACTATATCACAAGTGTGCGCAGATAGCGAGCTGTGAGTGAAACGGGTCGTGTTCGGCCCCGACATCAGCCGGAGTAATCTCGTTGTAGTTTGGCAAACCGTGCACTATTGGGCTATGGTAGGATAGTTTTTTAAATACGATATGCGGCTAATACCTTTGAAATGTAGTATGAAATAGTAGTTGAACAAATTTTTGCCAAATCCTCGATAGTGCATTCAGTGTCACAAAAGCTTTCATTTCATTCAGTGGTAAGTGTGTATTTGATGATTTGCTTCCGTCAATAATGATGGTTTCGACTAACAATCAGATGAACAAAAATCGTCACAATATTTTCAAGCGACTGATCGCGTCTCTGTCAGTGTCTGTTCATCGGGTAGCGACCACTAACTTTACTGTGCTGGTTTGCGACCACTCAGCTGAGTTGGTGAGCTGAAAGGATACTTCCTCATTTTCTTTAGTATTCCTGTTAAATAACTACTAACTTTAACAATTACATACGGCTCACAGTTGGATAAGTGACTGATGAAAAGTTATTAATCTAATTCCTATCGTCGGAATCGAAGAAACCTAGTCCGGCATAATGGCCCTTTCTTACTGATTAACATTTCAATACAATCTTTTTTAGTTAGCCATTACGCATCTTAGCCCTTTTAACCCCCGACGAAAAAAGAGGGGTGTTGTTATAAGTTTAACGTGTCTGTCTGAGTATCTGTGTATCTGTCTGTTGTATCGGTGCTCCCAAACAAATATACCGATTTGAATGCGGTTTTTTTATGTCACAGATAATTTTATCCCGAGTGTTCTCAGCTATGTTTTATCAAAATCTGTTCAGCCGTTTTTGAGATATTGGACTTTGAAATGAAAATGTCGGAGGTTTTTCTACTTTTCTAAGTTGTAGTTATGTTTCATTTAGTGTTGAATTTATTTCATTTTTAGGTTCCATATCCATGATGGGTATATACCTAAATCCTTTCTTACCTTTTACTTTTAATCTACTATTTTAGTGAAGACACACAATGACCCACAAAAAAGTGAAACAGTGTTAAACGATGAACCTAAAGTGCGGTCAGCAATGCTGAACGGGACGGCGGAGCGGGGCTTGTCCCTGCAGTCTTCGCCCGTGTCAACGTCGCCCGTCCGGGCTTCCCCGAGCCCCGTCCGGGCGCCGACGTCGCCGCTCAAGTCGTCGTTGTCGACGACAGGGCGGCAGCGGTCGCCGCGGCGTTGCCAGTTCGCGCCGGCGGAGGAAGCGCGCGACAAGTGCGGCGCGTCGTGGCTGTGCCGGCGCGGCGCGGGGCAGTTGGAGGAGCCGGAGCCCGAGCGCGCGCCCGGCCCCAGCGTGCAGACCTGCGAGGACTCCGCGCCGCCGCCCAAGAACTGCTTCAGGCTGGTTATGCTCGGGTAAGTACCTACATCATCATCACTATTCTCCTAGCGTATTTCTCGGTTGTACCCTAAAGGCACCGGGAATCCACTTTGGCACCCAATTCCAAGATTTAGCGTAGACTTTCGCTCAACGAAAGCGACTGCCATCTGAGCTTGTAAGGATTATCCGATGTGTATGCCATTATCGTTTCTTCGCGCTTTCGCGATTCTATACAACATACACTTATTGTTTCTTCCTATTCGTGATTCTGCACAATATAGGACAAATACAAAATACAAGAAACATCGCGCTGGTCAGTTGTCATACGAAAACCAAAGAGTCTATAATAATAAATCAGCCTACATACGTCCTCTCACGGATTTTGGATTGCAATTTATTCCAAAATGACCCAAATGACCCCGATATTTGATGCTACGTTCCGCAAGGAATCGTGTTCAAAATGAACCGTCTTTGAAGCCCTTGAGAGCAATTTCTGAAGGATTCTGGGCCCTAAACGACGCCAATTAAGGCCGTAGTGTTGGCAGCCGTCGGTTTATACTGAGTTATATCTACACGTCTTACTTTATCGTTGAAGAGTAAGATTCAGAATGGTGTAAAGGGTCTATACTATAGGGTCTATAGGGTCTAAAAATTTTTGCCCGATATTTTTTTCGGCACATATTTTTTGGTCGAATAATCTTTGGTCGATTGTTTTTTATGTCGAAAATTGTTTGACCGAAATTGTTTTGCATATATTTTTTTGGCCGTAAATTGTGTAGTAAAGTAAAGTGTGTAATTTGTATGAAAAAACATTGTTTGGTCTGCTGCTCATTGCTTGGTGATTCAGATAGCCCTCTAGGTCCTCTACCTCCCAGCTTCAGTATATCACTACTTCTTGGGACAGCCTGTATAAGTATGTTTTTATCGTCGTCTAGTACGCATAGTACAAGCTTTGCTTAGTTTGGGACTAGGTCGATTTGTGTAAAGTTTGTCCCCTAATATTTATTTATTTATTTTATTTATTTGTCTGCCCTAACTTAATTTAACGCCTTTGCCTACCTAACACAGTTTAAAATAAGTAGTCTAGGTGCTGTGATTGTAGCCATTGTGTGTTTGGTTTTAGGAGGTTTTATGTTAGACTAAAGAATAATTATGCCTAACAATATTATACTTTCAGCCTTATAGTCATAAAAAATATACTCAATCGTTTTAGGTCAAAAAATATGTATGCAAAACACTCTTTATGCTAAAGAATAGGTATACTATTAAATATTATACTAAAAATTTTCGGCCAAACCATTTTAGAACATAAAATTTTAGACCAAGCGAAGGGCACCCGGTGGTGTAAATGTTCGATTTGACCTAGCTGAATTGAGGATTTTTTTATTTTATTTGTTTACGTTTTTGAATTATTGTGAGGATGGAAAAGAGCGAAATTTTTGAATACTTAAGTCCTTAATTCAGAAGAAGTAAATCTCGTATTTATGTTGAGGACAATAATATGCCAGTGAACACAACATGAGTCATGCGCTCTGGAAGACAATCAGACTCTTACTTTTCCCAATTTGATAGCGCGCGTTGAAGCAATACATCGTGCTGAATTGTAAAATGTTGAATCAGATAGGCCTCCTGGAATTGTCACTACTTACATTATAAAAGAAAATAAATCAGAGGGGTAATCACGTAACGTTTTGAACGCGCGTTAGTTTACTAACGCGCGTTCAACTGTCAATTATCCATATGAATATTTAAATTTAGATCTACCTAACGCACAGGTAAATTAGGTACTTTCGAGAAATTGCATATGTAGTTGTGACCTCTGTAGCCAGCCTCACACACACACACATACGTGTGTCTGTGTACGTCAACGTGTACGTGTGTCGCTGTCAATATACAAATACTAAAGTAATTTACCTATACATACAATGCTTGAACATGATCGACCTGCAGAAGTAAACAAAGTGTTAAACAGTATGAACAAAGCACCTCATCCAAAGCAACGGAAAAAAAAATTCTCTTGCAATGTTACTCAATTTTCCCTTCCCCGTCTCAAAGTCCCCGCACGCATCAAATGCAACACACTATGCAACCCCGCTGGATAACTTTTATGCAGAGGAAACTTTCCAAGCAGGAAGCTGTAACGAAAGTGAGAAACTTTCTTCCCACGGGTGTCGTAAAAGGCGACTAAAGGAGTGGAGTCAAAGGTGGTCAGTGTTTGGAGGTCAATGAGATTGCGCCACGAGGAGCAGTTTTCATGGCGCGTGGAAGCGAGAACGCCAAAGACATTGATATGCGATTGAGTTGTGAAGTGACCAACAAAAACATACCTAGACGTGTTTCTGCGGCAGAAAGTATATTTGCAAGGTCTAGTTGAACAATTTGAACATGCACTGTGTCTTCCTCGGGGACTCAACCCAACCATTGTTTGCCTGAACTCCGCCGTCTCATCAGCTGAACTTCGTTTATTTGCGAAGTGTTTGCGAAACACCATTAAAGTTTAGTGTATTACTGCGCTAAGAAACCTTGTCGCCGTTTGTCTTGATTTAGACCTTGACTACTGTAATTCTGGAACACTTCTCTCTGGCTTTAGTTCTATTAAAGAATCGAAACAACCTTACAATACCGACTATTTTGTTCTATAGAACTATGTTCCTCAGGATTACCTTCACCGAAAAGCTAGCGGTCGAACCCACGACCGCCGCTTGACAGCCGTATGCCTGAACCACTAGGCTACCGTAGCCTATGCAAAAAGTCATATGTGTGCAATATATAAAACTTACCTGTCATGACCCCTCCGTGTCGCACACTGAACTTGTCATAAATAAACAGCCTGTAAGTACAGTAGTAAATAATTTACACGCGCAGTGACGGCTCGTCCCCAAATTGCGAATTCCTGCCGGCGGCGGCGGCGGCGGCGGCGGCGACGGCGTGATTATCATCCGACGTCCAATATGTCGCGAGGCACGTATCGACGGATACCCTACTACTGTGATATGTGAAAGTGTTGAGCTATAAGTACGACTTTTAGAGTACTGAAAAAAAAAACATTATATCGCCAACTGGCAATACTGTGGCGAGAGGTCTAGTTATCAAATCCACTAATCAGATTAAGGTTGATTAAACACACGATTAAACGTGGTTGGTGGAATGTGACATGTAGACCTGTCACCACATTACTTCTCAGGTGACATAATGCATTCTGAAGTCCCTCTTTAGCGGATAGGTAGGTAAATCGTGACTGATAAACATATTAAATATTCAATTCACTCCTGGCAACTTCCTTTGCTTGTCAGAGATTTCTCTGGCAATCTTAACTTTCCGTGTCAGTGTTGCTGTGAGCTTCACTTGACGTTCAATCACAGGATTGATTAAATGTTCGCCAGCTTCAATGATAACGTTGGTAGTGGTAACACATACTAACCAGATACTGGCTACGTGTAGGTTTATGCGGGATAGTGCACGTCACGCCTTTGATCAGTGGCCCGCGAAATATACATTTACTAATAGGGCCCCTACTGAACACTAATCAAGTATTCGGCACTTCATTCATGCGGTCACTAGCCAGCAATTGACAAGGTTACTCATACGGTAAACTGAGATATTTTTTTGGATGTCTTAAATTTTTTGCGGTTATTGCGAAGCTGGCCGGGAATTGAAAATTTGCCATATGAATTACAATTCTCTTCTCGCCTCGTCTCGTCTCGCCTCTCCGGTGGAGAATCAGCTTTATGAATGGCTTAAGTGCTAATTCCATTATGCTTAGCGAGTTACGTTAATTATTCGGACCTCCGCTCAGCCGTCTGACCTTGGCGTGGACGGCTTTATCTTAATTTCTTTTTATGGTTAAATGTACAGGGACTACATAGATACAATGAGTTAGACAGGGCATAAATACGTAGTACACAACGTATACGTTTATGATCCTGTTACCTACACATACTTGCAATCCGATTCCAAATAACAATCTAGAGAAAACACATTTTCAACTGCAATATTTTATACATACGACGTACACATAATATATAAATTCTGAACCTTGATTTAAACAGATTTTTTGTAGTGTAAGTAAGTGTATATAACTATAGCGTCAATAACTATTACTATATATGGGTTTAAAGAATCTTTATTCTCATAAGAATTACAATAAATTCACTTACATGAGAATATTTACATATTACTAATTAATTAATTAAGTAAGTAAGCAAGTAATTAATTAATTAAGTAAGTAAGTAATTAATTAAGTAAGTAGTATTACTATATATTATAACACTATTTTCTGCCCGCGACTCCGTCCGCGTTGAACTCGTTTTTATCGTAGCTCCATACAAACTTTCACACCCTATTTCCACCCCCTTAGGGACTGATATCCCGGGGAAAACTGTTCTATAGCCTTCCCCGGAACTCAAATTATCTCTATTCGCACGAATAATGACAATATGCGCAGCGGTCTCATTAATCCTCAAGCTGTGCCGAAGAATCTGTTGCGAAAATCTGACGTATGCTGCGGGCCTTATGATGCCTACCTTAATTCAGCCTTAACATAGACTATTAGAACCATGATCTTCAAATGCCGGTGCCATTAAGAAGCCTAAGTCTTCTGGTAGATGTCGCTACACGCCTCCTTAAGGCGTTGTATGAAGGAACTGATTGAAGGATTTGGTGCCCGAACCAGATTGTTCCGATAGCTCAGTTGGTTAGTAGCGACGGGCCATGAATGCCTGGTCGCCGGTTCGAATCCGGCTAAGGGCATTACATTTTTCAATTTTTCCTTTCATTTAAAATTTATAATTTTCGTTAGCAGCGATACTGCTTAAAAACAAAAATTAACCATGATCTTCATTGCTAAACGTCGTTCCACCGAAAAATTATGATCAAGTAGCCGAACTTGCGGTTTTTGCGCTCAATAGAGTTTTAATCAATTCAAGGTTATATAAAATAATTAATTTAATAGCTAATTTTAGTTAGTTCTAAACTGTCTTGATTCTTAGGCATTAATATACTTAATACGTTAATAATCCTCAATTTTCATAATTCAATCCCGTTTCCCAGGTCGTCACCCAACTTGTACAGGATCGAACAACCAGCCTGGTTAGACAGACGATTATAAATTCTATGGTACAGACAGACATACGTTCTGAAAAGATCACATGTTTTAGCACTGTCATTAAGGCACTGGTCCCACCGCGAGCTAGTAAGCTATGAGCTATCGGCTATAAACACGAACAAAAGATAAGCACTCCCGTGTAAATAAAAGAGACACGGCGATATTTATATATAGTTACTCGCCCAGCGGTGAGCTATAAATATCGCCGTGTCTCTTTTATTTACACGGGAGTGCTTATCTTTTGTTCGTGTTTATAGCCGATAGCTCATAGCTTACTAGCTCGCGGTGGGACCCGTGCCATAGGCTCGCTAAGAAGCCTGAGGCTACACTCAAGAGAGGTTGTGGCTGGGCGCATTTACAACGCGTGCCAACAGGTCGCCTAACCAGTGCGACCTCCGTTTACGCGTACTTATTACGATTTCCCGGGTCAAGCTGCACTGGCAAGGGTGAGGTGAGGTTACGAATCACCTCGGTGACTAATTTGTCTTGCAGGGACGAGGCAATTTTCGCCGAATAATGCTTGTAATGGGACGCTTAAGCTAATGACGTTGGCTATTCGCGAAGTTTGCCAACCACCGGTACCCGGCACTGACGGACCGGAGACTCGAATCGGTTTTTCTTTTTTACAATTTCATATCGTATTTCAGTATATTCGGTATCATAATAACGAAAGTAAAATGGTGAAAGCAGCCAAATGCCAGAAGTGCACAAAGGTACTAGGAAAGAAATTTCCGGGAATACAGTGCAGCAAATGCAGTAAATGGCTACATTGCAACGGCACCTGCACCTCGCTCACACCAGAACAACTCAGTGCGCTATCCACAACGGATTCTATTGACTGGAAATGCCGCACGTGCTCAGCCGGCGGAAAACCGAAGCGCCTCTCCGTAATACTCCCGGACCCAGAGCCGGTAGAGGACGAAGAATCAGAGGCCGAGGCAATCACCGAACATCAGAGCGAGCAAGAGAAAAAAATATTACTCGATATACGCAAAGAGGTGCGGGAAATAAGGCAGTCCGTCAAGGACATTATCAAGGAAGAGCTGCAAGATACCTTGCGGTTTTATTCGGAAAAAATCGACGACTACGAGGAAAGAATGAAAGACCAAGAAACCAAACTAATGTTAATGGAAAAAAAGGTTAAACACCTGACAGACTCTGACAAGAATTTGGAACTTAAACACGAGGCATTAAATCAAAAACTCAGCAAGCTAGAACAAGTCCAAATTAGCAACGTAGTCGAAATATGTGGCATAAATGAAGAAAAGGACGAGAATGTAAAACACATTGTCTACTGTGTGTGAATTAAAAGAAAAAAAGCACCAACACGGGCGGGAACGGCGCAGGCAGCCCGAGTCGCCAATGAGGCACCGATCAGCGTCACCCTTCGAGATGGATGCCAAGACCTCTGGCTGCATGCGGCCAAGAATACTAACTTAACTTCTAGCATCATAAAAAAAGCCAGCCGTACACAGACAGCCGCCGCCGCCGGACCGGATGGCGCCGCCACAAGTGACAGCAATGACCCTGGCAAGGGCAAAAGAATATACATAAGAGCCGCGCTGACCCCCAGTACGGCGTACCTGCTGTGGAAAGCTAAAAGTGAACTAAAGTCGTTATGTAGACACGTATGGTGTAAAGATGGACGTATCATGGCACGAAAAGAGGACAACGCCAGAAAAATATACTACGTGCACACAGTTAAGGACATCGAGGATATTAAATCGTCGCTACGCAGAGAGCCCGAGGGCTGACGATCGCAGCCGGGAGAGATGCAGCATCATAACACTACATGGTACTGACATTTAGAATAACATAACCTATTATAAAATTAAATGGAAAGCGGGATCTATGAAGCTAGCTACAATAAATGGAGCGAATTTACATGCGACATAACCCGAAGCCATAACAAATTACTACTTCTACATGTTAACATTAGATCACTAATCAAGAACTATTCCCTACTTGAATATAACATCAAGACAAGCCCTGCGACCATCCACATTATAGTCATAACAGAAGCCAATGTAAATAATCAAACTAAGAACCTATTTCACATAAATAATTATACAATGAACACGGAACTACGAAAAGAAAGAAAAGGCGGTGGTGTAATAGTTTATTCTCATAAAAGTGTCACATTCATGCAAACCAAAACAAATACAGTGTCCTTCGAATGCCTATGTGGTAAAGTGTCTATGCCATGCGGCTATACAACATATATATGTGCAATTTATCGCCCCCCAAGTTTAAACCCAGGTGACTTTATCGGTGAGTTAGCCAGACTATTATCTACGTACCCGATGAACTACAGTTTATTATTATGTGGTGACATAAACATAGACATTAGTGTACAATCACAACTGACCAGCTCATACCAAGATACTCTTGCAGATATGGGTCTCCACTGTTGCATCACGCATTACACTAGGGTTGAAACCTCAGCAAGAGGCACATCTAAGTCGTGCCTAGACCACATTTATTTCAGAGATGTGCCCAGCCGAGATGGCAGGTCACACCCCCACTATGTAAACGCAGCTGTAGTGCGTGATGCAATAGCGGACCACTTCATGACTGGGCTTTCTTTAACTGGTCTATCAACTAAACAGAATAACGTGTACAATAAACTAGATAATAACATGGTGCAACAGGAGCTCACCAATATAGACTGGGAGCCTGCGTTAAGAATGAGTGACCCAAACTGTATATACGAGTTCATATGTAATAAATTCAACAACATATATAACAAATGCTCAACTCAAAAATCATTGAATAGTGATACTAAGGTAAATTGTAACTGGATAAACAATAAACTTATAGAAATGTCACATACAAAAAATAAATTACTGCAGATTCACCTAAAGGATACCAATAACAAGCAGAATGAACTGCTGTATAAAATATATAGAAATAAAACCAATATATTAATGAATAAAGTGAAGAATAACTATACTAAGAACGAAATATGCAGTAATTTTAAAAATCCTAAAAAGCTATGGCAAATTATAAACCACTTAACAGGCAGGATTGTGAAAGCAGTTGATGAGGTATTGCTGAAGTCATTCAAGATAAAGGCAGCTGCATTATGCAACAAATTTTCCAAAGACTTTGAGAAAAATGTTATAAAAATATTAAATTCATGTGACACTCCGTTGCTTGATCAAAACACATACATAAACACTCCAAGTGTAACACTTAAAATAAACAAAATAAAAAAGGAATCCATGTGCAAAATCATAAATAATCTAAATGTCAAAAAAAGTGCAGGATACGATAAAATCAGAGCCAGAGACTTAAAATATATCAGTAAAGAAATATCACCTGTTCTCACCCACCTAGTTAATCAGTGCATAAACAGCTCCACATACCCAGACAATTTAAAAATTGGCCTAATTAGACCCATTCACAAAAAAGGTACGTACACTGACACTAACAACTATAGACCTATCACAATATTACCAGTAATAGACAAAATTATAGAAAAATATCTCGGCAAAACAGTAAATGATTTTCTGTCAAGCAACGGAATAATACATGGAAAACAGTTTGGATTTCAAAAGGGGAAAAACACCACCCAACTCTTATCACAATTTACAGATGAGATAAATATGCACCTAAATAGCAAAAAACATGTATTAGTAATCATGATTGACTTCAGCAAGGCATTTGATACCTTAAATCACATGAAATTATATGATAAATTACAGCAAAATGGTATACAGGGGCCGAACCTGAACTGGCTGAAAAATTACCACACAAATAGATACAACACAGTGAGCATTGCAGGCGAGCAAAGTGAGCTGCTTATGGCCATGCATGGCACAGCACAAGGCTCAATAATCGGCCCAACTGAGTATCTAATCTACGTCAACGACATGAACAACATATTCAGCGAGGCTTCTGTGTACCAGTTTGCTGACGATACTTGCCTAATAACAGCTGACAGTGACATATCTGTGGCTGAAAGCAGAATGCAGCGCGAATTTGATACATTATGCAGGTGGTCACATGATATGGGTCTATCCATTAACTACCAGAAAACTAAATTAATGCACATCCATTCATTCCATAATAAAACTAACATAATACCTAAAATAGTTGCCCACAATCACCCCTGCATGCATGACCCAAGTCCGTGCTGCGACTGCGAGCCCTTAGACTTAGTAAAACAACATACATACCTTGGATTAATAATAGATGATAAATTTAATTGGAGCCCACACATTGACCATGTATGTAAAAAACTAAGAGGGATACTAAGTAACCTAAAGATACTTAAAAATAAAATGCCATATAGCACACTTCGCCTAATATACCTGGCCATGGCTGACTCAGTGATAAATTATGGCATATCTAGTTATGGAAGAACATACAACACATACCTACAGCGTATATACAACTTACAATTAAGGCTAATTAAAACAATTGTACCACTAAAAGTTAAATATAAGCACAAAAGCAACTATGATAACCTATTCCAATACTGTAGACTCCTTAATGTATATGACAAAGTTAAAATGGCAGTGATTCTAGAATATAGACAATACCTAGGAAAGCTGAATAGGTATAGCAGACCACAGAACCTCCGGACACTAACAACCAGTAAAACATTTACAGTACCAAGAAGCAACAACTTTTATGGGCGAAGAGTCTGGTCCAGTTATGTGCCTGCTGTCCTAAACAGTCTCCCTACAAATATGATTGAAAATGTAATAGATAGTATAACAGATAAACTGCATAAGGCCAAATGTGTAACTAAGAAAGCCATACTAAGTGTGAAGAAAAAATCTTAATCTTAATTAAATAACAATATATAAAGGTCAAATCTATAATATATAACTAAAATATGCTTAGCAAATAATCTTTAAAAGTTAAGATTGTGCTAAGTAATTAAGAAAAAAAAATGTATGTAAAACTATTATTGCAATAAACAGTTCAATTTTTTTTTTTTTTTAGTAATAGTGCGAAACACACTGAAATAAAATCTGGACCGGAAGCGGTTACCTAGACCAGACTTCCAGAACCTAGCACGGGAGGTGTGCTCACGGTCGAGTCCGTATAGTGACTAGATCATTTGTTGTTTTCACAACCAGAAGTTTGAAGTAAAATGGATCTTTCAGTGTGTAGTAGATCTCTCATAGATTTACTTACTCATAATACTAAGCTCATATAAACCCAGCAGCCGGGAACGAAATATTGGTTTTGCAGATAATTTATATACAAACTGATTCTTTTTTCATTGCTTGGAAGGCAAGTCCTATTTCGGTCTAAAGAAAACAAATTATATATATAGAAAGATTGAGTTACAGGTTTACTCGTCATATTTTGTGTTTTAATGTAACTTGTCATTTCTTAATCAAACACGATTCAGTTTGCGACACCCACCGGGGAAAGTTCACCGTAGCCTCCCGATCCGCGGTGGCAAATATTTGCAAACATTTGCATCAAGCTTCGGTTTAGTTTGCGACTCCGCGCACTGATGCTGCGGCTGCCTTCCTATATTACCTTTGCTAGGTTCGACATGCACAAACACACGCGAGCTAACCTAACCTAAACTTGCTCCGTAATTCATACATCTTACAAAACAACATCAGTGCAAGGAGGGGGCTCCTTGCACTGATACCTCAAAGCTGGAGCGCGTGACTCGACGTGAAAATCATGTTACAATTGAATTTATCGCCACTTGAGGTACCCAAAAATAAAAATATATATAGGCACTTCACCTGACAAATAATCAAGATTTGCTACTTATTGAGTTCGGTGAGAAATTGGGCTCCGACGATTCTATAAATAGAAATAACATCGTGAACCCAGAATAGCATTGGGAGGGTTATTAGATGTATCAGTATTTAACGAGCAATACTAACGCTACTAAGGAGATACGGCTCCGGTATCGACTGCCATCACACATTTGAAGACGTGATGTGATGTGGATGAAGGTGTTATGTCGTATTTTGTTTTTTGTTTTTTGCAAAAATGAGGTTATGAATCTATATAATGCAAGGCATTACACATTTCAGGGTTTCACGAGTGTAATGTTTTTGTTACTTCTGTTTTGGGTTTCAAAAGTTGGTCGAGATTGGCTTGGCTACTAAAACAAAACATATTTTAAAACAATTGCAGTTTTTGTTATAGGTTCGTTAGTTGCTATTTTTGTACCTATAATCACAATAAACACATCTCAAATAAGGCCCAGCAAATAATTATGCGATAAGTACAAGATTAGTTATCCGAATATTAGGATTAGTGAAAATTATGTCGAACGTTGGTAGGTGTAATGAAATTAGCACTTTAACGATATTAGGTTAAGAGAGGGGCGGGGGTCCTCATTTCATACCTCCTAATGAAATTAAATTAAAGGTACAAAATAAGGTGTTACAATTTGTAAGGTTAGGTACCAATGCTATAGCCTACCACTCTGGTGTACAATATTTTCTGTTATTATTGACCAAAAGCAACGAGAATAACATGCTTGTGTAAGTATAATGTATTTTTGATGTATTATATCTCTTATGATATAAATTAATATTATTATCAATTATACAGTTTTAATGCAACAGGACTATCATTTATGTCAAATTAAAATAAAATAACCAATATTTTCACATTAAATTACCTCATTAATTCATGATCCACGTGTTGTAGCTGTAGAGTGCTATGTAGTACTAGATGTACACTTTAACCAGTTTCTTCCTAGTGTGCTTTGTTCTTGCTATTCTGGCAGTTAGTAAATGCCTTTTGATGTGAAAGCTGGTTGCCATGGCTATCCTGGAAATAATATTAGATGTATGTACATCTAGAATCATCCGTAATAATGCTGCCTAAATATCGGAATGACTTGAATTACTCAATTAATTTATTCTCCAAGAAAATTAAACTAACAACTCTATACTTTTTGACACAACTAGAGTTATTGTTTTGGTTCCGTTAATTTTAAGACCAGATTCTGAAAAAGTAGCATCCATATCATTCCGCATTGCTTGAAGTTCTTTTCCATTTTCAGCAACTGCCGCTTTGTCGTCTGTAAACCTTGTAAACTTAACTTTGTATCCATTTATAAAAACACTAAGTACCCACTTATTAAACCTGCTCACAAAATTTCACGAGAACCGGTTGGGAAATGCGACCTGTGGAGGCGAACAGCCGGGCGTACGAAAGAATTTTTGCCTAAGCTGAAACGGTGAATTTTTGCCTAAGCCAATTACGTATGCTATATAGCATAAATGAGTGGTAATAATCGAACAACAACCTTTAAGCAGATGCGTTTAACACATGTTACATCGTGTAGAGTGTCACATTGTATACTTCACGGTCTAAAAATAGAATATATATTCCTGAATATGTCATATTGTACTATCGGCTGCATAAATGCATGGACACCTTACGGTCTACTTTCGTTTGGATCATTTGACATACAGCTCTCGCATAGTTGCACGTCGTTCACAAAGCGTGAACTAGATGGCGTTGCTGTTGATACACCTTTGGATATAGAATAATATAACGAAATGCACTATTAAGTGACACTTGTAATCATCAGAAGTGTTCTCTTACGGTTATAATTATTAACAAGTCTAGCAAATGCTAATACACAGGAACTGTATTTGAGTGTGACAACTATAGTATGTGTATGCTTTATTCCAATGCAATCGATAATTATCGGTAGCCTAGTGGTTAAGCACATTAACTCAATTAACTCTGCGCTTTGACGAACCAAAGATCGATTCCCAGCCAGGGTATGGCAAAGGTAGCTTTTTCCTTTTTTTTAATACATTTCTTGAAATTGTAAATAACAGTGAATGATAGTCTTTAAATAAAAATGTTATTCAGTTTTTAAGGATTAAAACGTTTTTAAATGTTTTAATTATCTTTATTCAGTTAACTACAGTAGATATCTAATTGTTAACGCATTTTATAGTTAGCAATTTCCTACCATTTTATTGAGCTTTAAGTCTTAAGTTTCATTTCCGAAAATCGGAAAAAGATTGAAGCCTTACCCCAATACATATTAAACTATTGACAATTATTAACTAAAGGCCGGGTTAAAAATTAAAATCATAACATTCATAATTCAAGTCAGCCGAACGCTTGTATAGTGTGGCGTGGCGTGTGATTGATATTTGCAATAATGACAATAATGTTATTCGGGCTGACATGGTTACTTACGTTACAACATCATAATAACATTTGTCAATAATTATGTTATTATTTATTTATTTATTTATTTATGTTGTTTAAGTAATAATAATTCACCATCACTTTTTTAATAGTCCAAAAAAGAATACAATCGGCAGTTTAATAATAACAGCTAAGGTCTACTTACTATGGTAATTTGTTTATTTTGTTAGAAAACATTTGTTTTGTTAACCCGGCCTTTCATTACCTTAATAAATAAATCTTAATTTACGGCTTCAGCTAGTATTTAGTGTAACCTCCTCTTTGGTCGATAACAGTTTGCAAGCGGGAACGCATGGATTCAATGAGTCTTTCACATAAACTAGAACCACGAATACTTTCCCATATTTTTATACAATGTGCCTCTAACGCTTCTGGGCTTCGTTCATTGTGATTTTCCCAGCGTTGCACAATAACACCCCACAAATTTTCAATAGGGTTCAGATCCGGCGATCTAGCAGGCCAAGAAACTACTTGCAAGTTATCTTTATAACGGTCAAACCACTCCCGCACATTACGCGAACGATGTATAGGGCAATTATCTTGCACAAAAGATATCACAGGTAATTCTTCTTCTGGATACACATTTCGGACGGTAGGTAACATAGTTAATAAATTTTAAAAAATTTTAAATGAAAGGAAAAATTGAAAAATTTAATGCTCCGAGCCGGATTCGAACCGGCGACCACAGGCATTCATGGCCCGTCGCTACTACCAACTGAGCTATCGGAGATGTCGCTACACGCCTCCCTAAGGCGTTGTATGAAGGAACTGATTGAAGGATTTGGTGCCCGAACCAGATTGTTCCGATAGCTCAGTTGGTAGTAGCGACGGGCCATGAATGCCTGTGGTCGCCGGTTCGAATCCGGCTCGGAGCATTAAATTTTTCAATTTTTCCTTTCATTTAAAATTTATTATTTTCGTTAGCAGCGTTACTGCTTAAAAACAAAAATTAATAGTTTAGGTAACATAGTTTCCTCCAGGACATTCATGTAATCCACGCTGTTTGCGCGACTCGGCATCCTCACTAGTTCACCCGGGCCGGCTGCACTCATCCAGCCCCACATATTGACACTTATACGACCAGATTCCATGTTCGGCACTACGTAACCACTATCATACCGCGTATTATTGCGACGCCATAAACTCAAACGTCCGTGTTGACTCGATTTAAAACACTTTTCGTCACTAAATATAACATTACTCCAGTCATCATTTAAATGCCTTAGGGCAAATTGTAATCGTGCTGCTTTATGTGCTTCTGTAAGCAACGGCTTGACGGCATGCCTGCGATAGTGCAAACCCTCGTCATGAAGCACACGACTAACAGTGTCTACACTAGTATGGAATAAACCAGCGTAGTGACTTGTTGGTATAAACCCATTTTCTTCGTACTCGGTCACCATCGCTGCACGCTGCGCGGTATCAATGAGACGAGGTCTACCCATTCTTTGCCGGTGTAGCAAAGATCCTTCCTCTTGGAATCGCCGTACCCATAAAGCAACCGTTTTTCGCTGCAACAATGACAGTTAATAAATAGGTATAATAAGCGAATAGTTACCACGGCGTCTATTAAAACAATAAAAAAATACTACTTACGTTTACACCGGTTTCACTAGCAATTTCTGAGAAATTGTGGCCTTCGTTACATAAGGCTATTATTTGCGCCCTTTTAACAAGATCAATATTAGATCGAGAACTCATCATTAAATGTATAAATACGCAGGAAAAGATGAAAAACGCAAGTGAAATAGGGAATCGAATTAGAAACGGCTGACGAACGAACACGCAGTGAATCTTTGTTATAAAAAAATATGGTAGTTTCATATAATCTATATCTACCCTCTTTAGTTATTATACGAATCCTAGTCGTAATGAATATAAATATTTGAGCATTCAAATTAACTGATAGTGAATTTGAACCATGCTGTCAATTAACCCGGTGGCCCAGTGGTGAACTATACAGGTCATTATCAACCTAGGCCGAAGGTTTCAGGTTCAAATCCGCTCCCAACCATGATGTTGGGAAAAAGTGTTTTTGGAATTATCTTTGGAATATTTACTCGTTGTGCAGAAACACAAGGATACAAAAGAATAAATAAACAAAGCCAGCGAACAAACAAAAATCGGAAATGTATTCCAATTACGTCGTATAAATCCGCCATTATCATAAATGCTATTGGCAAGATTACTGAATAATAATGTTACCCAAGAAAATACAAAAAACTATGACGAGAACAACATAGATCATGTGCCTTTTTATTTATTTTTTTGTTAACAACGCCATCTAGTTAAATCTTGCAAATCCTCTGAGGTCTCCATTGACATCTATAATGCTATTCACCATCGCGCCACATAGATGGCGTAGGATTCGGTCGCCAAGCCAAACTATTTCTGCATTGACCATGCACTTATGCTGCCTGCTGTACCATTTAACATCGCATTGCACGTCACAACAGTGGCAATTCTCCGCGAATGCCCTCGCTCGTAATCAAAGAGTAATAAGTACGTTTATGTCTCGTATTCGCGCAGTAATGCGGCGCGCGATGCGATCGCGAAGCAACTGCGGCAAATAGTCGTATCAGACGGTTCGACGCTCAATTCACTGAGAATAAAATAAATGCAAGATTTTTGCAACTTCCGATTACTCACAGTGTTGTTGGTTTCAAGTTGGTTGTCATCAAGAATGGTGAGGTGACGCAAATGAGATTAGTGTAGAGAGAGAGAGAGAGAATAGTGTAGCAGTACTAAATATATTGAGGAGCAGCTCTGTCGTGGACACTAATATTGAGTCTGTAATTAATATATTATTACTGTGGTGTTGTGGTCCAGCACGGCTATCACGCGACGGCGCGCGAGCTCTCGAGATTTTTCTCGCACTATCCGTCACTCTCTTATTAGAACACTTAGAACAAGAGGTAAAGTGCGAGGAAAATCGAGAGTATGTCACGGCCGTCCCATGATAGACGTGCTGGTGGTGAGGTTGAGGGGGCTCTGTTTTTTGAACATGGTACGAGTACCTACCTACTATCACACCATTCTCACTCAATACCATTTTGTTTTAACATATCAAAGAATGTTTAAAAATAGATACAAATTTCACCAATTAGTGGGACAACTAGATACGCCGATGTTATCTCGGTAATGGAGGACCCGCGCTCGACGATCGACACCAGGGGAATTTCACTCAGTACTTAAGACTCCACCGAGCTTTTGACGCGGGCACCGATTTGGCATTTGCAACTGTGTGTGCGTCATCACACACACTACTGCCGCTGCCGGCTCGCTCGATCGGTACGGTCGGTCACAAGCTAAAAGTTAGTAGCTCATTATTCTCTAATAATAAATCTTACCTCCGCGCATAAAACCATGGATGGTATAAGGAATAAAATCTTAATGCAATTATTATTTTTATTGAAATTTGACCGTTCACTAAGGAAAGTAATAATAACGCAGTGTCATCGCTGGACTAGTGTTGGAATTGATATAGCAGTGGCGTGCACAGAGTTTTTAGACAGGGTAGACAAAAAATATATATTTACCCAAGTCCACGAAAAGCGAGCTCTTGTTTCTCCAAAAAAACCAACAATATCAATGAGTCTCTGAAAATATTGCGATTTCGGTCTACTTTTGCATTATGTCTGTCTATATCTATTAGTACCTAGTTGTGAATTTAGACGCGTCTCGATTCGATTTATTCCTACCGTGTGATATTTAAAGTATGCCTCTAAGTGTTTTTGTAGCCTTTGTAAAGTTATGTACGTCGTTGTACACGTACACCGGCGGCATCATTCCACAATGTTTTGGTGTTTGCAAACAGTAAACACGGAAAACAGGACAAGCGATTGTTGTGGATGTCTGTTAGCCAAGAATATGCGTGATAATATGGTGACTGTACGACGGCATGAGATCTTCAAGAAGCTTTTCAAAATAAGCGAAATAATTAACGTTCAGGGAGGGTGAATAAAAAACAGCAAAAAGAATTTTAGAGTGAGCTAAACTCAATTCGAGAAATAAAAACTCCGTGTATAATATCTTTCCTTGCGTTTTCCCATTTTAACTAAAACAATAAATAGTGGGTGCATCATCAATAGGTTAAATGTTTCCTGGGTAAAAAAAATATATATCGTAATTATCCAGTCGGTTACATTAACACAAAATGTTGGACACGTATGATCTCTTTTGTGAAGGAAAAATATTAAAAAAATACGTGCCTAATATTTTTTTATTAACATAACTGACTATACAGGAATAAGCTAATAATCTTTAAGTACAAGTACAAGACAATTATAAAAACCGGTCAAGTGCGAGAATGATCGCAAACCCTCGCGCACCGAGGGTTCCGTACAAACTATCAATTAACTCAAGGTAAAGTAAATGTCCCAATATTTGTTAAATTACTTGTTTTAACCCAACACAACAGAATTCAATTTCAATCAACGAATAAATTTTACACCAAGACTATGTTATTACTAACGTGCAAGGATAATCAGCTAAATATGAATGTATGTTGGTGTTTTAGCTATTATCGTTAATCACGTGAACCGATTTCAATTACATTTTTTTTATTTTAAAGAGAGTACTTCTATTATAGTTTTATAGAAATTTCAAACAAAAAAAACTTGTAAAGTCGATTAAATTGCAAAGTTAACTATACTTACGCTACGCTATAAATACGCTAGATCCAGAAGGGGGGTGGTATTTTTTTACATTTTCCTTCATAAATCGAAATTTTACCAATGTAGAAGAAAAAGAAAAACTGTTTCAAAAAGCGCACCTCGAGCCCTGTTTTGGCTTGTGTGAAGGACCGTGTAGAATGAAAATCGTTGAAAAATTGGAAAAAAACTGTAATGCCTTTACAGGATACAAAAAATAGGTAAAATCAGTTGCTCGTTGAAAGTTCAAAATCTGTCTAGTCACAAGCGATGTTCAGAGCGAATCTTGAGGACGGTGATTGCACCCCAGTCCCTCTGCAGTCCCCGCTGAAGCCTTGCGTTTCGTTTTACGTTTCAACATGCCCGCCCACGTTGAAAGGCTGGTCTTTCAACCGAAGAGTATTTTCTATTGGTAATGGACATATTTTGCTGAACGCACGACGAGTGACGCCAGACGCGGTCCGGATGTCCGCCACGCGGCTAATGCCGTCTGTTCCAGGGATGACCTTGACTATTCTGCCGAGCTTCCATCTTAGCGGTGGCAGGTTGTCGTCCTTAATGACGACCATAGTGTCGGTTGTCAGCTGGCCCTTGGCTTGTCTCCATTTGGTTCGTTCTTGAAGTTCGGAAATATATTCTTTCTACCATCGAGCCCAGAAATGTTGCCTTAGTTGCTCGATTCTCTGGTATCTTGTGAGCCTCGACTGAGGAATATCTGCCAGACAGGGTGTCGGAAGAGCTGTGAGTGATCGTCCGATAATAAAGTGACCGGGAGATAGTGGTAATAAATCAGAAGGATCACTTGACAAAGGGGTAAGAGGACGCGAATTCAATATTGCCTCTATTTGACACAATGTTGTATAGATTTCTTCAAAGGTTAGGTGACAGTTAACTAAGACTCTAGTTAGGTGATGCTTTGTAGATTTCACCCCAGCTTCCCACAAACCGCCGAAATGTGGTGAGTATGGTGGAACAAAGTGAAACCTAATTCAGTCATTGGCTGCAGACTCAGATAACGACTTCGCTTGACACGCAAGGAATCGTTTTAAGTCATTGTATGCCCCGACAAATTGAGTACCATTGTCAGAGTATATGTCAGTAGGTAAGCCGCGGCGGCTAATGAAGCGCTTTATAGTTGCCATGTAACATTCCGCAGATAAGTCGCTGCACAGCTCTAGGTGTACACATTTAGTTGTAAAACACACAAAAATTACAATATACACCTTTATAGTTTGGCTGCCGCGCCCTTTTCGCGATGCAGCCATTATCGGGCCTGCATAATCTACGCCGACAACTTCGAATGGAAAGCCTGGAGTTACCCGTGTCGATGGCAAGTTGCCTATGAGTGGAGCTACCGTGGCACCTCGCATACGAGCACATAAAACGCATTTATGGTAAGTCCACCTTGCTTGAGCACGACCACCGATAGGCCAATAGTTAGACCGTATGTATGACAACATGGCTTGAGGTCCGGCGTGTAATAACATGACGTGAACGAAATTGAAATACGTTATTGTTATAAAATGCCCTTTTGGCAGGATGGCAGGGTGCTTCTTATCGAAGTTATAGGGTGCATTTGTTAGCCTTCCGCCTACACGCATGAGTCCATCAGCATCCACAAAGGGATTCAGTTTAGTGAGCGGATCAGTAGCTTTGAGTATTATTTTATTCTTAATATCGCCGTATGTATGAAACGATTCTCTTTGTGCCAGTTTAACTAGAGTGTTCATAGCCGTCTGCAGTTCTTTGGTGGTAAGAGATCCCGAAAATTTGACACTATTCGAGCGTGTATTGTGGAGAAATCGTAGAACACAAGCGGTGACACGTTTGAGTTTCGTAAAGTTTGAAAACTTGGTTAGATTTAATTCATGTAATGGGGTAAATGTCGCCTCGCTAGCTATATTGGCAGAAATCACTTCGACATTTACCTCGTCACTATTATGGCTCACGTTAAGATTTGTAGGCCAATCCTGTTCATCACCTTGCAGAAATCGCGGTCCAGTCCACCATAGGTCAGCTGTGGCTATTGAATCCGCATTAAGTCCGTGGGATACAAGGTCAGCAGGATTGTCAATAGTTGGCACGTGCTGCCAAGGCCAACTGCCAGTAATTTCGAGTATATCGGACACACGATTTCGTACGAATACCTTTAGTTGCGTCGGTAGCATCTTAAGCCATCCTATCACTATCATCGAATCGGTCCAAAATATGCATCTGTCGGCTGTCATACGAAGTGACGTCAGTGCTTTTTGATATAACTGAGCTCCAATCAAAGCGCCGCAAAGTTCCAGCCTAGGGATAGTGACTGGTTTAATCGGTGCAACTCTGCTTTTTGCCATAAGCAACCTAGTAACTATTCCCATGCTCGTAACCGATCGAACGTACAAACAAGCTCCGTACGCAGTTTGAGACGCATCTGTAAATATGTGAAACTCCACACGCGATACATGAATTCCTACAACGTTACGAGGGATGCATAGATTGTTTAGTTCAGGTAAAGAAGTTGTAATGTTGTGCCATTGCTGACCAATATCTTGGGGAACTTCATCGTCCCAAGATAGCTTTGATAGCCAAAGTTGCTGCAGCAGTACTTTTCCTTTTATGACGACTGGCGATAAAAGCCCTAATGGGTCAAATATTTTAGCTATCGTGGAGAGTATAAACCGTTTAGTTACTGTCTCCGGGGTTTTTCCTAAATCTATAGTGAAAAATAGTTCATCTGACCTACTTTTCCAACCTAGCCCTAGAGTTTTGGATTCATCGAGATTGCCCAAGTTAAGATCTCTAGAATCGCCAGTACCTTCATTGATGAGCCGAGGCTCATTAGAGCGCCACTTACGAAGCTTCATACCGGCGCTTTTTAACAATTCGCTGACTCCTAATATAGTGTTAGCCGCCTCCTGTTCAGTATCAGATCCCGATAAAAAGTCATCCATATAAAAGTCACGGGCAATGATTTCAGCAAGTCGAGGGTCTGTACATTCCAGTGACAGTTGCTTAAGGCAACGTACCGCGAGAAACGGTGCGCTTGCGGTTCCGTAAGTAACGGTATTTAATTTATAGGTATGCAGAGGCTCAGAAGGATCCTTGCGCCAAAGTATTTGCTGAAGAGATCTATCGTCAGGATGCACGACTATCCTTCTATACATTTTTTCCACGTCAGCCGTATACACGAAACGGTACTGTCTAAATCGTAACAAGATAGCTATGAGGTCATCCTGGATAGAGGGCCCTACTAGCTGGATATCGTTGAGCGATACTCCGGTTGTCGTGCGCGAGCTAGCATTGAACACCACGCGTAATTTGGTTGTGAGACTTGAAAGTCGGAGCACGCCGTGATGCGGCAGCCAGTTCCCTATCCCCTCGTTGCTGGTAGTAACCTTGGACATGTCTCCCAAAGTCTCGTATTCGTTCATAAAATCTGTGTACATAGACTTCAGCTGCGCTTGTCGTTGCAGCCTGCGCTCTAGTGACAGAAAACATTGTTGTGTTCGCCCGCTCGTAAGAATCGCCTAATGAGGATGAAGGCTGCTTTAAGGGGTATCGCACCATAAACCTACCGTCAGTTAACCGAGTGGTATTTTGCACAAAATGTTCCTCGCAAGCCTTCTCATCCTTGGTATAGTAAGCCGAAGCGGGTTTGATTGTCGCTTCGTCTAACTTCCAAAAGCGCGTCAGTTCATCATCTCCATTGTTCATTTGATCGAAGTGGCAACGAACACTTTTGGAGTTAGGATTAGTTGCATAAGATCCAGACACTACCCAACCTAGCTTGGTTTCGTAGATCGTGGGCTTGTTCCGTCCCAAGGTCAGTCTACCATGTCCTAAAAGTTCCCAATAGACATCGGCGCCAATAAGAAGATCGACAGCTGCCGGCGAGTAGAACTTAGGATCAGCCAGGATTAAATGTTTAGGTATGTCCAACATAGATACATTTACCTCACGTAAGGGTAAGTCACTTGTAATTTCAGGCAATATAAAATAGGATGTTTGTATACTAAAACTTTTATCTACTAATGATGCGATCCTAACCTCGCACAGTTTATTTAATTTAGAATTACTGTTAGTTATCCCTGACACAGAAGCGTTTACATCCCTAGCTGGTAAGTCAAGTTTTTTATATAGATTCTCTGTCAAAAAACTAGAGGTACTTCCGTTGTCCAGCAACGCGCGTGCTATATGAACATTGCCGTGACGATCGTACACTTGTACTAGCGCAGTAGCCAATAAGACTTGGCCGTGTAACACGGGATGGGCTGGCAGCAAGACGCTATTATTGGAGCTACAACTGGCCGCAGCTACCAACTCATCGTGTTCGCTGGGGGTGCTAGGGGTGACTTCGATCGCTGGTACCGCCACCTGAGCCCCCGTCGGCATCCTATCTAAGTGTAGAAGTGAGTTATGACGTAATGAGCATGACCGACACGGACCACGCCTACAATATTTCGCTATGTGTCCGGGTTTCAAACAGTTAAAACATACTTTCATCCCTTGTACTTCGTCTGCACGTTCTTTATTAGACAACGGGAGAAAGGAGGGGCACTCAAATAACCAATGACCACGCCTACATAATGGACATTCAGGTGTAAATAGTGGGCTACTCACAGGATCGTCTTCACGGGCGTCTAGTCCCACGTAACACCTCTCTTTTACCCGTCGAACAGCGGAACGCGCGTGCGCCGCGGAGGCAGCGCCGGCGCCGGGCGCTAGCGGCCAGGACGCACGTCGTCCGGGACCATCCATCGCCATCGTTTCCAATAAGTCGGCACGATCGCTGAGGAAATTAACGAGAGACTCAAAAGTAACTGTTCCGAAACTAGGCACAAACTGTTCCCACTCTCGTCTAGTAACCTGGTCAAGTTTTTGACATGTTATGTACACCAGCAATGTATCCCAGTATTTTGTTGGCTCATCAAGGGTCGCTAAAGCACGGATGTTTTTACATAACGTGTCAATAATATACCGAATAGCTGTCGGCGATAACAAATTAGAATATTGCTAGGGATATCCGCACACATATTCGTTACGTAAATCATATCGTGTGTAGCGGCGAGTAACACGTCAACGTCCCCTGTCCCCCGCGCGGACCATGGGAGTGTGACGAACGAAATTTCCAAGCTATAATTTAACCATCTTCCAAGGATCGTAGCGTCGTGAAAATTGGCAACTGTTTGTAGTTCTGATGACAATACAATTTTTTTTCTAAGCAGTAACGCTTCTAACGAAAATTATAAATTTTAAATTAAAAAGAAGCCTAAGTCTTCTGGTAGATGTCGCTACACGCCTCCCTAAGGCGTTGTATGAAGGAACTGCTTGAAGGATTTGGTGCCCGAACCAGATTGTTCCGATAGCTCAGTTGGTTAGTAGCGACGGGCCATGAATGTCTGTGGTCTGGTCGCCGGTTCCGGTTCGGAGCATTACATTTTTCAATTTTTCCTTTCATTTAAAATTTACAATACAATAATATGGTACTGTCGAACTGATCTGATGATGAAGCCGGAAGATATGAACTGGAACTTGATGATTCTTGCGTTACTAATCTATTGACAAACAGCGCACAGCCTAAACCGCCAACGATATAAACATGAAATTTGGAACATATATTCTTTACAGTACGTAGACGTGTGCCAAGAAAGGGTTTTTTGAAATTCAACCCTTCATGGAGTGATAGGGGTCGAACCGTTGTTTGGAAATCGTTCATTTGGAAAGATAAAGACTTGAATCTTTGTATGAAGGTTTCTTACAAAATAACTTAAACTTAGAAAAGTTGAAAAACCCCCGACATTTTCATTTCAAAGTCCAATATCTCAAAAACGGCTAAACAGATTTTGATGAGATATGACTAAGAACACTCGGGATATCTGTTCCCTGGTAATAGGGTTTATATTGAATATTGCCGTGAGATGGTTATTGACCAATAATCTTTTGTTATTGTACCTGTCACATAATAACTGCCAGGCTATTGTATAGTTACTACTAGATAATGCTAATGATTGTATAATTAACGCGGCACTATCTTGTAACGAAGCTCGCAAGTAGTGAAACTTGTTTACATCATCGATGGAGTCGTCACTATTGATTAAACTATCAAATGTATCGCGAAACTCAAGCCATGTATCATATGAGCCTCCAAATTTGGGCAAAGAAATGGTTGGCAACTTACATTTTACTTGAGAATGATGCCGTGTATTGTTTTCGGAACCCCCATGGTCAACCGCTGGCTTTATATGCATAGCTACCAATTCCTTAGCCGCCGCGACCGTGGAGTAGTACTCATTCTCGAACTCTGATCTCTCGTCCAACTGCCCCTCGTCATCCTCCATAATCGACTCCAACTCGGTCTGAATCTCATCATACGTGTTATACAAGGACTCCATCTTCGCAATTCGTAGTTTAAGTTCCGTTATCTGAGCCGCACACAATGATATATCCACTTTTTCTCGTAAATCTCCTGAAAATTTTGTCAATCGTGCCTTAATATGACCGCGCTTCTTAATTAACTCCTTAGCGGAGGTTTCAGACATTTTAGACTGCACTTAGTATTTACCTTGAACTCAATCAACACTTTGTTCCACTAAACCACCAACACAACTTATTTGCAACCTCAATCTTACGGATAAATATAAGATTAACACTAATTACTCGCAATCGAATGTTGTTTACAACTAGCCGGTCGCCTAAAGTATGATGCCACAGCGGCCAGGTGACCCGTTATCTTTAGCGAAAAAAACGGTCTATCTGCGCTCGCCGCTGCACCTACTTATGCGCAAATGCAATTGATGAATATTTGTTATCGTTCTGTACGCTTAGTTTATGTTTAAGAATTTAAACCGCTTATAATGGTTCTATAATTATCTAACGTGCTTAATTTAATTTAGTTGTGTCAAATAGAACGAATATTGAAAATAATAGTTTTAATTAGTACCGATAAGGAAAAATAGGGAAATAATAAGGAACGGACTCACTGCTTGCTCTAAACCTGTTCACTGACTAGGAGCTCGTCGGAAGGTCGCTTGCCGGTAACACTTCGTAGCTGAGGTGAAGTTAAAGCCGCACGGGATGTTCCTAGCTGCACTCCTCGCTGGATTAAACCTCAGAATGTCGGATGCGCAGGAATCCTCCACTGGATGCGTTTCTTCTCGTTCTCAGCCGTAGTAGGTAAACGTCCTTAATATTTCATCAGGTTTTTCCCAGTAGCTCGTAGTGGCTCGCTGATTCTTTTTATTATTCGGCATCGAAGACCATGTTTTGGCTTGTGTGAAGGACCGTGTAGAATGAAAATCGTTGAAAAATTGGAAAAAAACTGTAATGCCTTTACAGGATACAAAAAATAGGTAAAATCAGTTGCTCGTTGAAAGTTCAAAATCTGTCTAGTCACAAGCGATGTTCAGAGCGAATCTTGAGGACGGTGATTGCACCCCCGTCCCTCTGCAGTCCCCGCTGAAGCCTTGCGTTTCGTTTTACGTTCCAACAAGCCCTTTCAAAATACATTACTTGACCTAATAGTTAATATTTTTTTGCCCGCTCATATTCTTAATTTTTCATAGAAAATTAAAAATATATTTAAATTTCTTATTTCCCATGCATGTGGGTGGATAACTCTTATTTAAAACCATTCCAAATTTCAAATTGATAGCGTAAGTAGTTCGTGAGATATTTCACTTTGTGAGAGACAGACGGAGGACGGAGTCGCACCATAAGGGTTCATTTTTAACCTTTTTTGGTACGGAACCCTAAAAATGTAATGGTAAGTACTGAAGATAACAAAGCAAAGGAGCCCAAACTCGACTATCTTAGCCCCTTCCATCATAGAGTTCCACCAGCCATCTTCCGGCTTCGTCATGAGACCCTCGCCATCATGTGTAAAAGTAAGTACTGGAAGATATTTAATAGATTGCAAACGTTGACTAACAATTTACAAGTAAGTTACATGAGCAAAGAATACGGGTACACGTTATATTGAACTGTCGCACAAAGTGACTCCTGAGGGGCAATCACGTAACGTTTCGAACGCGCGTCAGGTAGATCCAACTGTCATTTTTCCATATAAAAATTGTCATTTAGTTCTAACTGACACGCGTACAATGCGTTACGTGATCGACCTGCTGAACTAAGAATATCAAAAAAAATACTTACCTCGTTTTGCTGCGTATACTGCTGTATTCATACACAATTGACATCGAAGTATTTATAAGTGTCGCCGCGCCGCATTGAAACGTGCTCTCTCTCTGAACGCTCGCGGGCGACTGAACCACAGAGCACGGGGAATGCGTATTTACATCGGCGCGCGGCCGCCATAGTGAAAATGTATGGCGAATTTGAACCGCCTTTTGATGAATCTGGACCTCAATTACACGACGATAATTTAAATATTTTACGCGGATATATCGTAGTATAAACATTCATATTTCGTTTGAACTGAAAATCAGGATAGATTTCCACTGTCAAAGTATAAAAAATCACTTAACGCCTGCTTACGATTTTACAGTTTTCGTCCAACATTGCTTTGTGCTGTAGGGTAAAATATTAGTAATCTTAAGTTTTTTACACGAACGTATTGTTAACACATTCTTCTAAGTGCTAAATGTACAGTTTATACATGGATTAAACAAATACTGTTGACGTTATCTACTTAACGGCCACTGCCTGTTTGGCATATTTCACTCGGTGCAGTCTTAACAGATCCCATACATTAAAATTTGCATGTTATAGTGCGAGCGTTGCTCGACAGATGGAGCTATTTCTATAATTTGTAGAGATGCAACGGATATCCGGTTGCTATCCGGTATCCGGCCATTATTTTACTATCCGGCCGAATACCGGACAGTTGCGCATTATCCGGCCGGATACCGAATAGTGATTCTGTTTGGTATTAACTTTGAAAAAATGGTTAGTATACAAGAAATCAACAACAAATTATCAATATTCGTTAATTAGTATTACCTGTAAATACTTATCTAACAAAAAAGAAAAATAATACTTATCTATTCAGCAAAATAGGCGGGCGCACGTGTACTGCATACGAAATAGTTCCGTACACTGACCTAATAAAACTCGTTTCTTGGCTAGAAAACGGTCCGCGCGAACCTACAATACATAACAGGTTGAAACCTGCAAGACGCGCCCGCCGCCAAACTAAAATGTAGGTATCGTTTGGCCGGCCTAGTATTCGGCGGCCGGATACCGGATATTCGACCGGTGATCAGGCCGAATATCCGGTATCCGGCCAAACAACTATCCGTTGCATCTCTAATAATTTGTATTCGTATTATTTAGACGAGATCTGATTTTAAATTCTTATTTTATTTATAAATAAATACATAATACAAACTCAATAAGACGTTATTTGGAAATATCATGAATTATGATAGTAATTTTGCACAACTGGCAACTTTACGGCATAAAGCACAGATTAGATTTGATTTCCGTTCCATTCCACTAACTTTTTTAAATTTCCTAAATTGCATCTATTTTGAACAGTTATATGAAAACAACCGTAAATGTTCCAGAGTGCAGTAAATTTACCAAGTAATATAATTACATATTTTTATTTAAAAACAACAGCCCTAGTAACAAGTGCAAATATTGTGTGCATTCACCACATAATACAATTCGATGTTGATAAACGCAGTGCTTTATTTTTTTATAACTTCATTCGTATGGCGGAATCAGTCAGTCAGTCAGAAATATTATCGCAATAGGAAATATTATGATCCCGCACTTTTTATTATTTTGAATATAATCAGCACCTAACAGAATGTAAATCCGAATGCCATTGTACCCATTGGATTTTAAGGCCCTGTATCCGCCAGAGATGTGCGAATCTGTATTTTTCCACTATGACATTTTTTTTAAAGACGTAAAGGTGACGGAAGAAGGTGTTCTTATTGTGTTTAGCTATTAAGCTAATAGCCCAAGCACTTTATTTTCATTAACTAATATGGAAAAAAATGGAAATTTGAAAATAATTCATAACAGCCGCTTTTTTTGTAACTGATATATTATCATTTTAGTAATGGTCATGTATCCTTCCATGTATATGTAATAAGTTCCCTAAGCAGTTACTGCTAGAACTTAGTAATAAGAAAGCCAAAAGCTTCAGAAAGTCCATAAAATTATATTTGTTAAAAAAAACTGGTTATGTAATGTAATATAAACTAGACCAATGTATATTAGAATAATGCTAGCATAGTCTTGCAACTCCTTAACTTAAAAAATCTTTTGTTATTTAAGATTAATAGTTAAGTAATTGTCATATTGAAATTAATTAATTTTCACTGAAATAAACAGCGAAACTTTTAAACTTTTTTTTAAACTTTTTTTTTTAGTAATTACGTAGACTCAAAATCCACCAAAATATTAGTTTGGTAAATTTACAGGAGCTCCTCAAGAATAATAAATACATCACACAATAAACATAATGGATGTGTCATTTATTTTTATATATTTACTTCCCGATGGAAATTCTGTAGGATTCTTGGATAAGGCATCTTAGAATAGCATTTGAAAATTAAACAAACAAAAAACCGCTGTTAGAAATTAATGTTTAAAAAAACGTAATTTTCCTGGGGTATAAGTATCAAGCCTATTATTATGGAAACACAGCTTCGAATACCTCGGTGGAAAAGTGGCCTACAACCAGTGATCGTACAATGCTATGCATGTACTCGTATATATATAGGTATCTATATACATATATCACATTTGTCGATCTATTATACCCACATTTATGCTAAAAGTGGCGCTAGAACATACGTTTCATGTGCTCTGCCTATCCCTTTGGGGAATAAAGGCGTGAATGTATGTATATACATATATATACATGCATAGCATTGTACGTATAACTCGAGCTAGTACATGAAGGAAGCGGTTCTCTATTGTATGGGCAAAAATCTTTTCCCAAAGTGTTACTTCCCAAATAATGTTTCCCAAACGATCATTTGGCAAAAAATTACTAGTCAAATTATTGTTATGCATTTTATCACTTGGCAATATCTCCTATGGCACAATTTTTTTTTTTTTTTTTTATTTATTTAGGTAAACAAACAGCCACTACAAGGAAATCTTAATATTAATAGCCTTATAAATAGATACAATATGTGTGACCAACACCGTTCACCACGTATTAATAATATTACTTCGCAAATTATTGTTTGGAAAAGTTTTACATAGTCAAGTTTCATTTGGTCAAACGTTTTATTTGGCATAACATTCGTTTTCCAAATTATTGCATGGCATACGATTAAGATCCTAATTGTGTAGTGCATACGAAACCTATTTGAGTTAGATTACATATTTTGCTAAGCGGGTAGTTTGTAAAAAACAAAAGTAAATAATTTACAGGTAAGTTTATATGTTCTTTTGTACTATATGTACTTAGGTAACAATACATTATAATGCAAATAAGAAGCATGCATGCAAGTAAGCCCCGAGTCGGTTTCGCTCTTTTCATCGAGAGTCTCCAGTGAATCGACGATACCCCGCTGCGCGGGGTGTCTATTTGGTCTGAGAGACACAAGTAAACCCTAACCTAACCGACCAAAAACAGAGTTCGCTTATGACAAGCCATTTCCACGCTGATACCTAATGTGCGAAATGAAAATTTAAACAAATGTTTTGTTTGGAAAACAATATTAGCCCGAACAAAGTGTTTGCTTAATAAACTTTTGTCTTAATAACACTTGAGAAAGCAAAATTATGCCAAATGATATTTTTACCAAATGAACAAAATGCGAAACAAAAATGTGCTATTTGTTCGTTTGGGAAATGAAACTACTGCCATAAGTTTTGTGGGAAATGAAATTTGGCGAAAAATATTCTGCCGAAACAGCAGGATACCGGAGGAAGCTGATGACTCTATCTCAGTATATAATAATATCCTCTTATGGTAGAAACGGTCCCGTCAGCCCGCCCGGCTAATTGCGACTAACGTCAACGCAAGAGCGTTATTGGATAACTACGGAATAAAAAGTGCATGCTAACCACATGCCAACCGATTTAAAGTTATGGTTGTATAGAAATATGTTTAAAAAATCTTTAGCCCTTGATCCTGGTGGTCTGTGATAACAGTCATTACTAGTTTGATTTTTTGATTTGACAACTCATTTGACGAAGAAGAGAAGAAAGAAAGAGAGAAAGAGTTAAGTTAAATTAGTTAGAGTAGTTAGAGAGTTAGTTTAAGAGTTTCGTGGAGTTCGACCTTCGTAGGGGTTAGCCCAAACCGGGTCAAATTTCCCAACGGTTCGGAGGATCAGACGACAGTCGCCTCTGCAAAAACTGATGCCTACACAATCATTGGGATTAAGGCAGGTGTATGGGCACAAAGGCCCATGCACCTTTAGGACGCAAGTAGACAAACACTAAGGAGAAGAAAAATATTCAAAGAATAACTTTCTTTATCATAAACACTTCACGTTCATGGCCATATGCGAATACACTGTCGATGCATGCATACTTTCATCTGTAAATACCTGGAGCGACGCTAACAACTCCGGCATATCCTAAACAAATACTTAAGCAAATCCGACATCCTAAAGTTATTTACGGAACACCTTAATTCCGACGAAATGTGTAATTGCCCATTAAATGTTTGGGTTCAGATTTTACGAGACGCAAAATTCGGTCTTACTGGGAAAATTAAATGTCATAAAAAATATTCCATGTAAACCAGAGGCCAAGTTTCGTAACTCTTCCATCGTAAAAAGTTTTGAGATATTTCATAGAACCAATTCTAAGGCATTCTATTAATCTTTATTTTCTTGCTTATTTATGCAGTTAAAACTGGACCGAAATTGCAAAATATTTTAGTTTTTCCTAGAATAATGCACTAAACACTAATACTAAGTGTTTTAAATTTGAAGCTTCTATGTCTGCTAGAAGTGCCTAAGAGTTTTGATGATGAGGCAGTCAGGCAGTCGGCGAGTGCCAAAACTAAAAACTTTGACCAGGTCTAATTTTTAAACTACTGGTATCAATTGAATGATTAATTTTGACATATAACTTGTTTATACAATGCCGGCCAGGTTACTGAAAATTCAGGCTTCTAGTCTTATCCACAACGAAGTTATAGGGGGTCGAGAATGTTCTAAACTGCTTCGAGAAAAGGATTGTACGGCCGTGCCCCTGTTTTGCTCGACTTGGCGGGGGCACTGCCGTGCCTATAGATTAACACTGGCTGACTGTATTTCTTCCCTAATAAAATAAAACTGACCTGAAGGGTTTATTACTTTGGAAAAAGTTAAAATTCCGTTGAAGGATCTTTCTTCTCCAGCAAGGTCTTTAAAATTTGCGTGTCTGGGCAAATAGAGATGACCACTCGGGTGGCCAGGAAGAAAGCGCGCGTAACGCGTACCTATTAAGGTTCACAAACGTCACTAACAATGAAAATACATGACCACGAAGCGTGTATGGTTTTTATGCGACGTCACTACTACCAGGAACTTGAAAGTTCAAAAATTAACGAAAGATTTGATCATCAAACGTTGTTCTTAGTTCCACTATCAGCTATCCTTAGTTTCGGGGCGACATTCTCCAGGTTCGGTTGCCTGGTCGAATGGTTTCGGTGGTTGTAGTCGGCGACCAAGTCGTGGATCCGGGCCCACGCCTTGTCCAGTACAAGGTACATGTCGGCGGTAAACGAGTCGAAGTCTTGCAGTTTGTTCCGTCTCCGGTAGGTTCCTTTGCTCTTAGCCAGCGCGCAATTCATGTCATCCTTAGTGACGGTGTGGTTGAGGAAATCCAGTATCCACTGCAGTGTGGGCCCGGCGTCTCCCACCCTACCAGGGTCTCATAGAACACGACGGATGTCCGTCCTGGGAAGCGCGTCAGCCAAAACTCGTGCAGCGACTTTCATGTCATCAGCTCATGTAAAACGAAGCTCACCCAGTCTGTATCATATAATTTCTGCTTAATCTTCTGAGGCTCTCAATGAACAATGTGCAATCATAAACTAAGTTTGAAATATTCCCCTCTCGAATATTACCATCTTATCCAACCACTGAATAGCGGAAATACCACAAAATTAGTGAAGCCGGCCAAGTGCGTGTCGGGCCACGCGCAGTGTAGGGTTCCGTAGTTTCCTGTCTGTATTTGTGTAACTACATTGACACGCACTGAGTATATGGTGAGGTTGCGTCGGCTGAATTTGTACGAAAGTTGCAAGTAGGTAGGTACATTCGTCGACTATTACTGGGTAAACATCTACTAAGCAGTGATCGATTTTCTTTAAAATTCATTATACGTACTACTCCCACGATTTTTTTACATTCCTAGCAGTAGCAGTTCATTCTATCCATATCACACAAATGGACCACTAAGTTGAAAATGGTTTATGGAAACTTATAATATTTTTGAACAAGCTATTCAACGACACACTTTGGGTTTAACGAGAAAAAAAGTGTTTGTCTTCCATTTTGTCGGCGTAATTGATTTATATACCCATGCCAAACGACAGCTTCCCGTTCGTAAGGGTCACTGAACCAAGCCGCAGACGAACAGACAGACAAGGCGAAACTGTAAGGGTTCCTTGTTGACTACGGAACCCTAAAAATTCAAATTGAAATTGAAATGAGTGTTAAGTTGATTTTTCATAAACTGATGTTCTAGTTAGGAGCACTATTAGACTCGACTTCGGTATTGATGTCGTATTGGTATGATATTTGACGCGCGCGTAGAAACGCAAAACTTCGTATATCAATATGTACCTACTCGTATAATAGGATCCTTTATTACGGACATAAGTAGCCATGAGTACGTTTACTACTTCGGTTTTAGCTAACGCTACACTCAAAATTGATATCAGTTTCACATCACATCATCAGCCTATATACGTCCCACTGCTGGGCACAGGCCTCCTCTCATGCATGAGAGGGCACGGGCAGTAGTCCCCACGCTGGCCCAGTGCGATTGCGGACTTCACATACACCTTTGAATATCAGTTTAAATACACATAACTATGTATATGAAGTGAATGGAGATGTAGGAATTAGAATGACACCAAACGGGAGTCCCTGCTAAGCGATTGATGCGTTCCCAGCAATATCCCTGTGACATACTGACAGACAGGCGAACAGAAAATGATTGGGTTTCCATTGATTTAAGTGGAACCTACAAAACACTTTTTAGAAGTTACAATTCCAATAAATATTCCATTTTCCTTGTTCCCAGGTCAGCCCGCGTGGGCAAGACCTCCCTAGTCGCGCGTTTCCTGGGCACGAAGTTCGATGACAGCTACACGCCCACCATCGAAGACTTCCACCGCAAGCTGTACCGGATCCGCGGCGAAGTGTACCAGCTCGACCTGCTCGACACCTCCGGGAACCACCCCTTCCCCGCCATGAGGAGGCTGTCCTTCCTCACAGGTACGTCATCAGACTGACATACGTGCATTGCTGGACACCTCCTATCATAGATGAGACGGAATGGGCCATAGTAACACTACCACCTCTTAAGGCCTCCACCGACCGAACGCGTGTCGTGCGCGGCGCGTGTCGGGCGCGGTTGAAGCGGTATTTCACACCGCAACGGGTGGCGTGTAGCAACGCGGGGGTATGCGGCGGGCCCGCGCTGCTGCTGCGCCGCTGCCGCGCTGCTGCCGCGCGGGCCCGCGCGAGCCCGCGCGTCATATCCCTCTCACTACCAACACATTTAATATGTATCTCACTATCTCTATCACACAGTAGCGCGGGCCCGCGCGGGCCTAATCTCATGCACTTACATCTTGCGGTTGCGACGGCCGAATTTGTACGAAAGTTGGCCTTTCTAAGTACATTTTAAGTTGGTCGACTATGACTCGGTAACTGCGTTCTTAGACGTGATTTCCTTTAAAATTAATTATACCGGGTGGAAAGGCACGACGATCCTTTCCGCAAAGGGGGGTTAGTTTAAGTGATGGAGAATCGATTCGTAATGTTTAGATTTTTGTTACGAACAATTAGTAAAAATATTAAAATTAATAAATGTTCTTCTTAGTGACAACCCTACTATTACTAAGTACTAATAATTGTATTATACGTATTGATAAAGGTCACTGACCCTTGTGTTATTGTTAAAATGTTACTGAACCCAATGAGGGTTGTCACTTGCAGTTTTTTGCATTAAACGTTAACTGCCTATAACTTCAAAACGCTTACGAATATGAGCCTAGTTTCTTTAGAGGAAATACAGTACTCAACCTCAACAATCCCCCTTTTGCGGAAAGGATCGTCGTGCCTTTCCACCCGGTATGTATAACCTACTACTGCCACGATTTTTTTCACATTCCCAGTAGTAGCTATTACCCGACAAGGGAGGGGGTGTGGGGGGACACATGACTCGAATAATAATATCTCGCTTCTCTTCTTCTTCTTCAACTTAAGAGCTCTGCTCTTGTCGGTGGAGTAACCGCCATTCAGCTCTACGCTCTGCCACTGCTTTGAGCTCCTGATACGACACTACATTGACCTTCTCCTTGACCTGGTCCATAAAAGCACGTCGCGGCCTTCCTCTGCCTCTTCTTCCCTCTATTTTCCCTTCGATTATAGTTTTTATGTAAATGTCATGTCGTAACAGGTGCCCCAACATATTTCCTCTTCTATTTTCAATCGTCCTTAGCAAGGATCTCTTCTCTCCGACTAAATCCAAAACCTCTTCATTCGTTCTTCTTTCCGTCCAACTAATTCCTTCCATCCTTCGCCAACACCACATCTCAAAGGCACTTAATCTTTCTCGGTCTCGCTGGGTAAGTGTCCATGTCTCGCAGCAATACAACGCTATGCTCCAGATATATGACTTTATAAAACGTTTCCTTACGCTTCTGGAAATCTTGGCTCTAAAGAGATGTTTTTTGCCATTGAACGCTTTTTTCGCCATTGCTATTCTATTCTTGCTTTTATGTCGGCAGTACATTTGGAGTCACAGGTTATTATGCTACCTAAGTATTTAAAACTGTTAACTTGTTCTATGGCGGTATTTCTTAAGTGGATGGGATCTATGGCTTGTCTGTGTTTTGATGTTATTAGTGTTTTTGTATTCTTTATATTGATTTTGAGCCCAAATTCCATAAATATGTTGTCCATTTCTGTTACAAGCTGTTCTAGTTGCAATAACTCGCAATGAGTTGAAAATGGTTATAAGAAAATCACGATACACCACACCATGGGCATAACGAGAAAAAATAATTACATCTCCACTTTAGGTGTATATAGGGGTCTACCCCAAAAAAAAATGTTTCAAGATTGTATTCCACTTCGGCGTGGCTGGTTTATATACCCATGCCGAATTACAGTTTTCTAGTAGTAAGGGTTATTAATACAAAAAAAATGAAAATCATTTATTTCAGAGCATAGCTCCATATAATATGCTAGTAATAAAAACAAAAACTAAACCTTAACCCTAGTGTTGGAAAAGGCATTACTGTTAAAGAAATAAATTAAATTAGAGAGAGCCAGAGGGAGATAGAGTGAGTGGGAAGGAAGCTCGCAAGTCAGATCCAACTCCATATTTGGTGGGAGGCCCCCAACACGGACCTGGATCCAATGTGCCTGGATGGGACAGTCCAACCTTCCATACACAACTGTTAAGATGCTGTTGGCGAATGCGTCGCATCAGTGAGGCAACTAGCTTGCGTATGATGGCATGAAATCCATCAACGCGCGCCTCGGCGAACAAACCCGATGCACTGCAATAACGCGGGCGCCTCATCAGCAACCTAAACGCCTTGTTATATTGCACCCTCAGTGCATTTGCAGAGCCCTTGGTATACCTGACCCACAGGCTACACGTGTAAAAGGTTTGACAACATGCTTTATACAGCGTCAATTTGACCTGCCTACTACAGCGTGCAAACCTGCGGGCCAGCATATTTGCTTTTACTGCAAGGGCTCTACGCACTCTCTCAATCATCAGCCACATTCGACTGATCATCCGTCACGCAGTGACCCAGGTACTGGTATTTGGACACGCGCGCGAGCTCACTATCACTTAGTTGCCACCTTTGGTACCGTGACAACTAATCCACCCCGCGGTTTAAAAACTGAGTCCATGAGTGACAGCGTACTCTTCGCATATCACCAGTAATTCGCGCATGAGTGAGCTAAGCCGAAGACGGATGGACGGACGAACGGACGAACAGACAGAAAGACAGACGGACACGGCGAAACTATAAGGGTTCCTTGTTGACTACGGAACCCTAAAATTTAGCCCTAAAGCAGGGACTGAAAAACCGCAAAAGACCGGTAACCTTAAATAAAAGTATCAATACAATTTCATAGGTAACTTTTAGGGTTCCGTACCAAAAAAGGTAAAAAGGAACCCTTATGTTGCGACTCCGTCCGTCTGTCTGTCTGTCACAAAGTGAAATATGTCACGAACTAGCTTAGCTATCAATTTGAAATTTGGAATGGTTTTAAATGAGAGTTATCCACGTGCTTGGAAAATGAGAAATTTAAATATATGTACATTTTAATTTTCTATGAAAAATTACGAGTAAGAGGGGGGGAGGGGGGGTGGCAAAAAAACAAATATTAGGTCAAGCGGGGTATCATATGAAAGGGCTCGAGCTGCACTTTTTTCAAACAGTTTTTCTTTTTTTTTTCTGCATTGGTAAAATTTCGATCTTTGAAGGAAAATGTAAATAAAAAGTAGTCGGGACAGTATACGACGATATATATTATTAGTTTTAAACGTATTGACATAGGTCACATAAGGGACAGGCGTTTCATTGTCATTTTTGACACTGACAGCAAAGGAGATATTTAATTATGATTTAATTTCAAACACGAACGTTCGTTACATGTAGATGTGTCACTCGACTCGCGGTAGTGCGACGGACGGTGAAAACGGTTTATAAAGGTACTTTTATTTAACCGTACTGTTTGGACGGAAGCTTGTTTGGATACGTACCGGTTCCATAATGCAACTTTAATGGTTGGATACCTTAAAAATATCCGGTCATAACCGTTTTAAGGTACCTTTTCAGTTAAAGCCCTAAAGTGCGTACGAAACGGTACCTTCGTGATTACCCCTCTGTTCTTGTTACTTAACAAAATATTACATTTAAGAGTCCGATTACGTGGCATCCTAAAGTTGGCAACATTCCTTGTATATTCTTTCCTTGAACATAGACATAAGTTTTTAATATCATAAGTTTTTTTTGTATATTCAAACTATATTACCTACTCAAACTATACTTAATATAATTTGTCTGCATGAAAGCGCTAATGGTAATATATCTTGCTCGTGGCGATGATAATATTTACTCCTCCCTGTCGACCGGCGTCACGCGAGGCAGAAACGACCAAACTAGTGTCGAGTTCACCACGTAAAGTGATACTAATTAATGACTAATACTGGTGGCGAGGTCCAGTGAAGCTATTTTGTTTTATTTATTGCCTTATCGAGCCCATAAGAGTTAGTTGGATGTACATAGTTTAATCCATAAATAGTCCCTTTGAACACGCTGTGTTCAAAGAGGAGGTATTCATATTTCCAATTTTCAAATCAATAAAGACTTGGCAACTCACGCGTGCCTCATCACAAAGGCTACAGTGGAACTTACAATTAGGCAGGCTTTAAGTTTATTCACAACCAACATGTACGTATTTGAATAACCTCAGTCAACACTTCAAAGTACAAACATACATACGACTGCACTGCAACAGGAGTCATACAGTCCTCATTCAATCGAACCGTACCGCGTCGCACGGCACTACACGCCAAAAACGCACGGGTTATCGGGCCGACATGCTACCATCACCTTCCCGCTGACATACTCGTAAAGTAAAGAGTGAAATATGCGACGCAGGCTAAAGAACCTTTGTGTCAGTGTTTAGTGAAAAGTCACAACATTTAGTTACCGAGTTACATGAGTTTTTGTGGAAGCGGGTGAAAAAGTGCCAAAATGGGTTTGTGTTATAATTGGGTTATTTACATCCTAAGGAACACATGTATGTACAAGAATACCAGTAAAATTATGTTTTCTTAGTATATTTTTCCGACCATAAAGTTTAGTAGTCAGGGTACCTTGTCACGGCATGTCTTACAAGCGTTTAAATTTTTAATATTTTTTCTAATATTACCACGCGGTTATTATCGCGGTTAGACAAATGCCTCTTTCTAATATAAGGTATAGAATCGGCCCATAGCAAAATGATTTTTGAGCCATGAACAAATGAACATTCAATGTTCCTTACAACCTTCACTATTAAGTCACTAAGGCCGGAATCACACTTACTTATGTGGTATCGTGTGTCGTGACGCGACCATGCTGAGGTTAGAGAGAGGGAAAATACCGATTCGGTATACTTCACTTACTGCAACCCAACCGCACCAAGGTCGCGTCACGACACACCACACCACATATTTAGGTGCGATTCCGGCTTAATACCTTACCACAGATGAACTATGTACGTGTATATACAGCTTTATGACGTCGCACACTACCGAAGTGCTTCTGTATTAATATTAATTGTTGATCTCGAATTTAGTCAGTGAAAAATTGAACTGTGATTTTGATTGAAGTTGTTAGATGTTTCATACCGCGTAAATACCTAGTTAATATTATAATTTTGATTGAAAGACTTAATGGATCACAAATCAGGTGCAGTTATTTATATAATTAAGTTAATTTTTCAAGTTTTACTCTGTTTATGTAAGATAAAATGACTTAGCGTGACAAGGTACCCAGTTTAGTAAAATGTTAAATTTTATGACTTACACGACTAAAACAGAAGTTTTTATATATAAAAACACATGGATTTCCGCAATAATTGTAGTAATAACATTTTCCTACAAATATTTCTTGCATTATAGGTACTAAATAGTGACTTTCGTGTTTGAGTTACTAAAGTTTAGTAAATGCTGTGACAAGGTACCCTAGTAACGTTTCCATACAAAAGTTTCGAGCGAGTCACTAAACTTTATTGTTAAAAAAATGCTTTAACGCCATTTCGATGATACCATCGTGGCACACCATGCTAAATATCGTTTAAAGGAGCGACCACACCGCTGCTCAAAATACGCTAACACACCGTAAACGCAGCAAAATGTATGAAGAATACGTGACGCATACGACACGTCAACGCGTATAGGCAGCGTAGCGTACCGGTGTGGTCGCTACTTTATTCTGTGATACAGCATCAATATACATAGATTTTTTTTGATTTTTAATATTATAAGTGACCTTTTTTGTTATTGTTAAAAAATGTGGTACCTGGTCTATTAAATTTCTCTATGATTACGGAGTTTTCTTTCATTCAATTATCCCAAAATTCCTTAGAATATGTAACTATAATGAGAAACTAACAGTTTTAATCTATTTTTTTTATGAATTGGCTATAATTAACACTTTTGAGTTTCTTCCGCCCTCGCATGTACAACCTAGAAAATCAGAATAATATACATGTTTTATTAGACAATTAACCTTTATTATAATTCTTTAACTTCCAAAGATTTGATTGATACCCTTCACTATAAACTTTAAATGCTATTAGACTATGATATGATGGTTTTCATTTTGATTTGTCTGATTTTATTATCTGTTATTTATTTTCATTTGATAGTATAGGTATAATAATTAATTAGTTGATAGGTAATTTAACATAAACAGTAAACATTTCAACATTTATTATTATTATTACATTATTTGTAATGCAGCTGTACATTTTGTATACACGTTGGACATTGTTTATTATTATTCCGCATTTTTTAATTTTTATCACTGTATTTATAACGATCACTAAACGACGAGTAGATACTATAAGAAAGTGTATGTATTGTGTTATAATTATGAAATTCGTACACTGAGATAAAATAAACTAAACTAAACTAACGTAATAGTTTTAGAACTGAAACATCTTCCTTTATTTTATTATAATAGTTCAGATACAGTCGAGTCTAAAGGTTGCGTTCTACGGTGCACGGTGCGGTATCGTAAGGTTGCAGCCTTTTGACCACTTTGCAGACCTTCACAGCTGTCCTCCGGGATTTCATTAGTACCTGAAAACGTGGGAAGATTCAAATATATTTGTACATCAAGATGTGCTGAAATAAAATCGTAGCGGGGATATATGTCAGTCTATGAAATAACGTATTTAGGTGTCGAAGGATCGATCATCTCGTTGGTTAGTCGTTCATATAATATAAATTTTAACATTGATAGTACCTATAATGTAGTAGCTACAAATAACAATATTAGTAACATGAATGATAGTTCTGAGTGAACAGTGTTAAAGAAAAGGTAGTACGAGTATGTATGGACTTAAGGATTCTTACGCACTTTGCATTTTTCATCTGACAGTATTAAAGTGCCTTCAGCAATTTACGTTTGTTCATGAAACTTGTCTTTCCCCGGTGGTCCCCTGAAGAAGTTTCTTGGCATTCATGACAAATTCACGAGAGCTCTAAGTTTTATTTCTAAAGTGTCGTTTCGGCGACAAGTTGAATGGAATTAGGCTCTTGGTCTTTAGGGTGTTTGGCATTGTGGCATGTCAGTGGTCTTTAAATAGGTCTTTAGTGATTTTTCTTTTCCTACTACGTAAATAGTAGATTACAGTGTATTTTTGCAGCTTCATAATGTACATATACATTATATTTTCATGGGACACTTATAACGTAGAATTGACGCCGTGCTGTTATGATCATAGACGGGCGGCGCGCTGCCCATACAAAACCTTGCATTTCGAACCGCCGTATTCTCCCATTTCTCCATCTTTATCCCTATGTGAATACAATTTCTAACGTACATTAAAAATCTTTTGGCATCCTGTAGCAGACGGTGGAGTTAGTCCATTTTTAGGGTAGGGTTTAGGGGTCTGTCTGTCCGTCCGTATGTCACAGGCATTTTACTCGAGAACTATTTGTAATAGATTTATTAAAAAAATTTTTTATGTGCGCACTCCATACATAAAACTGAAAGTCAAAAAAAAATTTTCATTGTAAGCCCACGTGTGGCACATCAATCGATAGGCCTTTCAAAATAAATATAAGGTTTCTAAGCATTTTTTTAAATTAAGTGAATAGAGTCGGAGATAATCACCCCAAAAGTCACTAAAATTGTGTCCCCCCCCCTCTAATTTTTGAACCGTGTATTTTTTAAATATGAAAAATTATGGCTTATTAAATTCTTTCAGCGAAAATTGTTTTAAACAACATCGGGTCAAAGGTTTTCGAGATATTTCTAAGAAACTGCCTTCCTTAAAGAAAAGGACGTAAGTACCATAAGATTTCAGTAACGATACGACCTTTTTAATAGGCACGGAACCCTTGTTGTACGTGGCCCGACACGCCCTTGGCCGCTTTTTTATTATCTTTTTATAAGCGGCTTTCAATAACAAAATCATAAAACGAGCATAGATAAACTCTTAGTTAATAATTGGAACTATAATGATTAGCTCAGGTGTAAATATGGCGGAGGAAATGCAAGTTCTTGTATGAGCCGCGCGCCAGCCCGCATTTCCTCTTAAGAGGTGGTAGCTATCGGTCGCTGCAAAAGAACGCATTACCATGTAACTTCATTACCAGACCCTGCATCCACAGGACGACTCTCTCTAACTGCCGCGTCCCGCCTTCAACCTTCTTAGTATTCTGGCCTTTTTCGCTAGATTAGCGCTCCTAGCCAAGTTAGTTCTGGATTTTTCTCATAGTTGAATGGGAACAGAGCTATAATGTAATTAAATTTCCAACTGGGGAATGGAATATGATGGCTTGGTGTTAACATAAGAATGTTGTATTGCTCAGTTACGTAGGTACATACCTACTTACAATACGAAACTTTATATACTTACTACATATTGAAGTTCATTAGGATATGTTCATTTTGTACACAAACTAGCTTCTGGCCGCGACTCCGTCCGCGTGGAACTCGTTTATATCATAGCTCCATACAAATTGTGTTATACACCCATTTATGTCACCCCCACAAAAAAAACTATCCTATGTTTTTCCCCAGGACTCAACCTATCTCCATAACTTTCATATAAATCGTTTGAGCGGTTTAAACGCGAAGAGATAACAGACAGATAAACAGTTTTTTTTATTAATATTAATATTAGTATAGATAGCATGGATTGGGGTGGTGACTACGGTTTTGTTTAGGTTTGACAACAACCCCCTACATCTAATATTTCCTAGCCTATGTTTCGGTGTCCCACTGATGCTCAAACGCCCTGCCCTTGTGTTTCGAATCTTTTAATTAATAGTTTCCTTTTTAGCTTAAAAACTGAATAACATGCGGCTCCCTAACCCAAAGCGAGTCTTGGCGACGAGTTTTTCATATTAAGGATCAATATCTTAAATTTAGTAATAACATTGTAAGTGTTCGCCGGCTGCGCCTGCGCCAGCGCTTCGTTAAGCCTTATTGAGCACATCGAGGACGCCGTTATCCGCTGACGTGTAATTATGCTAACTTCATAGCGATCGTAAAAGCAGACTAACTAAGTTAATAACGACCTTATTTGAACAAGATTTTATACGTGCAGATAGAACATTTTCATAGGGAAAGTGACAAAAATAGCTTGCCTTTTTACGAGCCGGTTGAATGTAAACCTGCAATCAAATGAAGTATGTAAATTTATCTAATCAAATCTCGAAGGGCGTTTCCTCATACCTAAGTGTACTTAAAAGTGTAAACGACCCGTTCGCAGGCAAAGCGAACAGCATATCAAGCTAACATTGACAAGTAGGTACCTACTTATGTATCCTCAGTGTTTGACTTAGCTTGAGTCTTGATAGATATAATGATACCTATATAATATACGAGTTCAACACTTGCAATACCGATACAACAAACCACAAAACAACAGTATGCATTTGTGTCTAGACACAACCCTTGGAAATGGTAGCAGTTTCGATGTTTGCCGGATCCCGCGATGTGTCCCGATATATCACCACATCTGTAGCTTCCATTACAGTGAAGTGAAACGGTTCCCTCTAGCCGCGACTCGTGCGAACGCGACAAAATACGTTCCGATAAGAGTGCGGTCGCTTCCAAGGCCAGTCTGCTGGGCGGCACACTCTAAGTGTTACCAGCATTTTAACTCTACGAGTATTCTTGTGGGTTTAGCCAAGCTGATGCCATGATGCGACACGGTGTCAAATTGTATACTTGCATTTCTCTCGTTCTTATCTGCCTTACTAGCTCAGCGAACGAAACCTAGCATCATTAACCGTTCCACAACAGAACGAACCTCAGAAAACATATCTCTCATTCCACATAACATTACCTAAATTTTTAACGGAGAAATTCATCTACGTATTTCCGTTGATCACTAGTTTTATTCATTGCGATCTGTTTGCATTTGTAAATGGTTTTCCTTGAAATAATGACTATGATGCACAAGTTTTCAAATTTTATACGTAATAGGGCATAAGAGTAGGTATAGCACCTTCAAAACACAAAAAAAAGGATATAGATAGAAACGTAGAAGTAAATGCAATACGACGTGGTACTGCAAACGCTGTGTATAATTGAACTGTGCCGATAGCTTGTCGCTTTTGTAAGGACCGTAGATACTACTTATTTACTCGTACTATCAGCAGAAACGTCGGCGGCAACGTCCTTCCCGCGCTGATGCCCGGGACCTGTTCTGGGTCATAACGTTTTATTTTATACTATTTATTTAATCGTATGGCGATCTGTACAATAATAATAATAATATAATAATAGCCATTTATTCCCGCAAAAACATTACAATAAAAACTTATTAATAACAGTTACATTGCATTTTAGAGAAACTAATAATAAGTACAGTGAATATAGGTTCAGCATGCAGTGAAGATTTGCATATACGTGTACATTGATAGAATTATAATAATTAAAACTAGATAAATGCATTTAAATTTAAACTTATCAAAAATATAAAAAATGCTTATCGTTTCAAAATTAAAATTGTAAACATTCTAAATGTCAGTATTTTAAAATCATTTGATCAATTCATTGTTACATCTGTATATTTATATGTTTAATAATTAGTATGAAAAATATAATTAATAGTAAGTAGGTACAATTTATTAAGTTATGAATTCAGATCTTTACCTATTTAAAAACTAAAATTTATGTCTGCATTAGATCTATGAGCATTTAAAATTAAATTAAAGTACTTATTTTTGTTTTTTTTTACAAGTTGATTAAATTAAATTAGTTTTTGGGGACCCAAGATTGGGCAAAGGCCTGATCTGTACAATAGGTAGGTGTATTTCTATGTGATATTTTTATAGGAGCGCCTACTTCGCTGAAACGGGTATCGCTTATTTAGGACCACCCAGGGGACACGTGCAGGGTTGTGTCAGATCCTGCGGACGCGAGCAACAGATTACCCTCTTTAGTGTAATGGTGGAAAACTAGAATCCGGCCTTCCTGTTGTTGGTAAGCGAGTAAACCCCGTTGCCTATGAACGCTTGTAACTCCAGAGCAATCACATGCCATGTACGTCACGTTCAATAGCGTCCTCCGGAGATCTGACGACGCACTGAGAAAAATGGGGCACTATAAACTTATGTAAATGCAGACATTTTTGACCAATCGTGCACGCACATAAAGTTACGCTGCCGGCTGTGCACAAAAAAATATGATTCCACCGTGAAGTCATCAATTCAATGACGTCACAAGCTCATTCGCAGCTCGCATTATAAAAAATCGCTCAAGGAATCATAATTGCCTTAAGCAAGAAAATTTATAGTGCACTGCTTTAAAATGCTTATTTTGGAGGCACTTTATATTATAATGCATGGCGATAACTTATAGTTTCGTATCATTATACTATTATGTGCGTTTGCATTATAATAATTGGTGCCTATCAAGTCGTGCCCCGTAATATTACGTGCCTGCCCATGATAGAACCATGTTTTTACATGCGAGTGCACTAAATGTTTTAGAGCTTTTCTACCTTGGCATCATCCTTTTAATCATTTCTATTTCTAATTAAAAACATTTTTTTTAATTAAACTAACATTTATTTTTAGTAAACATAACTACAAACATATCTAAAAACAGACACTATAACAGGCTAATAAAAAAACAGCACTTCGGGTCGGCTTCCAGAAACCCCTTCTTGCTTGCAGCCGGCAAAATCTTGTACATGCAACTCAGCAATATTATCGCACCTGCTATCTAGAATCGTCATCATCTGAAAAAAACCATTTAATTAAAATTCAGTTTTCTGAATACATTCTCATAATTAAGGACGGTTATACGTTTGAAACGTTTTGATTTCCGTCAAATAGTAGGATATTTAACACATACGTGTGGCTGACGTTCCGTGCGATGGTCTCCGAACCCGAAGTACATCATCAGGTCACCCAAGTTGGCTGCGCTATATCCTGGCTCATCTGCAGGAGATCATGGTTTTCAGGCAGCTTAACATATTTGTCAGTCGGCGTTTGCCGTGCGCGTTAGGCCCGGTCTGGCTTTCCCTCTGGCAGGCTTTTAGTATAGCCCACCTAAGGCGTCGCCTTACAGAGTGTTACGACCTGAAATATATTAAATTTATTAATTTAGTTGCATCAAAGCACATATTCTATGGGACAGAGAAGTAAACCATATACCTGAATCTCCCGGCATTTTTGGGTTTAGGAGTGCTGCAATCGGCTGGTGGTGTGTTGAACGATTCCTCCAGCAGCGGCAGCTAGCGGGCTGTCCCGCACTTGTAGTTAGTTGTGACTCTGGGGCTCAGTCAGCGGGTGTCACTCCTTGATTATCTAAGTCAAGGAAGTCCTGCTCCTCCCTGCCCAGAGCAAGCCGCAATAGCGACGAAAGATTGGTATAGCTGGTACACGCCTGAATTACCAAATAAAATTTATGTAAATTACACAATTATAAACTTGGTTCTCCAATCTACATTTTACGACTAACCATTTTAAATAATAGATAACTAGGTACTTACTGGCAAAGTGTTCGACGACTTCTTCATCAAGTCCCTTTTTCTGAGGAGGTCTCCCATCCCATTAAATCCTTTGTTCGACTCTGAATAAACACGCACTTCACGCAAGGTCAAGATTCGAACTGCACACTGTCCATCCAATCCACCCTCCAAGGCCTCTGCTTGCGAAACTTTTATGTGTATACGCACTATTTAATTACGGCTTTGCACTTTCAAACTTGCTGCATAGTCTGAAATATATACATGCATTGCACAAAACACCATAGTGCAATTCTTTGAACCATAAATTTCTACGCAAATAACGATATTATATGGTGCATTTGTGACGTCACTAATTTATCGTGCATTGATCACTGAATATTATTCGACGTTATGTATTTTTGGTGCTGTGTGCATAATATTGTATGCTACTTGCACGATAAAAGATAATGCATTTGAACTAAGGTTCTTATGTTTTGGTGAGGTTTATTGCACAATAAGTTCATTATCCAGCAGAATAGATTTAGATTCGTGTCACTATTTAAAGTGTTGCGCACTGATTTATTAGTGGCAAGCAGCGTATTTTCTACTGTTTGCATAATATTTCATTACGTCGTCTTTAATCCATTTTTCTCAGTGCGGTAGGCACATACGCCACTAGGATTATAACAGTACTTACGAGTGCCGAAGGTACTCCTAATTCTATTTAATTTTATTATACAGTTTTGGTCTTCTGTAAGTGGTAGGAGAATGCACAGATACGAGTAGCTTTTAGAATACAGAATTTCGTGGTATCAGCTTTCCAGCGAATGAAGTCTTCTTTTATTTTGTTCAAAAGTGTGAAACTGTTTTCCAAGTTAGCCAACCGTGGATGCTTGGAGTGGAGAAAAGCAATGTCTAAGTTAGTAGGCACAGTCAAAGGCAGAAATTGTTACGCGGATGATATACAAAAAAAATATCTTCGCAATATACCAATGTATCATTATTATCATCATAGGCCTTTAAAACCCTACCACCACCAATTCCTCTGTAATACTATTATAATAGTACATTACGTAACTAGGGCGGGGAATTCGTGAATGCCCCAGATCGCAGGTGTTTGTGGCCCGAACCGAAGGTGAGGGCCATAAATATGCGCTCTGGGGCTTTACGAATTACCGCACGTGTTGAGTACATACGTCTTCACCTGGCCACAATGCGAGTTTTCCCGTACGCTCAGCGTGCAGGAAAACTCGCATTGTGGCTAGGTGTGACGTCAATAATATAAGCATTCATTTAAATAAAACCTCAGAAGACCTCCAATGATTGTTTAAATCTAGTAATACTACGTGTAAGACAATAAACTCAACGCTGAGGACAATTCAGCAAAATAAACTAAGTTTGCGTAGTTTCGATTTCTAATCTAAGCTGACACCCAGCTTAGATTGCACTGTCAGCAATTGGCTTTAAGTATTTTCAATGCAATATGTGACGCTTCAAAGAAATTAAAGCGAAGTATTTTTACGGTCAGCTAAGTAGCGATTGTGTTCCACTACACCTTATGGAAAGTGACATAAAGTTATAAATTTGTACACGTCTTATTTAGTATGTTCTTCTATGAAGGTTTCGTGAATTGATCGGAAATTATCACTTTATAACAAATTTTGTAATGTATGTTATGTGTTCATATATCTCGTGGAAACCTAGTATGTTTAACGTTTGGCCAGGACGACGAGGTACCCTTTTTTCGTTGTTCTAAAGAGGGCTAAACTACAAAATCATGTGGTCCTACATAGTAGATTGCTTGGCTAAGGGCTAACATGTGGCTAACATAAACGGGTCGATGCACGTTCCGTGCCAGCGCGCCCGGAGGTGCAGCCGGCGGCAGCACGGCAAACCGCATCAAAGTGCAGCCGCGCTCCCCGCCCCGCCCACCGCACACAAAGATGGTTTGGCGCCCAACAGGTCACCCAGCCCAGGCGTTACGTGATCTCATGCTAATTGACAATTGTTTATGTGTCGAGACCGATATTCCATGTCTCAATAACATAATACGCGAGATATTGCATTATTATTATGTATCTCCGATTGAAATTCACGGAGCGAACCCCGCGGTGATTTGGAAAGCGTGCGTGGGGATATAGATCCAACGTAGAGGGCCCTTGGAGACGAAGTTTAATGTGATGTAATACCTACACCTGCTAGAACCCATTCACGGTTACAAAGGTAGCTACCCGTGAACCGGTTCCCGTTTCGGTTATTACTATTAATATTCATTTCGAGACCAGCTTGAAGGCTTGCAGTATCGCTTGGAGTGCCTGGGCTGTTGAAGAGAACACTACAATGTCAATAGGCAAAACGAAGATTTGTTAATGCGAGAAAGAAGAAGAGATGCGAAGATTAGTTGATAAGAGAAAAAAACAATACATAGCTACTATCTGAACTCGCAAAATTGGTGCTTTGACCAATGAGTGGCCTGTTTTACCAGCAGTGTTGCCGTCTAAATAATGCCCCGTAAGGATTTCTCCTTGAAGCTCAAGTGTCTCAAGGCTAAGACTTTACCGTCTCAGCCGGATCAATGGCGTAAACATACACCATAATCTGCGTCATTAAGGCGGCGATCCGCGTAATGCCCTGATGCGGTCATCTTAATTGGCCCGTCGTTGGCAACTACCGCCTCATGTTATCACTGTCATTAGCGTACCCGAACATTCACATTTCAAAATATAACGTCTCACACAAGTGCCCTTCGTTTGACTTGATGAGCGTTTTGCACCAAGGGGCTCTATGGCATGGGGTCAAAATGTAAAAGTAGTTTTCAATACGCAAAATTTTATGTTTATTATGATTAATCTGGTGGATTATGATAGGTGCTCGCAAAGAGACCTCTCCTAGTTCCGCCATCGGTGACCCTTATTTCATTGGGCATGACATTGAAGTTATCATCTACAGGTACTACTCAAAAGAGAATAGAGGCCACAAGTATGGTCACCGTTACGTGTAAATTATATTTATCAGTAATATATATCATCCAGCTATTAGACTTCAGTAATCAGTAGGTATCTTTATTGCTTTCACATATAACAAGCTACAAGGTGGTACATTATATTTGTTCAGCTATGAAACCCTGTAGGGCACTACAATATAACTAAAACTAAAAGTTTTGCAAGCTAGAAAAGCTTAAGGCTAACTATTAATTATTATTCACTAGCTTCCGCTCGCGACTTCGTCTGCGTGGATAAGGGATAAAAACTATCCTATATTATAATCCAGGCTATAAACTATCTTCGTGCAAAATTTCATCCAAATCGGTTGAGCCGTTGAAGCGTGATTGAGTAACAAACATCCAAACATCTAAACATCTAAACATCCAAACATCCAAACTTTCGCATTTATAATATTAATATATATATTATATTATATATAGTAGGATAAACAAAAATATTGAGCATGCAAGATATATCATCCAAAGTATAACAGATATATTGATCTGAGCTATATCTAAACTATACTATACCTATAAATTAACGTTAAAAAATATAGTTTTTGGAAGTTTATTGTACACCTTTATACACATGACGTGTGGACTAGAGGCGTGTATTTTTAATTTAGATGCTGGAATTGGAATTTTATCTATGTCGTAGGTTTGAGGTAGCAGGATTCTGTGGAGCTGGGAAGAATTTGTTAGGCTTTCTTAAAAACTTGCATAGCTCTAGTATGTATAAAGAGGTCAAGGTCATAATAATGAGTTTAGGAAAATGTGGGCTGCAACTATCTGACTTACATATACTAGCATGAAGGATGTTGGATTTGCCCCAATTTCACCACGGCTACAATTGTCAGTGACATATGTCGAGCTACAATTGTCAAGCGACAGGTGACATATTACAATTTTATGAAATATTTTCCATACAAATGCTTACAAACATGACAGGCATTTTGCTACAATTGTATGTATTACAATTATATTTTGAAACGAGAATTATTATTTTTAGTCGACATATTTGTAGAATTGTCGGTGAATCTTGACATGAGATTGAAGCTGTGTCGGATTTTCGTGACAATTGTAGCATTTCGTGGTTGCTACACGCGTAGTTCAAAATGGCTCTCCATGCGAGTAGTAGTAGTGACGCTAGTGATAGTAACAGTGATCTTGATGAATTCGCACATATAAGAAGATATAAAGACAGAATTAATTTTTCCTTTGATATTACGGATTTTTCATTTAAGGAAAAATTCCGTCTTAGTAAAGTAAGTGTAGAGTATTTAATAAATAAAATTGGTGCACGTATTGAACATCCAACGCCAAAAAACAAAGCTTTGACGCCTTGCCAACAAATTCTTTGTACACTGCATTGGATGGGATCGGGATCTCAATATCACGTTAGCGGAGATAATCATGGAGTATCAAAGGCTACCATTCATCGGTGTATCAAACGAGTTACGACTGCAATTGTAAACGAAATGTTTGGGATTGAAGTACGCTGGCCGGAGAATACCGACGCTATCCCGCATTTATTTAGGGAAGTTGCAAATATTCCTAGAATTGGAGGAGTCGTTGATGGATCATTAATACCCATTGATTCACCTCAGCAACATGAGTACATGTACGTTGACCGCAAAGGTAGGCATTCGATTAATACAATGGTTGTTTGTGGGCCAAATTTAGAGTTTTTTTACGCCAGTGCTAGATGGCCGGGATCCGTTCATGACGCAAGAGTGCTACGTAATTCAACTTTGGCTCAGCAGTGGGAGAATGATTGGAGGCCGTTCCCAAATGCGTTTTTGTTAGGAGACAGTGCATATGCCATGAAAAAATGGCTCATTACGCCAAACATCCCAGTTGAAATACCAATAACAGAAGCAGTTATGCGATTTCTACGAGCTTTTAAATGTACACGAAGATTAGTTGAAAACGCTTTAGGAGTATTAAAAGAAAAATTCCCCTGTCTCAATCATCTCCGTGTTCAACCTCTGAAAGCATACCATATATTTTTAGCATGTGTCACCCTTCACAACTTAGAAAAACGCCTAGGAGTGCAGTATTATATTCCGTATCACAATCCGATTGATAACTGTGACAATGAGAGAGATAATGAAGATAACGGTTACGACGATAATTATGCAATTGACTCTGAGGCGATTGAAGTGTTAAGGGAATTAATACAAGTGTATACTTAAGGAAATATTTAATAGACATATTATAAAAATAAATACAAATGCGTTTATTTCATTACCTTTAGACTACATTAGTATGTTACAATTTAATAAAGTACATATTATGAAAAAGATACGGGTAGGTACAGTCAGTAGCAATAGTTCCTAAGCGTCTGAGGTGTTCAAAATTACCGTCACACGCTCTTATTTTCTTGCAATAAGGTCGTGCCAAGTTCATTGTGCACACCTCGCCCGCTTAGCTACTTCTGCTGCTGACTGTACAGCTTGCTGAATTGAAAACCGCTAAATTGAATATTATAATCGATATATTATATATTATTATCAGCGTAATTGTGTACTTTGTAATTATAACATAGTAAGAAATAAGTATTCTACTAAAAGAGCTCGCCATCATACATAGTCAATAACCCTAGGTACAAAATAAGTTTGAAAAAAAAGTGATGACTATATAAGAAATTATATAATTTTAAGTTGTATTTGATCTAGTAAGTTGAACGTTTTCTTCTTCTTTGTCGACTAATTGAACAATATCTATTTGTACACAATTTTGCTCGTGATAAGGTGCTGTATAAGAAGAATGCGTTAAGTTCAATTCTTTCTCTAATTTAAATAATTCTAAATCTAATTTATATTTTTCTCTCTTATAAAGTTCAGTTTTCTCTTTAAGAAACAATATTTCAGCCTCTAATTTTTCCTTTTTCAAACGTATAACGGATTTATAGTGCACATTAGTTGAATTCGTATTATTTTGGGAATTTTGAGGAATAGGTTGACTAGTATCTTGTACTATGATAGTCTCAGCCGCCCGAGTTCCTGAGGATTCTGGAACAGTCAAACCCTCTAAGACTGGAGTGTTCTTCCCTATTATACTCATTATAATGTGATCAGTTTCATCAAATTGCCATTTTTTGCCTCCCGCAGATCCTGTTTGGTTACGATTATCCCTTTTTTCCTAAAAAAGAAATAATTATTACGATTATTGAAAGCTAAAATTACTAGTGTTTTTAATGAACGCCGTAAAGTCAATCAATTGGAATCCTAGGCCACTGTAGGCCAAATTAAAATAGTGTAAATAAAATTAATTTATTTCAGACCAATCGATCCATATTACCGCAACTAATTAATAATTCAAACTTGATAAATACTTACTATAGTCCTCTTTCTCCAATTTTGCCAAGTTGTATCTCTTAGATATTTCCAATCCTTGTCGTACACACCCATTTCATTCAAACGTTGAGCTATTTCCTTCCATTTATTAACTTTCATTTCGAATGTTAATTTGTTGTCAAATTTACCAAATAACACGGATTTGCTGTCGGAAATCATTTTTAAGATAGTTATCTTTCTTGCCATATCCATATTGGAATAATATTTTTGAAATAGATACTGTAACAATCCATATATTTGAGCGTAGATAATTACTAATTTAGTACCAACCATTATAATACTGAGGGTAGAAAGCCGACGGGTAACACTGGGGGGGGAATGTCATAGAAGGTTTTAAAACAGGTCCATCCAGCTCGGAACGGTCACTCCGTGATCAGATTCAGGCTAATGCAGTCGCATAGACTACGAAGCTGTAACTTTTGGTTGTAATTTCGGATTGCGCCATTTTGTACGAACGGTGTTATTTTGTAACGTGTTTTTAAGAGTGAGAATAAATTTGGTTATTCTAACAAACGTGGTTTTCCTCGTGTTCCCGCACAGAAGGTTTCATCTTCAGAAGTGAGACGAATACGCCCACAAAAGAGATGGAGCCTGATAATGAATCGGACCATGAACTCCGGAGCGAAATATGTCGAGGCGTAGCCGGTTGGACCAAGACAGGCGTAGTGATCATCAGGTACGCCTACGTACTCGCAGTCGTAGTCCATTGCGGAGATTACGCGAACAAGATGAAGAACTGGAGTTACAAAAGCAACGCGTTGCAACCTTGTTGAGCCAGCTGGAGGGTGAGAGAGCGAGTCGGCGAGAGAATGAGCGACGTGACACATCAACAGGGAGACTTAACCCCTCACAAGAGCGATCAAGGTATGACTCGGCATCAACTTTTTTCGATGAATTTCTTAAAATGATGAAAAATAGGCCCAGTGAACGTGAAAGTTTTGCTACCATAAATAATGTCATCCCTGAGTTCGATCCCTTATCCAAGGAACAGACAATTAGTGTATGGTTGGGCAAGGTAGACGAATGTGCTGAGATCTACGATTGGACCGAGCGACAGGTTATACATTATGCATTACCTAAATTAGTGGGGCAGGCTAAAATCTGGTACCAGGGCCTTCCATCTCTCAAACGTAGTTGGGTAGAATGGAAGACATTGTTGAAGGAATCTTTTCCGTCCAATGAAAATTATGCAGAGCTTTTAAATGAAATGCTTAAGAAACGAGCTCGTTTTGGAGACTCTCTAGAAATGTATTATTATGCTAAAATTAACTTACTAAACCGCTGCAAAATTTTCGGGAGGAATGCCGTCGATTGCTTAGTTCACGGAGTCGACGATAGAAATGTTAGAGTTGGAGCACAGGCGGCCAAATTCGAAAAACCAGAGCATGTGTTAGAATTTTTCAAGACTCTACGTGATAGTGGTGATAGAGGGGATAAGCGTATCTCCAACTTTAATGGGAACTCTCGGACTAGGGGCATTGATCATCAGCCGAGTTCATCAAAACCAACTCGAAATGCGTTTCAGTTAACATGTTTTAATTGTAAACAAAAAGGGCACCCTAGCTTTAAATGTCCTAAACCATTAATTAAATGCACTCATTGTAACTTAATGGGGCACTCTGAAACCGACTGCCGGAAGAAAAAACTTCCTACGTCGGATACGAATGTAAAATCGGTTTTGAAGGTTTTGATGGACTCGCCGGTTGCCGTCGTCTTAGCTTTGCCCAACAATTCCAGTAAGAGTTGCTCTGATAGTATAAGGGCTGACAATACAAACGATAAATATAAATTGACAATTAAGGTAAATAATAATCTTACATTGGCTCAACTAGATCTTGGGAGTGAGGCAACATTGATTCGGAAATCTGATGCTGAACGGTTAAACTTGAAGTGGTTAACAGTAAATAGTCCGTTTCTTCGTGGATTGGGTAACGTACCCTATCTACCAATAGGTAGGGCCTATGTTACAATCGAAGCACAAGAAGTAGTGGAGTCTAATGTTGAGGTGTACATAGTAGATGACCACCTTATAAATTGCGCAGTTTTATTAGGTCATTCATTCAGTGAACGCCCCAACTTGCGTATTACAAAAACTGCAACTGAGCTGTTGATCGAAAATATAGAATCAGATATTATAGTGAAGGTTCCTTTACTGGCTTCGTGTGATTTGATTGTACCAGTGGGTAAATTCACGTCCATTTGTACAAAGTCGCCTAATCTGGATAGCGGCAGACTCTATGTGCCTGGGTCGGTGCGTGGCGGTCTTAATAGTGAATATTACTTGTTGCCCGGAGAATACCAGCTAACTCAGGGTGCGTGTAAAGTGCTAGTATATGGCTTAGGTACAAAATCAGTTACTCTAAAGAAAGATTCGTTGATAACCCGAGCCAGGCATATTGCTCATGAAATAAGAGTTAACCTAGTAGAGGAGGACGAACCTACTCCAATATTTACAATAAATCGCGACGAGAATCTTTCTTTAGATGAACAAACGGAATTAGAAGAATTGTTAATTAAATACAAATCTTGTTTTTCATGGGGTATGCATGATTTGGGCTTTACTTCCATAACGGAAATGGCAATCCAGCTAAAGGACTCTGAACCCGTCGTTTACAGACCTTACAGACTGTCATTTCACGAGCGACAATTGGTTAAAGGAATGGTCGACGAAATGCTAGAAAGCGGGATAGTTCGCGAATCGTGTTTACAATATGCCAGCCCCATTGTGCTGGTGCAAAAGAAATCTGGCGAAAAACGGTTATGCGTTGACTATAGAGCGCTTAATAGCAAAACAAAAAGAGACCATTACCCCTTGCCAAGAATAGATGATCTCCTTGACCGATTGTCAGGGCAGTCCATTTTTACAACTCTTGATTTAGCGTCAGGGTATCACCAAATACCCATTGCCGAAGAGTCGAGAGAGAAGACTGCATTCGTGACCCCAGACGGTCAATACGAGTATAATCGTATGCCGTTTGGACTAGCGAATGCTCCAGCAGTCTTTCAACGGGTTATACATAAAGTCCTCAATGATGCTCAGATTAAACACTCTATCGTCTATATGGACGACATATTGATTCCATCGAGAACCGTTTCTGAGGGCATGTGCCGTCTGGAAGAGGTTTTAATCGCATTACGTAAGAGCGGCCTCACACTAAAACTAGAAAAATGTCATTTTTTTAAAGAAACTATAGATTTCTTGGGCTTTGAAGTAAGCAAAGGTGAAGTCAGACCAGGTTCACAAAAAACCCTAGCAGTGGCCAGCTTCAAGACCCCTAGCAATCAGCATGAGGTCCGCATGTTTCTCGGTCTAGCTAGTTTCTTCAGAAGGTTCGTCAAAAACTTCGCTACTATAGCGAGGCCATTGACGGGCCTTCTGAGGAAAAACGTTCCGTGGAAGTGGACTGACGTCGAAGAAAAGGCATTTGAAACTTTGCGGAGCAGTTTGATTCGGCGGCCGATACTGGCATTGTATGACCATACTGCAGAAACGCAGCTTCATACAGATGCCAGTAAAATAGGCCTTGCCGGAATCCTACTGCAGCGGAAGGAGTCAATGCCGTTAAGACCAGTAGCGTACTTCAGTCGCCAGACCACCGCAGACGAGCAAAAATATCACTCCTTTGAATTGGAGACACTGGCGGTGCTTAATTCCCTAAGTAAATTCAGAACTTATCTGTTAGGCATACCATTCACCATAGTCACCGATTGTCATGCGTTGCGATCTACGTTCACAAAAAGAGACCTCATTCCGCGCATATCTAGGTGGTGGATCCAGTTTTTGGAATACGACTGCTCTATTGAGTATCGTCCAGGAGAAAAGATGTCTCATGTAGATTGTCTTAGTAGGAATCCGATTCCGGATGAATGTTCAGAAACAAACATTCTCGATGTGCTTCCTGTCAGTTCCGAAGACTGGATCACCACTGTACAGCTAGGAGATAGTGAAATAAGGCGTATTAAAGATCTTCTTGAAGACCCTGAAACTGCTAAGGTCGCATCAATTTATAAGGAGTACAAAGTCAAAAATGGCAGGGTATTCCGAATTATCGATGATAAGACCGAACGGTGGGTTGTGCCAAAAGGAGTACGTTGGCAGTTGCTCAAGTCCAATCATGATGACGTTGGCCATTTTGGATTTGAAAAGACGCTTGAAAGAATAAGGTCATTATTTTGGTTCCCCAAAATGCGCAGATTCATCAAAAAGTATGTCTCTTCGTGCTTAGCTTGTGCTCATCATAAACTACCATCAGGTGCAAAAGAGGGTCTGTTACACCCAATCCCAAAGGTAGAAATACCCTTCCATACCCTCCACGCTGACCACCTTGGACCATTTGTACGAAGCAAAAGGAAAAATTCGTATATTTTAGTCATAGTAGACTCGTTCACAAAATATGTAAATATAACGCCGGTGCGTTCGACCAAAACGAAAGCAAGCATAAAAGTCTTTCAAGCATTTTTCTGCTTGTTTGGCGTACCGACACGCCTTATTACTGATAGAGGTACGAGCTTTACGAGCAAAAAGTTTGAAAAATTCATTGCATCTAACGGAATCAAACATATTCTTAATTCTGTTTCCACGCCTCGTGCAAATGGTCAGGTGGAAAGGTACAATAGAACCATTTTATCCGCTCTAGGAGCCATGACTCAAGGCAAAGGAATCATGGGATGAATATGTACAGGAAGTACAGCTGGGTATAAATACAACTGTGCATGAAGTTACTAAAAGGGCTCCAACTGAACTACTTTTCGGAAGAAAAACTTCATGTCCGTCACAAGGCGTCTTAAATCAGATTTCAGATGAAATAGGCAGTGGAGCTATTGATAAGTCTCTAAGCGATGTAAGAAGCGAGGCAAGTCAGGCTATAAGCAAACACCAAGAGATTAATAAAAGGAGGTTTAACCGTCGTCGGAAGCCTGCTACTGCTTACAAAGAGGGCGATTTAGTTCGAATAATTAGAGCGGTGCCTTCCGGGTCAGGTAAACCCAAAAAGTTAGAGCCCAAATGTCAAGGCCCTTACAAGATCAAAAAGGTACTACCTCATGACCGTTTCATTGTCGAAGACACACCTCTGACTAGAAAAGGTAGACGTTACGAAGAAGTTGTGGCAATCGATAAAATATTTCCCTGGTTAAGTTACAATGTTGATTATTCCTCTAGTGGTGAAAGTGACTAGGAAATCTAGGAATGCAATTAGTAGAGCCGTCAGGGGAGGATAGGTGGTCCAATTTTCACGTTCACTAATCACTTCTAATAACTACCTGCTTGTATTAAATTTAATAATGTGAATATTCCTAGCTACTGATGCCTAGTCATAAAAAAAAAGAGAGAGTGAGCGTAATATCATTAGAGATGATATTACTTGTGCAGCAGCGGTCATTAGAGATGAACCCAGCTCTAAATAGCGAGTGATATTATAAAGCGATTCCAAACCTTAAATTAGTTACCAAAGTGATTTAATATATTTAGCCACATAGTTGGATTAGTTGGTCTTAAAATATCGTTAAGATAAATGTATGTAGAGTATATTACATGACCATGTGTATGACATTTTAATTATATAGATATAAATTAGTAAAATCGAAATAATTGTTTTTGAAAGCTGCACATCACATGACAATGTAAATAATCTTGGGCTAATTTGAATCTTTTTAAATTAGAACGAGAGGACTCGTTGCGAGCAGGATGGCCGACTGTAACAATCCATATATTTGAGCGTAGATAATTACTAATTTAGTACCAACCATTATAATACTGAGGGTAGAAAGCCGACGAGTAACACTGGGGGGGGGGAATGTCATAGAAGGTTTTAAAACAGGTCCATCCAGCTCGGAACGGTCACTCCGTGATCAGATTCAGGCTAATGCAGTCGCATAGACTACGAAGCTGTAACTTTTGGTTGTAATTTCGGATTGCGCCATTTTGTACGAACGGTGTTATTTTGTAACGTGTTTTTAAGAGTGAGAATAAATTTGGTTATTCTAACAAACGTGGTTTTCCTCGTGTTCCCGCACAGAAGGTTTCAATACTAACACACGCACACAAGAAATGCTAGTTTCACGAAGAAAATTACTCAATGGCGGGAATTGATTTAATAGTTTTAATTTGGTTTTATGAAAAAGAGAGCAAAGGCATTTATATTCAGCCAATAAAAAAAATATCGATCCTATACGGAAGCAGCGGTTTGGCAGTTAATAAGTTGGCAAAGCGTACTTAGATTATTATTTTTAAATTAAATAATATTTTTGAATTAAATAAAACTTATTGTTGTTTGAATTAAATACTATAGATTAATTAGCGAGAGCGTGGAATGGCATATGTAGTGGCTTTACCGTTAGCATGAAAATAATAATAGGTATTTAAAATAAAAACTAGCACAAAATATTTAGATTTTCTTATTACTTCTTCTTCTTTATTACTTTAATAAATAACAAACGTCTTTTTATACTGATATGCTATGCTAGTATGAGAAAACGGAAAATTCAAATTTAAAATGCCTGTACAGACAAATTACCACTACATATAATAATAGCTCTCGCTAATTTATCTATAATATTTGATACATTTTTCCCTATGTTTAGTCGTGACAATTGTTTTCGACAATTGTCGCACCTGTCATCGTGGTGAAACTGATAATTCCACATATGTCATATTTTGATACAATTGTCGCACCTGTCACGATGGTGAAATTGGGGCCGAAGGATGTGAGACATATTAAGAAGCAATAAGAATTCCAAGGCCGTCTGAGAAGTTGGAACTGAATCTCCTAACCGCTCTAATGGCTCCACAAATATTATGTGACAGATATTTTTTTATGGCACCCCGGAAAATAAGTTATATTCAAGAAAGAGTCTTAAGAAGATTTTTGAATGTATTTACCCATTTATAAATTGCTTTTAAGTGGGTTTGCCAAAATAGTAGACTTTAAGCGGTCGTTAGAACCAAAATATTTTTCTTTGACGATAAAATGAACAAGATAGTTAATTCTTGTTTCCCCCGTGTCCACAAATAGATTCTTTTCGTAAGAAACCCAATAAAATCAAAGCGGAAGGTATAAATGGCGAACTTAAGTCTGTCCAAGCAAAAACTTCCCAAACAATCCAAATGCTCTAGATAGCTCTTCAGAGTAGGGTGCCCATACAGGATAATAAAGCTGGATATTTTCAGTCGTCACTTCTCAGTTGATGGATTGGGAGCTAAAATCTCTGAAAAACGATCTACGCACTCTCGATCACTTATCAGCAAATTCTCTCTCTACTCTCGTACTTACATCATCATTCTCCTAGCGTTATTCTCGTGTTGTGCCCCTAAAGGAGCCCGGGGTCCGCTTTGACACCTAATCCCAAGATTTGGCATAGGCACTAGTTTAGTTTTTTAGTAGTTTTTTTAGGCACTCGTACTTACATAATATGTGATTATATAGAATCTAACGGTCTTAATTCTGCTGCGATCACGCAGAGAAAATCCTAGCATAAGCAATGGAGAGCCGTTGCCCTTATTTTGAACCTTTTTATGAGGCCCATAGCACAGATTATATAATAGTTCTACGAAGAGATACTGAAGTCTGAATAAAAAGGGAATACCTACTGTTTTCCATGCCTACAAAATTTAACAATGGCGCGACCTTGAACACGAGGGTCGTTGCCCGCTCGTGCCGGCCAGTCGTCGTTAGGGTTGGATTAGTTATTTTATAATTAATAGTTGACTAAAATAAAATCGGGTTATTTTTGGAAATAATCTTCATAAATCGTTTTTATTATGGTGTGTCTACAATTGCTGTATATGTAGTGTTCAATGCTTTTTTTGCTTTCTTTAAATGTTCGGTTATTAAACCCATAGGTAGTAAGCGACCACGTTTCGGTGCTATACCGGGTGTTTGCTCCATCGTTTGCCAAATTAAAACGGCAGGTAGGTTGGGTCAATAGCTATCTTTTCCGGCCTCCAAAAAAAATTTGTGTGTACTGGTATTTTTTGTATTATTTTAAAAATAATTTTGAAATTTCCTATATGTTTACGCGTTTCAATTTGAATAAAACAAAACGAGGAAGTGGTAGAGCCAATTTTTTTATTTTATTGTAATGTGTAATGTTGTACGGCTCTATCAAACTCAAAAATATTGGCAAGTAACGTCTATTTATTTTTTTATTACCCTCGAAAAAAATCAAGATTCAAGAAATTCGTCTTGGGTAACTTTGATTAGCAATTAAAAAAAAAACGAAACATGGCAATGTTCTTAAAATTCTTTTAAAAAGTTCTTTAGTCTGTCTTCTATCTAATTATGTGCAATAATGCCAAAAAACCTTCAATGAACTTTATTAATTTGCCAATTTTGTGTAAGGGACGCACTAGGCTCGTAACTGCCAAGCGATAAAAAACATACTTTCGCTAAATACGAGTAGTAGATAAGCAAGACTTGCAGATTGACGACGAACGCACGCGTAGCATCTGAAAGGCTACCGCGAAACGAAAATGAATTTCTGTCGCTCGAAGTTGCAAGTGTGACAGAGAGGGAGATACATCTGGGTTTGTAACCAAATTTGCTCTTTAATAACGACGAATGTGGGATAAATCTTTATGAATTTCTGAAATCATTATCCAGATTCCTGTTTGCAGGTAAACCTTTTTTTTCTGAATCACGATAGGCCTGTGAGCACAACAACTAGTATTTGACACAACTCATTAAAAAAAACGTAATGCCGCGAATTTTCATTGTTCTAATCTTAAAAAGTTTTTAGTTTTGTTACTGTTTCTGTTAATCGTACTTATGGTTACTTACTTCATTGATGTTCAAATTCCTAGTTTCGCGTAAGCGTCGGTAAGTTTTTGAAACGTGTTGCGGGTTGGTAAGCGTCTATTAGGGAATCGTTCCTGGTACATTCTTTGCGCAGTTCGTGCAACACCATTAGTTTTTCCGTATGCCGTCAAAATGTCCGCATATTCTTCATTCGTGAATGTAGCCAATAACAAAAAACCAAAACTCAACAATAACAAGATTAACAGAAACAGTAACAAAACCAAAAAACTTTTTAAGTTTAGTAGAGTGAAAATTTGCGGCATTGCGTTTTTTTAATGAGATGTGTCAATTACTAGCTGTTGTGCCCACAGACAAATCGTGATTCAGAAAAAAAGGTTTTCCTGCAAACAGGAATCTCAATAATGATTACAGAAATTCATAAAGATTTATCCCACATTCGTCGTTATTAAAGAGAAAATTTGGTTACAAACCCAGATGTATCTCCCTCTCTGTCACACTTGCAACTTCGAGCGACAGAAATTCATTTTCGTTTCGCGGTAGCCTTTCAGATGCTACGCGTGCGTTCGTCGTCAATCTGCAAGTCTTGCTTATCTACTACTCGTATTTAGCGAAAGTATGTTTTTTATTACTTGCCGGTTACGAGCCTAGTGCGTCCCTTACACAAAATTGGCAAATGAATAAAGTTCATTGAAGGTTTTTTGGCATTATTGCACATCATTAGAAAGAGAACAGACTAAGGAACTTTTTCAAAGAATTTTAAGAACATTGATTGCCATTTTCAGTTTTTTTTTTAATTGCTAATCAAAGTTACCCAAGACGAAATTCTTCAATCTCATTTTTTATTGAGGGTTAGTAAAAAAATAAGTAGACGTTACTTGCCAATAATTTAGACTTTAATGTAACCGTACAACATTACACATTACAATAAAATAAAAAAATTGGCTCTACCACTTCCTCGTTTTTTTTTTTATTCAAGTTGAAACGCGTAAACATATAAAAAATTTCAAAATTATTTTAAAAGTCACAAAAGCCATGCCGTTATTTATGATTTACTCAATAGTAGGTACGAAAGTAACATTGCCTTATGATATAGCTGTTGGTGTAAATAGGTTAAAAGTGCATTTCAAAGAAAATTTAAAGACACAACTGTTGTGATGAAACCACATAGGTCGTACCTACCTATACGATAATCCATCCAATTGTGAAGACAATTACAATATGCTAAAAAATATACCTACCTACCTACTGTAGGGTAAAGAAGGGACTCGCCTTCTAAACAGGTTATTGGAGTAAATAGTTATGTAAATAAAATACGAAATTATTTAGATATAGTCAAGGCAAGAGTACCTAATCTCTACGCAAATCTCTCACACAAAATGCAGATACCTGGCGACAATCATTGCTATTGGTAAACACATTTTAATCAGTATCATTTAATTTAGAGACGTCATATAAAGTGGTCACATCTATAATAACGCATTATCTAAGTACGATTCATACAAGAAAATTACTAAAATATAACATTTTTACAATCGCAACAAGAGAGTAACACCATGGAAAAATTAATAGTAAGTAGGTAACTACCAATTAAGATAAAGACAAAAGGAACACTTTCTTTATTGATACATATTAGTTATCAACATTTATACAAAAGTATTACGACGAAAGAGAGAACTATATATAAGTATATAATAAAAAAAACCGGTTCCGTACCATCCATATCCATACTAATATTAGATATGAATTCGAAAGTGTGTCTATCAGTCTGTCTATCTGTCTGTCTACAACCTCTTCACGCTTAAACCGGTGAACCGTTTTGGATATAATTTATTATAGTATAGAGGTAGCTTGAGTCCCGCGGAAGGTCATAGGATAGTTTTTATCCCGGAAATCAGTCTCTTAAGGGATGAATTTCGGAGTTAAAGTTTGTATCGAGCTACGATATAGACGAGTTCCACGCAGACGTAGTCGCGGGCAGAAATCTGTTATCCATAAAAACGGCAAAAAAATCACGTTTGTTGTATGGGAGCCATTTTTAATACTTACTTTATTCTGTTCTTTAGTACCTATTTTTTGTTGTTATGGCGGCAACAAAACTAAATCATCTGCGTAAATTTTATTCGTCTAACTAACACGGTTTATGAGATACAGCCTGGTAACTGACGGACAGCGGAACCCTAGTAATAAGGTTCCGTAGGTACTTACTAACGAAGGTAATCATAACAGCGATCACGATCCTCAGGAGGGAGAGAACAACTGATGAGAGTGAGTGAGAGTACCTAGGTATATAATCATTTTAGTTTCTAATGTGGAAAAACACATGTTTTTAAAATGGCCATATTATTTTATAGCACAACTGAAATACCCACCTACGAATAACTTAGGTATATATGAACTCTTGTGAAAAATAGGATCACTTTCGCGGCCGATTTGGCGGGCGGATTCATATATATATCATGATGGTTATAATAAGATAATGTGAAAAATAAGTAATAATCACTTACCCACGGCGATGCACTCGAAATTTTCCTCAGGTTCATCTGTAGTGTAAAAAATGTATTTATTTATGGGTGCTTTAGGTACCAAACGCGCTTGCAGCTTAGCGATATAATTTAGGGCAGGTAAAGAACAAGTATTGTACGATAATTACTGAATTATACAGAGAATTTTAATTTTTGTTGATGTAAGAGACACTATAATGTAAAAAACAATTCAAAATCAATATCAAATCCAATGTTAGAGACAATAATAAAATAGCCACGATCATATACCTACTACAAAATGTGATGGCAACTGCTTTAGGTACTACACAATTGCCGGCAAACAACTTGAGGAGAGTGCGAGGATGTTCAAGTTGGTTGTCAAGAACTGTACCTCATTAGCAGGTTTTATCAAAAAAAATAACTAAAAACTAACCTTGAAGAGATAGAATTGATGTTTTTGATCGCGTTGATGACCGTCGTTCGCGTTGAGTTGCTGAAGAGTTCTTCATCTGAATAATACTTGCCTACCTAATTGTTATTTGTATTTAATTTCCTGACAAAGTAACCAAACGATAATAGAACTAACGAGTATTATAGCATTTATTTTATTCCAGTTTCGTCACATGGCTGGGTGTCTTTATGTACTACTTTAAAAGCACGTATGTAGATTTTCCAGAATATTAAAAGTAAGATATCTCTCGTGGTACCTCCCTTACATGTAAATTGGTGAAGTATTTTGTTTTTGTCGGTAAACCTATTGTGCGGGGTATCGTTGGATAGCTTGTTCTAAAATGTTGGGTTTTCTAAAACTACTTTTCAACTCAGTTATGCGTTTGCGAGATAATGGGATTTAAAGCCCTAATTTTTGTTCGAGTCATGTGTCCCCCCCTCCCCTGCCGGCTACTACTGGGGACGTGAAAAAAATCGTGGCAGTTAACGAGTAGTAGACATAACTGGTTAACTGGTAAGAAATGCACTTAATTTCGGGTGCATCATCATCCCCCTAGCGTTACTCCCGGCAGTGTCCCTAAAGGAGCCCGGGGTCCGCTTTGACACCTAATCCCAAGATTTGACATAGGCACTAATTTTACGAAAGCGACTGCCATCTGACCTTCCAACCCAGAGGGAAAACTAGACCTAATTTCGGGTGCATATACATTGTCATTGGAATTTGAACCTTTTACCGTGGAAAGTAGAGTTGCTTTTTCACGGCACGTTATGTTCAATAGGAAAAACCTTGTCATTCAGGTGGTCGCTAACCGAAGGTGGTCGCGTGACCGGCGAAGCGACCCTATACATTGGTGTCTTATAAAAATAATCATATTTACGATTATTTACGAGGGTAAGCTATAATAAAAACCCCAAAAGCCCCTTTTAAGTCCGCATTTTGTGACAGACGGGCAACTACGGAACCCTACCCTGCGCGTGGCCCGACACGCACTTGGCCGCTTTTTGATAGTCGGTTTAACTCTATGAAATCTCACCGACAACTAAAATCGTCCCTCACTCAGCATGCATCTGAATTCAGAGCGGAGCACTAATAGACTTAGCAAACGGAATGGTGATTTCGCCCCAATTCCCATGCAATTTTTAACGAAATTTCTTATTTTTTTATGGAATTACGTTGACTGTGTTTAAGGCATGAATAATGGTTTTGTTAACCACGACGCTCACTGTTAACGGGAAAAACTTGAGCTTACATATTTTTGTACATAGTTTTTTTTAAACATGTAAATTTTACGGTGTACCCTTGTTTTTTCGACATCGAACATTATTTCATCGACAACGATTCATCGAAACTTTAGTACTAGTAATATTGTTTGGCATTATTTTATTTCAACTACTATTTATTTAAAATCTTACTACGTAGAAATACTATTCAACGAATATAACTTAATCGCTGATGTGTTTCAAATTATCTTAATAATTGGCACAACTACAAAACATTTTATTTTTATTTGGCTGTCAAAACAAGTTACAGGCAATTAGAGAAATACAATATTAGCATAAAGGTTCCGATCTGGACTATAACTCTAAACATGTGTGCACAGAAAGAAAGAAAATTAAGGAAAGTAAGGGCGCTAATCAGGTAAGAAGTACAACTAATTAAAACTACTAAAAACTAAAAACTAAAAAAACACTAGAAAGTTGGTTAATGTGAACGCAGCCTACGTGCAGAAAATACCATTGATAGATTTTTTAAACGAGGGTAGGCTACAATTAAATATGTCTATGGACGGATTCTCGTAAACGGTTTCGTTGTACAAGCGACTCATTCTTGTTACAGGATTATAAATTGAGGTGTTGTTTCTACAAATTTGAAGCTGAAATATTTTGGGTGAAGGATTGCGAGATTTGTATCGAGTGATGAAGTTTAGAAGAGATAGAAGGGTGGGACTGTCAATTTGGGAATGTATGATTTTATAAAGTACTATTAGTTCACTGCACTTCCTACGACTTGCGAGCGATGGAATGTTGAAATGCTTAAGCCTGCTGGTATATGATCTGAGGCTGCGACCAAGCCGAAGCCTGTAGCTGAGGATATTGAGAAACTGTTTTTGTACTTTTTCCATTCTATTGATGTGGGTATTATAATAAGGTGCCCATATTACGGATCCATACTCTAAACTTAGGTACAATATAAATATTTTAAGACATAAGTATACGTTTTTTATGTCCTTGGTGGATCGAGATATAAATCCATTCAACTTGATTCCTTTTGAGATTAAGTAATCATAATGAGAATGAAAAGTTAACTTATCATCGAAGCAGATACCAAGGTCCCGAATCACAGATGTGCGGTAAAGCGTAAAATTATTTAGGGAATAATTAAAAATTAACTTTTGTTTAGATGTTGAGAACGAAATAACATTACATTTGTCTGTATTCTGGAACATACGGTTTGTGATGCACCATTCCGCAACTGTATTCAGATTACTCTGCAGCATTTCGCAGTCTTCACAATTTCTGATTGTTGAGTAAATCTTGAGATCATCTGCATACAGTAAGCATGGACATGATAGACGCTCGACGAGGTCGTTAATAAAGACGACAAAAAGAAGAGGCCCAAGGTGAGTCAGGCACGCCTGAGGTGGCTTTTACTGAATCAGATAGATGACCTTTAACACTTACAAGCTGACTCCTATTGTCAAGGTAAGATTTAATCCACCTAAGCAAGTTACCATGGATTCCATATCCTTCCAATTTGTATATTAGGATGCTATTATCGACTTTGTCGAAAGCCTTGGAGAAATCTGTGTAAATTGAATCTACTTGAGCTCTTTTTGCAAATGCACCGCAGATATAATTGTTGTAAATTAGTAGATTACTTATTGTCGATTTATTAGAGACAAAGCCATTCTGATGTGAGGAGATAATAGTTTTAAAGTGGGAAAATAAAGAACTGTACACAACTGATTCAAACGCTGGCAGTATACTAATTGGCCTATAATTATTACATTGGTTTTTATCGCCCGTTTTATGGATTGGTATAATATGAAAAAGTTTCCAGGGGGAAGGAAACGTACCACTCTTAATGGATCTATTGAAAATTAAATGGAGTGGTAGGCAGAGCTCGTCACAGCAGATTTTTTATAAAAGATGGAGGAACGCCGTCCGGACCAGCTCCCTTACTACAGTCAAGTCTCTTGATTGTAGCTCTAATATGATTAATGCTGACATATATTATATGTCACTTAAGCTGTTGCTAAGAGACGGACTCATTGGGAAGAAATATTGTGCGTCGCTCGATGGTTCTTCAAAAACGGCACCAAAGTTGCTGGAAAACATTTGAGCGACTTCGTGCGCATTCGATGATACCATATTTGTATACTTCATAGTTACAGGGATAGAATTATTGCCTTTTTACCATTCACATATTTCCAAAAATATTTAATGTTTTGTTTGATTGAAACTTGAACTGAATCAATATAGGAATTATAACAATCGTCTATTAGTTTTTTACATCTTGTTCTTAGAAGGTCGAAAGTGTTGTAGTCAAGAGGATTACCAATTTTTTTATAACGTCTATGGCACTTTAGCTTTTCCTTTAAGGAACGGATTAAGAAAGGACTAAACCAACATGGTTATGTTTCTGTTCTGACTCTTTTCAAAGGTATGTGTATAATTATTTCGTTTAGCCTTTCCTGGAACATCAGTACAGCCGTATCCGAGTTGACACCCATAAACAGTCGCTCCCAGTCAACAGAAGCAAGCTCTCTCCTGATTTCGGCATAGTTACATTTATTGAAGATAGGTCTAACCTGGAAATTTGGAGTAATAGTTTTTGCTGGCGAGGCGACCATATCAATGTCCACAAGCAAAGGGGGTGATGATCGTCTGCTCGACTTAACGGAATACTAGCTCCGTAGACATTAATATTTACTAAAGTTGATAGTACTAGATCCAGAAACCGATTATTTTTATTAGGAACATTGTAAAATTGCTTAAGATTAAGTAACGAGATGGTATTCGCTAATAATTCGCATTTGACATCATGCAAAGGGGAAGATATTATCATTTGCGAAGAATTAGGCAGCTTTGTCCATTTCATATGTGGGAGGTTAAAGTCACCTATACATAGTATTTCAACTTCACTATTTAATCGTGACAGTCTTTTATGCAAATTCGAATAAAAAGGTGTCAGCTTAGACGTGTGAAGGTCAGGGGGTAGGTAACAAAGGCAAATTAGTAAAGTGGTACGGTGGACTTCAACTCGAAGCCAGATATCCTCAACCTCGCTTTCCCATGTGTACAAGCGCTCTGTCAGTCGCCTATTAACGGCGACCGCTACCCCGCCACCTTCAGTTTTACTGATTGTAGTGGATGCGCGGTCGCGGCGGAAGATGTTGTACTGAGAATCGAGAAACTCTGCGTCGTAGTCGTAGACACCGTCGTTTAAATTTGTTTCAGTAAAACAAAGTATGTCATAATTGCAGTTAAGAATGCTAAGATATAGTTCCTTTAACTTACTTCTAATTCTATTCACATTTTGATAGTAAAGTAACATATTTTTAAACAGGACACATAATTAATATATAAGTAGTAAAGTGTGATTAGACTAATATTAACTAATATCTAAACCCTACAATTTATTTAGACACTTGGAATCCTTAATGTGTATGGCGTTCGATTGCTCGTTCTTACGAACATAAATTTTACCATAACGAGTTCATACGATTTTATAGTCTTTGGATTTGGCCGCTTTTCTGGTTTCAGCGAAAAGCGCTTTGCACTCAGGGGATAGATGTTCCACCACGAAGATCCGTTTGCCCTCACCGGCGATACCTAGGTGCGAACTGTTGAGTAACTGGTCAGTGGGCTCCGTGGAGTTTCTTGCTGACTTGTTGTGACGACTGACCATTGCTAGGACTGAATCACGGATAAGCGGAGACGAGAGTGATACTAAGATGTTTCGTGGTCTGCTCGATTTTGCATTGTAATTCATTTCTTCGACGTATTACTTTAATACAGTTTTATATGGCCTACTGCACGTTTATACATTATTCAAATTATGTAGTTAATTGTGTGACATACAAATTTATACAATATGTATGTATGTAGTATAAAACTAAGAATCATTAGTGTAATTCTTTTATTACAAAAAAATATCAGGGCGGACAAAAACGGCTTGTCATACGCGAACTCTGTTTTAGGTCAGTTAGGTTAGGGTTCACTTGTGTCCCTCAGACCAGAAATAGACACCCCGCGCAGCGGGGTAGCGTCGACTCGCTGCACGGCAAAAACAGGTTAAAAACGTTAGAGATTCAGATATAGAACCGAAATAATTTTATGCGGAATAAATATTATTACATGTAAAAAAATAAATTAAAAAAACTCGAAATGAAAAGCCATGACATGAATTTTATTGAAATAAGTCAACTACCAACTAAAAGACCTCGGTTCAAATTACCTAGTATCGAGTCCTCGACGAAATGCCTTGTCGATGAAATGAAAGTACTTGTAACGTTGTCTTTGAAATAATATTCGATTAAATGTTTATCGGTAATTCAATGGTAAACCCAATTTTACATATAATTAATTTGATTTCCTTCAAATTAATTATCTGGGATACGATCTCAATGGATTTCGGTTGGTATAAATTAAGCTTAGCGGCGAATCACTGCATGCAGAATTTAAATGAGATATAACAATCATATAGATTTACACCGGTTCCAACAGCTTTGTCAAAACCAAATTCAACTTCGCGAATGAAGGTGGCTTTGTGCATAGTGAATAAATATACAGTAGCCGAGTCGTCTATAATGTAAATGAATCCCAATGTTGGGGAACCGACATGTACTTGTAGCGATGAACGTCGACGTCGTCGTCGACGACGTCAGAGGGCCATAAAGCTTAATGTTTTGGCTGAGAAAAAAGCGCCTTTTGTAAAGATCAAAGGAGTTTCCCTTCTGTACTTGTACTATTATCTATTCTGTGCCTATACTTTGTTTCTATGCTTTGTATAACGATCATGAAGTTGGTAGTGCGTTGTCTTTGCTTCGGAATTAAAAATAAAATTGAAGAAACGTGCTTCTCCGGAATCTTCGCGGAAGTTTTCGACTGCGCTGCGTCTGAACTCACGTGCTCCGCTATTTAATGCCACGAACATAAGAACATTAAAATGAAAAACAGCCTATAAACGTCCCACTGCTGGGCATAGGCCTCCTCTAATGGATGAGAGAGAACGGGCTGTAGTCCCTACGCTGGCCCAGATGTATGGAATTTTTCTCACGATGTTTACCTTCACCAAAAAGCTAAAAGTATCTATATCAAATTAAGCAATATCAAAGTAAGCTATATATATCAAATTATAATTCGTACGTTCCGAAAAACTCATTGATACGAGTCGGGATTCAAACCCACGATCGCGGATTGACAGCCACATGCCTCAACCACTGGGCTACCTTAGCTTATGAGAACAATACTTTAAGTATATTTAAGAAAATGCTTCTAATACCTAATGGGCCTGACAGATAATTATTTTACCCGAAAGAACGATATACTTACGTCCATTCTATGACATAGCTCTTCCGGGCATCTCGCTTTTGTAGAACTGCATGTGGGTAAACGGTTAGAACAACTTCAGTCATCCTTTTATTCTGCAGGCGACATCTTCGTCCTGGTGTTTGCCATGGACAGCCGGGAGTCCTTCGAGGAGGTGATCCGACTCCGAGAACAGATCCTGGACACCAAGGCCAGTGCCGTGAGTGGAGGCAGCCGGGGCCGCCGGCAGGCGCCCAGGGTGCCCATGGCAATTGCCGGGAACAAGTGCGACAGAGAACTCAAGTGAGTACCCATGACTCTTCAGACAGATCCTGGATTACCACCACAGTAAATTACCTATGTCTTCTGATTGAAAGTACCATGATCAACCATTTACCACTGTGTTCCTTCCAGATCATTAACGTCTAGTCTGTTTGCAGGACTGTACAAATAGAGGAGGCGGCCGCATACTGCGCCACGCAAGACTCCGCCTGCGTGTTCGTGGAGACCTCCGCCAAGAAGAACTACCACGTCGACGATCTCTTCTACGAGCTGTTTGTCGTCGCCAACTTACCCTTAGAGATGGCCCCCAACCACCACAAACGAGTCAATACCACCTTCGGCAGCCCCTGCACCCTTCCTCCTACAAGCAGCCAAAGTAATAGGAGTAAAAAATGCACGCTCTCCATCAAGAGAAGGCTATCAGATGCCTGTGGGGTTGTGGCGCCCAACGTGAGGCGCCCCAGCATTAGAACAGACCTTATGATTATGAGAACCAAGACTTGTGTCAAAGGGGACAGTGACAGTGCCAGTGGCAGCCCCAAACTTAACCTGAACCGGCTGGTTCGATCTAGCGGACAGAACGATAAAAGATCGTGTGTCATCCAGTGATATTAACGAGTATATATTCAGGTGTTATAATGTAATACGTAGGAATTTGGTCAGCAAATGCTGTGAGTCTTTAAGGCAACAATGGTGAGTCAGCATGACTCAAGCAGCGTCACTTCGAGAAACATGAAAGGCTACAGGATTTTCATGTTTCGTGAAGTGATCAGTTTTGAATAATGTCAGTATAACTAAAGAACAGCGACGACGTTAGAGTTAGAGAACAGTTACGTAAATCTTCGCCCCGTTTCTATCTTCTCGTTACATTACTGAGGAAACTCCTATTCCAGCTACTTAATGGTGATTGTTGATTCACCAATGTTGTCCTTTAATACTCACGAAGTGGAGAGTTGACCGGTGCTACCAGCCGCCTACGAGATTTCATGAGAAGCTGAAATGCAATAGCCCCGTACAGACCCCATTAGATTAGCTGAATAACGGTATACCTTTATAAATTCATGAAACAAATGGCTATTGCTTGGCTCTGTATTCAGAGTAAAGTTAAACTCAGTAGGTATTTTGACTTGATGTGCTAGCGTTCAAATCTGAAAAAGTTGGGTTTATAAAGCATTTAGAGTTTTGAGAACGGATAGTTATTGGGACGACGATTAAGAATAAAGTTTTCATGATGGTTGACGTATATGAGAATTTTCAGATTGCAAGATAATATACTGAATGACTTTTTACGTGTTCTTTGAGTAAAAACGATACATTTGATGAAATGTTAACAGCGGACGCAAAAATAATAATTTTAAGGTATAATTAAGGTTTGTTAAGGAATAAGGAGTCGCTCTCTAAGGACACTCTCTAAGGAGAGTGTATGCCTTGTTGCTTTAATGGATGTGTTGGACGATAAGGAACGCGGCGTTTGAGTGTTACGTTTATTTATATGGATCATTGTCGAGCTTGAACTTCCAGCTTGAGCCAGGGTTCATAACAATTGTCTGCCTGGGCAAACGAGTTCTCACAGATGTCACGGTACAAAATATCTTGCCAGAAGACGGTATATGGTTGGCATTGGGATTATCAGTATGTCTCAGTGAGTCAGTATGCAGGACAATCACATTTCTGACGCCTCATGATTGTAAAATCACTTGTTTGACTGTCAGGCCTTGCTACTATATATTATACAGTAAATCACTTGTTTGACTGTCAGGCCTTGCTACTATATAATTATTATACAGTAAATCACTTGTTTGACTGTCAGGCCTTGCTACTATATATTATACAGTATATCACTTGTTTGACTGTCAGGCCTTGCTACTATATATTATACAGTGTATCACTTGTTTGACTGTCAGGCCTTGCTACTATATATTATACAGTAAATCACTTGTTTGACTGTCAGGCCTTGCTACTATATATTATACAGTAAATCACTTGTTTGACTGTCAGGCCTTGCTACTATATATTATACAGTAAATCACTTGTTTGCCTGTCAGGCCTTGCTACTATATATTATACAGTATATCACTTGTTTGACTGTCAGGCCTTGCTACTATATATTATACAGTAAATCACTTGTTTGACTGTCAGGCCTTGCTACTATATATTATACAGTAAATCACTTGTTTGACTGTCAGGCCTTGCTACTATATATTATACAGTATATCACTTGTTTGACTGTCAGGCCTTGCTACTATATATTATACAGTATATCACTTGTTTGACTGTCAGGCCTTGCTACTATATATTATACAGTAAATCACTTGTTTGACTGTCAGGCCTTGCTACTATATATTATACAGTAAATCACTTGTTTGACTGTCAGGCCTTGCTACTATATATTATACAGTAAATCACTTGTTTGACTGCCAGGCCTTGCTACTATATATTATACAGTATATCACTTGTTTGACTGTCAGGCCTTGCTACTATATATTATACAGTAAATCACTTGTTTGACTGTCAGGCCTTGCTACTATATATTATACAGTATATCTCTGGCGTCTAATGTACGAAGATGCGGCCTGCTCTTGTCTCCTACTCCCGCTCTGCACAAACTACAACTATAGTGTAATTTTATGGAATTTGCTAACTATGTAAATAAACAATATATTGAAATTGACATTAAAGTAATGACATTTTTTTTTTTTTTTTTTTATTTCAAAAAAAAACATCTTATCGGTAAGTATACATTTGCTCATCGCCAAACTGAGGACAGTTTGTCGGCGAATATGCGCACTTTTCTTAATTGTAAACATGGTTGTGCTATACCGACCTATTTACTAAATACTAAATAATCTACTTTAACAGCTTTACGAGTATTGACATTGAACAGCAGCAGTGTACCATCGACAACACACTCAACCGTTCATTTATGGATCCTATTACGGTTTAAAGTCCACCAATAGTCAGCTGAGGGTGTTGCCGCTACTGCGTGGCGTATGTACAGTCAAGTGCGAATATATGTATCGATCCAATCCTCTCACAAACTCGTACCAAGACCTTAATCCACTGATTGAGCGATAGGACGTATTTATGAATAAGTTGTATGCACCCAATTTCCGTATGACGGTTTGTTTACATAGTTAGCGAATTCCATAAAATGACAGAATTACATAGTCGGTACGCAGCGAGAAGTAGAGCGCTTACTCGTGGATTGGTCGATCCAAAGCTATTTTATATTAATATTTTCTTGTACCATATTCAAATTCTACTATATACTGTATATACATGAAATTTCAACCGCCCTAAAGATTTATTTTGTCCGGGGTGATCAAAAATGTCTAGTATTAATAGCATACAATCTAAAGCAGTATTTAAATGTTTACCCTTTTTCTAACACAGAGATATTTACGCCTTATAGACTTTACCAGTCTCGTATCAAAAAAACTATGACAAAATAGGTCGTTATTATTTTACTGCCAAAATTTGAAAAGTAATATCATTGTTGAAATGGGACCAAATATGAAAATGCGCTCATTTCTTTCAAATCTTTTAGGGCACGAGGCTCTTTCGAATGTAATCTCAATCTTCCTGCTAAATTGTTTGCTTACTTTTCCCTTTATTAGGACTTTTTGAATATCTCTTTGTCGGAGTGTTTCCTTATATATCTACAAATGCTTAGTGCATTGAATAATCTATTATCTAAATATATCTAAATTTTATTCATGTCCTTACATTATAATCTTTTGTAACCACCTTTTACCTACCTAACAGTAATGTATTGCTAATAAACAATATTTTAATGCCTTTGTTTCATTGTCGGTTTCTAAACATCGGATTTCAAGTATACATATTTGACACACACTCTAGGCAATCACGTTCGGAATAGACGTTGAACATGGGGTAGCCTGTGGTCAAGACCACAGGCTACCCCATGTTCAACGTCTATTAGTTCGCACTCCGTTCAGGCGATGATCGCCGTCATGCTGTTCCCCGATGTAAGTATTTTTGATACTTAATGATGACCTACGTAATTATTTCGGTTGGTGCAGGGAATGGTCACTTGCCTGCTACAACCTCACGACCTCAATCCGAACTGGTGTACAATCCAAGCCGTCCGTCTGTCTATTTACGTCACCTTTCAATGCAACTCATAAATTAAAATTATTACATTCTGAAATACAGCATTCATTAAAAAAAACTGGGTTGCACTCCGCGAGTGGCGGTAGAAGTAAAAACTTGCGAATTGCTTAAAAAAACTTGAATAATTTCAATTTTGCAAAAAAAAAAAATTATTCATTACTTCATGCAGGTAAGGTAAGAGTTATCTATCTGAATAAAGACATGACAAACAAAATGATTTTATAAGTTTAGCAATGTGTGCTCTAAAAAATAGGCTAAGCCTCATCATTAATGTTCCAATATAAAGGTATTCTTAATAACTTATTACTTAGGTCTATTCGATTGACTTTTACAGTTTAGAACAAAAATCGCATCAATAATGTCCGGCGGCAAGTGTCGATCGTAGCTAAAGGTTGTGGGGAGACGTATAATTTAAAGGTTTCGCATTTTAGGATTCATTTGCATGAGTGTATTTTTAATTAAATCGGGATAGTTTTTCCCTTTCAGGTGAAGTGTTTGTTACTGAAGGAACATTAGTTGGGAACGGAAATATTGCAGACATATTTAATTAAAACTTACCCGTGTGATGTCGGGTTAGAAAAGCACCATCCCCTTTCTTCCCGTGGGTGTCGTAAGAGTCGACTTTGGGAACAGGGTTGAAGTGTGTTGTGGGTGATGGCCTAGGACGCTATCACTGCGATATCACATTTTGTAGATCTTTTATACCCACATTTATGCTAACAGTGGCACTGGACACAAGTTTCATGTGCTCTGCCTACCCCTTTTAGGGATAAAGGCGTGTATGTATGTATGTATGTATAATTACAACTTTAAAATGTTGTGATACGAATTCGCGTAAGCGTAAATTGTTAGAATAACGGTACCTAGTTGTTTGTAATACTGTTCCAGTGAAGAGACCATTCAAATGAATAGATAAAAGGTTGAGATATAGCTCATACAATCCACGAGGACGCACCCTGTGAAATCGAGTGCGCGAAACATTGAAACGCGGTTGGATCGGAAGCGAATTGAAACAATGAACGAAAATAGAACACGTGCATGCTTCACTGCTTGTTTGTTTCAATAATGCAGACGCAGCGCCGAGCCTAGTGCAGCTGCGATACACGACACTGTACTTATATCCATTTAGCGGACACAGTGCACATAGTTTTTCATATTCAGCTAGGTTTTTGAGCCTACAAACTAATGCAAAATAATAAAATTCATACACGCTCATGAAACCTATTTTATCTAATACGGACGGATAGCAATAAATTAGATTGTTGCTATCCGTCCTCTTGACATTTGCATTCATCAGAACCGTACAAATCAAGTTTTAGTTAACAGAGGATTCGATTAGAGGTTTTATAATCTGGCACTGAGGATAATACGGTCCAAGCGCCACAACGGTAAGTTAATTTAATTGTTGTAAGTTAATTGTGATGTACATATAAATGTGCTATGATGAGACGGAGATGTTCTTTTCTCTACAACTGTATCCAAGCGTTTACGTGTAGTCCTACAACACGCGCACCACCCCGCGTGTCCACAAATGAGTCTTAAGTGAATAATACCACGACTGCCTATTACGAATGTTGCCAGCAAACAGAAGCCCATGCAATTATGATATTAATAATGAACACGAACGGCGCCACTTTCATGTTCGATGGTAATCTAAATAACGTGTCACTCACGAGGCAAGGGGACCACGCGACGTCGCATGTATTGCTATCTACTCACCAAATAAATAAATATAATGGGATAGTTTTACACAAATGAATACATATACAGTACTTCCCAAACTGCTTGGAAACGGGAACACCTGTCATTCAGCTGCCATCCTAGTAAAATGTATAAGCTACCAAAAAAACTTACAAGTACGTACACAGCCTCTTTTAATTTACGCGTGTGTGGCGTGCTCAATAAATTGAAAATCCCGTAAAACGAAGAAAATACTTAAGTCAAAATATCCAACTTGAATAACTTCATTTCCTCTCTCGAGTAGTATCGGTTAAAGTTCCTTTTATGTTTCCTTCATGACAGAAAACTTTTCAAATTAATTGGATTGTAAGATGAGAGATGAGTCACGTTAAAAATGCTCCACAACAAAAAAAGACCGGGTTGCACTCCGGGAGTGCCGGCAGAAGTAAAAACTTGCGAATTGCTTAAAAAAAACTCTATAATCTATGACACTCAATCCTTCTTACTAATATACGCACTTACCAAACAGAAATCGGCAGGCATTCACTTACCCTTGTGTACCTGCACGGGTAGTGGCCATAGTGTAACACTATTAGTTTACCTACTGACGTAGCTCCGTTACTGCGCACGACGGTGGCGGGTGAAGTTTTCCAATTGATTGATTAGCTTAGAGAGGATCAAGCGGCCGCGGCGGCCTGACCTGGAAGTATTCGCGCGACCCACGGAAAAAAAGCGCTGCAGTTATACATACACTATCTACTTATACAGACACTATGTGCGATGTGCTTACTATGGGCCCCATAAGAAGGATCAAAGTCACCCAAAAGGCAATGGCTCTCCATTCGGCTATGCTTGGTCTTTATCTGCGTGATCGCATCAGAAATGAGGCTATCCGCAGCAGAACCAAGGTAACCGATACTAAAGCCCTCTGAGTCACTTAACTTAAGTGGCAGTGGGTGGGGCACGTTGCACGTAGAACCGATGGCCGATGGCGGAAAGGTTCTCGAGTGGCGATCACCAATCGGAAGGCGTAGCGTGGGTAGACCCCCACAAGGTGGACTGATGACCTGGTAAAGGTCGCGGGAGTCCGCTGGATACGGGTGGCGCAGGACCGTTCATTGTGGCACTCTTTGGGGGAGGTCTATATCCAGAAGTGGACGTCTTTCAGCTGATATGATGATGGTAATGATGACGTGTGATACTGTGACAGGAGTATTCCTGCCTGCTACTACAATTACCAAGCCGCTATTACCTATAATGGGCCTGGTCACGTAGCCAGCGCGATGACCCCACGACAAACCAGGTACCACTTACCGGTATGGTATGCTTTTCATACAAAAATATCATCACCTTAAACACAATTTAGGAATACCGCAATACGAAATATCTCCCTAATTTTGCGATATTTCAAAATCAGGGAGATATTTCGTTCTGAATACCGATATAAATCCCTCCCACAAACAAGTTACAAACGGGTTTCATAAAAAAAATGATAATACTGAGTGTTCTCTTGTCTTACCTTTATGTGTTATAATGACAATAAAATAATGAGTGAGTAAGAAAGGCAATAACTCATATACGTCATGCAAATTTTCGAACTGATTTGACTTCGGACTCCTTAACGTTATTATTATTAACTTACTTACTAAATGATAAACAGTGCACTAGTATTACGAATCATTAGTAGAAATATCTACGGAGCACCCATGTCATACTTTTCAGGTAAACATTTCCCAAATAACGTTACTCTGAATTCACAAGAGCCTGTCGATAACGTAAAAGTGTTATCCAAACAAACGTTGTATAAAATGCTAACACCGCAAATACATGGCAATGATTTTTAACCGGAGAACACGTTAATGCGCCACACGGTCGTAGTGGGCCCACTGCCGCATTCACGCCACGACAATGTGCAGTAGGTATATGTGGTACTACACCATCACTCTCATCACTATTTACAGGATCACTTTTCATCACTATTTAAATATACAGTTTTTAACTAGGAGTTAAATACCTAACTAAATGCCGCAAAACTATCGCAAAATCAGGAAGATATATTATTTCCGAATACCTATATTCCCTGCCACAAACATAAGCTACAAAGGGTTTCATAAAAAAAATAATGAAAATGCTGAGCGTTCCCTTCTCTTACCTTATGTGTAGGTAAAAAGAAGTGCGAGTCTGACTCGCGCACCGAGGCTTCCGTACAAATTATTAATTAACCCGTTAAATTACTTATTTGAACCCAACGCAGCAGAATTCAATCTCAAACAACGAATAACTTTAACACCAAGACCATCGAACTACCAAAACGATTGAATCATGAATGTTGTTTGACCTGCTATTGAAATATACTAAACGTGTCCCATCCCCATTAATTCTAGAAAAATCTTAACAGCGCGAAGTAGGAATAGGGTCAGCGCCATCTACAGGGTGTAATCGTTAAGTGTAAGCCAGGCGATTACTCCGTAAATATAAGAGATATTAGAAAATATCTAACGGATATCGAAAGTGCGTCACCTAATGAGTAAAATATACCAAAGCACTGTCTCATGATTGTGATATTATTTATTTCACGAGTAAAATTACATTAAATAATAACTTTTTTTTTATAAAATCAGAACTATCCCAAACATTAACTTCAAACCCTCCCATACATTTAGTACGACGTTCGTTGAAAGACTAGTTTGTACGGTCTAGTCATTTCACCGTTATCAAATGATTCATTAATTGTTTTAGTTTATTCCATATCAATCAATTATCATTTTCAAGTAGTTACATCTCCTGATCTATTATTATCTGACGGTTTTAAATGAATACAAAAGTCAGGTATTTTCATTCCATTATTTTATAAAGCAACTCACACACGGAGTTTCACCCCACAGTTCGTCAAGCAGGTCCGTCTGTGTTATTGAAGTGCATAAGAACGAAAAAGTTCGGCTTAAAGGACCATAAGACAAACTTTTTTTCCAGGTAATAATTGTTTAAAAATGAGAGTGAGTCGTCGTAGGTACTTAACTGTATGGGAGCGTTTAAACTTAATATTTTTAATGTTAATACTTTTATTTCAAAAAAGTTATTTAAGTATGCAATTTTACTCATTGGGTAACGCACTTTCGATATCAGTTTGAAAATTTCTAATATCTTAAGAGATATTAAATATAAGTATTTACGGAATAATCGCCTGGCTACACTTAACGATTACAACTGTTTCAAAAAGTGCAACTCAAGCCCTTTCATATGATACACTTGACTTGACCTAACAGTTGAATTTTTTAAAAATTTATAATGTATTTTCTCATTTTCCATGCACGCGGATAACTCTCATTTAAAACCATTCCAAATTTCAAATTGATAGCTTAAGTAGTTCGTGAGATATTTTACTTTGTGAGAGACAGCAGGACCGAGTCGTACCAGAAGGGTTCCTTTTTTACCGTTTTTGGTACGGAACCCTAAAAGGCCCTCGAGGCATTGTACCGAGCATGCTGCGGCATTTCCTCGCTAAATTGCAATGCTGATGCGTTGCGCGAGACAGCCGCCAGCTCTTCGGTCACAAGTTACGTCATAAATAATACATAATATAATAAATAATATATTTTTAATTAAACAGCTGTTACTGTAGAATCAAACAGAAGATCGGAAATAAAAATCTGCTCTTCTGTTCCCTAGAGACGACAAGGGATCAATCGCCGAAATATATTCGGTCTTTGTTTGTCAGGCTGGGTTCTGTTACGGATAAGGCGACGGAAAAAAAAGAAAAGATAAACGAAAAGTTAATGTAAAGAACAGAGAGCAGTGAGTAGTAAGCTTTAATTTGTAATTTAAGGTTCTTAATTTGTAATTTTTGGCCCCTGATATACGTCATATAAAAATATATTTATTGTTAAATTTTGGCATATTGCTTGCAACTATAAATGTCGATGCACTACTACCGACCGGTTCGGAAAGACCCTAAACCTCTGTCAAGAACCACCGTAAAAAGCTTGGCGAGGTATCAACTTTTTGAAACGGTATACTTACAATATTGGTATGCGACATATTGTGCACGATCCCTTGCTCAGGCGCACCAAATCTAAAGTGTCATAACGAGAGAGCGCTACACATTGACACCAATATGATATCGATATGTCGGGCCAAATTGTACACGCATAATAGATCTATAACAAACCGAGGGCAAACGAATTTAACAAAAACAGGTAATTTTTCAACCGTGCGAAACCGAAGAAGAAGTAATCGTACTTCACAACTCGCTCTTATGTCGCTCAATGGGTAACCTATCGAAGTTTCGAAAATCCTTTGTCCGATTTTCACTTGTCCGAAAACGGTTGCTCGAATGTTTATAATCCATATACATTGCTTACCATATTTTTTGAAATGTCTCTAGTTTCCTATCCCACATCTACATTTTCCCGAAATTCGATAACCAGAAGAACGGTTGCCAAATTTATTATTTGACAACCGATTTGTTAATCACCTTTTCATAAATCCGATGCTACGCGAAATCGAAATGTCATTTTACCTTTTATCAGTAACCAGAACAACGGTTGCCAATTTTATTATTTGACTATCGATTTAGTAACCACCTTTTCGTAAATCGGATGCTACGCCAAATCGAAATGTCATTTTCCCTTATATTAATAACCAGAAGAACGATTCTCGGACCAGTGAAAATCGGATAAGGAATTTTCGAAACTTCAATAGGTTACCTTCGATGCTATGCCGATGCTACGTGTAATTGAAATGTCATTTTCCCTTATATAATTTTACAGTGAATAATCTTCATAAAACATACAGATCTGTTAAACATTACATAGTGCCCTTTATTAGAAAAGTGTCTTAGGTTAGGTTGGTTATTATACCAATATATAGGAAGTAACCTTTTCGATAATATGGCCAGGCATATAACGGAAAGTCCAAAAAGGGGGGACGGGGGGGGGCGGAGTCCCCCGCAAGGGGGGCTCGGGGGGCGGACCCCCCGCATTAATAATAAAACGGTCACCCAAAGGCTAGTTTACTTGGATAGGTTCGTTAGTTACCTTATGTCCCTTAGAGCGGAAATAGGGGCCCCGCGAAGCGGGGCTCCGTCGACTTGCTGGTGAAACGTGATAGCTTAAAAAGATACATGACAAATAGGTCGGGGCGGAGAAGTCAGTAAATCAAAGCAAAAAATATTCACCCGGGAAAAACTTTCGCTAGAAAAGTGGGTTAGGTTAGGTTAGAACGGCGACCCTTGCGGAAACAAACATTTGCTAGGAAAGTAAGAAAGTATTGAATATAGGTTAATAAAACTATAAGTTTAATATTATACAACAAACAAACACAACGCCGTGAAACAATTTTAACCCTCCCTTGTTAGATTTAAATAGCTCACCAAATTTATGTGCCCTTTTGTATAAACGAACACTGCGATATAAACTTCTTACTCATTACAATCGATAAACACATATCAGGCATATCAGTGCCGTGATCATAAATAATTACAATTTATTTACTTACCCACATTATGGGTCAAGAAAATTATATTGACTCCTACGCAAAATAAATAGCAAATCAACGTATTGATGATTTGTCCATACTTCAGTTAATTTCGGTATTTTGATATAAGGGGAAAATAATATCTCGGTCTGAATACTTTACGCCACAAAAAGTAGTTGGCAAATAATACTTCGGGATTTTAATAAGTGTTTATTCGAAACAATCAATTTCGATTGTTTGATATGGGGGAAAATAATGTTTCGTTCAAAATACTTTACGCCACAAAAAGTAGTTGGCAAATGATACTTCGGAATTTTTACAAGTGTTGATTCGAATCATAAGCGAAATAAAATTGCAGCGAACTGAGAAGGGGGGAAAGTAATGAACAGGGTAACGTACTTTCGGGCAAACAAAATTTAGGCTAATTAATAAAATGGGAAACGTTTTCGGGGTATTAATAATCGACATTACAATTTTCGACTTTATGATAGGTAACCCGCTCAATGTTATGAACGTTAAAAATATTAATAAAATCCATATGGCGTAATTTGCATTCGACACGATGCCACACATGTGTTTTAACAACAATATACAAATACAGTAATCATTCTGGCTTACTTCTATCGTTTCCATGTATGTTGTAGCAAATAAAACCTTAATTTATTACTGTAAAGTGGGTTCTTCAAAAACGGGTAAGAGGAAAAATTATTAATGGATAAACATGTGGACCGGGAAAAGCCAAAAAAGATTGTGATGAATGATTCCGAAAATGGTGGTTCTGCAATTTAAATTTGTACTTAACATATCTGAATAGGTACGCATGTAAAACGGGGTACAGTCAAATAGAACATTTGGAAATGTACTTTCTTTAGCTGAAAAAAACAGAAGCATTGGGTGAAATGTACAGTTAGGTATAATAAATCTTCTGATGAGGTAGGGCACAGCGAAATGTGATCCCGCTAGAATGTGGAGCAGCCCAACTAGGGATGTACCTCCGCCTTGCAGAAGACCACAGCCATAACAACACTACTATACTTGCTCTGTACTAGTGTTGAGCTCCTGGAGGTGAGCTAGTTTGCCAGAGCTCCCGAGGATACGTTGTGTTGAGAGCGAGGACATTTGTTCCTTCAGCTGTCAACACAGCTAATCCTCAAACATATCAAGGGTTGGCAACGCCCATGTTACTCCTTTGGAGTTTCATGCGTCTATCGGCTGCGGTGTCCGCTTACCATCAGGCGTGCCCTACGCCTGTTTGCCATCGTCGTATTAAAAAAAAAACACCGCACTAATATCTGTCTGAAAAGACAAGGTGTCGCAAAGTACCGCAAGGCCGTGCAAATAGTGTCAACTTTGTACTTTTCCAGGATGGTAGCAAATTAAAATAGAAAAGAAACTATCCTCTCGTATGCCTTACGCGTCGTGATTTGTTCTTATTGCTTCCAATTTTGGAGGGCATAATGTTAAGGAAAAAAAGGACAATGCTCATATCAAACAAATTCTTCAAATTCATGTAGTTTAGTGTAGAACAGGTTTGACATTTTCAACTCAATTACCATAAAGTTACAAAATGAATTAATTAAAACAGAAGCGAGTACTAAAATGTCTAGCTTATTAAAATCTGGATGTAATAGTTAAGTTAAAACAACATGCTGTATAATTTCGTCTGCGAGAAACTTTACTTATGTTTTGAATAAACGACTCCAATTCGCTGTTTCAATTATGATAACAAATAAACTAGAAGTTTGAAATCTTAGACGGTCGGCGTTATTTGAAAGTTATTAATCCAGAAAGACAACTTGATCTCACTTAATTATTGTTAACAAAAAAAAGATGATTCAGGTTTATGAATACAAATAAGTACTCTATATTATAAATGCATCACACACTGTGCAGACTCAGAACAGTACCGTGTATTTAGACTATGAACGTCGCGGCCCTATGACACGCGGGTTTTTTCCAGCAAGTGCCATGCGACGTGGAAAATTAATGCCGGTAAGTAGCTGATTTGAACAGAAACATCATTACTGAATATGTCTCGTGTCTACTAGCTTTGTCTTTTTTAGTTCAACTTTTGAATAGTTCGTAAAAGTAATAAGAGAAAGTATTCGGGTACGTTTGAATAAAGCAAAGCTATTACGAAATAAATACAGATAAACGTATACAGCTCCGATCAATCCGGAATTCGTTTATCGGAAATTTAATTTCGATTGGCAGCCGTGCAGCCATTACCGGCGAAAGAAAGGAATTCCATCAAGTTAAACTGAGTTATTTGGGTTTTTGTAAAAGAAATACTGATAAATTGTACTCGCGCGCTGAATGTTCACTACATATTTTTGTTATTTAAAAGGAGATATATTATGTTCACTAATGTAGTGGCATAGATAAACAGAACGCTACTATACCACTGTTCGTAGCTCCGCCTTAAAAGTAGTTCTGCACTTCTTCAAATAATCCGTCAAAATGATCTGTGGTGAACGCAACTCAACATTTCAATATTATACATTTTCTGAGAAAGAATATACCTGAAAGGTAATTAAATTACGGGTATTTTATTATGATATCGTGAGTAAATATATATTCAATCAATCAAACCATTTATTTGCAATAAAACATTCTTAAATCCGTGCAAATCACTTTCACTATCAATCATCACTACATAGTATAAAACAAAGTCGCTTCCTGCTGTCTATCTGTTTCTATGTATGCTTATATCTCTAAAACTACTTAACAGATTTTGATGCGGTTTTTTTAATAGATTTTTTTTAAATAGAAAAGTGATTCAAAAGGGAGGTTTATATGTATAATACATGCATAATATAGTAGTGAAACAATGATAATTTTAAAGGTAATGTCGTAAATATATACCAATTTTTGCGCTTCATTTGCAATGGCAAAGGCTGGCTAAACCCTACAAGATAGATCAAAATAATGTGCTACAGTATTGTACACCTTAAAAGGTGTACAAAAAAATCTGTGTTGGTATGTGTCTATCTCTTAAGGCCTCCACCCACCGGACGCGTGTCGTGCGCGGCGCGTGTGCTGCGCGGCACACGCGCAAGTTGTAAAGCATTGAAACTACACTTCAAACACACATCGAACGCGATTCGAAAGCGGGCCCGCGCGGGCCCGCGCTGCTGAGTGTGATAAAGATAGCGAGATACATATTAAATGTGTTGGTAGTGAGAGAGATATGACGCGCGGGCCCGCGCTGCTGCTGCGCCGCAGCCGCGCGTCACACGCGCGGCACACGAGTGGCACACGCGCGGCACACGCGCGGCACACGCGCGGCACACGCGTTGGTAACGCGTCGCAGCCGCGTACCCCCGCGTTGCTATACGCCGCCCGCTTGCGGTGTGAATATACCGATTCAACCGCACCCGACGCGCGCCGCGCACGTCACGCGCCGCGCACGACACGCGTCCGGTGGGTGGAGGCCTTCAGGGAACCCACAATAACCATTTTAATCAATACCTCATTAATCTTTATCCAATTAAGTTCCTTACATGCATTGTGCATTTAACATAGATCAGTATGGTCTTTTACAGCATGTAATTTAAATGAATATTTTCCGAGATATTACAGATTTAAAATGCAGGGACATAGCGGCAGCGGTCAGCATTGCGTGCGAAGCCGGGCGGGTAGCTAGTACAATTATATTAAACATAATCAAAATTACTAAATAATTATAGAATAAAAATTAAAGCAATGTCAGGCCACAGAATAAGTAATAGTACGTTACACCGAGAAGTATATTTATGCATTTATTTTATGACATACTCAAAAATACATCCATACGAGAACTAATGTTTGAAAGTGTGTTTGTTTGTCCGTCTTTCCCGGCAAAACGGAGCAACGAATTGACGTGATTTTTTAAGTGGAGATAGTTGAAGGGATGGAGAGTGACATAGGATAGTTTTTATCCCCGAAATCATCCCTTAAAGGGGGTGAAATGAGGGGGGTAAAAGTTTGTATGGATCTGCGATATAAGTAGTTCATTTATAGAACACACAATACATATTACATAAAAAAACTAAGATTAGATTATTAGTGTAGATTAAAATAAATCGACATCGAAAGGATCCCAACCCAACTTAAACTCTAGGTAGGTACCTACCGAATAACCAATATACTGGGTCAATTGAATACACCTATTAAAGCTGTGGTATAAATACTTCGCCGCTAATTTCTCGGAGAGGAAATGTTTGAAGGTGTTCGTTCGTACTAATCAGCTTTTATTAAATTATCAAACGATATTGCTCGTGGCATTTTCAAATATTTGAAACCGAATTTCACGTTCTGGTATTCGACAACTAATTAAAAGCTATATCGTTTACTTTGTTTTCTACTAATGAAGTTTAGTTTAGTTTATAGGTAACTAAGCTTCTGCACGCGACTCCATCCGCGTGGAACTCGTTTATATCGCAGCTCCATACAAACTTTTACCCCACCAATTCACCCCCTTAGGGGATGATTTCGGGGATAAAAACTATCCTATGTCACTCTCCATCCCTTCAGCTATCTTCACTTAAAAATCACGTCAATTCGTCGCTCCGTTTTGCCGTGAAAGACGGACAAACAAACAAACAAACAAACACTTACACGCACATACAATTTCCCATTTATAATATTAGTATGGATTTAGATATATTACATATGCTTGGATGAGTTTGGGGTAAATAGCTACTGAAATAATATTGCAAATTGTTATTGGATGTGTGTTTACATTTGATACCGGTAATGATTAGGTACCTAATCGTTTATTTATACGAGTGATGGGATATTAGTACATTAGTACTGCACGCTGCGCGTACGGGAAAACTCGCATTGTGGCCAGGTGAAGACGTAAAATTTTGTACGCAACACGGGCGGTAATTCGTAAAGCCCCAGAGCGCATATTTATGGCCCTCACCTTCGGTTCGGGCCACAAACACCTGCGATCTAGGGCATTCACGAATTCACCGCCCTAGTTACGTAATGTACTATTATAATGTATTGGCACACTTCCTATTACTATAGGAGTAAGGATGTGTTACGATATATTTGGCTACTTTGGCTGCTACGAAATACATGATCTTGACTGTACTTGAGTATTCATATAAATAAATATTGATTTAGTATGGTGGCTCTACATAACATAACATGTAACAGTTTCACTCGCGTCAGTAGCGTTACAATGTCTCATTTTTGTCAGCGCCGCTGTATCTATACCGCATTTCACCCAGTTAACGACCGGCGCATTTTACGGCACCTCACAGTGTTATGATCGGTTTACCATTGAATTGCCGACAAACATTTCATCGAATATTATTTCAAAGACAACGTTTCAAGTATTTTCATTTCATCGACAAGTCATCCCGTCGAAAACTCGATACTAGGTAATTTGAACCGAGGTCTTTTAATTGGTAGTTGACTTATTTCAATAAAATTCATGTCGTGGCTTTTCATTTCGAGTTTTTTTTATACAATTTTTTTTACTTCTAATAATATTTATTCCGCATAAAATTATTTCAATTGGTAATATTTCGTAATCGAAACTAAACGCAATCACGTCAGTCGGCTCACTCTGCGAGAATATAGATATGTGGGTAGTTTCAGATATGAAATTGTTTATCAGAGGGTCTAGTATAGGTTTTACCGAAACAAAACTTTACGATCGCGTCTGCGTTTTACCCTCAATTTGTATGGGATTTGACAGCTAAACGCGAACGCGGTCGTGACGTTTTGTTTCGGTAAAACTTATACTAGAGCCTCTGGACGAATGGTTGGTCGTATGAATTGATTTAATTACTTGTGTATATTATTGCATTGTCTCTACAGACTTATGTCTTGTTGATGTTTGTTTTTTTTATTCTTTCAATCAATAAATAAATCCTGCTCCTGCATTAGTGTGTTTTTTTGTAATAAACGAATTACACCAATTTTTCTAAGTTTTATTACACATACATATCATACATTTCATCATTTGTCATGATGATCAGAGCTCGCGTGCCGTCTTGTTATAGCCGTGCAGCGAGTCGACGCCACCCCGCTGCGCGGGGTGTCTATTTCTGGTCTGAGGGACACAAGTGAACCCTAACCTAACCGACCTAAAACAGATTTCGCTTATGACAAGCCATTTTTGTCCGCCTTGATATTTTTTTTATTATAAACGATTTACACCAATGATTCTTAGTTTTATTGTACATACATACATATTATACATATTTGTATGTCACACAATTAACTAGGTATATACCTACATAATTTGAATAATGTATAAATGTGCAGTAGGACATATAAAATTGTATTAAAGTAATACATCGAAGAAATGAATTGCATTTTTATGTAGTTGTGCCAATTAAGATAATTTGAAACAAATGAGCGATTAAGTAATATTCGTTGAATAGTATTTCTACGTAGTAAGATAAATTTAAATGAATAGTTGTTGAAATAAAATAACGCCAAACAATATTACTAGTACTAAAGTTTCGATGAATCGTTGTCGATGAAATAATATTCGATGAAAAGATTGTCGACAAAACAAGTGTACACCGTTATGATCAGACTCATGTGCCGCTTGCCCTGCGTCATAATTATAACCTTTGTCAGCAATAATGGCCACTTTGAGACCTTAAAATCTATAAACTCACATGACAGATAAAACTATTCTATCATAACCGTACACTAAAACCCGCGAAACTGGGTCAACAATACTTTTAACTCTGCTTGTTGCTCTGCTCAGACCAAAGGCCGTAAATGTAGAAAGGTTTCATACAAACTAGTGACGTTTAACTTGTAGAAGGGTACCACAGGCCTCGCTGCGTAATGATGCGCCGCTTGACCTGTCATGAAAGGTCACATATTGTGGCCCGTTTTATAAAGCTACAAACTCTCAACACCGAGGTGTTAACGAATAACCAGCAGGTGCGAGCGATGCGCGAAACGCATTGTATCTACGTTAGATAGATCTAAATGATTTTTTTTATATGGAAAAATTTTACTCCTTTGTTTAGACTTCTAAAATTGTAACTTGTAGCTTCGTGAAAGAGAGTGATGTGTTGTTGCCGGGAATATTGGAAAACTTCCGGAAACGTTGCTGGTGCCAACGAAGGTTTGTGTTGCTCGCATAGAAAATAGTTCGCAATAAGTTGTAGGTACGCGGACGCACAAACTTGCCATAACACTATGTTACCTATTTTTAATATTTCTTTCACCTGCAGCATTACCGGCAACACATGCCGTCTTCCCTGAGATATTACAACTGGCAGTATTCCTGGCAATGGGGATATTACCAACGGCACATCAGTAGGTATATCACATGACTTATAACCTTTTTCGTGTCAGTGAGAGGACATCATTTGTGCAGTAGTCGAGGCGCAGTCGAGTCACAGCGCGTGATTGTCGAGGTAGGCCTGCCCGTGCCCGCCGAGTGTAATCGCTACACTAGACTGCAAGTCGAGATGGGAGGCCTAGTTAAGCGTTGAACAAATGTAACAATTTGGGTACGACCTATTACTAGTATAAATGTCAAAATAATAATCGGTAAGGACAGGATACATCCAATTCCTATATCGCCATTGTAGTTGGAAGTCGCATATTGATAACGTCTGCTGCAAACTGGAAAGATTCTCATATGCATTGAAACGGTTGAAACGCTTATCCGACCAAAAAACTGCCTTGATAGCCTATCACGGCTACGTGGCTTCGTTACTTAGATTTGGTCTAATTATTTGGGGAAATGCTTCCAATACACACACATCATTCATTCATTTCTTCGCCTGGCACCAATATAAATTGGTGAAATACAGCACCCACGTTATTGGTAAGTGCAGTGCAGAGTGTGACGTTTGGTATGTCGTTCGGTAGAGGGGGTGGCAAATGAGCACTACCAAGTCATCATAAAAAAATATATATTTGGGACACAGGTCCCGTAAAATTAAAAGAAGGGTCGTGGGTGGTCTATGCCCGTCTAGATTGGCCGCCGTAGCTCCGGTACTCTCCTGGCTGGTCGGCGGCGGTCCGAAGCAGGGGTCACGCTCGGCCGGCTGTGATGAGGAGCAGGAACGGCGGCGGGCGAACGTCGAGCGGTTCCAGCCCAGGCCGCCAAGGTGGTGGTTGTGCGTTCCCAAATTTTAAATTAAAACGACGCACCCTGTGGAATATGCACTGGGTTAAAATTTTGTTCTTGTTCGCTCTGCTTTGTGAACACCCTTTCTTCAGATACGACCATTTAAATAAGCCGGTGCACCGTAAGCGTAAGCGTGTTTGTGTTCAAAAAGCAGAGCGGAGTTACAGTAAGCCTAATGCCAAAAGAACAGAAAAGCAATACTAACATACTAATGAAGTAGGTAGGTACAAACTACTAGGTATGAGAACAAAGAAACGCAAAGTCATTTAGCCACTAATAATGCGCTTAGCAACAAATGCAATGGGTAAATAAAATGGATTTAAATTTAACATTAACTCGGGGAAGATCACAAGTAAGCTACTTTACTGGTAAAGCTAAGCTACTTATAATACCTATTACTAAAATAACGTTCAACACTTTGCACTGCACTTACCAATAACGTGGGTGCTGTATTTCACCAATTTATATTGGTGCCAGGCGAAGAAATGTCGCCTCAATAGGTGTCCGCGACCACCGAATAAAATAAAAATATTAAATGTTTAAAAGCGCGCCCGAACTGCAAGACGACACGTATTTATTTGTGTGCAATTCGGCACGGGTCTGTTGTCTAAAGCGGCGGATCGCGGACTGCCGAGCCGCGCCCGCGCAAACTGCATCTAGAAATTTCCATGACGTAGACGCAGCGCGGGACCGAGTACAGTCGCGCAGAATAGGGTGAACGCTTACGAGTTCGTAATATGTTTTAATCTTATTTTACTCAATTAAAATAGATTAAAATTTATATTCGATAAAATTTCATTAATTTGTGTATAAATAAATAATTTGATTGAATAGGTAATAATTTAATAATTCATTAGGTGTACAATTAAAATGTTATAATTTTGTATAAATAGTGTAAACAATTCAGTAAAAATAATAATTTAATGTATATATATCAATTTATTTGTAAATTATAGTAAAAATGAAGGCTATAAAAATGACATGTACGTGCAACGTTACAATAGAGAGGGTATTTACTAGCCAGAAAAAATGTATCCGAGCTATATGTGGTGTAGGACCCTTACACTCTTGCAGACCTCTATTCAAAAAACTTAATTTGCTAACTTTAACAAGTATGTACATTTTAGAAATAAGTGTCTATGTAAAATCTAATTATAGTTTATTCACGAGGCTTGAGGCAAATCCCAGGTTACGGGCTAGAGATATGAGATTAATAGGACCAAAAAGTAAAACTGCTTTGTTTAGAAACAACTGCTACCTAACGTCCATCAAAATATTTAATCATCTACCACAGCATATCCATATAACTCCAAACGTCGTGAGATTTAGAAGGGTATTATATTCGTGGCTAGTGGAAAATATATTTTACAATATCAAAGATTACTTTGATTTTGTTTAAAAATTACTTATTTATGATATAAGTAACTTGCATAAACTGGAATTTCATGTATGTAGTTGTAAAAATGTAAAGAATGTATCTTAATTATTGTACTAGTAATTATTGTAATTATTGTATTGTATTTAAGTTATACGCTATAAAAGTAACTTTTGCATGCTAAAATATGGCTAAATGTGTGCTCATTGAATTCATTTGTTTTATAATTATAAGATCTATTGGCAACCACATTTATTGCAAATAAAGACCTAATACTACTACTACTACTTTTGGATAGAGAAACTAAAATAAAACTGTTCATTAAGAGTTACTCTGAATAATCGATAGTTATATTCGATACATATCTATCTATTTACAATTTGTATTATCAAAACGTTTGTGGAGATATCAAAATGGCAGATAATTATAGTATTGTCTGTCGTCAGTAACCAAACACAAAAGAAAGACTGAATAGAGAATAGCTGTAAGTGCCTCAGGGGCTTACTGACGAGTCTGAAAACTGCTAGCGCATCAGAATCTAAGACATGAAAGAGTAAAGGGCTCCACCCACCGGACGCGTGTCGTGCGCGGCGCGTGTGTTGCGCGGCACACGCGGAAGTTGTAAAGCATTGAAACTACACTTCAAACACACATCGAACGCGTTTCGAAGGCGGGCCCGCGGCGCTAAAGTTACAACTCGGCAGCGCGGCCGCGTGTCGTGCGCGTCGCGTGAGCTGCGCGGGCCCGCGCTGCTGAGTATGATAGAGATAGTAAGATACGTATTAAATGTGTTGGTAGTGAGAGAGATATGACGCCGCGCTGCACACGCGCGGCACACGCGCGGCACACGCGCGGCACACACGCGGCACACGCGCGGCACACGCGCGGCACACGCGCGGCACCCGCGCAGCTGCAGCGCAGCACCCGCGCGGCACACGCACAGCACCCGCGCAGCTGCAGCGCAGCAGCCGCGTGGCACACCTGCAGCACCCGCGCGGCAGCGGCGCGGCAGCCGCGCTGCACACGCATTGCTACACGCCGCCCGCTTCCGGTGTGAATATACCGTTTCAAACGCGCCCGACACGCGCAGCACACGCGTCCGGTGGGTGGAGGCCTTAAGAAGATAAGAACGCCAGACACTAGATGAGCAGGTAGATCAGCTGGGCTGGGCCTCCATTTCGGAAATAACAACCCTACCTGATTATATAAATATGTGGTGTTCACCGATACTTGGCTATGTACTAACACAAGTTGTTGTTACACTCCCGAATCGAGGGAATTAACTCCCTAACAAAAATAATAGACCCGGATACGGAATAGTTTTTAACCCCCTGTTGGCAACTCCAACACAGATTATAGAGTGACCGGAACGCCAATCATTTCATTCATTCGTTCCTGTCGCATCTATACATTCATTCACTCAATCTCTCTCTCTGAAACCAACCGCAGCCATGTAACTTACCGTGTGCTTTAATTAACCTAATATAACTCTCTTACTGAATACGCCGGTCTTTTAATCACTTCAACTCCAACAAGAAACAGCGCCTACAACCACTGCACCACTGTTCATATGGTCCTTCGAGAAGAAACGGAAGAGAAGTACGAAAAAGCAATTCACCAGCCCCAGGCTTCCCAGTCTGCAGCGTGTTCACCGATCACATTCAACGTGCAACCTATACACGCAAGATCGCAAAAAGAGAAGACAACGGCGCGAAACTATATAATATGCATGGCATATTCGCCGCAATATAAAATTTTAACTGGTGGTACTCCGTCGGTTCTACGCTACATTCCTCGTGAACGACCAATATCGAGTTACCCTTAAGATACAAGAAGAAAGGATAAATCGACGCAACATTCATCGTCGCATCCTAAGCAAGTACCTGTCTAGCAAGAAGAGTGCGTCGCAAAAATCTATCATCGCATCCTACTGAAAGTTGTGCAATTTTTACGTCCGGCTTACGCAAATTTTCCTCGTAGTCGGCGTACCATCTCACAACATCCATCAAATCAAATCAAGCAAAGGTACTAGAAGAGTGCGTCGCGAAAACCTATCGGCGCATCCGCAAGTTGTGCAATATCATCGTCCGACTAACGCAAAATTCATCGTTGTCGTCGCAACAATCAAACCACAACATTTACTTATATCAAGATTATCAAGCAAGAAGAGCGGGCGACGCGAACCCAATCGTCGCATCGTGCAAATCCGAAGAAAAATAGTTAATTTCGTCATCTTCGACCTCTACGCATAACTACATCTCGAACAATTTCGCAAATTAATAATTATTATCATCGGTGTCTCGCCAACTCAGCATTCTCGTCAAAAGAAGAGAGAAGTAACATAACATCGTTGAAGGAGAGAACGAGACGCAACATGCACTTCAAAATGGCGCTCACGCAAGTATTCCATTAGTTTCGACGAACGGCGCGGGCGCGGAGTTCGCTGTTGTCCTTGCTCGCCGCCAGGGCGCGGCGCTGACGCAAGACGGGACATCGGCCAATCAGCGATCGCAGAACTGACGTATTCGTTCTTTTCCACTGCCATTCATTCCTTACAATAACTTTATTCGTTCACTCAGCGACGCTTAGACGCCATCATTGGCATTGCTTACTTACTTTCGTGTTCTTTTCTGTCGTTTTAAAACGCAAAAATCGCAAAATATCAAAAGTTATTGTGAGGTGTGAAATACAAGTGAATTGTAATTGTAGTGATAAGTTACAATAAGTCATCATAATGGCGACACCCCCGCAAGAATTAAAACAATTGCGGGCGGCGAGAGGTTACAGCAAGTCGTCGATCACACGGCTGTACAATTTCGTAAATAATAGGGAAGATGTCGAGTTAACCCCTCTAGCAACGTTACAATCAAAGCGAACACGAATTGTAGAATTGTTCGCCGAGTACGAAAGCTACAACAAGAAAATTTTTGCCTTCGACGACGCCGACTCGGAGGATGTAGCAGACTGTGAAACTAAATATTACCACATCCTAACCGTCATAAATGAGGCGATTAAAGATAAATACTCGCCCGCCTCGGAGGCGGTAGCCTCCTGCCACAACTTTAAGGCCAGGTTACCAGCGGTTCAGGTCGAGACCTTTTCAGGCAAGTACAGAGACTACACTCCATTCATTAACTTGTTTAGAGCAATTATACACAATGATAGGTCAATTGACAATGTACAGAAATTGTATTATTTGCGGTCCTTTCTGTCAAAAGAACCTTACGATATTGTGAAAGATCTGCCGCTAACCATGGGCAGTTATTTATTTATTTATTTATTTATTTATTTATTTATTTATTTATTTATTTATATAGGAAGATCATCAGCTTAAATATCACACAGTAGCTAAAAACAGTAGTGACAGTGAGCTAATAACAGATCCTCACCGATAGCGTGATGAATATGTAAAAAATAAGTGAGCAAAAACCAAACGAAAACACAGCGCTTTTGCGTCTTGACACGGCTACATAATTTAAGTACTTATTTCTAAATAGACTAAAAAGAAGAGTTACCTACTTAAACCATTTCCCTACCTCTACCGAAAAATTGACGAGATAAGCGTCGTCTTACTAAAGGAACACTTGCACTGAATAGGTCCAGGTCGTCAAACCTCTGAAACACCTCATTCAAGCCGTTGCTCGCTCTGATCATAAAACTATTTTGCCTATAGTTAGTGGATGATAATGGCACGGATAGTGGCGGCTTACGCCGAGCTCTACTGGGTATACGGATGTTCAATTTACCAAGTAAGGTGGGGCTGTCGATTAAGTTCGATGCAACTTTAAGTAGGTATGTAATGTCGGCTATATTTCGACGGGTCTCAAGTGGGAGAAGATGGAATCTCCTGCACAGGTCCAAATACTTATTTGAGTCGTAGCGAATACCTAATTTGAAGCAAAGAAACTTTAAAAACTTCTTCTGGATATTTTCCAATCTCGTAACATAGCATTTGTAACGAGGATTCCAGACCTGAGATGCATATTCCAAGGTACTCCTAACAAGGGTACAATATAGAATCTTAAAAGTTTTAGCCCGTTTAAAATCCCTTGAACAACGAAACAAAAAACCTAGTGATTTAGATGCTCTAGATATGACATTATCAATATGGTTATTAAAAACAAGTTTAGGATCATGTAAGATGCCCAGGTCCCGTACAGCAATCTCGCGTTGCAAGGATTGACCCTTGAGTTGATAGTCGAACGAGAGTGTATTAATCTTACGAGTAAAAGTAACTACCGAGCATTTAGAGGGATTAAGGTCCAGGTGATTGAGTGAGCAGTAATCATCCAGTCTGGATAAGTCACTTTGGAGTGCATCTGCTTCACGCTGCGACGACACAGAAGCAAAAATCTTCATGTCATCTGCGAAGCAAAGCAGCCTTGAAGTGGAAAAACAACTAGTAATATCATTCACGTAAATAACAAAAAGCAACGGGCCAAGCAAAGAACCTTGCGGCACGCCGCTAGGGACCCTAACCCAGCTAGAGATGTAATTACTCACGACAACAGCCTGAGTACGATTGTCAATATAGGACGAAAACCACCTGAGCAAATCTCCTCTAATGCCGATGCACTCCAGTTTGTATAAAAGACGCTTGTGGTTTATGCGATCAAATGCCTTGCTGTAATCAGTGTAAATGACGTCAACTTGCCGACCGCTATCCATAGATGATGTTAAAAAGTCATTGAAAATAACCAAGTTGGAGACGGTTGATCTAGCTGGCAGAAAACCGTGTTGAGATTCATCAAGGGAATGGCGAACAGCTGCATAAACCTGAGTGTGAATAATTTTTTCAAACACTTTTGAAATGATACATAATTTGGAAATCGGTCTATAATTAGTTGCCTCAATTTTCGACCCTTTCTTGTGAACAGGTGTGATAAAAGCTGATTTCCACAGGCTGGGCACTTTACACTCGCGCAACGATTTCTTGAATAATAACGATATCGGCATTGCTAAGGTTTTAGCACAGCCAGTTAAAAATACAGCCGGCAAGTGGTCTGGGCCCGCAGATTTCGCAGGGTCGAGTTTGAGCAGCATGCTACATACAACGTGTTGGTCGATTTCAATTGTACATATATCAGACACTAGGTTGGTTTCAGTAGCATGTGGTTGGCAGTTCAGAGTGTCCGCACTACAAGCGGTACTGCAAGGGTCGGCACACAAGAAAGTGGACTGAAAATAATCAGAAAAAAGATCGCAAATAGCATTACCAGTATTGGCGGAAACGCCATCGTAGTTTAAGTTACAAGGCATTACATTCGAAGACGAGCGCGTTTTAATAAAACCCCAAAAATGCTTAGATTTTTTTTCGATTGCGGATTCAACAGACGAGACATAGGCAAGGTAGCATTTGTCCTCGAGCATTTTCACCCTACTACGCAACAATTTGAAGGACTGGGCGTCGCAAAGGTTATGATATGTCTTGAATTTACGGTAATACTTATACTGTTCTTTTATAGTATGTTTTAAGGCTGGCGAGTACCATTTAGGATATGAGTCCGATTTACATATTTGGGAAGGCACATATTTGTCTCGGACATTGACGAACACTGAGTAAAAATAATCGACACACTCATCCAATGTTTTTGAAGTGAATTCCCTTACCCAGTCCACCTCTGAGATCTCCTTATTGATAGATTCATAGTCAGCTTTATTAAATAGGTATCTAGTGAAAGTAGCTAGTTTTAAAATATCAATGTTTATTGATTCAACACTTATGAGAAGCGCCCCATGATGCAAGTCTATAGGCACGAGTGGGTCCGCACAGTTTGATACTAATAGAATGTCATCATTCGATAACACTAAATCGAGGATTCTGCCATAATGATTTAATACACCGTTAAATTGCCTCAAGCCCAAAACATTTAAGTCATCTATTAATACGCTCTCGTCAGATGTATATAACCCCACAGGTACAAAGTAAGACTGTTCAGGTACCCAGCAAATAGCACTCAAGTTGAAATCACCTAAGATTAAATATTTGTCATCAGGTTTCAACATCATAATATCGCTAAGCTTGGAAAGGTAATTAGTTAGCTGCAAAGAAAAAGAATTACCTAGATTTTGTCTACATAAATAAAGTGTACATAAGTGGAGGTTAGTTACTTCATGAGTCCGGGCATTGTTCAAGGAGATCGTAATCCACAGGTCCTCGGCAGAGGATTGATAAGTGGGCTGAGGCGTAACGGCAAGATTTCTATGCGTAGCAACAAGCACCCCGCCTCCCCGTGCCTGACCCGTGAGCGCAGGGTCCCGGTCGCGCCGCCACACTACATAGCGCCCGTCGAACAGCTCAGTGTCCTTGACCCCGTCCACCAACCAAGTTTCCGTAAGAACAATAACATCGTAGCAACTTAAACTCAAGTTACGATAAAATAAGGTTGTTTTCGATCGCAGCCCCCGCACATTTTGGTAATACACCCTGAGCTTACCGTTAGCCATTAAATAAACACGCCATAGCATCAAAAAAGTTCCAGCATAACGAAAAATATATAAGTAGTAATCCGACCAGTGCAAATAAAACCGAACATAAGATAAAACACTTTTTCTTTAATAATATGACAAGACATAATTGCGAAGTCTCATTAGAGTAAGCAAGCGACCGATAAATGAGTGATAACAGAGGTAAGCGACTGACGTGCATAGCGACGGGCAAAGGTGGGTGAAACCGGTCGGACCGGTAGCGGCAGCGGGAGCATCGGCGCGCGGCCACTGCAAGCAATGCAGGTGTTCCAAACATTTCAAACCGTGCACATGTGAAACAGATAAGAATTAGCAAGTTTCGCGAATTAGGCGACAACAGTTTTACATACAAGAATAGCTGGGGCTTATAACATAAAAAACAGTTTAAGTAAGCATGTTTAAATCACTATCCCGACTAATTACAATTACACGCGTTTTTTCCTCGGCGTCTCTTCGAACGTGTATCTTACAAAATTTCACCCAAACAAAGCGATAGTTTTTTTCCTTCGCAATAGTTTTAGTTTTGGTCAGCAGCTGTTTGTATTCAGGGGTCAAATGATCGTTAGCATAAACTCGCAGATTGGAATCCTGAAAGCCGAGGTCCTTGGCCCAGATCTCCTTCTTGGCCCGTGCCGCGGCAACGAAGTCTTCCTTAACGTAGCGGTTCGTGAAATTTATAACTATAACCTTTTCTTTGGGGTTATGAGTAGGAACCCTTGATATATAGTTGATATTTGTTTTGGGAAACCTGTAATCGACCACACCCGCCAGTTTCTCCACAATATCAAAGAGATTTTCCTGCTTCCTGAAAGGGACTCCTTTAACTTCGACATTATTAAGGCGCGACCACTGGTCCCTTGCTGAGAGGTTATCCTTGAGGCGCAATACCTCCGCGCATATAGAGTTGTAGCCCTGCTGCATGTCTGTGAGCGCTGGGATACTGCTTTCCAGTTTAGAGACTCTCGTAAAACACTCATCCAGCTTCGCTGCTGTAAAGTTACAGGAGCTTTGCACGGCGGCAAGCTCAGTCCTAACTAGCTTCACCTCTTCGATGAGAGCCGGCAATCCAGCTAATTTGTCTTTCATTTCGCGGAGCTCCCTTAGGACGGCATCGAGTTTTGCGTCCTGATCGGGAATCTTCACCACAGGGTTCGAGGAGGACTTTTTGCAAGCAGGGCACTTGAAGGCAGCCTTCCTATCCGCGGACAATTTACGATATGCGGCCTCAGTCATACCTGCACAAATAAAATCCAGGTATTTCGAACACGAGCTACACTTAGCACCGTCAGTAAACGAGATATTACACAGCTCGCAAGTGGGCATGACGAGTAGTGAGTAGGTTCAAGATAACACGCGAAAAAGAGAAAAAGGTTGCTAACCCCTGATGTTCGGGAGAATTATGTGGCAAGCGCAGGGTACGTGTTAACGCGGCGAGTGCTCAGCGCAGACTGATGTTATGATGAGGCTCTCAAGCTTCTCGATGAGAGGTACAATCATACCAGTAAAATTGTCAATGAGCACATCAATTCCTTGCTTGACATAAATGCTTTGTGTAGGTCTACTCCTGGTCATTTAAGAGAGTTTGTGTCTAGTGTCAAACAATGTTTGTCTGCCTTAAAAAACCTCAGTGTAACCACTGACAATTGGGACCCGATTATATTAACCATTTTGTATCGTAAATTAGATAGTTACACATCGCGGGCCTACCAGCTGGAGCGAAGCGATGCCAATGACCCAACGGTGGCTGATTTTCTGCTGTTCTTGGAGAAGAGGGCCTTGGCATTGGAGAATGCTGATGCGGTGGCACCGGGCAGATTTCACAAGGCAGTGGTAAATGTAACTGCGACACCAGGACCAGGAATCACCTGTACTTACTGTAAGTCTGCACAACATAAAATATTTGAATGCAACAAATTTAAACTAGCTTCCCCCGGTGACAGAATAGCCTATTGTAAAAATAATAGCCTATGCAATGTCTGTCTGAATACCCACCGTGGCAAGTGTCGCTTTCATTTCCGGTGCAATATATGCAAAGAAACCCACAATACTTTACTTCACCAGGAACCGACACAAGTTAGTACTCAAGCCACACGACCGGTGTCACTAATTTCCACTTTTAACAGCAACAGGGTATTATTACCAACAGTTAAAGTGAAACTTTTATCCAAAACAGGACAAATTGTGCATGTGAAAGCAATACTTGATTCGGCGTCACAGATCTCCTTAGTGACAAGTAAGGTTATTAATACACTAGGAGTGGCCCCGAACAGTGACAACACAAGCATAGTCGGAGTGAGCAATAGCAATGCTTCAGCGAAATATTCAGTACCTTTGGAGATTGCCTCACTCGCGACACCTTATAAAGTTACAACTAACTTTCATGTATTGGACAACATTACATGCAAAATCCCTCAATACAAAATTGACACCAAGCAATTGAACATTCCATCAAGTGTCAATTTAGCCGATGTAGACTTTTACAAACCATCAGAGATCAACATGCTCCTTGGTGCCGATGTGTTTTTCCAGGCGCTGCTTCCGGAACCACAAGCTGCGTCTCAACAACCAGGTTTGCAGTTTGCTGAGCATCGGGCTACTCAACCTCGATTTGTTAACACAAAGTTTGGGCATGTCATTGCCGGGGCTTTGCCTCACAATGCTAATTCTGATACAAGTAAGGTCTCCTTGTTATGTTTACAATGTGACTCAAGTCTTAATGACAGCTTGCAACAATTTTGGAAAGCGGAAAGGATTCCTGAAACTTATTGCGAAAGCATGTCTGAGCATGAGCAGTGTGAACGCATTTTTCAAGATACAACTGTGTTTGAAAACAATAGGTTTCAGGTAGACTTGCCTTTAAAAGTTCCATGGAATGAAGTCAATGATGTGCTCGGTTGCTCATTCGATATTGCCTACTACAGGTTTCTTAACCTTGAGAAAAAGCTTCAAAAAAATATAAATTTACTCACAGATTATGACAAGTTCATAAATGAATATGTAGACTTGAAGAATGCGCACTATGTTGACTTCAGCTCGCTGGACTTTGAGAATGACCCTCTTTATTTCGCTGCGCATCAGGCAGTAACTAACCCACACAGCAAAACCACTCCGACTCGAGTAGTTTTTGACTGTTCTATGCAGACTAACAAAAAGATAGCTCTGAACGATATTTTGCTCAATGGTGCTCCGCTACAAAGAGAGTTGTTTGATATAATGCTTTTGTTCCGACTGGGAAAATATACCTTCTCTACAGACATTCGACGTATGTTTCGCTGTATAAATATTAACCCGAAGCATGCCAAATTGCAAAACATTCTGTGGAGAAGCAATCCTAATGACCCGCTGAAATGCATACAGTTAGATTCAGTAACCTATGGGCAAAAAAGTTCCACGTTTTTGAGTACGCGCTGTTTACAAGAACTTTCAAATAGGTATCATAATGAATACCCGCTGGCATCTCACATATTAAATAATTGCACCTATGTAGACGATGCGTGCTTCTCACACTCTGATTTAAATGTCATCATAGAAGCACGGCTGCAATTATGTGAGCTGTTAGCCAAGGGCAGTTTCCATACCCATAAATGGGCATCAAATGACCACAGAGTACTAGAGGGCATTCCCAATGATAAACAGCATTTTGATAGCTTAGATTTCCAAAGGGATTTGTACATAAAGACGCTAGGTTTAAAACTTAATATGCAAGACGATTGTTTTGTTTTTTCTTGCCCAGAACCCTTTGATAAGCAAAATCCAACAAAAAAGGACATTTTGAGTCACATCTCTAAATTTTATGATCCGCTAGGTTTTATTGCGCCTATAATCATGAAAGCAAAGGCTTTCATGCAAAAAGTATACTCTGAAAAGATAGGATGGAACGAGGTTCCATCACCACAGCTGCGAGAGGAATGGATTTTATTTGCAAATAAATTAACTCAAATGAAACCACTGACAATCAATAGGTACCTACAGATCCCATCCAATGCAGCTGCATTGCAATTGATCGGTTTTGCTGACGCATGTAGCACCACGGGTTATGGATGCTGTGTGTATCTTCGGGTGGTTGACGAACATGGCAACGCTTCACTTTCCTTGCTATGTGCGAAATCTCGAATCAACCCCCGCAATAAGGATACACTCACTATAGCACGCCTTGAATTGTGTTCTATGCTTCTACTAAGCAAGCTAATTAATCGAGTTTACGAAACGCTAAAACCAGCGTTAAATATACAAGGTGTTTATTTGTTTTCGGACTCGCAAATCGCTCTAGCATGGGTAAATACGGAACCTATAAAGCTTCAGGCCTTTGTTGCTAATCGGGTCAGGTTGATTCGAGGTCTCACAGATGGGTGGCGCTGGCTGTACGTTCCCAGTGAAGAAAATGCAAGTGACTGTGTAAGCAGGGGTACGGACCCAGGTGAACTGCATAACACACCCATGTGGCTGCACGGCCCATCCTTTCTACATAATGGTAAATATGAGTTTAATAATACAAGTAACCTACCTGCAGTCGATGACTTGCCAGAGTTGAAAAAAGCGCCCTCTAGCGACAGAGTGACGCTCATTACCCAAAAGAGATCGAATTTCTACGAGTATTTAGACAAGTTGTCTGATCTCAACAAAATGGTAAGGGTAATGGCTTATATAATCAGGTTTTGTTTCAATTTGAAAAATAAAAATACGATTAGTTCTAAGTATATCACTCCAACGGAGCTGAAAAACGCTTTACTTAAGATAATAAAACACGAACAAGGCATTTATTTCAAGCATGAACTTGACAATTTAAAGGCTAACGATAATGTTAAAGGTACGCTCAACCCTTTGCACCCCTTTCTTGATGGTCAAGGCATTTTGAGAGTTGGTGGCAGGATAAAAAACGCAAATGTGTCATTCTCACAAAAACATCCCATAATGTTACCAAGAGAGTCTCGAATAACTAATCTGATTGTACATCATGAACACATTAGACTGCTGCATGCTCCACCAAAGTTATTATTGTCAAGCTTAAATGAAAAATACTGGATTGTAAACGGTCTTAGCTATGTAAAGAATATTGTCAGTAAATGTTTACCTTGTTTCAGAATGAAGGCTCAGTGTGCAAAACAGCTGATGGGTTCTCTGCCACCTGAAAGGGTCAATGACTGCCGGGTATTTCAAAAAATAGGCATCGACTTTGCAGGCCCAATAACCGTATAGCAAGCGTTGCACTGTCTGATCTAGTTACTTTCCTACTCGCTATTTAACTCGAACAGAAGGTTGCAGGCGTCTGAAGAAAACACGTAGGCGTCAGAAACAATTTAAATTATAATGTAGAAAGATATTGGTCGTTACAGAAGTTATAGGGGAAAACGGAAACGATACAATATTAAAACCGTTAATTCGCGTAAGCTATGACGCGGCTGCGCTAGAGCAAAGTAGTACGTGTGTGCGCTGATACGGTCTGGGTCGCTCTGCCGGCCGCCGCTCGCTGTCTGGGCTCGCGCCACGCTGGACCGGTTGGTAACGGGCGGCGCACACTGCAGGCGTCGTGCGCGCACACCGCGCACGAGTTTATTTATTTGGTATGCGCCCATACTACTCCCCTGCCGAGACCGGTGCTACGGTCGACAGTGGTAATAGTCCGGGAAGTTGACTCGTCTTCCACTGCGTGTTGTCCTTGGCTGGCTCGTTGACGTGCTCGGCAGCGCCGGTGGCAGCGCCGAAGGTGAGGGCGAGGATGCCTCCTCGCTGATGGAGAAATCCGGCTTGAGCCGGTCGATGGACACGGTGATGACCTTGCCCTGGACCTCGATGTCAAAGGTCTTGTCTCCCCGGCTGATGACCTTGTGTGGCCCGGTGTAGGGAGGCTCAAGGGATCTCAGAGCCTGCCCCTTGCGCAGGAACACATGAGGTGAAGTGGCAAGTTTCCTGGGAACAAAGAAAGTTTTGGTAATGTGCCACCTGGGTTGACATGGCGAGAGTTTGCTGATATGCGCACGAAGTCTTTGCGCAAAATCTGTAACGTCAACTGGTGCTGAGTGATCTGTGGGGCTTAGGAACTGGCCTGGCAAGCGTAGTGGCTCGCCGTATACTAACTCGGCTGCTGTGGCCTGTATGTCCTCTTTCCAGGCCGTGCGTATGCCAAGCAGTACCATAGGTAGTGTCTCTGACCAACTGCTGTTGCCGTGGCACATGATGGCTGCCTTAAGCTGTCGGTGTAGCCTCTCAATCATACCATTACTAGCTGGGTGATATGCGGTGGTGTGGTGTTGTTTGGTGCCCATGATGTTTGCGATGGCTTGGAACAGACGGGACTCAAATTGTCTTCCGCGATCTGTTGTTATATGCTCTGGGCATCCAAATCTGGCAATCCAGCCGGATACGAAAGCCATGGCACAGGCTTCAGCAGTGATGTCTGCTAAGGGGTATGCCTCAGGCCAACGAGTGAATCTATCGATTGCTGTGAGACAATACCTGTATCCGTGAGAGTGTGGCAATGGACCAATCAGGTCTATGTGCACGTGCTGGAATCGTGATGAGGGAGTGGTGATTGATGAGAATGGTGCTGATGTGTGACGTGTGACCTTGCTGCTCTGGCACTGGGTGCATTGGTTAGCCCATCGGCGGCAATCCTTGCGTATGCCGGACCAGACGAAACGTTGAGTCACTAACCTGACCGTTGCTGATGCACCTGGGTGACTCAGGTTGTGGAGTGCATCAAATACTTGACGACGAAACCTGGTGGTCACGTAGGGTCGCTGGATACCAGTAGATACGTCACAATATAGCTGTTGGTTACTACCTGGGATTCTGATCTTCTCTACATTCAAGTTAGTACCCTTCTGTAGTAGAACCTGCAGCTCGGTGTCGCCTTCTTGATCGTGCGCTAGTGCTGTGAAGTCGACAGGAGACACTATCTCCTCCACACGAGACATTGTGTCGGCGACGACGTTCTCCTGCCCTGGAACATATTTGATGTCGGTTGTGAACTGCGCAATAAAATCAAGATATCTGTATTGGCGTGGTGAACATTTGTCTCGAGATGTGCTGAAGGCATGAGTCAGTGGTTTATGGTCGGTGTGTACTGTGAAGTGTCTTGCTTCAACCATGTAGCGGAAGTATTTTATGGCTTCGTAAACAGCTAGGAGTTCTCGATCGTAAGGACTGTACTTAGATTGTGCAGTATTGAGCTTACGAGAAAAGAAAGCTAGTGGCTGCCACGAGTCGCCTTTGCGCTGTTGGAGCACGGCTCCGATGCCTGCGTCTGATGCGTCTGTGTAAATTGACAGTTCAGCTTCCATGTCGGGATGAGCAAGTAAGGTAGCTCGTGAAAGACTTGCCTTGCATTCCTCAAAGTCTTGAAGTTGCTCTGCTGTGAGTGTGACGGATTGAGAACCTCTCGTCTTGGGTCCGGACAGTAGGGAGTTGAGTGAAGCCTGGATTCGTGCAGCACCTGGTAAGAAACGACGGTAAAAGTTCGTCATACCCAGGAATCGTCGCAGCTCCTTTACTGTCTTAGGCGCTGGGAACTCCTTTATCGCTTGCACCTTCTCTGGTATAGGCTGTATTCCGGCAGAAGAGACTTTGTAGCCTAGGAATGTGACTTCTTTTTGTCCGAATGTACACTTTGCTGAGTTGACAAGTACCCCAAACTCACTTAGACGCTTAAATACAGTTTCCAGGTGTTCCAGGTGTTCGTCCTCAGTTCGTGAGAACACGAGTATGTCATCGATATAGCCAAAACAGAAGTCCAAACCCTTGAGTACCTCGTCTATGAACCTCTGGAACGTCTGTCCAGCATTTCGGAGTCCGAAGGTCATATAGGGGAACTCGAAGAGGCCGAAGGGAGTGGTGATGGCTGACTTCGGGATGTCGTCTTCGAATATCGGGATCTGATTGTAGGCTTTTATGAGATCGATCTTTGAATAGACCTGGGTACCTGCTAGCTGGTAAGAAAAGTCTTGGATGTGTCGCAGTGGGTAGCAGTCAGGAATCGTTCTTGCGTTCAGGGCTCTATAGTCGCCGCATGGCCTCCATCCAGCGTCTTTCTTGGGAGCCAGGTGAAGGGCAGAAGACCATGGGCTCTCGGATCTACGAGCAGTACCGCACTGGAGCATCGCTTCAAACTCCTTCTTAGCTATCTGCAGGCGATCAGGTGCTAGACGTCGAGGACGAGCGGTGACAGGTGGACCAGGTGTAGTCCTGATGTGATGGACAGTTGTGTGCTTAGGCTGTACAGGTTTACCTGCGGGTCTGGTGATGTCAGGGTACAGCTTCAATGCGTCATGATACCTCGTGTCACCTGAAACAGCTTTGACGGACGATATGGCTTCCGTCGACTTGGAGTGTGGGACCTGGATGGAGAGAGTGGTGAGACCATCAATGAGTCGATGATGTCGGCAGTCCACTAAAAGGTTGTAGGAGCTCAGGAAGTCTACGCCTACTATGGGTTTGGTGACGTCAGCGATGACGAAATTCCAGGAGTACGCGCGACGAAGTCCTAAGTTCAGTTCCAGGTGTATGGTTCCATAGGTAGATATGGTAGACCCATTTGCAGCACACAATACGTACTGTGTCTTTTTACGGCGTTCTCTGACGGCGGACCTAGGATATACGCACAGGTCTGATCCTGTATCGATCAGGAACTGCACCTTTGACTGAAGGTCGGTGACGAAGAGACGGCCTGATGATCGTGGACAGTCGTTTACCGCCATTAGCGACTGCCGTTGGTGTTTTCCTTCTTGTAGGTGCAGGGATCTTCGCATTTCCTCGCATTACTGCCAAAATTGTTGTGGTACCAGCAATGGTCCAGATTTCCCTTGCTAGAGCGGGAGCGAGAACGAGAGTGACTGCGGTACCTTCTACGTTGGTTGCTGCGGGAGCGACTGTGCTGTCTGGAATGCTGGCCTGCCATCAATGATGCTATTTGCCGGGTCAGTTCTGCTACTTGCCTTTCAAGTGCGCTGCTACCTTGCGTCATTATTGCGCTTTGTGTCGTCATCCGGCTGCTGGCTGCTGCAACTTGAGGTGTTGGAGCCAATGGAGTCACGACCTCGTGCACCCTGTCCGCTAAAGTCGCAAGCGCGTCCAGCGGAATATCCTCCTGACAAGCAAGTACAGTTTGTATGTTAGTGGGTAGTCTGCCAATCCACATAGTGCGCACGAAATCATTAGGATCGCTCGCGGTGCCTGCTAGCGATTGCATATGACGCAATAATTGCGAGGGTTTCCTATCGCCAAGCTCCTCATGCATCAACAGCTGCTTTAGCCTCTGGTCACGTGATTGCGATAAGCGATTTATCAGCGTAGTTTTAAGCTTAAGATATTTATCGGAAGCTGGCGGTGACACAATAATATCTTTAACCTCTGCAGCAATAATGTAATCTAAGTGAGAAACTACGTGGTGGAATTTGGTAGCATCGGCAGTAATATTAGAGACGTGGAACTGACCTTCAATTTGGGCAAACCATAAAGAAGCATACTCCGGCCAAAATGGGGGTATCTTCACACCAAGTCGAAATACCGTTTTCGCTCGTCATCTGCTGCGTTAATTTCTGCGCGCGGTAGCGATCCACTCGCCGCCTCATTATCCTTAGTCGCCATCTTCGATGTTCTTATTCGGGGTCACCAGTATAGCAAGCGTTGCACTGTCTGATCTAGTTACTTTCCTACTCGCTATTTAACTCGAACAGAAGGTTGCAGGCGTCTGAAGAAAACACGTAGGCGTCAGAAACAATTTAAATTATAATGTAGAAAGATATTGGTCGTTACAGAAGTTATAGGGGAAAACGGAAACGATACAATATTAAAACCTTTAATTCGCGTAAGCTATGACGCGGCTGCGCTAGAGCAAAGTAGTACGTGTGTGCGCTGATACGGTCTGGGTCGCTCTGCCAGCCGCCGCTCGCTGTCTGGGCTCGCGCCACGCTGGACCGGTTGGTAACGGGCGGCGCACACTGCAGGCGTCGTGCGCGCACACCGCGCACGAGTTTATTCATTTGGTATGCGCCCATAACCGTAAAAAACTCACGTGTGAGGAGAGCTTTACAGACTAAAGGCTACATATGTGTGTTCGTTTGTTTTGTGACAAAAGCCATACATTTGGAGCTCTCCTCAGACTTGACGACAGATGCGTTCCTAGCATGTTTCAAACGCTTTATAGCGCGAAGGGGCCTTCCCACTGACGTGTTTTGTGATAATGGCGGATGCTTTAAGGGGGCAGAGAACAAATTAAATCAGCTGTACAATTTAAATAGCTAAAAAGGTCATCAAACTCTGGTGCAATCCTACGCCGCACAGCAAAATATTGCATTTCATTTTGTGCCCAGTTACTCACCAGTGTTTGCTGGTCTAGCTGAAGCAGCTGTTAAAAGTACAAAGTACCATTTAAAGCGAGTCCTACAAAGTTATGTACTAACATATGAACAGCTAAATACTATACTATGTCAAATCGAAGCTGTCTTAAATTCTAGGCCGCTATTACCTGTAACAGCTAATGATATTAATGATTACAGCTATCTCAGTGCCGGGCATTTTCTTATCGGTGCTGCAATGACATCCCTTCCAGAAGCAGACCTAGCTGACTCGCCAACTAATAGATTAAAGTTCTGGGAAATGTGTAACAAAGTCAAGTGTCAATTTTGGAAGGTATGGCATAAATACTATTTAAATGTCTTACAATGTCGTCCCAAATGGCGCGATAGCAAACCGAATGTTCAAGTTGGGGCCTTAGTAATTATGAAGGAGCCTAACTCCCCGCCCATGACATGGCCCATGGCCAGGATAGTTAAGGTTTATCCAGGCGATGATAACAAGGTCAGGGTTGTTGACCTCATGACACCTAATAAAAAGGTGTACAGACGCTCATTAAGTGGTTTTGCCGTCTTACCTCTTGAATAATTTTACCATGTAACTACTTTATATCTATGTGTATAGATGCACATATGGAAATAGCAAACCTATATTTTTTGTAATAAGTGTTATAGCATAATAGAACACAGAGATGATATCTATTGTGTTATATTAGTAGATAAGAATAAATTTGAACATCAGGTAACTAAACTGTATGTCAATGTATAGCAAAGCTATATATATCCTTATAAGTAGCATTATAGAACACTGATTTGTTGTCAATACTTTTGTATTACTGGTAGTAGATAAGTAATTGCCTTTATACAAATATACGTCCATAAACTAGATGTAACAGTAATTTTAATGCGAGTAAAGTTCAATTTAATGGTAATAATTGCCACATGATTAATTTAAACAAATTAACAACTCAGAAGTAAAAGAGTGCGCATACTTATCTGGTTATGATTTTGTTAACGTAAGGTAACTATTTTTAATTTCATTACGTTTCATTATAATGATTAAGCTTAAGGAATAAGCAACCAAAGCGAACTAGTATTTAAACTGTATGTATACCTACTGGTTGCGCCCCGGCCCCAGCATGTTGGCAACTCCAACACAGATTATAGAGTGACCGGAACGCCAATCATTTCATTCATTCGTTCCTGTCGCATCTATACATTCATTCACTCAATCTCTCTCTCTGAAACCAACCGCAGCCATGTAATTTACCGTGTGCTTTAATTAACCTAATATAACTCTCTTACTGAATACGCCGGTCGGTCAACAAGAAACAGCGCCTACAACCACTGCACCACTGTTCACCCCCCACGCAAAAAGAGGGGTGTTATAAGTTTAATGTGTCTGTCTGTGTATCTGTATGTGGTACCTTAGCTCCTTAACATATGGACCGATTTGAATGCGGTTTTATTTGTGTCATAGATAATTTTATCTCGAGTGTCATATTTCATAAAAATCTGTTAAGCCGTTTTTGAGATATTGGACTTTGAAATGAAAATGTCGGGGGTTTTTTAATTTTTCTAAGTAGTAGTTGTTGCCTCACGTCATCTTCGGGTCCAAGGTCGATAATATGCAGGCAGTAGCACCAACGTAAAAACCGGCTAAGTGCGAGTCGGACTCGTGCATGAAGGGGTCCTTACCATTATCCATAAAAAAACAGCAAAAAAAAAGTTTGTTGTATGGGAGCCCCCCTTAAATATTAATTTTATTTTGTTGTTGTTTAGTATTTGTTGTTACCACAAGGCGTGGGTAGGCCCCCAACAAGGTAGACTGACCTGGTAAAGGTTGCTGGAGTCCGCTGGATGCGGGTGGCGCAGGACTGGCACTTTGGCACTCTTTGGGGAAGGCCTATGTCCAGCAGTGGACGTCTTTCGGCTGATATGATGATGATTTATTTATTTATTTATTTAATAGGTTACATGACATTACAGAAATCCAATGCGTCACACAACAAAGATTAAACATTTTAACAATAGCACATAATAAAAGACATGCATTAACAGTGTACACAAAAGAGACAATATTACATTACACTCGAGGGCCTGGCATCCATCACCTCACAGAACTTCAAACATTCTTTTCTCACACTCGCCCATCGCCATGTAAACAGATCGCACTCCGGTGCAGACGCCAAGAGCGCATTTAGTAGTGAGAGTGCGCGGGGCAGTGGAGAGTTCCTATGCGACACAGTGCGAGTTGCCGGGACAGCAAGAAGAACGCGTCGCCGAGGCCTAAGAGCTATTTTGAGGACATCTGGCACAAACAGTCGCCCTAGGCGGCATACTAGCTCAGGACAATCCGACTCGCCGCGAAGGACTCGACACTCCGTCTGACCTCTAGGGAATTGTAGCCGAGGGTACCTAGCAGATACTTGGTTGGGTAGAGGAACGGGTAGTACCCATAAATCTTTTTGTAGAGAAACCTTAGGAAAGCTTTTTGCACTTTCTCCAGCATTAAGGCATACGTTGATTCATACGGTAACCATACGATCGACGCTGCCTCCAACTTGCTTCTAACCAAGGCGTTGTAGACTAGCTTGATTGCCAGTGGATCGTTAAAGTTACGCAAGTTTCGGATGACAAACCCGAGTCTTCGATAGCAGTCCGCAGCTAGTGATAGTATGTGCTCGTGGAAAGAGAGACGTGTATCGAAGACTACTCCGAGATCCTTGACGGTGAACACACGGTTTATGGGCTCAGAACCCAGAAAGTATTGGGCAATAATTGGATCGCGCGCTCGACTGAAAGTACAGACACAGCATTTGGCAGGGTTAAAAAGCAGTTTGTTGTCCATACTCCAACGAAAAATCAAGTCAATATCTGCCTGCAACGATTCACAGTCAGCTCCTTGCTCCACACCGTAGATTAACTTTAAATCGTCAGCATATAGAAGACATTGAGATGACTTAAGAACGGACTGGAGATCATTGATCATGATTCCGAACAGGAAAGGTCCTAGTATGGAGCCTTGACTCACACCCGATCGAGTATGGTATGGGGCTGAGACGAAGCATCCATACCGAACAAATTGCTGTCGATCACGCAGATAACTTGCGAAAAACTTTAGCAAGCCAGGGGAAAAGCCAATTCGGCTTAATTTCATTAGCAACACGTCGTTATCTACGCGATCGAAAGCCTTCCTGAAATCAAAATAGAGTACCTCGACCTGGATACCTTTATCAAGAAATTCCGAGATGCTATCTACTAAGATCAAAAGGTTTGTGTTGACTGAGCGACTCGATCTGAAACCATGTTGAGCATCACACAAAAACGGTTTGGTCTGTGCTGACAGATTTCGATGGAGTATGGACTCAAACAATTTACCCAAAGTGGGAAGAACAGCTATCGGCCTGTAATCTTTTACGTCAGTAGCGTCACCGTCCTTTGGAATCGGCCTCACTCTAGATACCTTCCATTGGCGAGGGTAGCATGCGGTGCTGAGAGCCAAGTTAAAAATAAAGTGGATAGGAGTTTTAAGGCTCTCTACACATCCTTTCAAAATCTACGCCGACAAGTTATCAGGCCCCACCGAAGAATTGGACTTCATTCGTTTTATTCCTACTTCAACCTCATTCACGGATATCGACTTAATATTAATGTGGTTGGCATCAAGATTATGACCTTCTGCCCCCAGCTCAGTCGTGTCCAGACGCGGAATGTCAGGCAGGAACACCCCAGAGAAGTAATCGGCAAACGCGCTTGCTACCTCCTTTCCAGTAACTTGCTGCCCACCAGCCGCTATACTAGAGGAAAACCACCTTGGTTTTTAGGCTGCTAAGGTGCTGCCAAAACGCCTGCGGATTGAGTCTAACCCTGCTCTGGATTCGATCAAGGTAATCATCATAAGCGGATGCTATGCGTTCCTTGACTTTAGACCTCAATACCGAGAACTCATAGTAAACATCTTTATTTTTAGTGGCTTTCCATGATGATGATTTGTTGTTATAGCGGCAACAGAAATACATAATTTGTGAAAATTTCAACTGTCTAGCTATCGCGGTTCTTGAGATACAGCCTGGTGACAGACAAACGGACACACAGCGAAGTCTTAGTAAAGGGTCCCGTTTTTACCTTTTGGGTACGGAACCCTAATAACCCTGGTACTTGGCACTGTAGTACTCATAATTACATTATGCACGTGTGCTGGCTGCAACGTAACAAGGTTTGTGTGCGGGATGCGGCTTGTGTACAACAATGTACCCGGCGACTGTGCTCCGGACGGGATTGGCTAGTCACAACTTTACCCATTCGAAGTTTGTGGAAGCTAACTATAGCGGGATAGTGGGACGCGGTCTTACACTAACAAGAGACTATGATGGGCCTACGGTTGGCCTATGGTGGACGTGGATACCTAAGGGATCATTTACTCACGCATACTTAAGTGACATAATTTACTTTTTCTACTCCTGTACTTTTCTCTGTCATTTACATAGTCCCGAACACTAATATAAAGACATACAAAATAAGTCTGCAGAAAAGTCTATACTCTATTCCCCATAACAGTACGGCACAACCGTGCTGTTTTGTCGCCAAATCGATACGCTTAGCAGCCATACGCTTCTAAACCTGGGTAGTGCTACATTGTGCCACGGCCTACTAGACACGATCGAGTAGGCCGCGACGCGACTAATCTAGAGGGCCATGCCGAAACATAAAATACATTAGGTACTACCAACGTAACAAACCACTGAATGTATTTACTTCAAATAAATTATTGTACTAAAGGCATTGCTGCCAACTTAAGAAAAACCTTGGTCTTAATATGACAGTACTGGCAAGTTGAATTAAGAACAAAACAGACCATAAACAAGAGGTGTCAATGTGTCATGTTTCCAATTTCCCACCAAAGTTCCAGTTCAAAATTAAAAGACGAAATATGTCAAATATGATAACTATTCGTTATTAATAACTTCTTAAGATTTGATTCGTGTTTGTGAAGTGAAGAAAAATGTGTACGTTCCTTTTAAAATGGACGAAGAAGAAAATAACTGCACCGCTGATGAAATTGCGTGAGTAGTAATAGAACTGACGGAAAACTTACTGCCTGAAAAGTCAAATTATGCTATTTATTTAAAATAGTCGTAGAAAAAATATTGTATGCAACGGTGTATAACTTGGTCTTAAAACGCTCGTGGCGTCTTTAATTGCAACGCAACTCACGACACTCGCGTTTTAAGACCCTACTTATACAACAGTTGCATAAAATACTATTAAAAACAAAGTTTTAACCGACTTCAATTTAGTACTCCGCCAAGCCACGAGAACATTTCCTATTTTTTTTTTACAATTTACTACATGAACTGATTTCCGATACCAAATACGTTGAATACTAAATAAAAAAACCGAATCGCTGTATGTGGGTACGTTTTTTAGCGGAATAGCAAAGAAATATTGTTCTCTTAATATATATCTTTCTTTTGCCAATTTCCACAGCGCGAGTGAGACAGGAGTCGCAGAGTGTTGGGAACAAGTTATGTCATCAACATTCTAGGTCATCATAAAGGAGCCCGGGGTCAGCTTTGGCACTAAACCCCAAGATTTGGCGTCGGCGTGTGTTTTACGGAAGTGACTGCCATCTGACCTTCCTACCCTGAGGGAAAACTGAACCTTGAAATTAGGCGGGTTCCATCACGATTTTTTATTTATTTTTAATATTAAACGGATAGACATTCAGAGCATTCGAATTAAATTCACAACTATGCAGCGATTTAATACGACTTCAGTCGACACAATTTACAGCATCCGAAAGACAAGTTTTACCACAAGAGTATAAACATCATTTAGTGCACCCGAATGTGCAGTTAGTAAAGTCACGGGCGTTTGCGTTAAACGAACGATGTGGCGGCAACGTTGTGTCACCAGCCACGCTATTCTGTAACAGGTTTAAAGCTCACCGCAACGCTCACTCACGAATTAACTTGACGGCGCGATTTGTACTTAAGGCCTCCACCCACCGGACGCGTGTGCTACGCGTGTCGGGCGCGTTTGAGGCGGTATATTCACACCGGAAGCGGGCGGCGTGTAGCAACGCGTGTGCAGCGCGGCTGCCGCGCCGCTGCCGCGCGGGTGCTGCGCGTGTGCCGCGCGGGTGCTGCGCTACAGCTGCGTGGGTGATGCGCGTGTGCCGCGCGGGTGCTGCGCGGGTGATGCGCGTGTGCCGCGCGGGTGCTGCGAGGGTGATGCGCGGGTGCTGCGCGTGTGCCGCGCATCTGCCGCGTTCGATGTGCGTTTGAAGTGTACAAGTCGACACACGTAAAAAGAGCCCTAGCGGCCATATAAAAAGTATGGCCGCCAGGGTTATTTTTACATGAGTCGACCTGTAGTTTCAATGCTTTACAACTTGCGCGTGTGCCGCGCAGCACACGCGCCGCGCACGACACGCGTCCGGTGGGTGGAGGCCTTTAGTAACTACAGCGCAGGTAGAGGTCTCGTTTCCTTAGGCGTGACGGGTGGGGTGAGGGGGGTGAATAACAGCCCACAGTGGTTCGGAACAAAGCGGACACAATAATAGTGTCGGCGGAGGCATATTTAGACACATGGGCAGCAACTGTGCTTGCTGCGTTATATATTACAGTGCCAATACACCACTATTTATAGTATAAGGCCTCGCTCGCAAACATAATCAGCTAAAGAAACACCACTACCGGTAAACAACAGGTAAGCTAGTCGTAAACTTATTTACAACACCGTGCAATTATTTAAGAGGCCGCAGTAAGCTCGGCCGAATTTCACCTTCCCATACAAACGTAGTTACGCTCTCATTTTAAAACAACTCGTTGGATTGTGACGAAGCTTTGCATATACAATGACATGAGGTATATCTATGTCTGTAAAACTAACGAAATACCGCACAAACAAGTTTTGTATGAAAAAATTAAATTCGCTGTATTTTTCTTTACTATATGTGAATGTGTATAGTATGTGAAGCTACATAAACTAACTACAGACATATTGTTACGTCCACGGGGTGAGTAACGTGATAGAAAATACACGAATTGATCACTAATTAAAGGAATGCAAACTTTATTACAAAATTACTAATTAACAAGACTTACTTAATAAATCACTTCACTATGACACACTTTTCACTCGCTTCGCTTTGAGATTCGCACTGTTCGCCGTTTAATTCAAAACTCCACTCCACTGCGTTGGCATGCGGCTTATATACCCGGAGACCTTCGCACTAGAACATTCCGGAGAAATCTTGAATAATCAGTCCAAGGTCCAATTCTAGGAACGGCGACCCCTCGGTTCGTGAATGTTCCAGAGCGTCTAGATTGTTCGATGCTCGTTCGACCCGAATATGCTGTACCTTTCTAGTTGTCTCTTTCACACACTTCTCGAACCTTCTCAATCTAGATGTCTCTCTCTAATAGTGCTGTCTCTTTCACACACTTCTCGAACCTTCTCAATCTAGATGTCTCTCTCTAATAGTGCTGTCTCTTTCACTCCTTCGAGAAATTTCGCCATATACTGAAGTGTACTTCAAAGGCCCATAAGGGGTCCTGAAAACGCCTGAAAACGGATTTTCAGGTTATTGCGCCATCTGATAGAGGCTGTCCTGAAACGGACTGAAAACATGTTTCAGGCGCCTGAAAACAACGGTAACTAGGGTGAATTTTCAATCTTCTAGTATGTGGAAGAGCCACCTCTGAAACGACCTGAAATCACTTTTCAGCCCGCTGAAAACGCTTCTAAAGCATGGAAAATCAAGTTTGAAGTTTATACCACCGGCGCAACAATATTTTATATTTATGCCTCTTGTTACTGTACATGCAAAGTTCGTTACAATCCAACACGTATCATAGTTTTAAAATGAGAGCGTAACTACGTTTGTATGGAGAATCGAGCTTACTGCGGACTTTTAACTAATAATAAGAGTGAAATGAAAAGTTTGTACGTTAGTTACTCGATCATGCAAAGAAACTGCAACTTTAGAAAATTTGGCGCCAAAGCGCGGTTCTTCAATAGCGTGTGGCTGATTGACTGGAATGAAACTTTATTAACAATACAATCTCTTTGAAAACATAATGGAATCTGTGCTACTTAAAATATCACGTTCTAGAAAGAAATTACTTATATGCAGCGATTAAATGAAAATATTTTGGAAAATTCAACAATAAGTATGTCAGATTGTTGAGTCTTTTCAAATCTGGTAATCTCAACCACGTATTTACAGAGCCTACTAGAGTGACTGCTACTAGCTCAACATGTATAGATAACATTTTCACTAATATTTTTCCTAGTAACAAAAGTATTATCAGCAAATTAGAATCAAATCACTTAGGCTAACTCATGGTATTTAAGACATTAAGGAAAAATATCGTGAAAAATCAAATAACTTTTGTACCAGTAACCACAGACACAGATCGTGTCGAAAGAATGAAACAAAGTCTAGCTCAGGCGCTACCCTTTCTGTCTTCCGGCATGAGTCCTAATACCATGTACAATTCATTCTTCCACACTTTTATGGCACTTTATAATGCGGTATTTACTCGCAAATCGGCCGTGCTTAGTAGTGCACCAGTTTTTAGTGAGTGGTCTACCGCCGACTTACATAAACGTAGACAAGTACTGTATGCCTTGTATGAGGAACGCCGGTATAATACGAGTGATGAATTTAAAGAACATGTCAAGCAATATTCGAAGCAATTTAAAATAGATTGTCATGTAGCCAAGCGTAATTATTTATCTCAGAAAATAAAAAATAGCTCTGATATTATTAAAAGAACTTTGAAAGTAATTAATATGGAAACTGGTAGATCGAAAAACACACCGAACGATTTTAAAATTAAAATAGATGGCAGAATTGTAGATTCTAGTCTGGAAGTAGCTAAAAAAATACCCGTGGTCCCACCGCACTCAGTGGTAAACGTGCCAGTCACCTTAGGTACGACGACGAGCGAAGCGAGGAGGTGTGTTAGGTGTACTGCGACCCAGAACTAAAATGTGTTATTTCACTTCCTCATATTAAATGTTCGGTTCTGTTTACCACTGTTTACCACTGTGTACACTGTTTACCACCGAGTGCGGTGGGACCACGGGTAATTTTTTTTATCCGTAGACCCACTGGCCATCACTGTTTAGAACGGTGGGACAACGGGTAATAGGAGAAAAAAATATCATTTTGAGTTTGAGTTTGAATACAAATATCGTCGTCTGGTATCCATAGTACAAGCTTTGCTTAGTTTGGGACTAGGTTGATTTGTTTAAGATTGTCCCATAATAATTATTTACTTATTTTTTATTGCACACGTCCATTTATGAAACATACCTAGAACAACAACAAATAACAACACTCACTTTGATGACCTATACTTACTTAACCTACCGTTGCAGGCCTCAAACCATCTTACAAATGACGAAAGAGAATATTCTATCTAGGCCACCATTTAATTTCAGCAGTAAATCCACGGCCGGACTCTTAGCTTGCAGCTCTCGATTAGTGATGTGTTGGTCGCGGGAGTATTCCGGATCCAGACGTATTTTCAGCAAACCAGACGCACTAAATGTAAGAAACGAGTATGCTAGATAGCTAGCGCTGTCGTATGGTTGAATTGACTAATCATGCCGGAATCTTTGTTCGTTTGCTTGACGCTAAACCACTAGTAAAAAAGTATACTATATGTCGCAGTGGAATAGTGTAATCCGTAGTTTTACATTACATTACAGCTCAAAAACAGCGCTGTTTTATAATACGGCGGGTTGACGATCAGGCGAATTGAATACCGCTGAATGAAAATCCGCTGGAATGTGTTCGGTGCTAATCCATCTTCAATACGACCAACGGTTATGTAATAAATCCAGCAGGTCAGTCAGTCAGTCAACAGGCCGTTTTTAGGGTTCCGTAGCCGACTAGGAACCCTTATAGTTTCGCCATGTCTGTCCGTCCGTCCGCGGATAATCTCAGTAACCGTTAGCACTAGATATGTATATATATCAATCACGCCGACAAAGTGGTAATATAAAAAAGTGGAAAAAATGTTTTATTAGCGTACCGCCCCTATACGTAAGTGGGAAGTGTTTTTTTTTTCATTTCAACCCTATCGTGTGATATATTGTTGGATGGGTATTTAAAAATGAATAGGGGTGTGCTACAATTATTTTTGATAATGTTTATATGTTCGGAGATAATCGCTCCACAAGCAAAAAAAGATGTGCCCCCCCACCCTCTTTGAACCAACCACGACTTTTGAACCATAACTTTTAAAAATATGAAAAAATCTCAAAAGTAGAACTTTATAAAAACTTTCTAGGAAAATTATTTTGAACTTGATAGGTTGAATAGTTTTTGAAAAAAAAGTTACTAGTAAAACAATAGTTTACTTAATTTGCCGATAGATTTTGCTGTACGCGGAACGCTCATATCGTGCATGGCGGTGCACGGTGTTAAGATTTTTCCAGATTTAGTGGGGTCGGAGCAGGTGCCCCATACATTAAGTCGAAAATTTGTCGTGCTCGTATTGTCTTAGTTGTCTATGGTTGTTAGTTGTCTAATAATAAAATTGTTTGCTAAGTATGGCTTGTATTGTTCGCTAAGTATTGCTTGTTTAACGCTTAAGTGGGGACACTTACTGTGACGGACGGAAAACTACGGAACCCTATACTGAGCGTGGCCCGACACGCTCTTAGCCGGTTTTTTATTACTCGCGGCGCTATTTGACATACCAACAGTGGGGTCCAATACAGAAAGTTAGTTACTACTAAAATGTACTGTACAATGAACAATTATTCAAACAAAGAAAAAAACAGTGACTTTAAGGTCAATTTTCTCGTGCAATCAAACAATTCCTTTGAATCTCAATGTGGAAACAGTAAAGAAGCCATGGACTAAAGAACGAGTTTCAGACATGTTTCAGAGATTACAATGCATATTAAAACGTCAAAAATGGCTATGGATTCTGGTGTTCGGTGGAGTCCAACACAGTATTAGCAGGATTGTTATAACGATACGTTCTATATTATAACGGCAATCCGCCTAATTACATTACTTACAGCTATTAGCTGTTTTACAAAACAGGGCCGTTTTGTATTGCGATGAGTGGGCGATTAGCGGGATTGTCAAAGGGCGCTTCGCCTGCCGCTACCGCCGCTTGCTCGGCTCGCGCGCTGTATGGTCGCAGTTTTGCCTAACACTCCTCCTCCTTGCTTCGCTCGTCGTCGTGTCTACCTGGGCTATTATTCGCTATGCGCTAATGCGGCTCACCTCGCCGGTCACCCGTCACGAAACTAGACCTGTACCTACGCGTAGTTACCGCGCATCGATATGTATGTGGGTGAGCGTTGAAACAAATGTTACTGTTAAATAGGAAAATATCTATTTAAATGTTTGTCATTTTAAAAATAAATTCCTTAAATTACTGTCAAAAATCTCGGTATTTTAAGGTTAAGAAATTTCGTTACCAGGAATACTACTAAGTTCCCTGAAAATTCTAATTAATACGTTTAGATTTTTTTTTATTTTACATTATCATTCTCAGCTTTATAAGTTTCAATTTACACCTGAGTTTTCAAATCTCATTGAATAAAGTTCACATAATATTTCAAATATGCGCCGAAGTAACTGCTGGAAGCAAGCACTGTCCCTGTGGCACATCACTACTGCTCGGAAAGCGCGAGGATTAAACAAATCCGACGACTGCGAGATAGTTGTCACTCCGCCTGGCCTAAGCCTAATGTACCTTTTTTTGGATGATTTGCTGCAAAAAATATTATTTTTGCTTTCGGTTACACTTGTACTAAGTACCATAAACCTATACGAGGCCCCACAACGCTACGTCTTCTACGCCTTAGCGCGTAGCAGCGTTATTCAGCTCTGTAGCGGAAATCGCACGTAGAGGCAGGTCTCATTGGCTATCAATATTGAATTTATTAATGACTTGAAGTAAACTCTACAAAGATGGAACTTAAATTAGTGGGTGACCAAAAACGATATGGCGGCAGGATCTACGAGTATGTTATGTGTCGCACGTCTACACAGTAGATAACAATGGATTTCCTGATCTTACTTCCCTATCGCATCAACGTAAAAAGTTACGCGAGCAGGTAGCTGCCTTCATAGACAACGATAAGCACCAGCGCGGCAAATCCCGCGCCCGTTCGTCGTCATGGAGTAGCGCGCCGAACAGGAGCTCTGCTACTGCCAATTTTTTTCCGGTACCATAAAAGGTAAAAAAGTAAAACAGCCAAATGCTGACTTCGGGAAACGCAACCAGCAGTCAGTCTGACTGCTGTTCAGTTGATCCTCCTGGTCGCCGTCTATTCGTCACGGACAGGACCACCAAGCACCAGTTCTTAATTGATACGGGTTCCGATTTGTGTTGCTTTCCGTTCCGTTGACTTAGAGAACGGAAACTACCTTCGGATTGGCAACTCAATGCCGCCAACGGCAGCACTATCGAAACCTTCGGAACCGTCCAACTGAAACTTGATTTTGGACTGCGGCGTGACTTCACCTGGCAGTTTGTGTCAATACAGCCATCATCGGTTCGGGCTTTCTGTCCTACAATCACCTGCTGCCAGATTGTCACAACAAACGGCTCGTTGATCGCAACACCGGTCTTAAAACAATTGGTACTGTTCATACTCTGCAGTCGCCGGACTGTATCAGGTCAATCGGTTCACTAAACATGGCATTCCCTGATATTACGAAGCCTCGTGGATTTCCACGGTCTGTTAAGCACAATACTGCTGTGCATCATATTAGGACTACCGAGGGCTCACTCATTTCCTGCCTTCGCCGTCGCTTGGCACTTCAGAAGTTGTCTGCTGCCAAAAAAGAGTTTGGAGACATGGTGCGGAACGGTACTGCACGACCATCTGAGAGTGCATGGTCTTCTCCTCTACATATGACTCCGAAGAAGGACCGGTCTTGGCGTCCATTCGGAGACTATCGTGCGCTGAACGCCAAGACTATCCCTGACTGTTACCCAGTTCTTCACACAAACGACTATGCGCACAACCTTGCTGGTGCTACCATCTTTAGCATGCTTGACCTTGTGAAGACATACCACCAGATTCCAGTCGCTAAGGATGACATCCCCAAGACGGCCATCGTCACTCCGATTGGCCTTTTCGAGTTCCCGTTCATGACCTTTGAATTACGGAATGCTGGTCAAACTTTCCAGAGGTTCATCGATGAGGTCACTCGGGACTCGATTTCATGTTTCCCGTTGACGACATACTGATCTACTGATCGACTGTTCATAGTGTTCTTTGGGAAGGGACTGAGCAGCAGAGGCTGATGAGTCCCTTCCCATCATCTTCACTGTGTAATTTAATGCAACTAACATAGTTTTATAAGTTTTTATAGTTATAAATATGCAACATGAGTCTGAAATAACTAGTTTGAATTTGAATTAATAAAAAAGCGAAACGTTTGTGAGGGTGTACAGAACTATCCATACAATTTCACCAGTTTAGAGAATAGGAATATATGTTTGGTGTGTTTCTGTGTTATATGGGAGCGGAGCGGCACAGGAAGTTAATGCCTGATCAGTTCATTTTCCTAAATATCCAGTCTAATGTTGTGCTTACACCTCCTGTTTGCACTCAATTTGCGCCCTTTCATCTCAAAGAGAGGTACTCAGCCTTCCATGTTTGCTCCACATGGAGCGCCCATAACCTGGAGGAGTAAATATTAAACACAGCCAAATAAGTTTTTTTATTTGATGTAAATGCGCGTTACAGATTTGCAGAAGGCTGGGCAAACGCGATATATATATTTTACTAGGTTCTGCCCGCGACTCCGTCTGCGTGGAACTCGTTTATATATCGTAGCTCTTTACAAACTATCACCCCCATTCCACCCCTTTAAGGGATGATTTACGGGATAAAAACTATCTCTATACCTCATCTTAATTGGTTCGGGTCATTCTCAAAGCGTTACAACCGCCACTCCGCTTCATGTCACAATTTTTGAGAAAGTCGCTGTAGCTTCTCGATTCATTTTTGGTTATTTGGTAGTGATTATTTGCCACTATCAAATAACCAAAAATTAACCGAGAAGCTACAGCAACTTTGTCAAAAATTGTGTCATGGACCGGAGCGGTGGTTGAAACGTTTTGAGACATACCCGTTCAGCGGTTTAAGCGTGAAGCGCGCGGAAGACACACTTTCACATTTATAATATTAGTATGGAATACGGATTATAACATAAATTCCATGCAGCCACCGTTGCTATATTTTTGTTTCGCGTCATGTTTCATTATCAAAGACGTCCACTGCTGGACATAGGCCCCATGTTTAATGTGACCTAATTCTAGTTTTGATTATTCCGATTATAAATTGCCATCTCTTTCTTATCGTCTTTGCGGTATCCCGGTTGAATCCTAAAGGAGCAGTTACGTAAAATGCGTCCGTCTTAAGTGAACATTTTAACCTAAAAGCTCCTAAAATGTATATCCCGGTTCCCCCAAATTTTCAAACTCAATGATAAAAATAAGAAGCAATAAACATAATTCCAGTCATTAACGTTCATTTGACAGAATCCTTATTAAAATGATTTAACACAGCTAATACATAACGCTATGCAAGCTTTCTCCTGTTAGTCACAGTTCTAGGACCGCCTATTGAGCCCCCTCAGTGTACCCAGGGAAAGTGCCCTTTTCTGACATCTTTACCGATTTCAATTTCCTTAAGTCCATTTTTTACGTTAGTAATAACGGGCAGATAATCCTCCAAAAGCGTTCCCGAGGTTGAGTGCCGCTGACCTTCTCGAGCCGAGATTTAAAACATAAAAGTTTTGAGATTATTGTAAGACACGGATTTAATGTTTTATGAAACGTTTTTATCATACGATTAAGGTCAATGTTGACCAAACTGGAATAAAAACTTCATTCTAATACTAGCTTCGGCAGGCGACATTGTCTGCTCGTATTTACTTGCCATAAGGGCCTATATTACGCCTATAGGCAGGGACAGCAAATAGTATTTTATGCAACTGTTGTATAAGTAGGGTCTTAAAACGCGAGTGTCGTGAGTTGCGATGCGAGCCTTGGCAAGCATCGCAATTAAAGACGCCACGAGCGTTTTAAGACCAAGTTATACACCGTTGCATACAATAGGTACTTTTTCTACGACTAACTACGGCAGTAAGTTTTCCGTTAGTTCTATGACTACTCACGCAATTTCTTCAGCGGTGCAGTTATTTTCTTCTTCGTCCATTTTAAAAGGAACGTACACATTTTTATTCACTTCACAAACACGAATCAAATCTTAAGAAGTTATCAATAACGAATCATATTTCGTCTTTTAATTTTGAACTGGAACTTTGGTGGGAAATTGGAAACATGACACATTGACACCTCTTGTTTATGGTCTGTTTTGTTCTTAATTCAACTTGCCAGTACTGTCATATTAAGAATAAGGTTTTTCTTAAGTTGGCAGCATTGCCTTTAGTACAATAATTTCTTTGAAGTAAAAACATTCAGTGGTTTGTTAAGTTGGTAGCACCTAATGTATTTTGTTGTTAAATTACACCGACGACCGGTTAGCCTAGTGGGTAGTGACGCTGTCTACGAAGCTGAAGGTCCTGGGTTCGAATCCCGGTAAGGGCAAATGTTTGTGTGATGAGCATGAATATTTGTTTCTGAGTCATGGATGTTTTCTACGTATTTAAGTATTTATATCTATTATATATATCGTCGTCTAGTACCCATAACACAAGCCTTATTGAGCTTACTATGGGACTAGCTCGATTTGTGTAAGATTGTCCCCTTATATTTATTTATTATTTATTTATTTGTTAGTGTTGATCACGTAATACTACCCAGGTTTAGAAGCGTATGGCTGCTAAGCGTATCGTTTTGGCGACAAAACAGCATTGTTGTGCCGTACTGTTATGGGGAATAGAGTATAGACTTTTCTGCAGACTTATTTTGTATGTCTTTATATTAGTGTTCGGGACTATGTCAATGACAGATAAAAGTACAGGACTAGAAAAAGTATCATAACGAGACCGAATGCTGTAGGTAGACCATACTTACTGGCAGAATCATGTTAAAAATAACCAGCATGAAACAAACCTTGAACCTATTTTTCGAGCATCAATCTCTCTCAAATATATCCAGCCTCAAACTAGTACGTTCATTAACGTCTATCCCCCTTCCACTGCAAAACAAAACCGACTCTACGCCATGTCATTAAAATTCAAAATCGATCTTAATGCGAGCTATATTTTTGGGCAACCTGCCTTTACTTTAAATTTGCACCGTCTCACATTGTAATAAAGTTTGGAATTGTTTGGAAGGTTTCGGAAGCGAGTGAAGATGGGTACTCGACCTTTGCGCTAAAAGCTGGAGTTGTACTCGTAGATCTATCAGTGCTGTAATTATGCCGTGGCCGGCGCGGCGGCTCGGCTCATGGGAAGAGTATATTTATGTGAAACCCGTCTGTTAACCTAAGGGCCTGTATGATATTAATTGTTACGATGGCGGGGTCAATAACAGTTTTTTTGTCATAGTGAATCGCCGTCAAGGTATTTCGAAATTCGCGTTGTCGTCTGAGACATCTACAGGGTGATTACGGGGCCGTGAAGCAAGAAAGAAGCATTTAACTTACTTTCTCCTAAGGATCACGATAGGTTAGGACTAACAGTACACCAGCGACTTATTTTAGTCAGCAAAAAAAAAACTGCGATAATTCGAGATCATGGTCACCCTACTATTTCCCAAGAAAACTTATGTCAAGTGCATGGACTTCTATCAGAGAGTTAGTTTTCTAAAAAGGTGTAATATTAAAAGTAGGGTGACCACGCATTTTGAGTCAATAATATATTTTAAATAAAAATACCTAAATAACGAATCATCTTTGTTTCAATTAAAATAAATACAGGTGGTATCGCAATCATTTACTGAGTCAGAAAAAAATGGTTGGGATCACGACCCCGAAATCACCCTGTATAGCCCAGCGGTACAAACGGCGGTCGAAGAGCCGATGTGCCCGGGTTCGAGTCCAGCGACCGACATGCACTTTTTGTATGTTTTAAATTAATAGTGAATACATTTTTAAAATGCCGAGTAGCATGGAATGTTCTATGTAGAAAAGGTGAGCGACGAGAACATTCGATGGTTAAGGAAAGTTACAGACGAATGTATGGGGTTGGAATATTCGGGAAACGTGGACGTAGCGGGTTAGGCTCGTAAAACACACTTTCCCGAAATGTGCACTTTCTGCAATGGTGCACTTTCCGCAAAATGTACACTTTCCCAATTTGGAAACTTTCCCGAAATGTGGACTTTTCCAAAACGCACGCTTTCCCAAAATGTACATTTTCCCATTTAGGGCACTTTCTCAAAAGGTACACATTTAAGCTTATTGTTTCGGTCTTTCTGTCCGTCCGTCCGTCCGTCTGTCCGTCTGTCATCCAGACGGATGGACAGACGGACGGACGGACGGTTAGGGTTTCTATGAAATAGTGCAAATGCAAACAGACAGACGTCTGATTGCATTTGCACTATTTCATAGAAACCCTTTAGTACTATAAACAGGGACACCCCTACCCCTGAAGTGTATTTTCCGGGAAAATGTACCTTCTGTGAAAGTGCACATTCTGGGAAAGTGCACCTATTGACAAAGTGTACATATCGGGCAGCGCACTTTTAGAAACAGTGTACTTTCCGGGAAATGATTATTCTAAAAAAATGCACCTTTACAGAAAGTGCACATTTTGGGAAAATGTGTTTTACGAACCTAACCCGACGTAGCACGTTTATCTGGGAAAGCCCATGCTACTCAAAGCAAATGAGTAATGGAATGAAGAACGAAATGAAAATCGAAATGAAGGACTAGAATCTTCGGTAAGGGTATACCCCTTACCGAAGATTCTAGATTTCTTTTTGGGTCATTCTTTTTGCGGCGAAGCCCACAGCCAAGCATAATTTTTGTATTGAACTTGGCTCTCCTTTTTACATTTATGTTTTGGTGGGATATCATTACTTTTGCGCTTAAAGCTGCGCACATTAGTGGTGCCCCGTGCCGCCGACGACACACCGTTGGCCGGTTGCTTAGTGCGTATTACAAGTTTTTTGTATGGGGACACCACTTTATTTTTATATAGGTACCCCATTATTTATAGACCCCCTATTTCTACCTTTTTTATTTTTATATTTTTTCCTACGCTTACACACAATAACCGAGCTGGATTCCAAATTTCATCCTTATAGGTCATCTGGAAGTAGGTTAGGTTTTAGGTACTATATGTCAGTCAGTCAGTCAGTACTAAAATTTACGACTTTTTGACCTTCATATCTTTATAACCGTTTGAGCTAGCTTCATGAAATTTGGGCTTCTAGATGTCCTTATAGTAGTTTTATGTGTTTACGTTAAAGAGGTTTTGAGTTATAGAAGGGTCAAAAGTGGCACCAAGTGGTTCGTGTAATATTATTATTACACTCGGCGCTGGCTAGCCAGTTCCTTTGCTTGAACTTGGCTTGACACGCTGCCGCGTATCTAGATAAGGGGACCACTTCGCGGTACCAAGTCAGTCTTGAGTCAGTGTTAAGTGTTAAGGGGCTACCCGAGGTTTCCATTGATCTTTGACAAGTTTTCAATCGTATCTCCTACTTTTGCACTATAGATAGAAGTATAAATCAAACGGTTATCGATTCTTCAATCTTTTATCTCCATTTTGGTCTACAGGATTTTGAAACAAATGTTTACTTATTTTTGTATGATCTTTTTAAACATTGTCTAAAATAACACTTATTTTGTATCTCTATTGACGTGAAAGATCTAACACATACGAAATCTACATATTTGGGTTTTGGGTTTGGGTTCGTCTGTGACGTCCCTAAAAACTGGTCCAGGGTTTTCATTTTAAACCAATTAACACAAAAGTTATGGCCAAAAACCGGTTTTTGGCCTGCAATTGTTCAACTTTGATGCCAAATATCTCGAAAACAATGAACTTTGAAGTAAATATGGGATACTATATTGCTTAAAGCCGTTGTTGTTAACATAATAAGCTACAAAAAACCTAAGAAAACTAAGAGATTCAGATCGAAGGTACGATCCCATACGACAATTATGGGAGCCCCTTAAGTAAGAGACTTGAAGGGAAGTCTTCGGAGTGGAGTTCTCAGAGTGGGATACTAAGGAAGTAGATATCAGGTGAGAACTGGAAGAAGAAGTGCAGTGGAAAGAGGTGAATAGTGAAGAAGTGGTCTAGTGCGTAACAGTAAAGTGTAGCTGTGTCAGTAATAGTAGGCGCGGACTCAGTCACTTGCGTCAGTTAATTGAGTTGTCAGCGTTAGAACGTGTGGATTCAGTGGACTTTGGTCTGTGTAAATCGCAGAATAAATCTATTGTCGTGTTTAAAGGTGGTATAACTCTATCCTAGCCCCCCCCCCCGCTCGTAACAACATATTGCATTTGACGACTTCTGTAGCCTAGTTGGTGCACGTTTACACTGTGCATTATAACCTCTGAAACTCGTTCTTTTGTCCATGGCTTATTTACTGTTCCACATTGAGATTCATAGAAATTGTTAGATTGCACGTGAAGATTGACCTAATAGTCACTGTTCACGGGATCCCGTGTGGGGTCTGTTCAGTTAGAACTTCACCACCCCCTTTCTTCCCATGGGTGTCTTAAAATATATATTTTTATTACATAAATAATCAGCATTCATCATTGCGGAAGACGATTTGAGTATGAAGTCGAGTTAGGAATGGGAAAATATTTGACCTACCTAATAAACGAGGAATGTATTGTTCCATATCCACACTAATATTATAAATGGGAAAGTGTATGTGTGTTTGTTTGTTTGTCCGTCTTTCACGGCAAAACGGAGCAACGAATTGACGTTATTTTTTAAGTGGAGATCGTTGAAGGGATGGATAGTGACATAGGATAGTTTTTATCCCCGAAATCATCCCCTAAGGGGTGAAATGGGGGGGTAGAAGTTTGTATGGAGCTACGATATAAACGAGTTCCACGCGGACGGAGTCGCGGGCAGAAGCTAATATGAAATAAAACGTTAGGGAATGCAAAAATAGGTTATAAAACGTTAGGGATTCAGATATAGATACATAAATGTATAGTACATCAAAAAAGGTGTCTATTTTTTGTGTACATTAACATTTTTAATTTAGTAAATAACAAACAATTCCAGTAGATGTCATACGTCGATTTTTACTTCAATATCATTTCAGCAAAAGCTTCGTATTTATTGTTGACGTTATAAAATACTATCTTTTAAATATTCTCTTCGTATATCGATGCAAATGCATATTTCCGATACGTCGCAATAAACATTGTTCAACCCGCGCGTCTCTTGGTTATTCAAACATTTCAATGAGATTGTTGGGCACAGATACCATTTGCATTCAGATATTGTACTGGAACTTCACTGTCTATGTCACTTTACAAACCGACACAATCACTATGTTACTCTACTTCTTAATTTAACCTTATATTTAGAAGGGTAAGGTTTAAGTTTGAACTACCACGGAAACGAATGTAAGTACATTATTGTGGAAAAGAACTGGTCCTCTATTGTTAGTGTATGCTATTATAAACGGTAACTGTGTCACTGTCGTACCATCATCAACAAACGATTGAAGGGCTTTTAGGGTGAGCAACTGAGCATCCACCATAGACAAGCTAAGCTGGCTTCTTATAGAACTGACACCTAGCTGTGAAGCGTGCGAGGTGTCAAGTATATGAAAACACAGCTTAGCTCATATATCTGGTGGATATTCAGCCTTGTCTTCCGCTAAACGTCTTAAATTGGCGAACAGGCTCGCTCGCTACCTGCCTCGTAAATACAACATCGATTGATGCTCAATATGTTCACGGAAGTATCGTAACCTCACGAGGGATGATAAAACTCGGACACCAGTTTTGCGTTCGGGACTCGGGTGGTTGCATTATCCAGCAGACACAACAGTACTTAGACATAAGAAGAAGAAAGTTTCAGGCGTTAGCTGAAAGTCATGATTTGGATAAGTTAAGATAAGTAATATGCATATTTTCTTTAACCTGATATATTGCTTGATCCATTGCTCTATCAACTTAAATATCAAGTATATTTTCCAAAGTAATAATAGCTACTTACATTATGTTGTAATACGAGTCGATTCAGCTCAACATTACTGGGAATTTATAAGAGCAGCTACGAAAGTTATTATTAGCATCTGCAACGTAACTTTACACAAACTCACTCTCGGCTATAAAAATCGGTAGGTATACGTTCCTTCCTTCCGGTAGGTATAGCTTGTGTCCTTCAGAGCTGAAAGTATGAGCCCCGCTTGTTCGAGTCATCGGGGAACATACATAAAAATAATATTCCGATTGAGAACCTTCTCATGAATTCGGTTTAAAATAGAATCTGTCGTCGATTACACAATAAACATGTGCTGCGGAGGCTGTTGCGGAGGCTGCGGCTGCCCTTGTATCACCATCTATACTTGCTGTACCAAGATTTGCTGAGTGAGGGTCTCACGAGACCCTGGTAGCCATGGCGTCGCCCCCGTTCGTGACGATTGAACCCGTGTCGTGTGGTTGTCATATTCTCACAAGTGCCGTTACGTGAAATAAATTATGTATTATGCTTAAGGCGCCGTAGGTTCATGGTCTTCTCTCCCTCTCACTGAGCATAAGCGTGAACGAGATGGAAGTGCGTGCTCGGAAGCGCGGAAATCATGTTTTTTAATTTTAATTTTTTTGCCGTTGAAATAAATAAAAAAGTAAACACTGATTTCTCAAACATGATATTGCCGATTTTTAAGTGTATTTTAGACCCTTTTTAGAACTATGTTCGTGATTTTTTTCTATCGAGCGAAAATTGCTTAGTCATGTTTCTAAACACTGATTTCCCTGCAGAAAAGCCTCAAGATTACTATTCGTATTTAATTAAACCATTATATTATAAACAGACGCATTATATTGTTTCAAAAACTCTGTTCGCTTAACTTCCCTGAACCTACGGCGCCCTTATAATAACGTATAAAATCATTGGTCGCTATAGAAATTAGAACTATCATTGACCATTTTTGATGACAATATTAATTAAATTTCATGTTCAATTATAGTAGATTTAGTCATCAAATAAACATACTACCTACCGTATAAAAATAGAGGTGAGAACAATTTATTAAGTTAGATTCCGTTAAATTATTTTATAGATGATTAGAAGCTTAAAATATGTCGACATGTGACAAATTTAGTTGCTAAGGAATAATCGCCATGCTGACTATGCTGAGTCACAATGTTATAGATTGAATAACGCAATATACGGTCGCTTGAAAAGTATTTATTGGACACAATCAGTCGCTGACCTATTAATTTAGCAGACAATTGAGTAAATAATGGCGAAAATTGCAATTTAAAGAAGCTGCATTAATTACAACCCAACATTAATTATTAAAGTTTCAATTGCATAAAAAAAGCTTATCAACTTCATTTTGGGACGCTAAAATATATATTATAAGGCTTTCTAGAACTACGTTTGATGTACTACAACGATAAATACCTAATCAAATAGGAAAAACTTTCTTTACTAAGAGCATTTGCTCGGAGTCACTTTGATTTGATTCTTTCCAATAACACTCATTATTTTATTGCCTAGTGAACAAGCTTCATGAACAACTTTGATCTTCTTTAATCAGACTTATAATAGTCCACAGCAGTCCGAACTACGTTAAAATATAAAAAAACATGTTAATTTTTTTAAATAATTGCTGTCATAACTAATAATTTAATGAATTGTCCGTTACCTGATTTTATGAAAATTGCGATACGTAGGATTAACGTCAAAATGTAATTTTTAAGTGTAATCCATACTAATATTATAAATGGGAAAGTGTATGTGTTTGTTTGTTGGTCCGCCGTTTACGGCAAAACGGAGCGACGAATTGACAATGTGATTTTTTAAGTGGAGATAGTTGAATGGATGGAGAGTGAAATAGGATAGTTTTTATCTCCGGAATCATCCCCTACGGGGGTAAAATAGGGGGTAAAAGTTTGTATGGACCTGGGATATAAACGAGTTCCACGCGGACGGAGTCGCGGCCAGAAGCTAGTTAATTAGGGTCACCCCCACTTAAACTAATATCGTTAGTGCTAATTTCATTACACCTAACAACGTTCGATATAATTTTCATTAGCCCTAATATTCGGATAACTAATTTTATATGGCATAATTATTTGCTGCGCCTAATTTCAAACCTCCTAATCATTCCTTATACTAAACATCAAGTGTGCTAATATATTGGAAACTAATAATCATATTTCCTAATGACTACTAAGCCTAATGATTAATGTGCCTAATGATCACTATGTTTAATGTTCACTACACCTAATTTCGTCACACCTAACTATCACTTGACCTATTAACTTTTGCTCTAATGTTTGACTAGTACTAATTAATGCATCCCTGATGAACAGGCTACTATTTACGGCGGAGTATGTCGCGGCCGTCCCATGATAGACGTCCTAATCTCGTCAAAATGGGAGCCAATAACGCACGGCCAAATAATGTACGGCCCGATAATCCGTGTCCAGTTTTCGTGGACGTGGATTATTGGATCGTGCATTATCAGGGCGGACGAAAATGGCATGTCATAAGCGAACTCTATCTTAGGTCGGTTAGGTTAGGGTTCACTTGTGTCCCTCAGACCAGAAATAGACACCCCGCGCAGCGGGGTGGCGTCGACTTGCTGTACGGCTATCACAAGACGGCGCAAGAGCTCTCTCATTTTTTCTCGCATGATACTTCTCTGTCTAATAAGAGTGAGCTAGATAGACATCGGATTACCCACCTATTCTACCCTAAGGCAGGTCAGTGTAGGTACGACGAGGAGCGAAGCGCGGAGGAGTGTTAGGTAGAACTGCGACCCTACAGCGAGCGAGCGAAGCGAGCGTGCCGCGGCAGCGGCTGGCGAAGCGCCAGAACCGACATTATAAGAGAAAAAAACTGAAATAAAATTAGTACTACTGACAATTCGGGATAATGACATTAGGGCTAAAATACTTAGGCAAAATGAAGATTCGGGTTAGTGATTTTAGAGACATTGATAATAAGGTGAAGTCATTATTAGGCATTGCAGTATTAGGCCTAGGAAAAAATCGGTCAAATAAAATTAGTCTTAGTGAGAATCGGTCATGAGAAATTAGATATTATGAAAATTCGGGATACTGAAATTAGGGCTAATGAATAATTAGGAACAATGAAAATTCGGGTTTGTGATTTTAGGGTTAATGAAATTAGGGCTAGTAAAATTAGGTATGAAATTATTAGGGCTAACGGAGGGGAACCAGTTAATTATGAATATATGTAATTTTTGTCCATTCTCCAACAGTTGTTTCGTCGTTGAACGTTTTGCCGGTTTCAGAATGGTGGTAGAATCTTATTGTACGTACAAGCGCATAAGTCAATGTTATTATTTAATACATATTGAATACGGCTTCAGTGCTTGGCGAATGAATAGATCCCCATAGATCCCCATGAGAGCTACTCAACATCAGTTAGCAACTCCTGATTAACTCTTACAGCACAGGAAAGCCACTCGAGCTGTCAGCGCAGACTGCGCGGGGCCGATTGTGGCCGAGGGCCCTTCAGCCGACGCGCTGTCGGTCAGACCTCCAGTAGCCCACGAGCACATTTCAAATGTTTCTTTCGCTATCTTTTTTACTCTTCGGTAGCTGGGTCAGCGGTGCGAGAAATAATTGATAACTTAACGACGGGCCCGAGTTATGTATCAGACTTTTTGAATCAATATACTCATATAAATATTTTTGCTTCTATTTTTTATGTGGAAAACCCCACAATTTATTAACACATTTTTTATACAGAAGTCAAGCTCAATGAAAAATGTATTGTGGCTGACGATAGCTTAGGTCAGGTTACTCAGGTGTCTCCTGCGCTACACTTCTGCATCTGTGCTTGACTTCTGAAAAATTATGAATCGACTTGTTTCACGCGTTTCTATCCTGTTTCTATGAGAAATATTTTAGAATAAATGGATACTCAACTTGTTTATAGGTATCTATTAATACATGTATTCTTCATAAATCCAGCTATGGAATATGTTTTATGGTCACACAGATATTAAGTCTCGCATCTTATAACCAAAGGTAAGGACTACTAATAATACCTAATTTTAGATTAACGACGTCTTCTCTTATATAAATCTGGTGGTTAAATCATCTATACATATAATAAAGCTGAAGACGGTCGAAAGTCTGTACATGGAAGATATTTGAAAAAAAGTTTGCTGGGGATACTAAAAATCGATAACAAAACACGATCAAAAACTTTTTAGAATTTTTGTCTGTTTGTCTGTTTATTTGTACGCGCATCACGTGAAAACGGCTGAATGGATTTTGATGCAAACTTTACTTATCTGTCTAGAAAATTTCCGGCCAACATTTAGGCTATATAAATAATTAAGATTATGGGTTAAAAATGGGGAACTTCTTAAATCTATGAGCTAAAGACTTGAAAATTGACAAGCATATACTTGACTAGAAAGTAAAAGGAACCCCATTCAAACTTTTAGCAAAATATAGATAAAACGTGAAAAAAGCCGGGATGTAAAATTGTGGTAGGCGGCTAAACACTACAACCAAAACTGGTTGATACCTCCACCGATAGTAACTGATGTTATACAATAAGAGATCTAATTATATTGGAACTTCCGCCACTGACGACGTCGCTGTTTATATTGAAAAACCAGCAACCTTGATTTCTCCCTTCCTTTCGTTATGAAATCAGAGGTCATCTATAGTTGTGTGAAAGTTGAGTTGAATACTTATCTCGAATCATCTTAGTTCACCAACTTCAAGGGATGTGGGTATACAATTTGGACAAAACGGCATTACACGGAGAATGAGTATCTATGGTATCAATGTTTTATGTAGAAAACTCCCGTGACTTTCTGAAATATTATTGGGAGCGCATAAGGAGCGCCCCCTAAACGGATATTTTGGACCTTTCATTCAACGTAAAGCACGGCGTTTGGCCTCGGTTGCCTCGCCACTCACCTTCGGGACTTATTTCGCCCTTCGTCTCCGGATACTCCGGCTAGGAAGACACCTGGGAATAGTAAGTGTCCGTGGGGGCTCGCCCTAGGGTCTTTGGTCATGGGGCTCGTATAGGGAGCGCTCTCTAATAGGATACTTTGGGCATGTATATAAAATTATTGACGACCAAGTTTATGAGGGTGTTTATTAAGATTCGCGGAGAATTTGAACTGTTACACGCACAATATATGGAAATGGAAATGCGCGTACAGAAGCTAGTAACTTATAAACATGTACAACAGCTGTTAACTAATGATCGGAGGAAAGACGATTTTTGTTTTTTTCACTCTGTATGACCTTGGAATGCCATAATGCTTTTCAGGCCCTCTATTTCATAAATCAGTCGTTGTAATGTAACACGTTAGCTCGACACGCGAAGCACATTGGATACACACCTTCTGATAAGATTCTAAATTGAAACCTGTAAATAAATGATTCTATCTAAGTCTAAATTGAATACGGTGCATCAACGCCAGTAAAGTAAGTAATTGGAAAAGTCCTGAACGTACGTAACTGCTGCAGGTGATGCGTGTGCACACGTACGAAAAAAAATCTGTAAGCTCGGACTTAAGAGTCTCTAACAGTACACGACAGTTTCAAATGACGCATTGCTTATGATAGTCTGCATAAACCCTATGCAGACTGCGATTATTGCGTGCCGTCGATGCGCGTTATCGGCGATCTACTTGCGGGCCCTTACAGCAAGTTGCATCAACATATTAACAACAGTTTACAAGCCCGTAAATCTGGTGTGGCTAATTCATACCGAACTGTCAAACTTCACAAACAAACATATTATAACGGACATAACTCACGTTTACTGACAGTTTTAAAACAACCGCGCCTTAGCTAACTTAGTGCATGTTTTTAAGGTGTTTAATGGTGTCGATACATGTCCAGCGACATGAAAGTAAAATAATGATGATACTAAAGTAGGCACAATCAACATTATTGAGAAGGTTTTGCACTAACACTACATACTATAAACGCTTGACGATTTTTTTCCCATTTTCTATTTAACGTGCGTTGTTGGTATGCAGGCGGAGTGCGCCATCATCGGGAATTCCTGCATCACAGTCGCGCGGCTTTGTTTTGCAGCGATAGAATCTGCCATATTGAAGATTCCTTTTTTGAACGTCTGCTAGACGGGCGCCAACAAGCCCCTCCCACCGAGCGTTCTTGCTCCGGACCGACCGTGTATGCACGAAATTTCGCTGCAAACATTGTGTACACGGTCGGTCCGGCCCGGACCAAGGTCGCTCGGTCGGAGCGGCTTGTTGGCGCCCTTCTAGCAGATGTATAAAAAAGAAATCTTCAATATGGCAGATTCTATCGCAATGTGAAAGCCAATGGTTCTATTTCACTATGCATTTATTACATTGGAAACGGGTTAATATTTGTCTCGTTCTGACACGTGGTACTTGGCGTGCGAAATAAATACAAAACGGTGTTTAAGGAAACTTTTCTGTCCAACTTCTTTTTTTATTCTCTAATAAAATAAAATAATTCAATTTCATTCGTTTAGCCAAATATAGCCTTTAAGGAGCCATTCAGTTTCAACGAAGAATTTTTTTGAATAAATAATACGAGAATGGTAAGTCAAATCAATCATTGTGAATAGCTTCAGGTAAATTTTATCAAATGAAGCTCCAAGTATACGAATTAATTAGATGGAGGGACCATTTCAAAGACAAAGTTTTGATATCGTGAAAAAACTTTTTGTTCTCTGAAACCGTACGTTCAAATATTAATTAAAATTTGTTTATTCGAGAAGCAAGACGGTAGGTAGCTACGTAAAATAGTTTTTTTTTTATTAAAGGAATGTTAACATTTTCGAATTACAAATTATTTATCTGCGATACTTACTCTTTCTACTGAAATTGGAAGTCTTATCATGCAATAATAATCATCAATCTATTTACGAGTACATACACTAATTCGTTATAACATGAGGAGAGATCCAAGAACGAGAAATTGTCCATTGAATAATCCCCTTCATCAATTCACCCGATGTCCGCAAGTTTAAAGCGCGTCCTTGTCTGGATGGTCCTCGTGTGCCTAACGCCGTCCTATTAGAGGAGGCCGCCCGTGCTTGACCCAACCTGGCGAGTTGCGAGCTGCGACTTGCCCCGTCGTTGGTGAGTATTGAGTAGGTAACGTACCTATGTATTTTTGTGTCATTTTTTTTCAATCTTTTGTTAAAAAATTATGAATATTGCGTCATAAAATACCAGGTATTATTGCCTACATTTGGCTAGATTGATTCTCTGGAGAGGGAAACCATACATATACGAAAGCTACATTACTTAATGCAATATTAAGGGGAACACCCAAATACTCCGAAATATTTAATTCCGAATTTGCTAATTCCGATTTTCAAAACTCCGAAATTCATAATTTCTAAGACTTATAATTACGATTATTAAAAAACACGAATTTCATTTTACCGAATTTCATAATTTCGATAGTTTGTTTTTCCGATTATTATAACTCCGAACAATCAGAAGCGCGAAGGGTCATTAGCCCGAAAAACAGTACTCCGATTATCAAATTTCCGAAATTTCATTACTAATTCGGATATCTGATATTCGGGATAATGAACTTCGTGTTTTCAATGTTCGGAATTTTATTTCTTAGGAATTATGAAATTCAGATTTTTGAAACTACAATACAATACAAATATTCTTTGTTGTTCACCAGACATAGTAAAAATAAAATAGAGGTAAATTGAACATAAACAACGGTAGACAACAGGCGGTCTTATCGCGTGTAACTACACGGGAAATAAAAAAATCCGAAAATATGATTTTTATTTCCCATAGAGAATAGGGTTCTGCCTTTTCTCCGAAGCCCCTCGCAGTAAAAAAAACAACAAATAGTCGTAACAATGGTATTATTAGTAGGTTAGGTTAGGGTTAGCTTGTGTCCCTTAGAGCGGAAATAGGCACCCCGCGAAGCGGGGTGACGTCGACCTGCTGGCGGTTAGGTTAGGTTAAAATAATTGGCGTGTAAGTCTGCCTTTATACGCCCAATATTCATTTTTTTTTTAATAATCTTCTTATTCTTAATCTTCTTTTTATTATATATTTACGAGGATAATACACATGATGTTGTACACAATTTGCTCACAATATTCTGTATAGGAAATGCTTGTAATTCGTTTTCCATCTACCCATCTTCCGATAAATGATTAACTTGTTCCTTGTGAATGATGTCGATTAATTGTGTATTCATGTGATTTGCTGTTCAGTTTCTCCACTCCAGCCGTTTAAAATGCGGATCTTAGGTACTTAATTCGTGTGTGTTAGCTGCGGGAGTGATCTTAGACGTTGGGCGTTGTTTTAATGATTAATTTGATAATTATTAGTAACAGGAATTCGTAATTCAGATTTTTCGGATTTTTGTATATTCGGGTTTATAATTGGTCGGTGTAATGATATTCGGATTTTTGAAAATCGGTATTTTAATAATCGGAATTCGGATTTTTGATATTTCGGATTATTATTCCGTTGGACTTTGTAACTAGAACTATGCCTATAGCTCTATTATGGTCTTTAATGAATGCTGAATGAAGGAATAATACAATATAATAGGGATTAATACATTAATCGTCATCATCATTGGATAAGAATCGAACTGATATGTACATCTGATTAGAATATAGTGGTGCATACTTGAACCAACGTTTTGTGCGTAACAAAACTTAATATTTTCATATTTCTGAGTAAAGGTAGAGTTGTCGCTACGACGCTGTCGCGCACACTACGCAATGAGTAAAATTGGTTCCAATAGGGAGTAAGCACGTACGTGCACGATTAAAAACCAATCTTAAGTTAATGGTGGTAAGGTATTATTTCGTTTACGTCAAGCGAATAATGCGATTCGAGCAGATCGAGCGTTTCAAGCGATTCATATCTTTTAGTGTATATAAAAACGGCGCACCGGGTAGACGTATGCATTCTTTCTCTAGCGAGCTGTCGGATTGTCATTGACTCTGGGTCGAGCTTAAATTCGTAACGTAAACAATCGTAGATACACTATTGTTGTGGCGGGAAGGTTCAATATTGTGCGATTGCTTTGCGTAGTATTGAACTATTCCACCACTTATTAGATTCTGAGTTTTCTAAGGTTCAGTATTGTGCAAATATGTTGCATAGTAGTGAACTATTTCGCTTAGTTTTCTATTACATTTCGGGTTTATTTTAGATGATTTTATTATCATTTCGAACCAGATCAATGTCCTAGTTGCATGGTCAACTTAACGAAGTGCATTTCACCTAACGGTGTCAAGGAAGTACACTTCGGGATCCTGTTAGTAGTAGGTCCAGGTTTAAGAGAAGCCTGGCACCATCTTTTCACCTACACAGATGGTGTAGCCTATCTTTGATGGGCCTCTTACTGGTCTTAAGGTTGGCCACAGGCTGAAGCGAGAAGATCGCCATTTCCCATAAGTCGATCGCTAGGATTGTTATCCACTCGTTGATGTCTCGTGTGTGCTTAAGGCTTGGTCTTTTATTGAATATATATTTATATGTTATAAAAATAGGGCGTGCATTTCACAGAACCCTTTAGTCCACGGACATGTTGTGAAATGTACATTACACAGGCTCTAGGTTGCATTCTCGGACTAGCCTTCCGAACGTTGTACAGCTTAGGTCCCTAGCTAGAACATACACTACACAACACAACGTTAATAAAGTAATGATGGGAGTTTTGCCTACAGTAGTTTAGAGTTTAGTGGTAGGTAGGCTTAGGTATAGAGTCAAACACAGTAATAGGGTAGTAGGAATACTATTCTTAGGGATGGAAAGTTAGAAGGTTTACAAATCAAATAGCGTTTATTTGAAGGTTTAATAGCAATTATGAGTAACTGTGTGAATAGGAATTAGTCATTGTGTGAGGATCAGTAGTATTGGGTTCCGTATATTATTATATATGAAATATTAAAGGTGTAACTATTATATATTGATTATCGTCATAAAGATTCCAGTTATGATTAGGATATCAGAATTGTTTCAAAAAGATGAAATGATTCTAGGCTAATGGCAAGCGGAGCAGTCCATTATGTCTAATTTTAAGGTATCAAATTATCATGAGTGGAATATACTCATTACTTAGGGTAAACTTCAGGTTCAATATTTCATATTTAATGGACGGTTTACCTCAGTATTATAAATATCTTCACTATAACAGGGTTTACAGGTATCTAATGGATACATTAGTTTATATGTAAAGGGTGAAATAATACCTTAATACATAATTTTCCTTGAATGAAATAATATTCAATTGTTAGGTCTGATGAGTTTGTTGAGTGCTTCTTCTCATCAGAAAATAGGTACGAAGCACAGGTAAATTCAAGATGTAGGAATACCTATTAGAAATAAAATATAATAAAATAGGTATTTAATTAGCTAGATGGCCAGTCCCACATCCAGACGGAAATGGTAGCATAGTATGGATGAAAGAGAATCTTCCATACAATAATAATAATAAACAATTAGTTAGCTAGGTTGGTCTGTTATCTACTTTGATGATATGAATATAAATTGAGGCAATGTTGGTATATAAAGAAACCAAGGTTTTGATTTGAGGAAGTATTACATGTTAAGAAAATAATGATAAAGCTAGCTACCATTACGTTAACCGGCCACGGTAGGATCTGGTTGGGGTTTAGTAACCAAAAACAAATTTTATTTATGACATGGTTATTTCCTTGAACTAGGATGTAGTAGGAGAACGTAGGGTGAAGTAGGTAGGGAGGAGTCAAAGTCTAATTTGCTACACATAAAAGAATTTAGGTAACTCGGAACATAACGTAGACACTAGACGATCTCATTGGCCAAATCAAGTTATTTTTAAGATTTAATTTCTTTAGGCTATTTATATTATATTATATTTATATTTATTTATTGATAAATACATTTACGTGACATTACAGTAACAACCAATGCGTCACGAAACCAAAACAACAAATAATACTATTTAGGCGACGAAACGGCGTGGCCCCGTTGCATCGTCGTCTCCGGTGTAGGATTCGGCAGATTGCCCCGGAACCGTCGAAACACTACACCCTTCGGCCAGAAGTCAGCACATGCGACGGTCTCCTGCAGCGGCCGCGGCACGCGCACCACAAACGAGCTGAAGTGCACATAGTGGCGCGAACGCAGCTGGAACACCCTCAGCGAGAAGATTAGATTAGATTAGATTTTTTTTCTTTAGATTTAGGTTATTTAGTTACATTTTGTTGCCGTGACGCGGGATGTAGTTTTAGTTAGTTACAACTTCTTATTATTCGGGGTCTTGAAATTCGGAATTTTGATAATCGGAGTTGTAACCGTTAGACTTTTTGAAATTTCGGATTTATGAAAATCGGATTTATGAAGAATCGGAATACTTATATTAGGAGTTTTAAAACATTCGGAATTATGAAAATCAGTAGTATGAAATTCGTGATTTCGAGTATCGGAATTTAGTTTTTCGTATTTAGGTATGTAGTGTACCCAATATTAAGTCATAAGTTATCGATTAATTATATTGTAAATGAACATGTCATCACTAACTACCTACATTACACCCCCTACATTAACAAAGAAACTTTAAAGGTACCTACAATATATTTTTAATTTTACAATACATAACTAGTACGAAGTAAACTAGAGTCTAGTGCCTGTGTTTGGAATCCAAGTGAGGCCAAGTACAAACGTATGTTGGGAAAGATCCAAAAATAATTTCTCCGCTTCTTCTATAAAACACTGTACTATCCATGCATGTACCCAACAAAGTTTTTGCTTGGCGTGTTGGGCTTCAACTCCCTAGAAGTACGAAGAAGCATCGAGAGGATGGTTACTGCGTGTAAGGTGCTCCGTAATAAAATCAATAGCACCGAACTTCAGAACACTCTTAACTGCGTTGTCGTGCCCCTAAATAAGTGATGCCGGCGCCGGCGCACGTACGTAAAACAGTCGGACGGCACGGGATCGCGCGCGACCGCGGCGCGGCGATGTAAGTAGCAGTGCGAAAAATGATCCCATACTTACTACCTACTGCCAGCATGATGAGCAACATGAATATAATCTTTGCGTTTCCCAAATATTGACTGGTACAGATTGCTTAAGGGATTAAGTCTGCCTTTTGTACGACAAGGTATTCTTTTGTGCAATAAAATCAAATTTAAAGATTAATGTCTAAGACTTACAAACCTATACTACCAATACTCTATAACCATACTTACCTATAACAAGCCTATAACTTATAGCGACGACCAGAAAAAAATGTACGTACACAAGTATGCAGTGAATCGTTACAGAATAGTCTCTGTATGGTTATTAAAATAAATAGGTACCGTTTGGGGCTGGCGGTTTTCGTGACGTTGCATAAAGCCGGCCAATTAGAAGAGGTCGCCCGAACCCTGCTTGAACTAGCTTCTCTCGACGTCACCGTGTATAACTAGTAAGACAGATCAGATCAGATGAGTTGTACGGCGGCACACCTGCTCCAGCTAGGCTAGCTAAACTGCTCGTGAATAGGTATTATTTATTTGTTTACTAGCTTCTGCCCGCGATTCCGTCCGCGTGGAATTCGTTTATATCGCAGCTCCATGCAAACTTTTACCCCCCCATTTCATCCCCTTAGGGGATGATTTCGGGGATTAAAACTATCTTATGTCACTCTCCATCCCTTCAAATATCTCCACTTACAAAATTACGTCAATTCGTCGCTCCGTTTTGCAAACAAACAAACAAACACACACACAAATACATTTTCCCATTTCTAATATTAGTATGGATTTAATTCAGACTCTGGGTCCATATTAAAGTCAGTGCTTATTTACAATAAAAATACTTACAAAATAGAGGTTCATACTAATTACAATCCACAATAGACCTCTTTCTCGAAGTATGATAATATATAATATACATTTGAATAAATAATATACATATATTGTCAAATACAGAAAGTGGAAATAGTATCTCCAATTACGGATTGTCATTTAACAACTAGTGGATAATTAATTCTAAATAAAAATAAACAATGTCAATTTACGTATTAAAATCATAGTAAAAATACAATATAAATACCGTTAAAATATACATACACAATTAATAAGTGATTATGTAGGCACCTATTTCACTTTAAATACTTTCGTGTACAATATTATACACGAAGATTCGCAGAAAAAGTATTTCAATTGTTATAACTCGGCGAAATACATATTTCATTGATCCCCGTATCGATCCGACCCATTGAGGACCCATCCAGAGCGATCCGACGATTTTGTCGGGACATGTAAACATCGCCGGCCACGGCCAACGGCCTCCGCACACTCGGAGTCCTGTCCGAAAACAATCCGCGCCCGAGAAACAAGAAAATCGCTTGCGTATGGGGGGCTGCGCCCCGGGTTTTTGACAGTTTCCAGTGTCACTGATGTCATTCTTTGTTGTGTTTTCTAATTTGTTTATAATCAGTTAAGTGTGATTAATATTTAGTGCATTGTGTATTTATATTTTACGTCCTTGCCTACGCTCTTCTCAGCGGCTAAACAATAATGTAAAGGACTGTACATGCTCTACTTTGTTGCGGTATTTTTATACTACATTTTTATATTTGCAACTGTAAGTTTTTCTTGTTTAGTTTTAATCATACTCTTCAACATAATAGGATCCACTTCAAACCAAGTAAATATGGCTCCTCCCCTGTCTCTGCCTCTGGATAGCTCCGTGCAATGCCCCTATTGCCCCCAGATTCGTTATTTTAAAAAGAGGGGACTGAACATCCATATAAGTCGTGTTCATGCTAACCATACGCAGCCACCTGCTCCAACACCTTTAAACACCACACAAACAACCCAAATATGGCAAGATCATATTCCTCTAGCTCGAGCAGCGCTCCTTGGGACTTCGGACATTTCTTCCCAAACGCAACATGCGAACGTTAGTCTAAACGACTTACCAACTTTAAAGTCTAGCATTCGAGTTTTGACCCATATTCCCAAGGGTGCCAGATGTTTAGCTGCCGGTAAGCTATGCACGGTTATTGAGGATTGTTTGCTTTCGAACAGTGTTGAAAATTGGTTTACTTTACTCTCTTTCTCTTTTTCAGCCTTGAGGGTACCAGATAAGACTGAAAAGAAATCGTTGACGACTAAAGTTAAAAATAATATCAATGACTCTAATTTGTACTTCGCTATTTTACAGTCCCCAATAAAACAAACTTCGATATATCGTTCCATCGAAGCCAAAGTACACGACGGAGACTTAAGAGGAGCGGTTCGTTTGCTCCTTTCCGACGCTACTCTCGCTCCTGTGAATGAAACTACACTACATGCTTTGAAAGACAAACACCCCAGCCCATCGAGGTCAATAATCTTACCACCTGAACCGAGTTTAACAAGCCCTTTCCTTTCTGTTACAACTTCGGACGTAGCCAACGCAATTGCGTCTTTCTACAATGGGTCTGCATCCGGTCTAGATGGTCTGCGACCGCAGCATCTCAAAGAGTTGACTTCACCCTCCGCAGGAAATAATGGTCCCCGATTGTTAGAATCACTCACAAAATTATGCAATTTTTTACTGAGAGGTATGCTAAACTTGGAGGTGAGACCGTTCCTATATGGTGCTTCGTTATGTGCCTTATCTAAAAAAGATGGTGGTATTAGACCAATTGCGGTGGGCAGCTTTTTTCGTCGTCTTACGGCTAAGCTCTGTTGCCAATCTGTTAGAGAAGCTATGTCTGACTATCTGCAACCAATTCAAATGGGCTTCGGTACCAGACTTGGTTGTGAGGCGGCAATACATGCCACCCGGTCTTTTGCTTTACATCGCAGATCATCCAATACCATAATCGTTAAAATCGATATCAAAAACGCTTTCAATAGCCTAGAAAGGGACACTATTCTCAACGAAACCTTAGAGCAAACTGCTTCTCTTTACCCTTTCATTTACCAATGTTACGCCTCCTCAAGTAATCTTTTCTTCTCAGGCAGTTTAATACAGTCGCAAGTTGGTGCCCAGCAGGGCGACCCATTAGGGCCCTTGATGTTTTGTCTCGGCATCCAAAAGATTATTTCTGGATTAAAGGCGCCCCTTAACGTGTGGTATCTGGATGATGGCACTATAGGAGGAAGTCCAGAAGTGGTCTTAAACGACTTGAAAACATTGATACCTGCCTTGAAGAAAATTGGTCTTGAAATAAACCCGTCTAAGTGCGAGTTTTATACTTGCAGTTTTTTAGACACCAACTCTCTCGCAGAAATAGAGTCACTTTTACCTGGCATTAGACAAATACACGAACATTCTTTCAATTTACTGGGTGCTCCAATTTTCACCGAGGGTGTTAGTTCGGCCCTTCAAGCCAAAAGACAAGCACTTTCGGCGGCACAGGAACATTTGACACAATTGTCGGGACATGTTTCCCTTATCTTGCTGCGAAACTGCTTTGCTCTGCCTCGCATGGTGTATATGTTACGGACGTCTCCAACTTGGCTTTATGACACGGATTTGAAATCATTCGATGACACTATTAAATCTTGTTTAGAGTCAATACTCAATGTGAGTTTAGACGACAAACAATGGTGTCAGGCGGCTCTGCCAGTTCGTTACGGTGGCTTGGGCGTGCGTCGGGTCCAGGACATAGGTCTGGTAGCCTTTTTAGCGTCGGCACATGGTTCGTCGGATCTTGTTGCTCGAATATTATCATTTGATGGCAGCAGCATTCGAGTTCCATTCGTAACCGAGGTCCTGGCTAAGTGGGCGACACTATGTCCGTCCAATGATCATCCGGATAGCTTAACGGTCCAAAGAGGATGGGACGATATTCTATGTCAGCAAACGTTTTCTCATTTGTTGAGTGATGCCTCGGGGACTGACCTAGCACGTCTCAAGGCTCTCACAAAGCATGCCTTGCCTTCCCCTCAACTCGGCACTTTGCTCGACAACGACTCCCTGAGGATAGCAGTTGCTTTAAGGCTGGGGAGCAAGGTATGCGAAGCGCACCGATGCGTTTGTGGGACAATGGTGGAGGAGAATGGCCACCACGGGCTAAGCTGCAAAAGATGTGCGGGTCGGTTCCCTAGACACCATTCTATCAATGAGATCGTGCGTCGGGCTATGGTGTCCGCCAACGTACCGTGCATCCTGGAGCCCCCGGGTCTGTCTCGGACTGACGGAAAAAGACCGGACGGGTTGACGTTGGTTCCCTGGCAGAGAGGGCGGTGCCTCCTATGGGATGCAACTTGTGTTAGCACTTTTGCAGCGTCCCATCTAAAGCACACAATTAAGTCAGCTGGTTCGGCGGCCGAAAATGCCGCCAAGCTCAAACACGCAAAGTACTCTGCCTTGGAACCGACTTATGATTTCGTTCCGGTTGCTGTGGAGACAGCTGGGCCCTGGGGCAGTGAGGCTCTCGGGCTGTGCAAGGAGTTAGGCAGACGATTAAGGGACAGGGGCCTTGACCCCCGCTCCGGGTCATGGCTCGTCCAACAGGTCTCCATTGCTGTTCAGCGAGGCAATGCCGCTAGCATTTTGGGGACCTTTGGTTCGGGCTTGACGCAGAGCGGGATGTACTCGTAGTATTACTTTTATTTATTTTTACGTATTTTAATTTTATCATTCTTTACACCATTGTATTCCGACTTGATTTGTAATTCATATTATGATAATGTCCATATTGTTATTTTAAACTAATTAAAGATACTTTTATATAAAAAATCCACAATATCATTATACCTACAATAAAATACGGAACCCTAAAAACCAATAAGAAAAATAATACGTCCAAATAAGATAATGTGTATAATAGTACAAGTTTTTAGTGCATGTAGTTAAAAGACTGTGTCAAATTGGAAATCATTATTCTCAAATGCCAACACGTTTTACTTAAGGGGCTCCCATAATTGGCGTATGGGATCGTACCTTCGATCTGAATCTCTTAGTTTTCTTAGGTTTTTTGTAGCTTATTATGTTAACAACAACGGCTTTAAGCAATATAGTATCCCATATTTACTTTAAAGTTCATTGTTTTCGAGATATTTGGCATCAAAGTTGAACAATTTTAGGCCAAAAACCGGTTTCTGGCCATAACTTTTGTGTTAATTGGTTTAAAATGAAAACCCTGGACCAGTTTTTAGGGACGTCACAGACAAACCCAAATATGTAGATTTCGTATGTGTTAGATCTTTCACGTCAATAGAGATACAAAATAAGTGTTATTTTAGACAATGTTTAAAAAGATCATACAAAATTAAGTATTCATTTGTTTCAAAATCCGGTAGACCAAAATGGAGATAAAAGTTTGAAGAATCGATAACCGTTTGATTTATACTTCTATCTGTAGTGCAAAAGTAGGAGATACGATTGAAAACTTGTCAAAAATCAATGGAAACCTCGGGTAGCCCCTTAATTTTCGGTAAAATTAATTTAGCTCTGAGACTTTTTCATCTGTGTTAGTGGGAAAAGGGCAAAACACAATATATTTAAAAGGGGCATATTAGAGTACATTACTGCAGCCGCCGGGAAAGAAGGGCTTGCCGGGTGAGTTGGTATAGAGGGAGGCCGGATAGTGATACGAAGCCGGCAAGCCCTTTTCATGTATAGTGCTTTTCTGAAACATATGCAATGAAATAAGAAATATCACCACTCAAAAACCAACCTGTTTTTATGTACTTGTCCTTCGATTTTGGCGGCAACAAGTTATTCATTGCTAATTCGGCCTCCGCCCTCAATTCCGGCGGAGTACAATTAGTTTCTTCGTCGCTGTTATGATCGGAACTCATTTTGAAATTTTATTTATAAATATCAACCACAAATATAAAATCCAGCTACACGATATTTCCCTCCAATCCCTCCATAATGTTTTTTTACGGAATTCGTCCGTATTACGCGTGTGTAGTGTTAGGGCCATTATACACTAACTGATAATGAGAATCTTAATTTCTATAATAATTAAAATAAATGCAGAGGATATAAAATTACTTCCCGGCCTAGGCCTTCAATTTTGTATGAAATTCCTTTACAGTTCACTCGAATCGTTCTGGCCGAAATGTGATACTTCGAAGTCTGTTGTGACGCACGTAACGACGACATTTCATTGCATGTTTGAGAAAAATACATTACATGATTTTCCGTGGATCAATGTATACGGAGCACAATATCGCTAGCAAAACTAATACCTCAATCTCACGGCCTAGCGGAAACTATACTTAGTCTTCAAGCATGTAATATCAGATCCTCAGGAAAATGTATCTTAAGCCATCGGGCACTTAGATCATACTATGCCGTATTTGTATGTGGAAATTGCAGAGATGGACGTATGCGCCTCTCGTGTTACGACCACTTTTGCTCTGCGTGATGACATATCTATGCCGAAGCCTGGAGATCAATTTAGTCAGACTCATTGCAATGTCGTTTTAATATTACGTACGTGTCAGAAACAATCTTAAACTGAACACCGTTCCAGGCATATCTTAATTCAATATGACATAATATCTTAATATTGATAACAATACCTTCAATAAGTTTCTGTTAAAAATTTCATTTTTCGTACAAGCTTTTATTGCTGACTGTACTTTTCTGTATACCGTCATCAACTACTCATTGAGACGATTCTAACGAACCCAAACTCAGCAACGGGGTTACGTCAGTTAAGTACTGAATTTCCATGGCCACCTTCCGTCTCCATCATCAGATCAGCTCGATGGTACCATAATATTCAATTGTCATCCAAACTATACTTATACCCAAAATTTCAGCTCAATCGGTCACCGGGAAGTGGGTCAAATTTAACTTGCAAGATTTGTCCCATACATACTAACAATTTCCATGGCCACCTTCTGTCTCCAACTCCATCATCAGATCAGCTTGATGGTACCATACTATTGAATGGTCATCCAAACTATACTTATACCCAAAGGGCATTGGGTAACCTTGTATGAGAAAATTTGACATTTTATTTTTGCAGCGGCCACGGATGTTTGTGTAAAAATCTTTTAGAGGACCTCTTATTACGCATATATATATATAAATAAACGCGTTAAACAATATCGGAGCCGAGATGTTTTAGTTTGGTTTATAACTTTTCAATATGACCTGCGGAAATATGTATTGCAAATATCTCGGCTCCAATGCATTTTAGAGTATTACATTTCATAAAAAAAATATGTTTGTTTAAAAAAGATCTATCATATACCAATTTAACGAGTGGCCGCTCATTTAAAAAATATGACAACACATTTACCCAAATCCCTTTCAGGAAGTTTATAATTTCACAGACTTTAGGAAGTTCTTGGTATGTTTTATGCTGGCTTTAAACTGGTTGATGACGACACTCTTATACATATTATATTTATAAATTTGAAAATAATTAAGTACGTGTTTTAAATGTATTCGTCAAAAGCATTGCTTGTTTGACACACATGTTTTCTCCTGGAGTTACAATATCCATGGTAACCATTCAAATGCCACAATGACAGAATGACAGTAAGAGAAAGAACGAAAGTAAAAGATAGCATGTGTCCGCCATGGTAGAAGCACAGATAGAAAACTTGTGACTATATCGTCAGAACTTATCCGATTTGATCTGAATTTGAGCAAATGGATGTCATTCTTCTTTTTGTTTCTAGTTGCGTGACACTGGTGAGAGGTGCCGTAACGCTCGCTCCGTGTGCTCCTCGCCTAAAGTGTTACAATAAGGCTAAGAACACACGGACCGGTGCGGTGCCGCAGCGTGGAGACGCGCGGTGACGCGGAGCCGCAGCATCGTGTGTCCGGTCCACTCCAGGCAGATGAGCTACATCGTGAAACATATTTTCAAATCCGCTCGACCGTGCGACAAAATGTTTTCTCTCACATAATTGAATGGGTACTTGACGGTGTCGGTTGGTGGAGGGAAATAGGGAATATGCATGTGATTCAGAAATGGACAAATAAAATCATGAGTAATCTTTATTGCTTAGTAAATATACACGCATGATTATTTTTACAAATAATCATGTTTCTATTAACCAAAATTTAATTATTTAAAAGTAGTAATTTTCAAATACTCCGCAAATTTCCAAAACGCAACGCTATTGGCGGAGCGAATCGTGACGTCATCGTACACTCGGTGTCTAATGTCAACAGGTCGTTTGTATGATTATTGAAAGTTATTCGCAATGTTTAGCCGTTGTTTATGATAAATAATCAGTGTTTTTTGGGAATTATTAACTGAGTGCAGTGACTCCTTGTGAAAAAAGACTCGCCACAATGACTGGAAGCGGTTTTGTCAAGGCACAGTCGGATAATCTGCCTAAAATTAATGTGTTCATGATGACTAAGTACGTAGGTACCTCGTAGAGGTGTCTTTCTTAAGGGGCTCCCGTCAAAAATCAACGAAATTTAGTAGTTTTCATTTCGACACTCATCCTCGGTTTATTGAAGCTAGCTGTTCAGGTGCAGATATGGGAAAGTATGATTCCTGTTTAACATTTTTGATATTGAATAACTTGAAAAATGTTATTACAAAATTAGGTATCCATTTTTAAACAAAGGTCTGTAAAAATACAAAACCCGACACCTCATCCTCATTAAAACTTTTATACACCCGTAATTCATACCTACTCATACATACTGAACTTACCTATAATTTTGATATGCGTTTTTATAATCGTACTTATTAACACAAAAGTTACGGCCAGAAAACCAGTTTTTGGCCTAAAATTATATTGATCAACTTTGATGCCAAATATCTCGAAAATAATGAACTTTGAAGTAAATATGGGATATTATATTGCTTAAAGCCGTTGTTTTTAATATTAGGTAGGTTGTCCATGGAAGGCCACTCTAACGAGTAAACACTTTTTATTCGTTTATTTACTGGATAAATTAAGGAAACAAATTATTAAGTAATATTTTGTTTTATTGCGCACCATATAATTGACTTTCTTTTTACCTAACTTTAACCACTATTTATTAAATTTAAGTTTTATAAAGCTCTTCCAAATGGCCTTGCAAGGAACACGGCTCCAAACAAGGCCAATATTATACATCAGTCGTTAATCTTAAAAATAGAGTGGTAACAATATATATATCTGCTTTTACAAAAACTACATAATAAGCTCCATCATTTAAGCGAAACACTAAATGCTCAATGTATTTTAATCATCTATAAAAAACTTAATGAACATTACTTGAACACCATCGTGTAACTAAGAATATATTAATGGAAGTTATTTAAAAATAGTATTATTAAGTATCATATTAGCAACAAAGAACTTGCCAACGTGTTTTATAATAAAATTAAAAACTTTTATTTTTATCCAAAATGGCCTTTTTATGGGTCCGTTCTTTGAAAGGCCACAATGTTCCTAAGAACGCGTTCCTAAACGCTTAAAAGTAAAAATGTTATAATATAAAACACTGTTTTTACTGTAACGGTACGTACTTATTTATAACTAAAAAGTAAATGTTCATATGTTCATGGTTTGTGAATGGTCCTTGTAAGGCCCATGTACCATAGCAAGGCCAACGGTCAAATTTTCGATTGGCCTTTTAAGGAACCACCGGCCATCCTAGGAACACTGCCAATATTTAAACTTAAATCGAGTTAAAACCATGTTTTTATTCTTTAGAAACCATAAACATAACCTTATACAACAATATACAGTAAAAAATATGAGATAATAATAGTTTATTGACTAAAAACTTAAGTTTTGCTAAGCGCGCGAATAACATCTGCAACGTCGACGACCGAAGTCTACGAAACGTGAGCTCGCACTGCCACAATAATGGCGCGGTCGTCAAGCCGCCGCGTTTGTGGCCTTGAGTTTGATGGAGCTTAGTATTTAGTAAAAGGGATGTGTCTTTACATGTCGATAACTACGACTTTTTAATATTTGGCCTTCAAAGGAGTGTTTAGTGCACGGTGACGTCACAAAATAAGCGCGCCAAAATGGCGGCGTTTCAATCGTCCGAAAATGATAGTAGATTTAATTAAATTTTTTTAGCTCATATAATAAAAGTGTGCAAGTGTTATATTTTTTTCCGGTTTTATAATTACTTTTAGAATAGTTTAAAAATAAAAATAAAATACATGAATATACCCTATTGGTTTTACTCTTGCTTTACTCTAACTGGGCGTTTATGGAAAAAACGTGCATAACACTAGAATCACACTGCGATGTGAAGTGAAGAACTAAATAGACCTCTTGGGAACTAGGGAACCGTTTAGAGGCGTACGTCCTCATTAAATGTCTTCTTATACGGAGCTTTGAGTCATGGATGGGTGTGATCCTCTGAATCGCAATAGTTAGGTACTTCCTTAGTTACGCTGCGAGAGCGTAATTATACAGCAACAAAACTACCGTTACTTTTAGTGATGTGCTAATTACAAAAAAAAACGGAAACTCTCGTTACGCATGGTACATACAAGGAATGGGAATTATATTATGGAATGTTCCCCTAAAAAATGTATATTTCCAGGCTCTTCACAATTGTCCACGCTAATCCTCATCAAACAGTGCTCGTTACGGTGCGTAGGGGAAAACCCAATACTACGAGCTACGGCGTAGCATACACAGCACAGCTTCGAAAGTAATGGATTATTGAAGCAAAACGAAAAAAAAGTAAGACTATGTGTTGAGTATAGCGACTTCCTGACTTGGCGGAGCAAGATGGATATGCAGAATTGTGTACTTAATCCATTCAAGGCCTATGACCCACATCTTACCATCTGATCTTTAAGAGCAGTTTTCGCTACAAGACTAAAACCGGCCAAGTGCGAGTCGGACTCGCGCACGATGGTTTCCGTACCATTATTTTAAAAACAGTTAAAAAAAAAGTTTGTTGTTTGGGAGGCCCCCTTAAATATTTATTTTATTATGTTTTTATTATTTTTTGTTATAGCGGCAACAGAAATACATAATCTGTGAAAAATTCAACTGTCTAGCTATCACGGCTCTTGAGTTACAGCCTGGTGACAGACAGACAGGCGGACAGCGAAGTCTTAGTAATAGGGTCCCGTTTTTACCCTTTGGGTACAGAACCCTAAAAATGCGGGTACATGCTACGGCGTAGACGTAGCGTAGGTTTGCCTAGAAAACGTTATGATTAACGAGGCATGACATGACTCAATTGGTCTTGAATGGGTTCTTTCTTCTTATTATTTAAGAGCTAAGCTCTTCTCGATGTAGCTCAAAGTACCTCTACCATTGAATGGGTTAATTGCATTTAAAACAAAAGTCTTTAAACAGCAAGAACATTTCTTGAAGAAGATTGATAAGCACTGGGCACACCCATTGTCCCGCTGTTTGAGTTGGGCGCTATCCTTATCCAGAACCTTTTTCATCCAGCCAGACAGCGCTTGGGTTTATAATAAGCTTACGTCATACACACATCATTATATTGCCCGTAAATCCTATGGTTAGATTGTTTAAAAAAATGGTAAAAATCACTCGTATAATTTGATAATGTGAACACCGATTCCGAAAGCGCCAAATTTCGTGGCGCTTACATTATGAGATAACATGAATTTGTTTTGTAATTACGTAACTCGGTCCGGGAAACGTTTATTGTATCAAAAGTGCACAGCGACCTTTATTCTTATTTTATTTTTGTTTTCTGTCAGTTGTTTATTGTCAATGATATCGAGAGTAAAGATACGCCTGTCCGAACAATATTCGCTTGACATACTGTGACACACTGTGACAGCTGAAGACTAAGGCATGGTGGCCCGCAATTGCCAGTGTCGGGCCACCGCACTGGACGAATTACTCGCGCGCGTTGGGCCTATCTTTACAAAGTAATATATACAGGGTGTAATCGTGAAGTGTAGCCAGACGATTATTATTCCGTAAATATAAGATATTAGGAATTTTCAAACTGATATCAAAAGTCCGTTACCCAGTGAGTAAAATTGCATTAATTACTTTTTTGAAATAAAAGTATTAATATTAAAAATATTAAGTTTAAACGCTCCCATACAGTGAAGTACCTACAACGACTCACTCTCAAAGAGATTTTCTTTTTTTAAACAATTGCGACCTGAAAAAAAAAATGTATGGTCCTTTAAGCCAAACTTTTTTTTTCTTATGCAGTTCAATAACACACACGGACCTGCTCGACGAACTGCGGGGTGAAACTCCGTGTGTGAGTTGCTTTATAAAATAATAGAATGAAAATACCTTACTTTTGTATTTATTTAAAACCGTCAGATAATAATAGATCAGGACAGGCCCCTATTTCACCAACTTGACAATTGTCAGCGACATATGCCGGCTTACAATTCGACATATGTCGCTGACAATTGTCAAGTGACAGGTGACAACTGACAATTTTGTGAATTATTTCGTATAGAAATGCATATAAACATGACAAGCATTTTGTTACAATTGTCCTAATCATAAGCGAATGACAATTATGTTGTGAAACAAGTTACATTTTTCCAACTCGACATATTTGTAGATTTGTCAGTAATTGTTGACATGAGATCGAGGCTGTGTCAGCTTATCGATACAATTGTAGTGTTGTTAGTTACAAAATGGCTCTCCGCGAAAGCAGTAGTAGTGACAGTGAAAGCGATTTAGATGAGTTCGCATATAGGAGAATATATAAAGAACGAATAAATTTCTCCTTTGACGTCACTGACTTTGCATTTAAAGAAAAATTTCGAATTAGTAAAACCAGTGTCGAATATTTAACAAATGAAATCGGTGCAGTTATTGACCACCCAACTACAAAAAATAAAGCTTTGACGCCATGTCAGCAAATACTGTGTACGTTGCATTGGATGGGTTTGGGATCTCAATACCATGTTAGCGGTGACAACCACGGCATTTCGAAGGCAACGATCCATCGTTGTGTAAGGCGTGTTACCACTACAATAGTCAATCAAATATTTGGTAACGAAGTACGTTGGCCAGCAAACACAGGCTCTATCTCACAATTATTTATGGAAATTGGTAACATTCCAAGAATTGGTGGTATTGTTGATGGATCGTTAATACCCATCGATTCACCTCGGCAGAATGAAAACATGTTTGTGGACCGTAAAGGTGACCATTCGATAAATACCATGGTTGTTTGTGGGCCTAATTTGGAGTTCTTTTATGCCAGTGCACGATGGCCGGGCTCTGTTCATGACGCAAGAGTTTTGCGTTGTTCTTCTTTGGCACAGCAGTGTGAAAATGGTTGGAGGCCATTTCCAAATGCCCTTGTTTTAGGAGACAGCGGATATGGTATGAAGAAGTGGCTGATAACACCGAACATCCCCATACAAATACCAAGAACGGACGCAGTAATGCGATTTTTGAGAGCATTTAAACATGTAAGAAGGATGGTTGAAAATGCTTTGGGTATATTAAAGGAGAAGTTTCCCTCTCTCAATCATCTACGTTTGCAACCATTGTCAGCGTGCAAAGTGTTCTTAGCGGGTTACCTTTGTTTTACCAAAAAAAATTGACAAATTATCACTTCCCAAAACATTTTTCGTAGAATTTCATTTGCCAAATAATCGTTTGCCAAATTAACACTCGACAAATAATTCTTACGCAAACCTTATGTTTGGCATATTCATGTTTAGGCAATATCTCGTTTACCAACTGGTACTTTGACCAAATTTCATTCAGTCAAATATAAAAAAAAAAAAAAAAATAATTAAAATTTAAACTGTTTATTTTTAACTATTATTTAAATACATGGTGGGTTATGTTTAGTACAATCTTTATTATTTAAGATTATTTACTAAACTTTATTCTTACTAACTAAGTATAATTATCTATATATCACTGGGGGCCTCAATGAACATTTTCTTCATTATAGTTTTAGTTTGTGCAGGTTTACTCTTTATATCACTTAAGATAATTTTGGGAAAGCTGTTCAAGACACCAGGGAGGTAGCTAGACCATACTCTTTGACCATATATGTTGTTATATTTGTTGACTACGTATGTTTTCTTGCTAGTGAGAATTCTTAGATTGCCTTTCCTTGTGCATTTGACCAAGTCTCCCAATTTATGTTTATATTGCATTACAATTGCCATTTTCACTTTATCAAATACATTCATAATTCTGCAGTATTTAAATAGTCTATGGTAATTATCTCTATGTTTATATTTAATTTTTAACGGGACTATTGTTTTTAGTAGTCTAATTTGCAGGTTATAAATACGTTGTAAATAAGTTTTGTAGGTTATCCCGTAGCTAGAGATTCCATAGCTTATGATTGAATCCGCCATTGCCATGTACAGTAGTCGCAAAGTATTATATGGCATTTTATGTTTGAGTATATTCAAGTTACATAGGATGGCTCTAAGTTTTTTACAAACTAGTTCTATGTGATTATTCCAATTAAATTTATTGTCTATTGTAAGTCCAAGGTAAGTGTGATGTGATACAACTTCTAGGGTGTCGCAGCTACAGGAAATGTGAGTGGTATGCATGCAAGAGTGACCATGAGCCACAATCCTGGGTATCATATTAGTTTTGATGTAAGGAGAATGTATATGCATTAGCTTAGTTTTTTGATAATTTATAGATAGTCCAGCATCATGGGCCCATTTACACAGTATATCGAACTCACTCTGCATCTTACTTTCTGCGGTATATTCATCCCTGTCTGCAGTTATTAAACAGGTGTCATCGGCGAACTGGTATACGGAGGCCTCCCTAAATATGTTACACATATCGTTGACATAAATTATGTATTCGGTAGGGCCGATTATTGAGCCTTGGGCTGTGCCTTGTAGCGATTGAGCCATCTCACTCTGCTCATCTGCTATCCTGACCATATTATACCTATTTGTATGGTAGTTTTTAACAAGTTCTAAGGGTGGCCCCTGTACACCACTTTGCTCCAATTTTTTATACAGTTTGTTTAAATTTAGTGTTTCAAAGGCTTTACTGAAATCAATCATAGTCACTAGTACATGCTTTTTCTCATTTAGGTGGCAATTGACCTCATCTGTGAATTGAGCGAGCAATTGAGCAGTATTTCTTCCCTTTTGAAAGCCATACTGCCTTTCATGTATGATACCGTTGCTTGATAGGAATTTGTTAATGGATTTACCTAGGAATGTTTCAATTATTTTATCTATGGTCGGAAGAATAGTGATTGGTCTATAATTGTTCGTGTCAGTATAGCTTCCTTTTTTGTGAATTGGCCGGATTATTCCTATTTTTAGTTTATCTGGGTAAGTTGAGGAGTGTATACACTGGTTAACTAGGTGTGTAAGGACTGGTGTTATCTCTTGAGAAATGTGTTTAATATCTTTTACTCTAATCTTATCGTATCCTGCACTTTTTTTATCATTCATGTTTTTAATAATATTACTCATACAGTTTTCGCTAATTTTGTTAATATTTAAAGTTAGGTTTGGGCTATTGTTATAAGTGTCCTCATCAAGCAACGGCTCATTACATGTGGTCAGTATCTTAGTTACGTTATTTTCGAAGTCTCTGGCAAACCTATCAGACATGCTTTTTGCCTTGGTTTTGAAAGACTTTAGCAGGAGATCGTCTACTGCTTTTATTATCCTACCAGTAAGTTTGTTGATGGTTTGCCACAGCTTCCTAGGATTCTTATAGTTGTTACATATTTCTTTCTTAGTGTGATTGTTTTTAGCTTTATACATGTATTTATTTGTTTTATTTCTATATTTTTTATACAAAAGTTCGTTTTGTTTATTTTGTGGATCTTTTAGGTGTATCTGTAGTAAATTATGTTAGTTGGCATAATATGTTTTAACCAAACAAAATAAGGCAAATGATTTGTATCGTCAATATTTAATTGACCGTTTCTATTCCGTCGGTTAATCAGCAGAGGAACTCTTCAATGACAAATCATTTGCATCTTTATTTCAATGGTGTATAAGATACACAATAAAATAACAACTTTTTTTGTTATGTGGGTAGGGAAAATTAATTTGTGTAGAGGTCGCAATTCTAACCTAACCGCCAGGGTGTCGACGTCACCCCGCTTCGCGGGGTGCCTATTTCCGCTCTAAGGGACACAAGCTAACCATAACCTAACCTACCAAATACTACAATAGTTACGATTGTTTGGTTTTTCACTGCTAGGCTAGGCTTTTCCCCCCGAGCCCTCCTTTTTTGGCTGCCCTAACCTAATTTAACGCCTTTGCCTACCGACCTACATAACCGTTCATTATTTTATTTAAGGGACCGTGCCGTTTCTTTAATAGTATTTTGGTATAATGTCATAACCCAAACAATTGTGATTTTTGTCTATTTATAGTTTGCCATAACATTAACTTGACGAAATGTTTATTGTCTAATGTTTTTTTGCCTTATTAATGCATTTGCTAAAAGACCACATGCCATTAAGTAATTTTTCGTAATAATATTTTGCTGAATGAAAATTTGACGTAATGAAAATATTCGTATTAAAATTGTGCCAAAGTTTGCATTGGCAAACAATATAGTTGCTAAAATTTGTTTGGTAAATGAAATTTGACCAAAATAAGTTTGGTAAAACAACAGGATCCCGTTCTTAGCGTGTGTTACCCTTCACAATCTAGAAAAACGCCTTGGATCCGAACATTACATACCTTACGATTATTCAAATGACGATGTGGTAGATAATGGCGATAATAATCGGGACAACATTGAAGAGGACAACAACGAAGCAATTGACCCTGAAGCAATCGAAGTATTACGGGAATTGATACAAAACTTTAATTGAAGTACTGTTTATTATAACAGTTTTATGTCTCATATTTACTATAAACGAATTATATTGCAATTTGAACTTTCTAATTTAGGCTGTAACATTCCGAACAATAAAATAAGAAAAATGAGGTTTATTATGTACGGTCGACGAATCTAAATATGTCACTTTTAAACTCTATTTCATGGACAAAAGTGCTATACATTCAGTTTCCTCGACTACCACTCGGAAGTAATGAAAAACTGTTTTACAATACTCTTGAGTGTAGATATATATACAATTATCACATAATGAAAGAAAGTAATTATTACATTTTTATGCTATTATTATTTATGTGAAAAGAAATATTAGCCATTAATTAGTTACAAATTAAATAGTATTTACTCGTGAGGGTGGAACACTTTTTTGAACATCCAAATTTTCGGATAAATTAACTAAATTAATCTCAATAATATTTTGATCATAATAAGGTTCAGTGAAATTGGAAACTTCTCTAATGTTTAGCTCTTTCTCTAATTTAAATAACTCTAAATCTAGTTTATACTTTTCCCGTTTCGCTATTTCTATTTTCTCCTTAGTAAGCAATACAGTCATATATCAGCCTCGAGCTTTTCCTTTTTTAAACGATAAATAGGTTTGCAGTGTGTACTTGTTACGTTTCTGTTATCTATATTTTGCGATATTTGGGGTGTATTATCACAACGCGAATCTTGCAGTGTAGGTTCATCATTTAGTATTTGAATGGCTTCCTGTGTTCCAGAGGATTCAGGAACGTCCAATCCTTCTAAAACCGGAGTGTTTTTCTCTATTATATTGAGAATCATATCATCAGCATCATCAAATTTCCATTTTTTCCCTCCCGCATATCCCGTTTGGTGTCGGTTATCCCTTTTTTCCTAAAACAAATTTATAAAATAAATTAATAACTTTGAAACCATTATAATATATATTTTTTTATAAAATATTCAGAATCCCTTTATTGCACTCCCAAAGAAACCATTTAAATAATATTTTTCAAAAATAAGGGATGGAAACTGGCTTTTGTCCTTTCCTAGTGTGATAGAACCGAGCCATTTGTAGGAGTAATATACCTTCTACCTCAAAGGCAAAAAATCCTTATAGCGTTGCATTTAATCGCATTTCATCTCGACCGTATAATTAAAAGTATCGCTTTTTGTCTGAATCGTTTAGTTTTTTTGGTCGCTAATAATTTAGTCACATTTGTTTATTATATTAGTAACAAAGATAATATTCCATTGAGTATGATATCCCGAAGAAAAAATAAAGTAACACTCATTTCAATATCTCACGATCATTAGGTACTTACTAACTATGTTTTAATGTTGTGTGAGTGGCCTCAACGCTGTTGCCGATACCTACAGAGTTTTATTGCAAACATAAATTAATACCTACGTCAAATATAATAGCGTTCCAAACATACATCGATGGCGGTGAAATGCGATTAAGTTACAATACTATACGGAAAATAAGATAGAAGAGGTATTAAAAATGTATACTCAGTACTTACTATTGTCCTCTTTCGCCAATTTTGCCACGTGGTATCTCTTAAGTACTTCCAATATTTGTCATAAATGCCTAGCTCTTGTAATTTTTGAGAAATTTCCTTCCACTTTTTGATCTTCATATCAAATGTTAAGTTGTTGTCAAATTTACCAAAAAGTATTGCTTTATTTTCCGAAATTAAATTTAATATCGTCATTTTCTTGGTCTTATCCATTGTTATATTTTAAAATCGAAACGCTCGCTTGTGTGATGTGATTATTGGTGGAATGACTTGAAAACTATTTATTTTTATGAAAAAGGCGGTAAATAATTGGGTATTTTTAAATAAGTTAAAGGCAAAGGAAAATCCCATTCAGCCAATGATACATTTACAGCCAAAATGAAAAAAAAGTTGTTTCCTTTAGTCGTGTCTTCATACAATGCCTAAGTGAATAGGTAGTGTAAGTACTAGTCTAATTCTATATTTTAATAAAGAATCCATTAACTAATACCGACGATAAAATGGGCTTTTCAAACTTGTCCGTATTAAAAAAACAATAAACCGATTAACTCCTTTTTGTTCGTTATAATTATAAAATAAAACAAAACTGTCATTGGATTGAGCATTGGATTATTTATTTTTAAATCAATAGTACATTATTTACTATTAGTACATACCGAGGCAGATATAGTGCTTTTTTCCAAAAATCGAGGAAATCTCATAATATTTTCTATAACAGCGAGTATGTCAATAACCTAGGTATTAAGTTCCCACCCAATATTTTTTTAAAGTAGGACCACGACATGTCTCGTGCTGCCAGTTTAAATTGATATACGAATAATAATAGCATTAAAATAGATCACAATTATATTGTTGTGTAATTAAAATTATTAAAGATGTAACGGGAAAAATATATTTAAGGCATTTTTATAAACGTCACTTCGACTTACAAAAGTAAGCGTTTTGTCTATAACAATGAAAAAAAAGAAGTGAGAGAAGTGCAATCTATCACACGAACTTGTAATAGTTGGAAAGAGATAGCAATACATTAGTAACCAGTTTAACTAGAGAAAGTAGTTCTAGATTCCTAGGCCTACTGTATACTTTATTAAATATAGTAATGAACATAAATGTACATTTTCTTAAACTTGCAATGAAATGTTGACATAAGTAATTAACTTCAAATTATTTCATTTCAAGTTTGAGTAAAGCACTACACAAATCTCGGCGAGAAACGGTGTTGCCGGCTGCGTATCCCCGGTCTTTATCTACTTGGCCTGCAACCCTTCGTTTCCCGGCCTCTATATTAATATAAGTATATACTATTCCCGGGCATGTCCGGTAAGTAATTCCACTTTTTTTTTATTATCGCATCCACGCATACAACGATGGACTTCGCGATATGTTTTTGATACACCAATGGGAACATTTCCGAACAAGTTGGAGAAAAGGAAGATTACTTAATACGTCACGTGTGTGTGAATTTATAAATGGTAGGATACTGTCGCCCGCGTCCTTACCGCAATACGTATTATAAATCTTGCAATGTTGGACGCCTGTCAATTACCGACATACGGTGAAAAATTTATGAAACAACAATTGTCCTGACATATTTACAATTGTCAGCTTATTTCGACAATGCCTGTTTCACGATCTACAATTGTCATGTTTTCTTGACAATTGTCGCGCCTGTCAACTTGGTGAAATAGGGGCCGGTCGATTCACGAGAGCTGGCATGAATGAATTGACCGAAAACAATGTCACTTCGTCACACACGTCTTGTCACTGTGAGTGGCAGTGTGAGTGCCATTCTTATACAGGGTCCTCCTAATATTTTGTAAACATGTACCTAATAATACGTTTTCGTTATTCAAGAAAAAAACATTGTATTATTATAATCTGCACCAAGTACCATGTTAATCCTTTTAGTAATTATTATTAAAGTCCTTTGTAAATAAAACGTATATATATTTTTCTGACTTATTTTTAGTGTCAAGAATCGAAAGGTGGTAAAAAAACTAGAAAAACAACATAGCATTCTCTAAAGCACAATTATCATAATCACTTTTTGCATCAACCTTTATTTTATTTATAATTATGTGATGCACACATAGACATTATCATTCACTCGTTAAATTCATTCGTGCCAGCTTTCGTGAATCGACCTGTACGTGTAACTACTTGAAAATGATAATTGACTGATATGGAATAAAATAAAACAATTAATGAATCATTTGATAACGGTGAAATGACTAGACCGCACAAACTAGTATTTCAACGAACGTCGTACTAAATGTATGGGAGGGTTTGAAGTTAATGTTTGGGATAGTTCTGATTTTATTTAAAAAAAGTTGTTAATGTAGTTTTACTCATTAGACGACGCACTTTCGATATCCGTTAGATATTTTCTAATCTCTTATATTTACGGAGTAATCGCCTGGCTACACTTAACAATTACACCCTGTATATCTATGTTTATTGTTCAATTATGATCATAGATTGTTGACAACCGGTAGGGTACGAACTCAGGAACATTTACCTACCTCTATGCAAGTTTGAGAAATTGGTGATAGTGTTGTATACGTATATATAGTTGTAACGGACGGTGCCGCGATCCCTACATAAGCTACCGTTATTGATCTAATAGAGCAGTGTGTAAACGACCGCCTTTGGTTTCACTTGTCCCCTGTCACATACCTAACAGTGGCGACGAATCTACCCGCGTACGGAAAAAAAAAACTCTAGAATGGCTCATTTCGGGTTATTAACTAGTTTTGATCATAATACGGGAACGTGGCAGGTGTACAAAAATCGGTTGTCGCAGTGGTTTATTGCAAATGATATAACCCCAGATAAGGATACCACGGGATCGAAGCGGCGAGCGATTTTGTTGAGCGCACTCGGCGAGGCTACCTACAAGTTGGCGGCAGACTTGGCCTTGCGTAAGTTATTACATACAGTGCCGTATGACGAGATTCTCGAAATTTTGGATGCACACTTTTGTCCGAAACGCTGTGTTTTTAGTGAAAGATTTAATTTCTATTCTGCTGTGCAAATGCAGGGTGAGAGTTACACGGAATGGGCGGCAAGGTTACGTGGTCTGTCGGGGCATTGTGGGTTTTTAAACGTCGAGGAAGCATTACGGGACCGTTTTATAATGGGAATGCTTCCCGGGGCGGAACGCGAGAAGTTGTTCGCTTTAGAACATAGCAGGCTAACCTTGGCGAGAGCCGTGGACCTGGCCGAGAGCGCGCGGAGCGCGCGCGCAGGAGCGACCGCGACCCAGGTCTCTTCACAGCCCGAACAGCTGTTCAAGATCGCTACGAAGCCTAATGCTAAAGTGAAGTGTGCGGTGTGTGGTTTTAAAAATCATACTACAGAGCAGTGTCGGTTTGCTAATTACACTTGCCGTAAGTGTAACAAAAAAGGTCACTTAAATAGAATGTGCAAAAAAAATAATTTTGTAGAAAGCGAGAGTGTCGGTGAGAACGGCGATGACGGTGAGTTGAACAACATTCGTACCATTAACGGAGAACCCATGACTGAATATATTGATGTCCAAGGGACCAAAATAAGGTTTCAAATTGATAGCGGCTCGGCGGTCACGGCGTTCTCAGAACAGTTATATTTACAATATTTGAGACATGTGTCGTTATCACAGGCCAATAAACGGTTGCTAACGTACACCGGAGATCACATTTGTTGCATTGGAGTCGCGCGATTACTGTTTAATTATTCAGGCAAAAGTCATACGATTAACGTGTACATTATTCGTAACGGTGGGCCGCCCATTGTAGGAAGGGACTTTATTGCCGAGTACAATTTGGAAATAGCACCTATTCATTTCTGTGAACCGTCAAATAATTTCATAGATAAATTACAAAAGCAATATCCCGCGGTTTTTTCAGACGAGTTAGGAACTTTTAACAAATATAAAATAAAATTGTTCCTTAAAAATGACTCCAAACCCATATTTTTTAAAGCTCGCCCCATGGCCTTTGCGTTGCGTGAAAAAGTAGATAGAGAATTGGAACGATTGGTACAAGTAGGTATTTTAAAACCTGTTGAGTACTCGGAGTACGCATCGCCGGTAGTACCGGTGTTGAAGCGCGATGGCTCCATACGACTCTGCGCAGATTATTCTGTGACAATTAACAAACAGCTGTTAGTGGAACAGTACCCATTGCCCACTGCGCAAGAATTATTTTCTAAACTACACGGCGGCCAGCAATTCAGTAAATTAGATTTATCTCAAGCGTACGCGCAATGTGTTCTAGACGATGAATCTCAAAAACTCACTTGTATCAATACGCACAAAGGGCTATTTTTGTATAGAAGATTAGCCTATGGACTTTCCAGCGCGCCTGCAGCTTTTCAGCATGTTATGGAGTGCGTACTGGCAGGTATGGAAGGAGTTTTGTGCATGCTGGACGACGTGTTAGTGACAGGATGCAACCGGGAGGAACATGTTTCTAGGTTACGGGGGGTACTCCAAAGACTACAGGATGCCGGTCTTACACTACAAAAAGCCAAGTGTGATTTTTTCAAAGATGAAATAGAATACTTAGGGTACACTATAAATAAAAATGGATTGAAAAAATCACCTAATAAAGTAGAAGCTATTTTGCGTGCGCCCACTCCTTCAGATGTAGCTAGTTTACAGTCATTTTTGGGCTTAGTAAATTACTATAGAAATTTTGTACCAGGGGCATCATCTCTGCTCAGTCCCCTATATCAGTTGTTGCAAAAAGGAACTAAATGGGGTTGGACTACTGAGCACGATAACGCGTTTACGGCCATAAAAACACACCTGAGTTCGGATCAAGTGTTAGCCCACTTTAATCCAAATGCGAAGGTAGTTTTGACCGTGGACGCATCCCCGCAAGGACTTGGCGCCATTTTATCACAGATTGACACCGATGGCGTAGAACGACCAGTGTCATTTGCATCCCGTACGTTAAATCCCGCCGAGAAACGTTATTCCCAAATACAAAAGGAAGCGACCGCGATCATATTTGGGGTCCGACGATTCCACCAATACCTATACGGCCGATCGATTCCTTTCGTATTGCGTACTGATCATAAACCGCTAATATCAATATTCGGTCCATATCGGGGAATTCCAGAGGTGTCAGCAAACAGGTTGCAACGTTACGCAATGTTTCTGAGCGCGTATAACTATGCAATAGAATACATACGTAGTGTTGATAACAGCGCTGACTACCTATCGCGCGCGAGCCTGCCCAACCCGGGTAAATCATGCGATTCATGCGCGGCGCCCGAGTTAGTTGACGATCGGGCTTCATACGTTAACTTTGTGGTCGATGATACTTTGCCCATTACGTGTGACGAGTTGCGTGAGGAATGTTTTAGGGATGTAACATTAAGTAAGGTGATACGATACATTCAGGACGGCTGGCCCAGGAAAGTGTCAGATTTAGATGTTCACCCTTATTTTTTGTGTAGAAATCAACTTTCTGTCGAAAATGGGTGTCTCATGCGGGGTCATAAGATTGTGATACCTAGGAAACTACAGCCTCGAATTTTAGCTGAACTCCATAAATCGCACTTGGGAATTGTTAAGTGCAAAGCAGAGGCAAGAGGTAGACTATGGTTCCCGGGAATTGATAAGGAAATAGAAAAAACTATAGGGAATTGCCTTGTTTGTTCGCAACTCCGACAGTCGCCTCCCCGTGCACCGCTAGCGGTGTGGCCTTATCCGCAACAAGTTTTTTATAGAATACACATAGATATTCTTGGCCCAATAAGTAATAGGTCGTATTTGGTAATTGTGGACGCCTATTCAAAATGGGTAGAAGTTTACTTAATGAATAATACAACTTCACTAGTAGTTATATCTAAATTGTACGATTTCATGGCAAGATTTGGTCTTATGCATACATTGGTCAGTGATAACGGTACTTGTTTTGTGTCGAGCGAGTTTGAACGATTTTGCGAGGTAAACGGGATCGTTCACGTGACGTCACCCGCTTATCACCCGGCCAGTAATGGACAGGCGGAAAGTTTCGTAAAAGTGGTTAAGAAAGGCATTCGGGCTTGTTTGTTAAGTACAAAGCAAGTAGATCAAAATTTGACAAAATATTTGTTTGACTATAGGAACTCTGTTCACTCCACTACGGGCGTTTCGCCTGCCGAGCTGGTGTTTGGTCGGAAACTTCGCTCGCGCCTGGACTTGCTCATGCCCGCGGCCGCTAATAATGCAGCTACAACGGTGTCGGTGTCCTTGCCTGACACTCTCGCTAAGGTTGTAAATCATAAACAGTGTTTGCAGACTAGGGCATATGGTGGCACAAATAAACAATGTTTTGTGTCCGGAGATAAAGTTATATATAAGAAAAACTTGAGTAACAATAAATTCACGTGGAGTAGTGGAGTAATATTGAAGAGATTATGTAGAACTGTTTACTTAGTGCAAGACAATCTAACTCTTATGAAATTAAAAAAACATAAAAATCAACTCGTAGCGTTTAGAGGGACAGAGACAAGCAACAACTATAGTGGCACTGTAGAAACAGACACGACTGCCGAGGCAACACAAAGTGACGGTTTAGGGCCTACTTCACCTAGGCAAGGCACAGAGGAACTCGAGGCAACACTGCCAGAGCCGGGGCAGGCAGAGGAGGGCGGTGGCACGACAACAGCGAGTACGACGACTACTCCGCGGGCGCCCGCGCAGGCTTTGCACCCCGCGCCATCTGACGACGGTGACCATGATGAGTTCTTCGAAGCACGAGACCAGAGCCAAAGCACAGGAAGTGCGCAAGAGGCGGAGTCTCAAACTGAGCCGTCTAGCCCGAGTAGGACAGCTGGGGAAATGTCACTGCGTCCTGTCCCTAGGGTTGATTATAAACCTTTTTTCTATACTATGTAATTTAGTTATATTATACATATCAGTTTCATTGTATCGTAAGCTAGAAGGGGGAGATGTTGTATACGTATATATAGTTGTAACGGACGGTGCCGCGATCCCTACATAAGCTACCGTTATTGATCTAATAGAGCAGTGTGTAAACGACCGCCTTTGGTTTCACTTGTCCCCTGTCACATACCTAACAGATAGTTATTTCCTGCTGAATATTTCCGTGATTGTATAATCCATCCCTTTACTCACACATACAATTCAAATAGTAACACTCAATTAAAATATATTACAATTTGGTAAATGAACACAACCTAACTTTGTCCTTCATTTAAAACTAAATGGAAGCCCGGGGAATAATATTAAGTACACTGGAAACTATATTAATATAGCATTTGAAGCGAAATAATATCCGTTCTAGAAATTAGAACACAGCAATAGGCACAGCACAGAAGGTAAGGAATGAAATGATTCTGCAGTCTTCAACTGATGCGACCTTATACCGGCAGCTCAATAAACAGAGCCCAAACCCTTAGCCGTGATCTGCGCGAAATCAATTGGAGAGGCCATCTAGTGAAATAAGGGCTCAAAACTGTTCGCACGAGATCTGTCTATTGGGCAGAGCCAGCTCGCAAGGTTGAATTGTGCCACCGATTGTCAATGAAAAAGAAGAACGACACAGTTACTATTTCAATGGAAGCATATCAGAATCTGTGACGTACTTTTTAACCGGCTTCAAAAAAAGGAGGAGGTTCTCAATTCGGTTGTATTTTTTTATCATGTTTTTTTTTAAATGTTTGTTTCCTTAGAACTCCATCATCGATGAGTAGATTCGTTATTTTTTTGAAGGGAAAATTACTTACAAGTATTTGCTTCCAGGTTGGTGCCATTTTTTTCAAAAATCCAGTTGGATGATCGAGGCACGCGTAAAGTGATTTTGGTATTTTCTATTATAACTCGTGTATTCACACCCGGAAATCATAAATTTGGTGGAGTGATATTGATTTTAAAGACCACAGATGACTTATAAAATTCCTCAATTATGTACTTAAAAGGACAAAAGTACGTCACATATTCTGATAAGTTTCCTTTAAAACAGCATCTAATGAAGTGTCAAAGGTGATTCTTGTGGAATCGACAGAAGTCCTCAAATTTTATCGGACCACATACAGCGATTGGTTTTTTTCTCAAATAATCAACGCATTTGCTTTCGGAAATCAGTTGATGTGGTACCTAAATTAGAAAAGAAACGTGACAATGTGCTCGTGGCTTGGAGTACTAGATTGAAGTCGGTTAAGTCGCAAGGTAAGTATCGTCGGTAAGTATATCATTGGGGAATTGCAGGAGACATCTGTGGTCTTCATCATCAGTTCCACTTCACCACATTTATGATTTCCGGGTGTAAATATACGAGTTATAATAGAAAATACCGAAATTACTACACGCGTGCCTGATATATTTAAGGAGTTCCCTGAATTCCGCATGGATCTCATCATCCAACTGGATTTTTAAAAAGAATGGGCCCAATCTGGAATCATATTCTTATAAAAAAAATGTTACGAATCGGCTCATAAATGACGGAGTTCGGAAGGAGCAAACATTAAAAAAAATGATAATAATTGATAAAAAATAAATAAAATAAAAAATCAAATTGACAACGTCCTGCTTTTGATTGAGTCAGTTAACAGATACTATTTTTTATTTCGTTAGAACACAAAATTACAGTGTATATCTATTTATTTATTTATTTAGACATACGCAAGCATAACAGTACAAGACCAAATCGCTTACACACTAAACATAAGTCGTAGGTAGATACCTACCAGTCAGTTTAAATTAATTACAGCCCAGTCAGTAGCAAACATTACAATTACTTAATAAGATAAAATAAAAATATATATAAAAAAGACAGGTACTTATTCATTGTTCCATAGATTTTGTCGATCATTAAAATAATCATTTAAATACATTAATAATTTTCTGCCAAAACCACCAACGCTATCAGCAAAAACGTCTATTTGTGGGGCATCGATGGACATAGCATTGAGCATAGACAACACCCGAGTAGTGGGTGCGTTTTTGGCGCGACGGGTGCGCATGCGCATGGCGCGGCCCGCGAACAAGCGCTGTGGGCGCCGCGCGGGCAGTGCGCTCGCTCAGGCCCGGGGGACAAGGACGCGAAACCGGAATGAAAAGGCCCAGCCTCTCTGACACAGCGGGACTGTTTACGGTGTTATTAATGACACCGTAGTAGTGCATTGCCAACAACAGTTTCCGCCTCAGTTCCAGTGTATAGAACCCGACCATACCCAAGACGTAAAGCGAGGGATACAATACAGAGTAGTACCCGTATTGCCTTTTATAGAGGTATCTTGCAAAACGTCTTTGAACCCTCTCTACCATCATCTTGTATTTTTCCTTGTGGGGTTCCCATACTATGGCGCCGAACTCCAACCTACTTCGGACGTACGCATTGTATAGCAATACCGCCACACGGATGTTCTTGAACTGTGCGGATACCCTCATTATAAATTCTAATGTTTTTGTTGCGGCTTTACATACTTTTGTTATATACAAACGAAAGTCTAGCTCCGCATCCAAAGTAAGACCCAAGTCAGATATCTCAAAGACCCTCTCTAGCGAGGCGTCTCGGAGACTATACGCGACGCATACTGGAGAACGTGCTCTCGTGAAAGTGATGATTCTACACTTGGAGGAATTAAATTGCAGCTTATTGGCATCACTCCAATCTTGAACAGCATCAATGTCATTCTGCAGCCTGGCACAATCATCTCTTTGACTTACCCGCAGAGAGAGTTTGAGATCATCAGCAAACAGCAGACACTTAGCGGCACTGCATGACGACCCTCGGCAAATCGTTGATCATCAGCAGAAACAGGGCCGGCCCCAACGTGCTACCCTAACTAACTCCTGAACGAAACGGTACACGTCCTCACCTCTAACCTTTAGTCGCGGCCACCTACAAATGGTATTATGTAATGCTTTCTCCATCACGCTGCCGCGCGTGTGACGCGCGTGTGCAGCGCGGCTGCTGCGCGGGTGCTGCGCGTGTGCTGCGCGTGTGCCGCGCGGGCCCGCGCGTCATATCTCTCTCACTGCCAACACATTTAATATGTATCTTACTATGTCTATCATACTTAGCAGCGCGGGCCAGCGCGGGCCCGTGCAGCTCACGCGCCGCGCACGACACGCGTCCGGTGGGTGGAGGCCTTTAAGGCGTAACGTATCGTATCGCCGCTTATATGGAGCGAGCGTTCCGGTAAATTAAACGGTGGAGCTACGATGGCCGTTTTCACACCGTACCGAATAAAACATGTAAAATTGATATGAAACATGATGTTTGGGGGGTAGTTGGCAAGTCAATGGTGAAATTCAAAATTCAAAAATTCAAAATTCAAATATTTATTCTGCAAGTAGGCCTCAAGGGCTCTTTCACATGTCAGAGCTCACAAATTCAATTAAATAACATTAAATGACATACATATATAACAACAATGAAAACAGACAATACCTGGGCACACATTTGCCGAGAGATGTATAGTCTCCGGGTCCAATACATTACAATGATCTTATTCTAAGGAGATGTAAAGTCTCCAGCGTCAAATAAAATAAAATAACTGAGATTTAAAGAGTCCCTGGTCAAAATAATTATTTACCAAACAATTATACAATACAATTATTTACCAAGTAATGTATAAAATGTCAAATGTCAAAATAAAATAAAAATAAAAAATAAAAATAATTAGGAACAGAGATGTAAGTCTCAAATGTCAAAATAAAAATTAAAAGGAAAATAATTAATTAATTACAGAGATGTATAATGTCAAAATATAAATAAAACTAATCTACTAGTTGACTATCGAGACTGAATAGTTGGCCATGTTCCATTATCTTCCAAGTAGTCGTTGATCTTATAATATCCTTTTTTCAGAAGAGCATTCTTAATGCATTGTTTGATGATGTTCCCAAAAGTCTAAGGGTACTTTATTATAAAAACTTATACAGTTTCCCATAAACTTTTTTTTACTTTCTTCAGTCGAAATTTGGGCATGATTAGTTTGTGCTTATTTTTTGTATTAAAATTATGGACTTCAGACTGCTTCTTAAAATTATTAATATTTTTATGTGTGTACATTATCACGTCTAATATGTATTGTGATGCTACTGTAAGGATACCTATATCTTTGAATCGTTCTCTCAACGAATCTCGAGAGCCTAGGTTGTAGATGGATCGCTCTCTTTTGCAGAACGAAGATAGTCTCTATATCAGCTGCTTTCCCCCAGATTAATATGCCATAAGACATAATACTATGAAAGTAGCTAACATACACCAGACGGGCCGTTTCAACGTCTGTGTATTGTCTTATTCGTCTTACCGCATATGGGGCAGAACTGAGCTTCTTCGCTAAAACAGATCTGTGAGGTGTCCATTGTAACTGGTGGTCCAACGTGAGGCCTAGAAATAACGTGTGATCAACTAGTTCAAGTTTGTCTCCGTTTAATTCTATAAGTGTGTCAACTTGTTTTACATTAGGTAGCGAGAACTTTACACATTTAGTTTTATTCGCGTTCAGCAGTAGATTATATTGGCTATGAACCATTCAAGTACTTCTTTTAAAGTTTCACTGACATGGCTGTAGTCATCTAGCTTCCTATCAACTTTAAAAAATAGCGAAGTATCATCAGCAAAAAGTACTATCTCACATTTGTTCTTCACTAAAACAGGCAAATCATTTATATATATGAGAAAGAGAAAACGTCCCAGAATTGATCCCTGCGGTACCCCAAGTTTGACGGTTGAACCATTTGATTTAGTTTTATGGACAACGACCGTCTGGATCCTACGGCTTGAATACGACTTAATAAGGTTTAGGGCATTTAAATAGATTCAATAATCTTCCTGTCTGTGTATGTGCGGAATCGAGTAAATTAATATTAAAATCTCCACATACTATAATAGTCTTGCTGGTAACAAAGACTTGTCTGAGAGCATCTTCCATTACTGACTCGAACTGTCTAAAATCTGATGAGGGTGGCCTGTACACACATATTATTTGTGATTTGTAAACACCACGTAATTGTTTCATAGTTTTACTCCAGCGATGTTAACGCAACCAATTCTTATCGTTGCGTGTCTAGTTTATCTAAAGCTATGACATAAGCTATTTTTTTTTTCGTTATTGTTTTAGGGTATGAGAAAAGCTTTTACTACACAACTTAACGCTGAAGCATGGTGATCATGAAGATTAAAAAAATTCAGCTGTGAATAAAATTGGCGTCGCTTATCGAGTCATAAAGCCACGAGAAAAGTGTAGGACTGCATACTGCATTATTCTAAAAACCCCGATGCACCCCAATACCCTCAAAGAAAGGAGAGACCGACTTACCCATCACTGTCGTCAGATGGTTGGTTTGTTAATTTATTTTATACTTTATTTTAACAGTACCGGTTGGCTTCATTCATATTTCTTTCATAGACTTTTTTCGACACTGACACTTGACGAATTGTATCTATGGCTGTTGCCGGTCAATACCTACTCTAAGCATTGAAGTCCATCGGTTTGGCTATATTGAACACTAAGTGCCATTTTAAATGTACATACACTTGCCAAGTGTCAGGCATTCGCGACGGTGTGATAAAAGGCCAGCTGCGCCAGTCTTAAGCGCTTCCTGTTTCCTTCCACAGTCTCATTTCGCGCTCCACGACACCAGCGCTCGAGAATCGCACAAAATTACACATAATTAAATGAATCGTGAGCTACACGACAGGGAATATTGTTAGGATTAGTGATAATATCTCAATCAATCTAATTCATCATCTGGTGGACGTCACCTCAGTGGGACGGTCACCTTACTAACTCCGTTCGCTCGGCGATCCAACATGGACATTATAACCTCCAGTACGAGAGTGCGTTACTTTTCTCGGCTTTTTACTCTTACAAGGCTTCTTATTACACCATACTAATTGTGCAAGGACATTTGATACTTAATTAAAATTCAGTGTCTATCTAACGGTAAAATAGATACTAAAGAGAAAATTATAAATGAAACAAAACGCTACAGTAATGCAAAATAGCTACTACAACTCAAATTAATTAATAAAATATTATGTTTCTAACAAGTCACCTACCTTTATTTCAATTGTATTGAGTGCCAAATTTGTTTAAAAAAGAAAAAACATATTTTTAAATTACTCGAATACTTATCCCTCCCCCCTCCCTCGTATGTAAGCTCGTAGGAAAACTATATGGTAGCACAAAAATACCGTTTACCGCAACAGGTTTCCAGCTTTAGAAACACGTAGATTTTGTTTCTGAAACCTTGAATACGTGGCTTTAAAAATGAAGTGTCGCAACGGTGTGACACGCAGCTCGTCTACTCCGCCCCGGCCGCTTCCTGAGCCCCATCTCTGTCCCTGCTGCAGACGAGGCGATTCTTAGCAGTGAATGTGTTACTTCAGAAGTTGCAATTTATAAAAATCCGCACATTACTAGAGTTCTTCTTTAAACCAGATTCTGCTAACGCTTCTGAAATCCATCCATCCCCCCCCCCCCCCATCTGCAATTCATCCATTGCCTTACGGTTGCTGCTAAACGTCATTTAATATGTACTTTACTTTGTTGTCAACGTAGTTTAATTGTGTGGTACCTAGTCACGACATCTAGTTACCGAGTTACATGAGTTTTTGTGGAAGCTGGTGAAAAAGTGCCAAAATGGGTTTGTGTTATAATTAGGTTATTTACATCCTAAGGAACACGTGTGTACAAGACCAGTAAAATTATGTTTTTTTAATATATTTCTCCGACTATAAAGTTTAGTAGTCAAGGGTACCTTGTCACGCCATGTCTTAAAAGCCTTTAATTTTTTAAATAATTTTGTCAATATTTCAATTGCGGGTAGTCAACTACCTCTTTCTAAGATAAGGTATAGGATCGGATAGCAAAATATTTTTTTGAATAAAAAAAAATACTTAGTTAATGTTTTTTACAAGAAAACATTCAACTTGCATGACTCTTGTATGAAATAACTATTTATATTAGTTTAATACGTTTGCCATTACTTAGATCAGAGGCTGGTGCTGAAGGCGAAATGAAAAATTGAGCTGTGATTTTAGTTGTTTGACGTATATAATTAGTAATATTGATTGGAAGACTGATAAATCATAAATTAGGTGCAGTTTTGTTAACAATTGAGTTATTTTTTCTAGTTACTCCATTTATGTAAGATAATGACTTAGCGTGACGAGGTACCCAGTTTAGTAAAATGCTAAACTTGATGCCTTACACGACTAAAACAGAAGTTTATATAAATAAGAATACATTGATTTCCGCTATAATTATCCTAAATAACATTTTTTAACAGATATTTCTTGCATTATAGGTACTAAAATAGTGATCTTCGAGTTTAAGTTACTAAAGTTTAGTAAATGTCGTGACAAGGTACCCTAGTTACGTTTCCATACAAAAGTTTCGACCGAGTCACTAAGCTTTATTGTTAAAAAAAACTGCTTTAACACCATTTCTATTATACCATTGTGGTACAACACGCTAAATACCATTTGATCTTGTGATATAGCATGAATATACAAATTATTTTGTTGGTTTTTAATATTATAAGTGATCTTTTTTGTGGGAACACCCAAATACTCCCAATTATTTAATTCCAAATTGGCTAATTCCGATTTTCAAAACTCCGAAATTCATAATTCCTAAGACTTATAATTACGATTACTAAAAAACACGAATTTCATTTTACCGAATTTCATAATGTCGATAGTTTGTTTTTCCGATTTTTATAACTCCGAACAATCAGAAGCGCGAAGTGTCATTAGCCCGAAAAACAGTACTCCGAGATTATTAAATTTCCGAAATTTCATTACTAATTCGCAAATCTGATATTCGGGATAGTGAACTTCGTGTTTTCAATATGCGGAATTTTATTTCTTAGGGATTATGAAATTCGGATTTTTGAAACTATACGGGAAATAAAAAAAACGAAAATACGATTTTTATTTCCAGAGAACAGGGTTCTGCCTTTTCTCTGAAGCCCCTGTTACCGTCTAATTTTATGAGGCGTTTGTTGTGGGTTTTAAGACTCATAGCGCCATCTATTACAGCATATCGGCGACTCTCGGGCGTTCAAGGGAAGGCGACACCTACTGATGTTCGCAGGAACTGCGAGCGCACCGAGCTGGCAAATAACATCGATAACAGTTCGGACCGATCGATGTTGTTGTTTATTAATGTCTTTGCAGATAATTTAGAAATCGTAAAATAGATCTTTTAGAAACATTGAAGCGAGTTGTTAATAAGTCTTTGGTTTTCATACATTCAGTGCAACTGATGCAAGTCTATATTTGTGGTACGGGAGGACGGAGCTAGATTGTCTGTGGTAAAGTTTTTCCGGCTGTCAAAAATCGCAGAGGCCTTTTTCTTTGCAAGATGTCGTGAACGGAGGAGGGTACATTTTTGGAAAGCGCTTCAGCCTAGTGCCATATTTGCTTAATTTAGAATCACAATGCAGTTTTAATCTCAACGCATCTCGCAACCTAATGCTGCGATGACACAATGGACATCTTGGTGAGTACAATTCGAATCTCGCCGATTAAATGGTGGAAATATTTGTTGCATTCGGGCATAGGTTTTAATGATATGACATTCTTTGTTTCAGACACTTTGTCGACGGAAAACCACCTAGGCTTGCTTTTACTCATTGCCAGGTATTTTAACAGTTCAGTTTGTTGCGGATAGTGTGATGGGAGTCGAGGACCGTTTGTTCTGAATCTGAACTTTAATGTGGTTTGCAGCGACTGCGTGCTGGCCGCTCCGTGGGGACTGCTCTGCGGAGATTGCTTCACGCATAGGCAATTTTGGAGTCTGGCGCCGGAAGCTGTACCCGGGTCACATGTGGCGACGGTTCTCCATCTGTGGAAGCCGTCACGAGCAGGACTGCTTCGGAAGTCCTGGGTGGAAGCAGTGGACTACGGCGGCGCTGTGACGCGTGTACAACGCGTTCCACCAGGTGACTTCGTTCCATACTTCATGAACCACGTTTTGGTATAAAACCATGTGTTTGCAAATAAAGTTATAATTCTAGTATTAATATCGCAGCCTCATACAAACCAAGCACTACAACTATGCCTACTCCCTAATTAATTAAACTTAAATACCAAGACTTCGTCCTCGGTCAGACAATTTAAAATCTAAATCTCTTTAAGAAGAAGCCATGCCTTAGCTCTAAGCCTTAGTTAAGATTTAGTGGCTTGTTCTACTTGTATACACGTGTTTTAATGGCAATAAATCTACTTGTCAAATAATCTTTCTTTGTTCATATTTCTGACCAGTGTAAAGTAGGTATCCTGTCTAATCTCTTTTGCATTTAGGAGAATAAATTATAAATGCATGGCGCCCTTCTAATATCAGCACACATCCATAACCGTATGCCCAAAGTGCACCCACCTCTGTGGAATTATCTACCTGTCTGACTAGCCCGGTGCAAGTAATCAAGTGTGGACGTCTCTCCGAGCGCGTCAAGTATCCTTCACACCAAGGTAAACGATAGCCGTCCTACAACATCATCAGAAACGGTTTATCACATTACATTTTGTCGGCCCAGCGTGGTGCTTTGGGTTATATAAGTAAACGGGTATCGGTGTGTACTGAATTTTCTTTCTTGACAGTAGGTATTACCTGTATTAGATAAAAACTTGAGCTGGTTTGTATGAGACTGATAGTTTGTTAGTAAAACAAAACTCTTTACTTCCTTATAATAGAATCTGTATCAAATATTGGTATTTTCTGTTCATTGTGTCAAAATATTTTAGCATTTAAGTCAACGGATGTGTAACTTTCCATTACTCTATAGTGGAAGGCATATTTTTCTTGGTGTTCCAACTGAACACAATATATATATAGTTTGTAACTATTACAACTGTCAAACTTGACATTTGAACTTTGTAAACTAGACTTTAAATACTTTTCCTGCTCGGTGTAAAAGACAATTGATATTACTTAATAGGTATCAAACCTATCTTACATTAGTTATATAACCTAAGTAGTAAAGATAAGTACAAATAATTGTAGTCAGCTGTTTTTACTTATCTGTTTTATTTTCTTAAAAAAGTGTTAAACACTACCTTACTTTTCAAACATGGCGTTGCAAATTGAAGTTGATAACCTAAACAAAGACGAACTATTATTTGATTTGCAAGCGAGAGGCTTAGATGTAAATCCTAACAACACGGTAGATGACCTTTAACTACAGTTTAAATCTGCCAAAGGCTCTTTACCTGACAACACAAAAGCGAACACTTTTAAAAACGGGCCATGAATGCCTGTGGTCGCCGGTTCGAATCCGGCTCGGAGCATTAAATTTTTCAATTTTTCCTTTCATTTAAAATTTATAATTTTCGTTAGCAGCGTTACTGCTTAAAAAAACAAAAATTAATTTAGCGAACACTTTTATCTCAGGCTTGTCCATCGACGATGAATTTCAGGTCTGCGAGGAGAAGCTGGATGCAGTGTTATTGGCTGATCACGCGTCATCGTCGTGTCGAAAGAGGTGTCTGTCGAAACTGTCTCATCTCATCTTAAGGTCAGAGAAATTGTTTTTGATAATGGGGTATGTCGAGGGCACACTTCTCAGGTGCTCGAATGGGGTCTTGTGTATAATGGTCCATGCCTCTGTGTTCGTTTTCTTTTGTAGACAAGAACTAGGCTTGTTTGTCAAACTAATGGGATCTGTCTTGTTGTAGCACTTGAATTCTATTTTTTGAGAATAAACTACCCATTTGAAAATGGTATTGACCAATGTATTATATAAGGATATTTATCCTGGGCATCTTTAAACAGCTGCTGGCATTGATTAAAATACCATTACAGAATTCATCTGTTGTTTCTTGAATTTGACCTACATAACATATAGATTCATGTTGGAAAATACAGACTTCTTATAACTTAATTAGCTTTTGCCCGCGGCTTCGCCCGCGTAGTAAAAGTAATTTTCCAATAATTGTTGAATTGCTACGCCGCCTACTAACCTACTACTGCTAACTTCCCCTACTAATAACCCTTCGTCATAACCCATTATGGTAAATTAATTTTTATTTACTATTATATTTATGCCCGTGTGGTGGCAGGTTAGAATTTCACCACCCCCTTTCTTCCCGTGTGTGTCGTAAAAGTCGATTAAGAGAGCAGGGTTGAAGTGTGTTGTGGGTGATGGGCTAACAACCTAAGCAATATCACTTTTTGTCGATCTTTTATACCCACATTTATGCTAAAAGTGGCTCTGGAACATAAAGTTCATGTGCTCTGCCTGCCCCTTTTGGGAATAAAGGCGTCAATGTATGCATGTATGTACGTATTTCTGTTATTAAATTTACAATCATGATTAAGGAGAATCTGTCCTCTGGAATAAAAGCTACTTTATGTTCATGAACATTAATGTTGAAATACCAAAATATCTCCACGAATGTTAAGTCAAATTTGTGGCCTGGACATTGCTATAGGCTTGTTTCCTAAGATTTTTTTTGTATGCTTTTCGAACCAGTATTTAAAATAAATACCCAAAAATTTGTTTTAATTTAACGGCGGCCAAAATGCTTAACATATTAAAAGTAAGCAGATCTTCGTGCAGCACCTTGAATGTACTTATTACGGATGCAGGCACTTTCCCAACCCTCCCGTCCCGCCGCGCCGCCCGCACTCGCCTAGGTACCGATTGCTGACGATCGAGATGGCACCGAATACAAACTTTAAAACATATAACCCTATATAATGCGGGTCTCGTTCCATACCTCAAAAGCAAAAATAGAACCCTTATTTATAGGATCACGTGTGGCTGTCTGTCAGTCCGTCTGTTACAACCGATTTGCTACGAAAAAAACTGGACCGATTGAATTGAAATTTGGCACAAATATTTTCATGAATTTTCATGTCCACAACATTACATTTCAAAATCTATGTGATTTTCGTTATTAACGTCCCAAAAAACTGTTATAACAACGCCCATATTGATATTTAGACGCCACGTTGGAATGTAAAATCGTTGTTGTTTTCCTAATCAGCGACCCGATAAACCATAGAAACAATAGATGCCGATGTTGATTTTCAGATTTTGTCACCACATGTCTCCTTTTAGGGGTTGAATTCTCAAAAAACCGGAAACACTTGTTTACTCATTTATCGTTAGGAATTATCCTGTGAATTCTCGAATAAAATTGTCTAACTAATCTTTTTTCTCCATACAAACTTTGGACCTCCTTTTTAACCCCTTTAGATTCAAAAGATTCAAAGATTCAAAATATTTATTTGCTCTGAATACAGTAAGCTTAGGTGGTAAAATACAATGCGTGCTGTGTATTCAGCCTGCGTACAAGCATGCAAACATTTGCAGGGGCGATGCTTAATAATACATGTTAAAGACAAAATAATAAATACAATAGTCAAAGTTAAAAAGTCAATTGAAATAGTTATATAGTAATAAAAATAAAACAAGCAAGCAATTAATTATTATGAAATGTCAGTTAGGTATAAATGTCATAATCTAAATATTTTTTAACGCTATAAAAACATTTGTCCAAGAGCCAGGCAGTCAATTTTGATTTAAAACTATTTCCTTTTAGTAATTTAATGTCCTTAGGTAGTTTATTATATATAACTATGCACATATTAAACACATTTTTGCCGTAAATCATTTTATGAACACGTGGCTTAAAAAGTAAATTCATAATGGTCTGTCGGGTCTGTCTGTCCAGTACTTCTGCTCGTTTTTTAAATAGATGTCGGTGGGTGTCAACGAAGATACATATTTCCTTTATATAGAGACAGGGTAACGGGAGAATACGTAGTTTTTTAAATAAGGGGACGCAAGAATCATCAGACCAAGCATTACAGATCACACGGATACATTTTTTTTGGATAATGAGGACTCTCTCTACATCGACCGAGTTGCCCCACAAGATTAGGCCATAACGAAGCACCGACGACACATATCCATGATATGCCGTTAACGCGGCCTCCACTGACACTGTGTCTCTCAGTCTCCGTAGAGCAAAAACAAATCGGTTGAGTCTGTTACATACTTGCTCAATGTGGTCCTTCCAGTGTAAGTGTTTGTCTAGCGTAAAGCCAAGAAACTTGATGGAGGATGCTTCCTCTACTTTCTCATTTTCGTATTCGATTGTCATCGGTAATCTATTTGAATTATAGGATTGTATTTGCATAAATTTAGTCTTACTAATATTAATTTTTAAATCATTCATGTCCATCCAATTAATTATGTCATATAAAGAATTATTGATATCTTGATTGAATGTCAAAGAGTTATCACATTTTACCATAATGGTGGTATCGTCGGCAAACATGACCACTTTATGACGGGTGGCATTTGGTAGATCGTTAATATAGATAACAAAGAGGAGCGGACCTAAAATGCTACCTTGAGGGACACCAGTATGATTAACTTTAGGCTGAGATCTAAATACTTGTTTGACGGCGGTATTATTTGCTAGAGTTAATCTGCTGATCTCTGTGCACTGTACCCTGTTGGTCAAGTAACTTCTGATCCAGTCATGCGCTCGGCCTCTAATACCGTAACGTTCAAGCTTAATTAGAAGTTTCGAGTGGTTGACAAAATCAAATGCTTTTGTCATGTCTAGGAAAAGCGTCGCGACAGGGGTACCTCCATTAATACTCTCTGTGATATATTTAATAAACTCGAAACCGGCATGTGTCGTAGATTTCTTGTCACGAAAACCAAATTGTTCAGGACATAGTATGTTGAATCTTGTTAAGAAGTTACTCAGCCGAATATAGAATGTCTTCTCAAATATTTTGGACATAACCGGTATCAATGCAATAGGTCTGTAATTGCTTGGGTCTTGCCTATCACCTTTTTTGTACAGTGGTTTAACTAATGATAATTTTAATTCATCGGGAAACACACCTTCGACAAATGACAAATTAACAACATGAGTCAGTGGTATACATATATAAATGGCACACAGTTTTAAAATTTTAGTGGTAACGTTGTCATAACCACATGCCTTAGTATTCTTTAATGACATTATAATTTTGAACATTTCCTTATTATCAACAGGATTCAAAAACATTGTAGAATTAATTATAGAGGTCTCATTCTTGAATGCAACAGATTGATTAATAAAATTATTGGATTGAACAGATTGTATAAAATAATTATTTAAAATATCACACATGTCATAAGGACTAGAATATAATTTGCTATTTGACTCTATAGTTTCAATATCTTTCCCACGAGTTATATCAGATACAGTTGTGGATATAACATTCCAGGTTGCAAGACATTTATTTTTACTCTGCTGAATATAGTTCGTGTTTACAATTTTTCTTGCATTCGATATGCATCGCTTTAGTATGTGGTGATATCTGGTATATTGAACTTTCTTCGCTTTATTGTTTGAATTTGACTTTTTCAAGTTAAAGTAAAGGGTACGTTTAGTTCTACAAGATTTTTTCAATCCCTTAGATATCCAACTTTTTATCAATGGTTTGTTATTGACCTTTACTCTGATTGTTGGAAAACATAAATTGTAAAATAAGCAGAACAATTCGTAAAACTTTTGGAAAGCCTCTGTTGCATCGGTGCATTCGGTGACATCAGAGAATGAAATAGATGACATACATTCACAAAACTTCCGAATATTTTCATTGCTGTAGTCTCGTCTATATTCAAACCAGGTAGAGAAGACCTGTTTTCGTTTCCTAGTTGTAAAAGTTATAGACTGTGCTGTTTCGTGATCCGAGAGCCCAAGGTGATGTATTTCTACGGCTACAGTTTTAATATTACTCGCTATTTGGTCTATACATGAACTCTGCCGGGTTGGTTGCAAAATATGCGTATTGAAGTTGTAAGTTTCGAGAATATACTTAAGATCTTTTGAGACTATACTTTGTTTTAATGTGTTTATGTTCCAGTCACCACATATGACTATTTTTCTCCTTTTGTAGTGTGAGGTAAGGTATTCTAATAAGACGTCTAATTTGTGAAAAAATAAACCAAAGTTACATTTTTTTTGATCTGGGATTCTGTATATATTAACTACGATAAGCCCGATTCCTACTATTTCTATGCCGCAGCATTCAAAGTACAATTTACAAGCTAGTTTGGTTAGGTAGGGCAACGGTTTACAGTCTAGATACTTATTAATTAATATACAGGTACCGCCTCTACATCTATCACGACAGTAGGTCGCTGCAAGTTTAAAGTTATCAAGATTGATATTTTCTTGGGAGCCCTCTTTGATAAACGTTTCACATAGGCAGATTACATCCAACTCTTTTCCTTCATCGCGGAAGTCTTGTAGTGTTAAGTTCAGAAGGTCCAGTTTCGAGCATAATCCCCCAATGTTTTGATGGAAAATAGTTATCTTATTAGAGTCGTATGTGTGTATTAAGTTGACAGTCTTTATATGTAGAGAACGCTTAGATCGTTTAGGGACGAAAAAATGTTTTGGCGTTGTCTGGTTGGTTACGTTGACTCTTACTAGATTTGACTCTTTGACATACAGGATTACAGTTAAAAAATATAGAGTCAAGAACTTTGTTAACTTTAAGTTTCAACCAGTTCAAAAACGAGTGCCTATTATGGCTGTTATTTAAATAATTCTTAAAAATGTCAATTACTGTACAATTTTCGTATCTGGATTGGAACAATTTTAATTCGTGGCTTAATATGTCACGACTCACGTTTCCATAACATACATTAATTATTACAACACGGTTGCAATTATATTTAAGTAGTGTGTTACTAATCGTTGTCAACAGTTTGTACTGATCCTTTTGGTTGTTTTGAACGGTGATTAAGATGACATCATCCTTTTTTATGCCGGATGTGGCATGCAAGCTCTTCAGAACCTGCGACGTCGGAGCATATGACTGAATCATCGATGTTATCCCAAATTCTTCTCTTGAATGAATTAGACGTGTTGATAAGCCTCGTACAGTTTCGTCTCCAAATAGGTATACATGAGGTTTATGTTGTTTCGACTTGGAACAGCGTGTAGGTGTACTGGCATGTGGTGGTTCTTTTTCTGGAGAGATTAGCGGGCTCGGAGTAGCGGTGGTGGGGGCTAATCGTTGAGCTAGCGGGGTGGTGTCAAATTCACGCGTAGCAAGAATGTCGGCTGAAGTGTGATGAGTATTTTGCAGTGGTGTACTCAACTCTATGAAACTTTGATTACTCGTTGTCAGGCTACCGTTGTTATTTTTGTTTATTTTTGAACGTGACTTCTTACATGACGTTTTGCTCAAGGATTTCAGGTGATCTATTTTACCTTCGTATGATTTTATTTTATTCTTTAGTGTACAGTTTTCAGAGAGCAAGTTCTCGAGTTCGTTTTCAGCTATGGCCAACTTTTCTGTTAGTTCCGTTGTCAGTTTCTCAAGCTTTTCTACCTTGGAATAAATGCATAACCTCTCGGGGCAACTTCTATTGAGGCCAGGCGCAGATGAAGGAGGTTCATTATCTGAGTCTTCTTCACAATCCGATAGACTGGATAACAATTGAAAAGAGTTGCTAGTAGGTATTACCGTACGGTATTGTCCACGACGTATGGTGACGTTGTCCGGCTCGTCTATCTGAGGATGATAATTTAGGGTCGATGAAACATTTGTTGGATTTTCAGGCTGTTGTAAAGGTTCGCTCGGAGCGATGGGAGTCCTAGGCATCTCCAAACTTATGACATTTTCTATTTTCTCTTCAGATGAAATAAGGCAAGGTGAAATGACGCCACTCTCAGGCCTTTGGCGCATCTCCGAAGCAGCGGCGCTGGAAACTTGTATATTTACCGCTGGAGAAGTTGCCAACAGCGGGTCGATTAGGTTGTTTTCAGATTTTAATGAGTCTGTTTGTGTTGTTTTTTTTGAGTATTTAATAACGTTTTTTTTTCTTAGTGTGATGTTTTGTTCGTGTTCGACACTTGTCTGCACAGGGGCTTTTTTTGCCATGGTCGCTTGGTTAGGCGAAAGTATACTTTGGCGACACTGCCGGCATGCCCATGCGGTCTTCCTGCCAGGAGACATTATATTAAATAATGGTTTTGATCTTCCTGCACACCGTATGTCAAAAACCTGCTTGCATTTTGAGCACTTCAATGAGTCTTTATTATGCAGAGTTGCTTTGCATTTTGCGCATACTGGCGCCATCTTACTGTCTTATGGAGAAATAGGTTAGAAGCTCAGTGAGAAAGTACTCGTTAAGCGCGCCGAACGCACGCGCAGCGTAGCCTTGGTGTTTTTTTACTGGTTCAGTGTTGCGCGGCTAGATGGCGCGTCTTTGCCGGTAGCGTAAGGTTACAGATTCACAAGTCGACTGCGCCGATATTCAGCAGATGGCGTTGTAACGGTGGTCGTTTATCGTGCGTTGGTATGGTATGTAGTTCGGGTGTTGCTCGCTAGGAGCAATCGGGCGAGTCATATGTTCTTTGTTTACTTTATATTATAACGGAAATTATAAATGTTATTCGTTCACTTTTGCCAGTATTTACTCATTGTTCACGGTTATTATGTTTCGTGGTTGATTTTTACTACATCCTTTTGCACTATGTGTCCTTGTAAATACGTATACTTTTAAATTAAATGTCACAGATTGTCAAGTACAGTTAAATAGTTAATTACCACTTCATATATCGTTCTTTCACTTAGATAACACTGTTCGTGAGTAATTACACTACAATACGTCTATTCGTTTAACTTTTACACTTATATTTACATCACTACTATTTTTTAGACTAAATTATATATAAAGACGATGTTAGCCGTGGCGGTGGCGCCCTCTGTATTGGTCCCGCCCTCTATAGGTGTAATTGATTTCAAAAACGCTGAAAGCACTTTATTTGTAAATTAATAAGTAATCTGTCCACAAAGTTTTAAGTACGTAGTAGCTTAAAATAAGTTTCCCTTATACAAAATTTGGACCCTCATTTAACCCTCTTAGCGGTGGAATTTTATAGAACGCTGAAATTACTTTTTTTGTATCCTAATAAGTTATCTTCCTACAAAGTCTCAAGTCTCTAGTTCAATAAATAATGTTTCCCCTCCACAAACATTACATCCCTATTTAACCCCCTTAGGGGTAGAATTTTTTAAAACGCTGAAAGAACTTTTTTTGTGTCTTTATAAGTAATATCCCTACAAAGTTTGAAGTCTTTAGTACAAAAAATCATATTTCTCCCATACAAACTTTGCACCCCTTTTTAACCCCCATTGGGATAGGATTTCCAAAAGTCCCGTCTTATCCCTTGCCTACGTCATAAAAGGAAGTTCTGGTGTAAATTTCTTGTTTGTAGTCCCAGTTGTTTTGAATACAAACTTTGCACCCTTAGGGGTGGAATTTTAAAAACGCTAAGGATATTTATATTTGTATCCTAATAAGTAATCTTCGTACAAAGTTTCAAGTCTCTAGTTCAATAAATAATGTTTACCTCATACAAACATTGCACCCCTATTTGACCCCCTTAGGGGTAGAATTTTCTAAAACGCTGAAAGAACTTTTTTTGTATCTTTATAAGTAATATCCCTACAAAGTTTCAAGTCTCTAATACAAAAAATAATGTTTCTCCCATACAAACTTTGCACCCCTATTTAACACCCATAGGGACAGAATTTCCAAAAATCTTGTCTTATCCCTTGCCTATGTCATAAAAGGAAAATCCGGTGTAAATTTCAAGTTTCTAGATACAGTAGTTTTTAATTCAAATTTTGCACCCCTATTTAACCCCCTTAGGGGTAGAATTTTATAAAATGCCGAAAGTACCTTTTTGGTATCAATAAGTAATCCTCCTACACAGTTTTAAGTCTCCAGTTCAATAAATAATGTTCCCCATACAAAATTTGGACCCCCATTTCACCCCCTTAGGGATAGAATTTCCAAAAATCCTGTTCTATCCCCTACCTACGTCATAAAAAGAAGTTCTGGTGTAATTTTCAAGTTCCTAGTCCCAGTAGTTTTGAATACAAAATTTGCACCCCTATTTAATTCCCTTAGGGGTGGAATTTTCTAAAACGCTGAAAGAACTTTTTTTGTATCTTAATAAGTAATATCCCTACAAAGTTTCAAGTCTCTAGTACAAAAAATAATGTTTCACCCATACAAACTTTGCACCCCTATTTAACACCCTTAGGGATAGAATTTCCAAAAATCCCGTCTTATCCCTTGCCTACGTCATAAAAGGAAGGTCTGGTGTAAATTTCAAGTTTGTAGTCCAAGTAGTTTTGAATACAAACTTTGCACCCCTATTTAACCCCCTTAGGGGTGGAATTTTGTAAAACGCTGAAAGAACTTTTTTTGTATCTTAATAAGTAATATCCCTACAAAGTTTCAAGTCTCTAGTACAAAAAATAATGTTTCACCCATACAAATTTTGCACCCCTATTTAACACCCTTAGGGATAGAATTTCCAAAAATCCCGTCTTATCCCTTGCCTACGTCATAAAAGGAAGGTCTGGTGTAAATTTCAAGTTTGTAGTCCCAGTAGTTTTGAATACAAACTTTGCACCCCTATTTAACCCCCTTAGGGGTGGAATTTTTTAAAACGCTGAAAGAACTTTTTTGTATCTTTATAAGTAATATTCCTACAAAGTTTCAAGTCTCTAGTACAAATAATAATGTTTCACCCATACAAACTTTGCACCCCTATTTTAAACCCTTAGGGATAGAATTTCCAAAAATCCCGTCTTATCCCTTGCCTACGTCATAAAAGGAAGGTCTGGTGTAAATTTCAAGTTTGTAGTCCCAGTAGTTTTGAATACAAACTTTGCACCCCTATTTAACCCCCTTAGGGGTGGAATTTTTAAAACGCTGAAAGTGCTTTTTTTGTATTCTAATAAGTAATCTTCCTGCAAAGTTTCAAGTCTCTAGTTCAATAAATAATGTATCCTCCATACAAACTTTGGACCCCCATTTCACCCCTTTAGAGGGTGAAATTTGAAAAATCCTTTCTTAGTGCTCCCCTACACCTTATAAGGAACCTACGTGCTAAATTTGGAATCTCTAGACCCAGCGGTTTGGGCTGTGCGTTGATATGTCAGTCAGTCAGTCAGTCAGTCAGTCAGTCAGTCAGTCAGTCAGTCAGTCAGTCAGTCAGTCAGTTTCTTCTTTTATATATTTAGATAAACTTTATATAATTCAAATAGTGAATTTTGGACACTGTTCCATGGCTATACCAAAAGTATATGCTTGCACTGATGAAATATATACAGTTTTACAAACATGAATCTGTACATTTATTAAAGTGACAAAGATACCTAGTATCATGCTAGCCTTAACTTGAGTCATGCAGGACATTCCTAGGCTAACGAGTTCATTGAGCTTTCAACCTTATAGAATGGTTGGTTATGTTAGTCCTGTTGGAATATTGGTTTTGTCTGTATATTTTTGCAGAGAACTGTACTGATGTTTTGCTGTACTCTCTATAGACTCTGATGTCTTTCTTTGAAGGTTATATGTGAAATTTTGTAAGTCAATAGGTATTTGGCATGTCAAAGACATTGCAAAGTCGCAGCCAAGTTAAAAAACCTCCACCTACCGGTGAGAAAAACTCATATCATTCCACTATTTTTTTATAGCCCTTGAATTCTATTTTTTTTTTGGAGAATAAACTACTCATTTTCAGTGGTACTTACCAATGTAGTATATAGGGATAGTTATCCTTGGCATCTTTAAACAGCTGCTCACATTGAAAAATACCATTATAGAATTCAACTGTCGTTTCTTGGATTTGAACTGAATATTATATAAATTCATGTTAGAAAATAAAGACTTCTAGAAATTAATAAACTTGATATAATTCAAATAGTGAACTTTGGACACTGCTCCCTCCATGGCTGTACCAAGAGTATATGCTTGCACTGATGAAATATTTAAAGTTTACAAACATGAATTTACACATTTATTTTATTAAAGTGATGAAAACACCCTGGTGTTATGTTAGTCCTAATTTGAGTCAAGGAAATTATCCATGTAGGTTTTAGGTAATAAACGAACCATATGTGACACATTGTGACAGTGCGAAACCACACATGGATTGTTTCGAAATTAGGTCTACTCCTTTTAACCCGTGTGGTGTCCGGGCCAGAATTGCACCAACCCAATTCCTCCCGTGGGTGTCGTAAGAGGCGACTAAGTGGACTACGGCGCTGGAACACCCGCTAGCCAGCTTAACCCGTGTGGTGTCCGGGTAAGAATCGCACCAACCCATTTCCTCCCGTGGGTGTCGTAAGAGGCGACTAAGTGGACTACGGCGCTGAAACATCCGCTAGCCAGCTCATGTTAGCATAGTGCCACACAAGCTCCTTTCTTCAATTTAGGTGTCCCATGAGAGACAATTATTCCTGTGCATTTTCATGCATCGCACTTCGATAATGATAATCGAATGGTATTGATTAGTATACATTTTTAAACAGATAAGTGCCATGCACTTAATCTTTGTAGGATAAACGCTTGTGTAGGGAATTAGGATTTTACACGCTTGTTGGGGGTAACAACTAGCGTATTGGGTGGTTACTCAATTAGAGGATCCCACTGATGGTACCCGTGGTTAAAGGACCAGTGCGCGGAACGCACTTAATGTTTATTATCGAACGCTTGTGTAGGGAATTAGGATTTTACACGCTTGTTGGGGGTAACAACTAGCGTATTGGGTGGTTACTCAATTAGAGGATCCCACTGATGGTACCCGTGGTTAAAGGACCAGTGCCTGTAGGGCACGCAACTATTGTAGGGCAAACGCTCCTGTAGCGAGACATAGTTAGTAGTCATAGGTAGGTAAATAAATACATAGGTAACATACAGATACATGACATTTATAGTTTCGTTGTTAAGTTTGTTCGTTCGAAGTGGGGACGCCCACATAGCACATAACACATAACATGTAACACATAGTACATAACACTTAGGCAAGTATATAAGCTGTAGGTTAGGAATGCGCATTAGTGTAGGTATTTGAACTGTCGACACTAGGTTAAGCTGTGGGGAAATTCTATCTCCTTTCTTTTTTTTTACACTGCTCTATTACTGAAAAAATTCAGTCCTACTCTGAAAGGCAATCAGTCTTCTTATCTCTATCTATCTTGTATTCTAAAATCTACTACTTGCAGATTCCTGTGTGGAAAAGGGTGTTGTTTTTTTAGTCTGTTGCGATTTCTACTAAGTGCATTAGTGAATAGGTATCTATCATGTGCAGATGTTTCATCAACATATGCAAGCGCTGGTTTTAATCGTAGACAGTACTTACTACAATTTTATGTTGATGACTAGCGTTGTTTTCTCGTGTTGTCAACGTTTGAAGCTTCACGTACAGTCAGCAGCATTGTTATATTGTCTGATCTCTTTTAGAACTTTTGTAGGCTAGCTGGAACATTTTGACTTCCATAGAGACGTTGTGACATCTGTCACATCGCCCCTCTTATCTTTTTTTTTTTTGAGTCTAAGGAGCTGAACTCGTATGTACGAGTAGGTAAAGGGTTGATGACCTTACATAGGGTCATGTTGCAGGTTAACTGTTGGTAGGTTAAGGAAAGGCAGTGTGCTTTCTCGGAGAAAACATTTTCCATAAAGCTTTATTCCTTGCCCTCTCTTTGGTGGATTGTTTGGAAATAGATTTTTTTTTGAAAAAAAAATTTTTTTTTCTCTAACTGGAGCGGTAATATTACGGTCTTATTTTATGAGGCGTTTGTTGTGGGTTTTAAGACTCATAGCGCCATCTATTACAGCATATCAGCGACTCTCGGGCGTTCAAGGGAAGGCGACACCTACTGATGTTCGCAGGAACTGCGAGCGCACCGAGCTGGCAAATAACATCGATAACAGTTCTGATCGATCGATGTTGTTGTTTATTATTGTCTTTGCAGATCATTTAGAAACGTAAAATAGATCTTTTAGAAACATTGAAGCGAGTTGTTAATAAGTCTTTGGTTTTCATACATTCAGTGCAACTGATGCAAGTCTATATTTGTGGTACGGGAGGACGGAGCTAGATTGTCTGTGGTAAAGTTTTTCCGGCTGTCAAAAATCGCAGAGGCCTTTTTCTTTGCAAGATGTCGTGAACGGAGGAGGGTACATTTTTTGGAAAGCGCTTCAGCCTAGTGCCATATTTGCTTAATTTAGAATCACAATGCAGTTTTAATCTCAACGCATCTCGCGACCTAATGCTGCGATGACACAATGGACATCTTGGTGAGTACAATTCGAATCTCGCCGATTAAATGGTGGAAATATTTGTTGCATTCGGGCATAGGTTTTAATGATATGACATTCTTTGTTTCAGACACTTTGTCGACGGAAAACCACCTAGGCTTGCTTTTACTCATTGCCAGGTATTTTAACAGTTCAGTTTGTTGCGGATAGTGTGATGGGAGTCGAGGATCGTTTGTTCTGAATCTGAACTTTAATGTGGTTTGCAGCGACTGCGTGCTGGCCGCTCCGTGGGGACTGCTCTGCGGAGATTGCTTCACGCATAGGCAATTTTGAAGTCTGGCGCCGGAAGCTGTACCCGGGTCACATGTGGCGACGGTTCTCCATCTGTGGAAGCCGTCACGAGCAGGACTGCTTCGGAAGTCCTGGGTGGAAGCAGTGGACTACGGCGGCGCTGTGACGCGTGTACAACGCGTTCCACCAGGTGACTTCGTTCCATACTTCATGAACCAAGTTTTGGTATAAAACCATGTGTTTGCAAATAAAGTTATAATTCTAGTATTAATATCGCAGCCTCATACAAACCAAGCACTACAACTATGCCTACTCCCTAATTAATTAAACTTAAATACCAAGATTTCGTCCTCGGTCAGACAATTTAAAATCTAAATCTCTTTAAGAAGAAGCCATGCCTTAGCTCTAAGCCTTAGTTAAGATTTAGTGGCTTGTTCTACTTGTATACACGTGTTTTAATGGCAATAAATCTACTTGTCAAATAATCTTTCTTTGTTCATATTTCTGACCAGTGTAAAGTAGGTATCCTGTCTAATCTCTTTTGCATTTAGGAGAATAAATTATAAATGCATGGCGCCCTTCTAATATCAGCACACATCCATAACCGTATGCCCGAAGCGCACCCACCTCTGTGAAATTATCTACCTGTCTGACTAACCCGGTGCAAGTAATCAAGTGTGGACGTCTCTCCGAGCGCGTCAAGTATCCTTCACACCAAGGTAAACGATAGCCGTCCTACAACATCATCAGAAACGGTTTATCACATTACACCCCTCGCAGTAAAAAAAATATTTGTAACAAAGGTATTATTAGTAGGTTGAATAGGTTAGGGTTAGCTTGTGTCCTTCAGAGCGGAAATAGGCACCCCGCTAAGCGGGGTGACGTCGACCCGCTGGCGGTTAGGTGAGGCTAAAATAATTAAGAATAAGAATAAGAATAGTTTATTTACCAAAAATTAACTTAACAATTTACATGATCGGTGACTTCCACACTAGGCACAGCCTGTATCGTGGGAGTCAGATCGCTTACGAGAGTTACAAGATATCATGCGGCGTTATACAACATTCATGGAAAAGTAACATTAGACACTATTAACACTAAAGAGACTTTACAATTTAGATTTAAATAATTAGTTTAGTGATTAAGTGTAAGAGGTGAGTGAGTTAAGTAATGAGTGTAAGAGGAGTGTGTGTAGGTAGTGTGAGTGTGTGTGGAGCAGGGAAGGATGCAAGGGAGCATTTACTTCAACGCTTCTTCGGCCTGATTGTACATCCAGGACGCCAAGAGCTCCCGTATACGCGTTTTAGCTACGGCCAAGCGACAAAGTTTTATGTCACAGACTTTAACAATGTTATTATAATTATGAGGAAGGACATATAGTTTAAAGCGTTTGGCAAAAGCAGTTTTTACAGCCGGTAAAGGGCATTTAAAGACTCTTTTCTTGAGTATTTCAGGATACGATGGGAGTTGTTGAACTGTTTTGTGGGTGACGATGGCAGCCCGATACAAGAACAATTTCCGCACGCTTAACACATCAGCTTCTTTATAGAGGTCTACAGTAGGAAAGCGCCGGGGTCTACGCAGGGCAACCTTCAGTACTGCTCTTTGAGCACGTTCTAAGGTTAGTAGTAAAGACTTAGCACAGCCACCCCAGGCTAAAATACAATAATCAAGGATAGACTGACACAATGAAACATAAATAAGTTTTAACAACTTTCTATCAGCACAATTTCTTAACAATTTCATTGTATATATAAACTTTCGAACTCTCTTAGATGTAACTGCTATATGCTTCTTAAAGTTGAGATTCTCGTCCAGCATAACACCTAAGTACTTTACGGAACCAACTCTGGTGATACATGCACAGTTACATCTCGAGTCATCAGAAATAAGGGGAGCAGCACAGTTTGATACGTGTACTTTAAGATTTCTCATTGGGGCTATATTAGGGCGAGATGAAGCATAAAAATTGCGTTTTCGTGGTGTTCATTGTTAGGAGATTATGATCTAACCAATTTTTTACTTTTTTTTAAACCCTCCGAAGCCGCAATGCGTACATCCTGCCAAGAATCAACATGGAACAGTAAAGCCATGTCATCGGCGTAACAAAGAACTTCACAATTATTCAATTCCAGTGTCAGTACGTCGTTAATATAGGCTGTAAAAAGCGTGGGTCCTAAAATACTTCCTTATGGCACGCCAAATGAAACTAGTTTCAGGTCACTAACTTGGTCACCAATTCTTACACGCTGGCTTCTACCGGACAGGTAACTAGCAAACCAGTCTAGAACGATACCACGAATGCTTTTTGAGAAGTATGGGAATCGACACCGTATCGAAAGCCTTTGCGAGATCAAGAAATACTCCGACACATTGGCGTCCCCCATCGAGGTGAGATACAGCGATATCTACTAACAATGTTACCGCGTCTTCAGTGGACTTCCCTTGGCGGAAACCAAATTGTCGGTCAGATATAAAGTTGTTATGCTCCAGATAGTGAGTTAGACGTTTATTCACAACGCGCTCGAGAAGTTTAGAGAAAGCCCCCAGAAGAGAGATAGGCCGGAAGTTATTTGGAGTGTTCGAAGGTCCTCCTTTATGTATCGGAATTACCGTCGCGGTCTTCCAGCTCTGTGGGAAATGACCTGCCTCTATACTTAGGTTAAAGATGGCAGCTAATGGTTCTGCAATTACATAGCCCAACTCTTTTAACAGCCAATTGCCAACACCATCAGAACCAGTAGCGCTATGTGGGTTAAGAACTTTTATGAGACTAAGTATCTCATGCGGGGTAGTGGGTTGAATATAGAAAGAACTAGAAGTTGTACGGTTATAACAGAATTTCCTAGCTAGAGACTCCTGAGATTCGTTTAAATCCGATAAAATGGAACTAGCTAATTCAGAGCCAACTGTCGAGAAATATTCGTTGCACTTATTGAGAGCCTCTTTAGGTGAGCTCTCAGCATTAACAAGCCCTTCTGAACTATTCCCTCTGGACTTTTTATGCGTGATGCGATTTATCGAGTTCCAGAGTTTACGGGGCGCATTTTTGTTTTCGATCAGGTCCTTTCTATCAAATTCTTCCTTTAGTTTTCTAAGTAATGAGATATAAAAATTTCTATATCGGGTATAAACTAGTTTTTTTAAATTATCATTAGGATCTTTACGAGAATCAAGATGGAGTTTATCTTTGTGCCTAGAACATCTTAGTAAGCCGGCGGTCATCCAAGGTTGCAAAGTGTACTTTGAACGACTACATTTTACCTTTTTAGAGTGTTTAGCCATGGTATTACTGATCACTGTGGATAATAAGTCTGCGGCACCGTCGACGTTACAACTACGTATCAAGGGGGTCCAGTCTGTAGACTTTAACTATGCTCTAACCGAATCGTAATCTGTAACCATTTTTACGCCTTCAGCTTTGATTGGTTTATCTAGATGAGCCGAGATCCCCGCCATAGTTATATCGTGATCAGTTACGTCAGCGGAACAGACCATTGACTCAGCCTGACATTGAGCTGGTACGAAAATATGATCTAAACAGGACTTATGGTGAGTGACAGAGGTTATGCAGGGTACCAAACCGTGTTCAGCCAAAGTACAAAGATACTCTGAGGAGTGAGCATGAATAGTAGAGTCTGAGATGTCAATGTTCAGATCCCCCGCTAGAACAAGACAGGGGGACGGTTCGATGGATTTTAATGCTGAGTCGAGAGAATTGGCGTGTAAGTCTGCCTTTATACGCCCAACATTTATTTTTTTATAATCTTCTTGTTCTTAATCTTCTTTTTATTATATATTTACGAGGATAATACACATGATGTTGTACAAAATTTGCTCATAATATTCTGTATAGGAAATGCTTGTAATTCGTTTTCCATCTACCCATCTTCCAATAAATAGTTAACTGGTTCCTTATGAATGATGTCGATTAATTGTGTATTCATGTGATTTGCTATTCAGTTTCTCCACTTTTAAAATGTGGATCTTAGGTACCTAATTCGTGTGTGTTAGCTGCGGGAGTGATCTTAGACGTTGGGCGTTGTTTTAATGATTAATTTGATAATTATTAGTAACAGGAATTCGTAATTCAGATTTTATGGATTTTTGTTTATTCGGGTTTATAATTGGTCGGTGTAATGATATTCGGATTTTTGAAAATCGGGTTTTTAATAATCGGAATTCGGATTTTTGATATTTCGGATTATTATTCCGTCGGACTTCTTATTATTCGTGGTATTGAAATTCGAAATTTTGATAATCGGAGTTGTAACCGTTAGACCTTTTGAAATTTTGGATTTATGAAAATCGGATTTATGAAGAATCGGAATACTTATTTTAGCAGTTTTAAAACATTCGGAATTATGAAAATCGGTATCATGAAATTCGTGATTTTGACTATCGGAATTTAGTGTTTCGTATTTATGTAGTGTACCCCTTTTTTGTAACTATTAAAAATGCGGTAATTATTAAATTTCTTTATGATTATGGAGTTTTCTTTCATTCAATTGTCCCAAAATGCCATAGAATATGTAACTATGATGAGAAACTAACAGTTTTAATCTCGTTATTTTATGAATTGGGTATAATTACGGGGCCACGCCGTTTCGTCGCCTAAATAGTATTATTTGTTGTTTTGGTTTCGTGACGCATTGGTTGTTACTGTAATGTCACGTAAATGTATTTTTCAATAAATAAACAAATAATAAATGGGTCAATTTTTAAACAAGACGTTTTTTCGACATTTGTATGGTTTTTTTTATTTTTTGGAATATTAGATTCGTACCGACAGCGAGAGGAAGGGTTTTTAAAAAGAAAAAATATGGTGCATGAGGCACCACTGTGCTTCTAATGGTTAGCTGGATATTGATGCTTTAAAATCACCGTGCCATACCAATGTCGTCAGCGCCATACAAATGTCGACAGCGCTATACAAAAGTCGATATAATGCCATACAAATGTCGATTCTGCCATATAAATGTCGATAGCGGCATAAAAATGTCAACGAGTGCCATCAAAATGTCGATCTTGCCATACAATTGTTGAAACAGCTTAAAATATTTGTACAATAAAAAAACTCACTATTTCGATATAGTATCTCCGGTTTATGGTTTATGATGGTCGTTATATTGTACTATTACTTATTCTGTGATTATATTCTAAAATATTAAAAATCACTTAGATTTTGTTTTGAATCGACATGTGTATGCCACGTTCGACATTTGTATGGCCAAAAAAGCCGTACAAATGTCGCCATACAAATGTCAACATGAATGTTTTTTGGCGATCCTTCGTACACTATTAATTGAATTCACTAATTAGTTAAACACGAAACTCTTACCCCAAATTGCTAACCTTTGTTATGAAAGACACACTTTTATTTCAATCGTATATTAATAAATTAACGCCCATACAAATGTCGTGATAGCCGTACCAAAATATCTGGCTCTGCGTCCACTCCCGTTGCTGGTTTAAGGCGCCGTAGGTTCAGCGAAGTGAAGCGAACAGATTTTTTGAAACAATATAATGCGTCGGTTTATAATAATATGGTTTCAAAAAAATACGAATAGTAATCTTGAGGCTTTTCTACAGGGAGATCAGTGAATGGAAACATGATTAAGCAATTTTCGCTCGATAGAAAAAAATCACGAACATAGGTCTAAAAGGGTCTAAAATACACTTAGACTATTTATAACAAATTATGCACAAAAGCTAAGAATATTAAAATGGCTTCAAAAATCGGCAATATCATGTTTGAGAGAAATCAGTGATTACTTTTTTATTTATTTAAACGACCAAAAAATTAAAATTAAAAAACATGATATCCGCGCTTCCGAGCATGCACTTCCATCTCGCTCACGCTTATGCTCAGTGAGAGGGAGAGAAGCCCATGAACCTACGGCGCCTTAAGCCCAACTAACCTGTCTATCGTATCGTAAAGTAAATGTAACGGTGGGATAATAAAAAAACAGATTTTAAGGGTTTTGAGCTTGAGTCCTAATAAATGGGTCGCGCGTGGGACAACTACAAAAATACTTCACAGGTTTTAATTATTCACGCATTAAATTTGCAAGATATATTAATGAATACGCTAATAAATCTTCTTTATAACAGTACAAGTTGTTTATATATACGTTGCCGTAGTCCATAGTTATGAATTTTTGTTTGAGCAAAACCGCAAGTGGGACACGCAAAAAAGCGGTAGATTTCGCTGTTTTACGATTCCAAATACATTTTTTTTCAGAATCAATGAATATTTAAGGTATTGTTATATATATTTTAAATACTTTATAACACACGGAATACAAATATATATTAATCAATACTCCATGTTAATCTGACTTGAAATTATGGCCGTGGGACAGCAAAAACAGCTCGTTTGAAAATTGACCCAAATAATAATTAACACTTTCGTGTTTCTTCCACCCTGGCATGTTCAACCTAAGAAATCAGAATAATTAACATGTATTTTTAGACAATTCACCTTTATTATAATTCTTTAACATTCAAAGATTATTATTATACCCTTCACTATGTAACTTCGAAGTAGAAGTGTGTTTTTTGGCACTATAAACTTTAAATGCAATTTTCTCAACTTGTGCATTTCGGAAGTCGAAAATTCATAAATTTATATAAAAATAGTGGTTCCACCTACAGTCATTGTTCTTTTTTGTATGGATAGCTAATCTACTTTTTGGAACTATGCATAACTCAATACCAGAAACAAGGTACCTTTCCAGATGCACTGACACAATTTATGATTAAGTATTGTTTTTAAGCACAATATCATGCATTTTTGTTTTTGTTTGGACCTTCCAACCCAGAGGGGAAACTAGACCTTATTGGGACTAGAACGGTTTCCTCACGATGTTTTCCTTCACCGAAAAGCTAACGGTAAATATTCCGTACATAAGTTCCGAAAAACTCATTGGTACGAGCCGGGATTCGAACCCACGACCGCCGCTTGACAGCCGCATGCCTGAACCACTAGGCTACCGTAGCACTTAAAAATGCACTAAAATTAATTCTGATTTATGTAAATATAATAAATACTTTGTATACTTATTAAGTTTTGTACTGTATTTAAACGTAGATTTTTATGGTTTGCTCGTATGTTTAAATATACTGATCTTCCCTACCGCCTGAAACACAGGTTATCCTAGTTCAGGCTCTCGCAAAAATGTTTCCCTTAATATAATATTTTAGTATTAAGCCATTTTTCTGTAAAATACGTTTTTTTAATAATATTCGAATATGAATTCATATGAATAAGCCGAAAAATGTAAACACCTCTTTAACGATGGCTGTACCTGCGCTTGTAACGGATAGCATGTTTATTCCCATATGTAGCGAAACGCACAGGCAGCCCGTCAAAGGGGCTATTATTACCGAAAGCCATCCTATGCAATTAAACGAGATAAGTATATCAAAATATCCTGTTTCGTTTTTAACTCAAGAACGATTTTTATGATAAAGATTTTTCATTATCTTGAAAGTTTTTAATGAAAAATCTTATTTTTATTTACAAGACCATTTTTTTTTACATTATATTAAAACCAAATTAAAATATGATGTTTGATTTGTTGGATTTGTCTCCGCTCCGAATAGCACACCGTATAAATTCCTTTACTGATTTCGTCCGATGCGAAGTTTGCGGGGTCAAAAAAAAGCGGGGTAAAATAAATTTGATCTAGCTACCTAGTTCCCATTTTCGGGAAAATTGGTTTACTTCGGGTTTACACACGCCGTTGTGCAAAGCTCAGTCTCGCAGGTATTGGGTGATTCTTCGATGAAGCAATTTTTGTCCTATTCCTCTGTCATATTTTTGTTTTTACATGTGAGTAATAAAAACATACTCCCATGAAATACCTTTTATTTTTAGGCTATGGTTTTGGCACCGATTTTTATAAACACATTCATAAAATTTTACCTTTTAAAGTTTTGACTCCAGAGGAGAAATTAAGGCCCAGAGAAATAAGATGATTCAAATTAGGCCAGATGAATAAGAAACTAATGTGCAGAGGAATAAGAGGAGACCAAAAGGGTTTCAAAAATGATACTACAAAATCATATCTAACATCATATTTTTAGAAATATATGACACTTAATCCATATAACAAAAAAAACTTATTTATTTATTTTTAAAACGATTTCAAATCTAACGCTTTAGCAAACAGTTAAAATACAATGTCTAAAACAACAAAACGAAATAAATCTTTCTAAAAAACAGCGGAGTCTTAGTTATAGGGTCCCGTTGTGCCCTTTGGGTACGGAACCCTAAAAACCGTCGAAATGTCTTATTCCTATGTCCAAAATTCCATAGGAATAAGGGAAATTTCTTATTCCTATGTCCAACCTTCCATAGGAATAAAGGACGGAGGAATAAGAAAAAAATGGAAAAAACCCAATGGTTCTTAACGTGAACATACAAAAAAGCTGTCGTTAATACTATAGTACGTAAAGCAGCTAATCAAGCTAAATATTACATTTTTATATGTTACACAAAACTCAGAACAACTGACAGAGTAATAAGAATATTACCCGAACCAAGGACAGAGGAATACGTATATTTACCTTCGTACTCTGGAGCGATGTACACCACCACATGCACAGCCGACACATCTACCACTCAATGCATTCGGAGTGCGACTGACTACCGCCCGCGGGGGGAATTATCTTTAGGTCCCTGAATATGTTTACGATACAGGCGTTTGAAACTTGCTCCAGAGAAATAAGGATTTTGTGGCGGACACATATTATTTCCTCAGTTGTACATAATTAATTTTAAAGGTAAAAATTTTCTACTTTATTTAAATAATAAAATGTCTAATAATTTATCTACGTAGTTACTCAAACTACTTATAATGTAGACTGAATTTGAGATATTACAACATGTTTCAATGAAATTAGAGAACGGACACGACAGAGTAGTAAGGATTGACGCGCTTATTATTTTTTTACTTATAGATAAAATCAGTTACACCAAAACCGACTGATATCCCAGTTGACTACAAATACAGGGTGACATTTTAATCAGTGTCCAAATTCAATTATAAGATTCTTCAGCAAAATTATAAAACAGGTTTTTTTTTGTTTCATATCATTCAGTACAAAAAAAATAGTAATTGCTGCTTAAAGTTATCCTAAAAAAACCTTACCGCGCGTGCACCTCAGCGGGTAGTAAGGTTTGCGCACGGCACACCTCCCCTCCCTCGCCCCGCCCCGCTCCGCGCTGTACTGAATGCCCAGTAACCACGCAGTACGGACAATTATTTTGGGATCGATAAATTATAATTTTAAAAATACCTACCAATTTTTTTTAAAAATGGAGTCTATTAGTGATACCAAATGCCTACAAACACTTGGACACTGATTAAAATGTCACCCTGTATAAGGTACCTCTAAAAAAACAAGTTGGAAAACTAAGGAGTTGAATTAAATAAGCCCCCGGGCATCGTAAATTAGGGCCTCGGAGAATCACCCTATTCCAGTTTAATTAATTAAAGCAAACATCTTATGAACTCACATAGACTTGGGGTTCTACTTACCATCCAGTAGAATTATTATTAAAGTCTGGCTGCCTGCTTGCTTTGGGCATAGATAACTGGCTGTATCGATACACGACGAAAATCTTCAACTACCTTCTTTTGATTCTCTATGGGGTTTGGTTGAGCCAATATTTTCTCATTTTGTGCTTGAAAGAGCGCTAATTCACAATGTCTGTCGGTCACATTTAAGTATGTAAGACATGAGAACTGAATAAGATAGCTCATGAGCTACACACAGCTCGTCCTTCTTATAACTTGAACACACAAGATCCCACCTTCAGTCTCCATCATCAGATCAGCTCGATGCTACCATAATATTGAATTGTCATCCACACTATACTTATACCCAAAAATTCAGCTCAATCGGTTGAGGTTAAATGGTTCAAAATTCAGTTCCAAGATTCCGCGTGTTTGAAAATCGATATAATCATATTATTAATATTATCTCCGGCTGGATCGTCTAAAGTTGTGGCAGTGGAACAACATGCAATGCGTACAACAGCAACAGTTAGCTAGTTAAAAAATATGTATAAGTGGTGGTAACTTGCTGGTATAGCCCATAGCCGTAGAATTAAGTAAATTTATAGGTTCCTTGTTTTGTAACTTGAATTTATTAGCCATAGTATCAAATATTATTGTACCGTTGTTTGCCCAAATAAACATTAAAATCATCAATTTGCCCTACTCTAGACATTTGCTAGTAAACTTTCGGAAATTAAAGTTTCTTCCTAGTTACAACAGCATCTTGTCGGCTAGTTGTCGAGACTGGAGTCTGATCAGTTCGGACTCGGTCTAATCAAAACCTTTTGTGACGCGATACGGCAAACTTGTTCTAGTTGTTCGACCCTGTTCATTCGTTGTAGAATAAGTTATGAGTTTGGAAAACATTAGACAACACACCAGATTATTTCTGTCACTGTCACCGCTGTCCGCAGTCACGCTCAACATGATGGTAAACGATCACTGTTGCCGATAAGCGCGTGCAACTCTAGAGGAAACACGTGCACGTTGTCGACCCTATATTGAACATGAGGTTTTGCCAAATAGTTATTGATCTGTCAGGGTGGTCCCTCACTTTTGAAACAGCGCTTCCTCGATAATTCTGTTGACCTTACCACCACTTTTGGCCTACCATAACCTTCACAGTCAAAAAACTACACGCCTACAGACCACCAAGCAGTAGGTTCTACAATACTTGCGAAGTTTTGTAAGGTGGACCTCCACTTCCCTATTAGTCGATATTGTTCACTGTCTTAGCGACCATGCAAAGATATTTTTATTGCAAGATTAAACGACAAGGTTAAATATCCCTAAGCTGCTGTGAACCCTCTTAGTTTTGCCATTGATACGTAATCGTTAAGCCTCATTTCCGCTAATAGAGAGCAGAAATCGTGTGTACTGTCGGTAGTTGGTAAATGCACATCCACCCTCATATATGAATGATTACTGAATAAACAACTCTTCGTCTTGAAGCACATCTCTAGTATCATTGACGCTTATCCTGACATGGCGCAGCCGGTATTTAATTGAATAGTTAAATTATAGTGTGAAAGTTAAAGAACAGTACTTAACGAGGAACGTGCTTAAAAGTCAACATATCTAAATATGGAATCGGTGCTGACGCCGCCGTCACCTTTTTGTTATGATCAAAGTTTATTAAACGTTACGACTGGTAGTTTAAGTGACAGTTGGAACAAGTGGAGTAAAGGGTTTCAAATATATTTCGACGCGTGTGAACTCTCAAAAAAATCGGCGGCCATACAAATAAATATATTGTTACATATAGTGGGTGAACAATGCAGAGAATTGTATGAACAAATAAATGTGAAATGTGCTACAGTAAAAGAAGTTTTAGATGAGTTTAAAAGATATTTTGAACAAAAGAAAAATCTAACAGTGGAGAGACATCGATTTTTTACACGGAATCAGGCGGAAAATGAAACCATTGAACAATATGTATTTGATTTAAAGAAACTATCAAGTGCATGTGAGTTTGGAACTCTGTGTGATTCTTTAATCAAAGACCGTTTGATATGTGGCATTACGTGCAGAGCTATCCGAGAAAGGTTATTACGCGAAGCAGACTTGACTTTAGAACAGGCTATTGAAATATGTCGCGCCGCCATTGTGTCCAAAGTGTATGCGGAAAAGATAGTACAAGAATCTCGAGAACTATCAGTGCATAAAATAGAACATGATAATTTACAAGACAATGGTGACGATAATAATGTCTGGCGAGTATATCAGCAAGGTGGTTACGGGCGTTACGGCTCGTATAACGGTCGCGGCGGAGGAAGGTTCTCGGCGTCGGCGTTGGCGTCGCGCGGCGGCCGCGGAGCCGGGCGCGGCGCGCGCGCCGGCAGCAGGGGCATGGCGTCGGCGAGTGGCTGGCACGCACGGGACTCGACCGCGATGGCGCGCTCGGCGGCTGGCACGAGCGGCGGCGGCGACCGTGGTGCGACGTTCAACCACAGTAGCCGTAGTTGTAATAAATGCGGTATGAGGCATGATAAAAATGCTTGTCCCGCATATGGGAGGCAATGTTTACGTTGTTCGCGCATGAACCACTTTTCACGCATGTGTGGCGTGTACCAAATAGAGGAATCCGATCAGCAGGTAATTTATTGTCTTAATAATGTGACAGATGAATGGTCGATTGATTTAAAGATTAATAATAATACGAAATTGAGATTTAAAATTGATACGGGAGCCGATGTTAACGTTTTGCCAATGAAATACTTACCTCAAGTGGGTTTAAATAAAGAAAACTTGATACCTACTAGTACTCGGTTGCACGGTTACTCGGGAACAAAAATAAATGTCTTAGGGAAATGTTACTTGAAAGTAGGTTATAAAGATGATGTTTATTTTTTAGAATTTAAAGTAGCTGATGTGACATCCACACCTATATTAGGACGTCATGATTGTAAACAATTACACTTAATTAAAAGAATATTTTCAGTTACCGAAACTGACGAGATAAAACCGGCTTTCATTGAAGACTATCGAGACGTTTTTCAGGGTATAGGTTGTATGCCAGGTAGTTACAAGATTAGGTTGCATCATGACTGCAAGCCAGTCGTGCATGCTCCAAGGAAAGTGCCAATACCGTTGCGCGAACAAGTAAAGAAAAAACTCGAGGAAATGGAGACACTTGGGATAATAGCAAAGGTCGAGGGTCCTACGGACTGGGTCAATAGTATCACTATTGTTAAAAAACCCAATGGAGATTTGAGGATATGTTTAGATCCAAAGGAGCTGAATCTAGCCATAAAGAGAGAACATTTCAGGTTGCCTACATTAGACGAGATAGTTTCGAATTTGTCGGGAGCACAGTATTTCAGTACGTTGGATGCTACTAATGGTTTTTGGCAGGTAAAACTAGAGAACAGTGATTTATGTACCTTTAATACACCTTTCGGTAGGTATAAATTTTTGCGTATGCCATACGGAATTTCCTCTGCATGTGAAGTTTTTCACCGTAAAATATACGAAAATTTTGACGACATTGAAGGAGTTTGTATGTATGTAGACGATATTTTAATTTATGCCAAAACGAAATCGGAGCACGACGAAAGACTAAGACAGGTATTGGAGAGATGTCGTAAAATTAATTTGAAACTAAATTTCGGTAAATGCAAGTTTGGTCTTGAGGAAATAAAATATTTAGGGCATAGAATAACAAGGAAAGGGTTATATCCAGATGATAGCCACATCTCGGCTATTATAAATATGCCTAGGCCAAAAAACAGTAAAGATATAGAACGATTACTGGGCTTAACAACTTACGTGGGCAATTTCATACCTAACTTATCTGATAAAACCCAACCACTCAGAGAATTATTAAGAAAGGACATAGAATGGCATTGGACTGAAAGACATGAAAATACATGGAATATAATTAAAAAATGTTTGTCCGAAAAACCAGTTTTGCAGTATTATAGCATGAGTAGACCCATAACTTTATCCGTTGATGCAAGCAAAAGAGGTTTGGGTTGCGTACTTTTACAAAACAGTTTACCTGTATGTTATGCGTCGAAGGCTCTCACAAACACGGAACAGAGATATGCCCAAATAGAGAAGGAGTTGTACGCATGTGTATACGCATGCGAAAAATTTTACGGCTATATTTACGGGCGCACTGATATAACCATTGAAACTGATCATAAGCCGCTAATCAACATAATAAAGAAACCGATTGTGGATGCCCCGCCAAGGTTACAGCGTATGCTGTTAAGGCTTCAACCCTACACTTTCAAGTTGGTGTACAAACCGGGAAAACAGCTGCATATCGCGGACGCGTTGTCACGTGCCTACGAGCCGGCCGCAGCGTACGCGCCGCACGACCTGCACGACGACCTCACGGAGGCGATACGCACCGTGTGCACATGCAACGAGTTGACAGATACGCACTATCTAACTTTACAGAAAGAAACAGATCAGGATAGCGAGATGCAGCTTTTGCGAAAATATGTAAGAAAAGGATGGCCGGAAGAAAAAAAAGATGTAGAAGACATAGCAAAGCCGTACTGGCAATACAGAGAAGATTTAACAGAAGGAAATGGGTTATTATGGAAAGGTTGTAGAATAATAATACCTAAAAAATTACGCGGTGACATGCTTCATAAAATACATTATGCTCACTTGGGTATTGAAAAATGTATGTTAAGAGCGCGAGAGTTGTTGTTTTGGCCGGAAATAAATAATCAGCTAAAAAACTTTATTTCTAATTGTCAGGCATGTTTAACGTACAGAAAAAACAACACAAAAGAAAAATTAATTCCGCACGAAGTCCCCAAGAGGTCGTGGTCTAAAGTTAGGCATAGATTTATTTCATAGCCATCGTAAAAATTATTTGTTAGCAGTTGATTACTTCAGCAAGTTCATCGAAGTACGTGAACTTCACAGCACATTGTCACATACGATCATAGATGTGTTAAAAAGTATGTTCTGCAGTCACGGTATCCCTGAGATAGTTATGTCGGACGGAGGCCCACAATTTGTGTCACGTGAATTCAGTAATTTTGCAAAAGATTGGCATTTCAATCATATACGTTCTTCTCCCCACTACTCGCAGTCTAACGGGCAGGCAGAACGTAGTGTGCAGATTGTTAAAAATATGATTAAGAAATGCACGTACACTTTAACTGATTACCGTTAAGCATTACTAGAATACCAAAATATGCCAATCAATGAATGTTTACCATCACCTGCCGAGATACTTCAAAATAGAAAGTTACGTAGTATTTTGCCACTACGTGAAACAGCGCTAGACTTGACAATTAACAAAAGCGTTAGAAATCAGTTAATTAATCGGCAAAATACGTTTAAAAGATATTACGACAGGGACGCAAAACAATTGTCACCTCTAAAAGTAGGTCAAATGGTGAAAATAAAACATGAAAAACAAGGTATTTGGAAAAACGGGAAAGTGATTAAAATCTTAAGAAATCGTTCATATGAAATTTCAACGCAAAATGGTAATACAGTTGTTAGGAATAGACGTCACATCATACCGGACTCACAGTACCGCCCCGAAACCAGCTCCGAGTGCGGGTTCGAGTTCGATCACGTGCAACCGACGCCTGCGCAGGCCGCGTCAACTCCGGCTCCCGAGTCACTTCAAGTTAATGTAAATACCAACCGAACTGATTCTTATGTTACTCGTTCTGGCAGGATAGTGATACCTCCCAGTAGATGGGGCAATTGGGAAAACTGGAACTGAAACGTAAAGATCTACACTTAACTGCTGGATAATCTGTATCAACGTATACTTAAGTGCACAACTCAATTAGTTTAAAAGCTATTAAAACAAATTGAAAGAAAAAAAACGTATGTTCATGATAAGAGACTAGAATGATAAAATTATGCATGATATATAAATACTTTTGATTTGAAAGAGCATGACATGTTAGATACATATATAAAATCAGTAGGTAACTAAAATGTATGCAATTAAAATAAGTACTATATCAATTAGGAATAGGTATAATATAAAATATACTTTGATCGCTTTATTACATTTAGGTATAGAATATAAAGAAGCGTGATGTAAAATATTAAATTTACAGAGAAAATATGTATTAAATATTAACAAATAGGTACATGGTAATGTTATAAGTAAATACTTATAGTATTGTTATGATTATAAGTACATACGTGTTACGTCATAGATCTTCGAAGTAAATAAAAAAAAAAATGTAAGACCATTGTATTAAGATATAGGTAGGTAGCGCATGTTTAGTTCATATAAGTTCATAACTACTAATTATCGTTGAATGTAAGTATTATAAACAAGACTGCTTTGCAATCTATGAAACAAATAAAAAAGCATAGATTTGTTTAAGCATTTAATTAAAACGTGTATAATGCATGCTATTATATGTATTATGTATAAATATACTGCAACAATATGTCGCAATTATAGTTAAGACTTGCTAAGGAATGTAATTGGTTAGTCAACAGCTATGCTAATTTTATTAGTTTTCTATTTTTGTTTGAAGAGGAAAGATGTCGGTAGTTGGTAAATGCACATCCACCCTCATATATGAATGATTACTGAATAAACAGTCTTGAAGCACATCTCTAGTATCATTGACGCTTATCCTGACATGTACGCGCTAAGGCATAACGATCCCTAGCCTCGGTCGAATACAGAGATTTTATGTGTCCCTTTCAAATATTTTTTATTATTGGATGGCTAAATAAATAATAGTTGAAACACCATGAGGAAAGTAGAACTTCGACACAAACAAAAGCGACAGAAGTTGTAAAGGGCTGTCTGCCAGGGCCGGGCCACGAACTGGAAACATTCACACAACTACGGCACAGGTTTCCGGCAGCCAACTACCAATTTACAGATGTCAATCTCGTGTTCAAAAAAATATAACAATGCCTTTTCAACTTCCAATTATAACTTTAAAACAGGAACGTTGGACAGTATTCTATCACTCGTCATCGGCATGTAACCGGTATAACAAGTTATTGATTGACTGTACCTAATATTAAATTAGGTAGCTACAATCAATCAAGAGCTAATAAAAAACTGGCCAAGTGCGAGTTGGACTCGCGCACGAAGGGTTCCGTACCATTATCTATAAAAACGGGGGGGAAATGTTGCTAATGTGTAATATTTATTTTATTCTATTTTTAGTATTTTTTGTTATAGCATATATATATACATCATCAGTGAAAATTTCAACTGTCTAACTATAACGGTTCATGAGATACAGCCTGGTGACAGAAGGACGGACGGACGGACATCGGAGCCGTAGCAATAGGGTCCCGTTTTTACCCTTTGGGTACGTAACCCTAAAAATCATTATATTTTGGCCTTGCTTAACACATTCACTGCCAAGAATTGGTACGCTCGCAGCCGATCCCGGGGTTTTCTCGCTGAGTAGCGGAAAGCGCCTATGACGTTGGCGCCCAGCAGGCGGGTTGCAACTTGCAATACGCGGGGCATTGAGAAAAACGACTAGCTTTAATAAAATGTAAAGCTTTTATAGCTTGAACGAACATTTATGTAAATGTAGCCATATTGTTATTTTCAATGAAAAGTAGTTAATTTCAAGAGTATCACGACAATGCAATTACAGTGGTTACTTATTTACGAGCGACCCGAGCCGTCCCTGGGACATGTTGCAAACTACTCACTACCGGGAAGCGGTCCACTACGAGCCTTACAATTAATTAAAATATCGCAGTATCAAGTGATAATATTAAAAAAAAATACTAACAAAAAAAAAGACTCACCAAACATATTTTTCGTACAATTAGACTTTATACATTCCGAGTAAAATGACTGCAACATAATATGGTCAGACAAACTAATAAATGATTCCTTCTCCAGTCTGGCTACAGAATTTACGAGTATAACGCTTCTAACTCGGCATTGTACTCTGAAGAATCTTTGAAAATCGTTTCGGAAACTGCAGCAATTAGAGATCCTTTATAGCTACGATATATCAGCTTAACTACCTCACGTGTAAGTTTTTATTAGTTACGATCTTTATCGGATAAATTATACCGAGAAGATAAAGAAACACAAAATATGTCCATTGAGATCAACGCCCACCTCATACGTGTACCATTCACCCTCAAAATTTTGTAGCAGTTCAAAAAATCATTCAGTTTGTAAATTTTTCATTAAACGCTAAAACATAATATCATCATCGGCCCGATTAGCGAAGAAATATTATATTAATTGAGCATGCTAGCTCGTCAAGAAAGCAAAAGAACGAGTTTAAAATCAATTAACACCCTCAGTGCCGTCCCTCGTTGGGTCGGAGCCTGTGCCGTCACACGGAATAAGTGATATTGGAACGCACCCGGCTCGGATGGACAATTTATTCATTGATAGCTAACTCACTTTTCTCTGGCGACTGGAGCCAATGCTCGTAGCATGATACTGACACTCTTTTGCTTAACATTTTTATACTTAAAACTTCTAATCACACGGTTCAACTCACGTATTCAATGTCACTCCGGGCGACATGTTTCGAACTCTTCGGGAGTTCTTCTTCAGGATGAGTGTTCTCGCGGCGGTGTCGCTCGTAACACTGCCCGCGCTCGCTCCTCACGTCGAGCGGCGCGTGTCGCACGCGCCGACAGGGCAGGGGGAGGGGGAGTGTCCAGCGCTGGAGCAGTTATGTGAGATTGCGGCAGGAGGTTATCTCCTCCGAGAGACGATACGCACACTGAACTCACTGTGTCCACGGGATTGTCACTACACGCTGTCCACTTCAATTTAGGAATGATAGTTTTCCAAGCTGGCGGTCCAGATTAAAATTTGGGCGGCGCCCAATCTCAATCGCCTCACGAATCTTGCGTGGCACATAACCTTTCTCCCGTACCAGCAATCTCGCCATGTCGAAGCGAATGAAATGAGACGCGCCTGTATCGCACGCATGTTCTGCTACCGCCGAGTTCCTAACATCCATCTTCTTCACGTTGCGTATGTGTTCCAGCAATCTCGTGGATACGTTCCGCCCAGTTTCCCCTACGTACGCCTTGCCACAATCACAGGGAATCTCGTACACCCCCGGGCTACCCAGCGGGTCTCGCTCCTTAGGAGAGCGCAACATCTGCCTAATCTTGGTATGAGGGCGGAAAATTGTCCTAATGCTCAACCTCCGGCTTAATAGGCGTCCAATTTTATCCGTGACCCCCCTTATATATGGCAAGTACGCAGGAGCCCTCTCCACCGTGTGTGCGCGCTGCAAAGTGCCCCGACTCGCTACTCGCTGACTCTGTGTCCAACTATACCCATTCCTCTCTAGCACTTGTCTCACGTGCTGCAGCTCCTCTTGCACATATTGCGGGTCACAGAGCCGCAGAGCCCTGTTGATAAGCGCACGTGGGACCGAAGACAGATGTGCGGGGTGGTGATGTGAATCAGCTTGCAAGTAGCGATCTGTGTGTGTTGGTTTCCGGTACACCTTGCTAGACAATCTCCCACGCTGATCTCGCTGAACCAAGACATCAAGAAACGGGAGTGCACCATTACACTCCTTCTCAATGGTGAACTTGATCTTGGCATGCCGCACGTTGAGATGGTCCAGCACCCGGTCCACATCCTTGTGCGACACAACAGCAAACACGTCGTCCACATAACGCCACCAAAACCTAGGTCTATGTGGGCAGCCCTCTAATGCTTTCCGTTCGAAATCCTCCATAAAGATGTTGGCCACCACCGGTGCTATCGGAGAACCCATTGCCACTCCCTCAATCTGCCTATAGTATTCACCTCGCCATACAAAGTATCCACTCGTCAGGCAAAACTCGATAAGCCCCATGTACTCGGTAGGTAAATCGTTCTGAATGACCATCTGTGCAATTATGTCTATAGTCTCCGATACCGGTACATTCGTAAACAGAGAGGCTACATCGAAACTCACCATCAACTCATCCTCGTGCAGTGTAACGTTTTCGAGTAAGTGTACAAAATGTGTGGAGTCTCGCACAAAGCTGGTCGTGTTACCTGTTAAAGGCTGCAGGATATCCACCAGGAAACGGGAAGCCTTATATGTAGGCGAATCTATTTGACTCACAATGGGTCTCAGGGGCCAATCAGTCTTATGGATCTTGGGTAACCCATAAATCTTAGGGCAAGTCGGGTTCAATTGACGCAGCTTTTTAGCCTGGTCCTTGACAGGGATCTCACTAACAATCCTATTCAACCTAGTCGTTACACGCGCTGTAGGGTTGTACGATACTTTCTCGTAAGTGTTTGCGTCACCTACTAACAGTGTAACCTTATCCTCATAAGCAACCCTGTCTACGACCACCGAAGCATTCCCCTTATCCGCCGGCAACACCAGAATATCATCATTTTTGCGCAGAGCAGACAACGCCTGTCTCTCCCGCTCACTCGTGTTGGGCTTGGGCAGTTTACTTCGACGTAACAACGATGAGACATCCTGCCTAAGGCATTCTGCTTCCTTATGCGGCACTCTGCTGCGCACAATCGTATCCTCTATACTCGTCACAATAGACTCAACAGGGAGAAAAGAGGGTTCTTCTTCATCCTGAAGAAGAACTCCCGAAGAGTTCGAAACATGTCGCCCGGAGTGACATTGAATACGTGAGTTGAACCGTGTGATTAGAAGTTTTATTTTAACATGTCTCACGAAAGTTTAAATTCGATTTTTATACTTATTATATTTAGTTACTATCTACCCATGAGGCTTCGCAAAGAACGCAGGTGGAGCCGAAAAATAAAATTTACCTATGTCCATTCTATGTCCATTTTATATAATGGTGGACGATTTTTGTAGTTTTGGAGTTTAGCTTTAGTACCACTTGCACATTGGTAGCAACTCACAAAACAGCACTCTTTAATTTTAATGTTATCGAACAGATTTTCCCCAAACAGTATCGATAAGATAACTTAAATGAATGATATAAATGTTTTTATTATTCTGGAAGTAGGCCGTCATGGAACTTTTACTAATTCTAATTCTATCAACGATTCTGAAAAAGAAGACCACTGGAAGAAACGCTGGAGCAAACTCAACAGTCGGATATTTATTGCCAAAAAAAAATTATTAAAATAATAATTCTTAACCTACTTACTCATAAAATAAGTCCAGCTAAATAAGAATACAAAGAAATAAAAATATCATAATACTTTGTTCTACAAAAACATGTCCGAAACTGTATTAAGTACATGTGACAAGGCAAAGATTAAAAAACGGCAGAGATTAATAAAAGTAACTAACTTCTAGGGTATGCTTTCTTGTAGGAACTGTGTCATCTCGCCCCCTCGGCGTGATTACTATGTCTATTAAATATGGAATGATTAAGCTATTTTGGGCTCTGGTTTGGGTATTTTTGTCAGTTAGATAGACATTAATGTTTTTTTCATGTATATTTTAAGAGCTGGAAGGGGTAGAGACAAAATTTCATTAGGTAATTTATTATAAAAATGGATATAATGACCCGAAAAAGACTTGTACCTAAACTTTACGAACACGAAACTTTTTGGTTGCTATTTGATTTTGATTTCTGTGTTAATTTTAATGATAATTTTACAGTGTTAAAGTGTGTTGTGGGCGATGGGCTAGCAACCTGTAACTGCAATATCACATTTTGTCAATCTTTTTTATACCCACATTTATGCTAAAAGTGGCGCTGGAACATAAGTTTCATGTGCTCTGCCCACCCCTTTTAGAGATAAAGGCGTGAATGTATGTATGTATGTATGTAATTTTACAGTAAATTGTTTCCTGCTGTGAAGGTTGATTTGACCATTTCGCTCGCAAGCGTCCTTATTCAATTTAAAAAATCAGATAATTCAGATAAGATATTATTATTTATTTATTTATTTATTTATTATTTATTTATTGAAAAAACAGGTTACATAACATTACAGTGTGAGCACCAATGCGTCATGAACCGAACAATGTTTATTTAGACGGCGAAACGGCGTGGCCCCGTTGCGTCGACATCTCGGGTGTTGGATTTGGTAGGTTGCCCCGGAACCGACGAAACACGACACCTTTCGGCCAGAAATCAGCACACGCGATGGTCTCCTGGAGCGGCCGCGGCACGCGCACTACAAAAGAGCTGAAGTGCACGTAGTGCCGGGACTGCAGCTGGTGCACCCTCAGCGAGTAGCCGGTTTTCTGGCGAACATACTGCGTCACTTCTTCAGCGGTGGCAGTGTGATGCAGGCGCGACACGTACAGCGCCTTGCTCGGTGTGGAGACCCGCCGACCACAACAAACCGGGTCTGCAGTACCACACTGACTCTTACGTGTCTTACGCTTTCTTGACACCGTTGTGAAACCCTCCTTGTCCACATTGGTGCGAGGGGTTTCCTCTTTAGGAGGATCCCGAACTTCACGCGCTTTTGAGGGCGCAGCTTTCCGGCAGGCTGGAACAGTAGGCTCACCAGCAGAAACGACGTCAGCAAAACGACGACGTGGTTTCGATGAAGCGTTGACGGGAGGCCCCGCGAGGAGGGGGCAGGGGGGCCGCAGATCAGCATGTATAGTGACATCGCTATGCGCATTGTCAGCTACACGCGAATTGACCGAGTCGGCATTTGACGCCCGGTTACTATTCTTGAAATTTGACGCCGTCGGTGATCGCGTTTCTAGGGCACCGTCGCGCAAACGGATGATTTCTTTGCGCAATACGTCAATAACGGCCTGCGATTAAGACTAACTAAGGACTAAGATATCCCGTCTGCTAGACATTCCGATGGATCGCTGAATCCAGGACAGTTAATCTATCAAACTTGGAACTGCATGACACTCCCTAATGCTCGCGAAGTTGAGCTGTCCTTGAAGTATCGTCGCTGCGCTTGCACAATCCGACATGTGCTTTTTTTTGAAAATCGGCTTTTGGCTAAATTTAGAACTACTTTTCTATTTGTCAAAATTTTAACTGCTTCACTAAAAGTAAAAATTGCTATGTAAAATAATTGAAAATGCCCTTCTAAATGCGTTTTATGTTCAATCGCCACATAGAGCGTCTTGTGATTCCTATGATTATATTTTGCGCCTTGTATTAGTACTCAGCGCATTTTATGAACACATAGTTAGCCGTTACTATTGGACTTTTATTATGAAAAACCGTAATTTAATTCGGTTCGATTTATCGGCAAACAATTAAAGTAGTGAGTAGTCTTAACACGTAGGTATTTATTATCAAAATTATGAGTTATCTATTTTGCATATCGGTAGGTAATATAGGTACCTATACAATACAGGTATAATATTTGAGCTTAATCCTATCAGTCGGACGACCTCTACTAATGGAAAAATACAAATACCCAATCAGTCTCTCTCATCAGTTAATAACACTCCAAAACAAGTGGGTATTCATCTCTGTTTGACATTTATTTATATTAACATCATTTGTACTCTATTTTACATTCAAGTCTAAATAAATAAATACTTGTACCTACTCAATAGTTACTTAGTAGACATTAAACTTGGTCTCCATGTTGGACCTAAAACTCGACGTAGGCTTTACAAATGACCGGGTTTCGCCCCGTCAATTTATATCGGAGATACATAATATTAATATTTTCATTAAACCATTTTTTCAAGTCTTAAAAACTTTGTGACCTTATTAGCTGTTTGATATAATATATGAAACCTCTTTGGGTGAAGGCCTCCTCTAACTCTTTTCACAACTCTCTATTAGTTCCAAGGCTCATCCAATATTTTCCGGCAACTTGGTCAACCCTTTGAAAGGTGGGCTGACGAGCCCACCTTTCAAAGGGTTGACCTAATACATTTGTTTTCCCCATATAGGTATAGGACTCGCCAATACCAACCAAATGAGTCCAAACACGAAGGGATTACTAGTAACGGCTGAAGAGTTCCACTACCCAGCTCCTGACTCCATCATCAGACTCTCGTCACATGTATAACGTATCCCACCAAAAATATTACATGTAAAGTGATTGCCAAGACTCCCTAGCTCATATAGCTTTCAGCGTGAAAAAGATATCAGATCATAAATTCAAATTCAAATTATTTATTCTGCAAATAGGCCACAAGGGCACTTTTACATGTCAAACGGTAATTTACAATAAAAATAATAATCTTACAATAAAAGAATAATAATCTTACACAATAATAATTTAAAATTTGCACATTAAGGACTGATATAACAACACACTAAATGTCACAAAGTTAATGAAAACAAAACAAAATATGACCATTACATTCGATTAGGATAAGGTCTGTGCATTAACAGAAAGTTAATGATATTAATTCAGTATTCCAGAGATGTATAAGGTCTCTGAGCGTCCAAGTACAATTAATAATTATTCAATGTTCGTAGAGATGTATACGGTCTCTAAGCGTCCAAACAAAACAATAAAAAAAGGAATATTAATGTAATATTGTCAGTGATGTACATGGTCAATAACAATAAAACGTGTCAAGATCGGAATGATGTCTCTCGTCAATACAATAATAATAAAATAACACTAGTATTTAAGAAGTTAGGTACTATGCCCTTGCAAGCATGAACAGTCCGGACTCCACAAACAGCACCCGATCACGAGTATGACGCATATCTCAGCCATCGCCTCCCTCAACCATATGTTAGGGAAGGTGGCGACCCGATCAACGACGCCACCGTAAGCAAAGCCCTTTAAGCGAGCATGACATATTCAAGCCACCGGATAGTGTTAAGAACAAAGATTAATAAGCGACTTGCTCGGCGAGAAACAGCATTACGTGCTCTCTTCTTACATAAAATGGAACAATTATTTCAGGTAGGTACTTATAATGTGTATTTAGGTATATTCCTAATAGAATTAGCCTACTACTGGCTTAAAGGCATTTTTGTCGTTTAAGAAATCGTTGACAATATAATACGCCTTGCTTAGCAAATTACTTTTAACATGAGACTTAAATTGACTGAACGGTAAATTAACAATTTCGGTGGGTATTTTATTATAAAAACGTATGCAGTTCCCCACGAACGACGTGCTAACCTTGCGGAGACGACTGGCCTTCACTGCGATCTTGTTTTTACTTCTGGTGTTGAAGTCGTGGATATCGCTGTTGAGTTTGAACTCGTGAAGGTTTTTCCGCACATACATGATATTCTCAAGAATGTATTGGCATGCTACAGTAAGAATGTTTGCCTCCTTAAATTTGTCCCTGAGAGATTCTCGAGCTTTTAGTTCGTATATGGATCGCACAGCGCGTTTCTTTAGCACGAATATGGTCTGGATATCAGCTGCTTTCCCCCACAACAGGATTCCGTAGGACATAACACTGTGGAAGTAACTGTAGTACACCAGCCACGCTCTACTAATTCTACTGTACAGGCAAGCGTACATGCTTAATCGCGCTCAATCAGCAACGTAGCATGCGTGCTGAGAAGTGCACAATGTATCGATTACAACTAATAAACTGTTCATAGTACGTGAGGGCGGAAACGCCGGACTCACGTAAAGATGTTGTATATATTAGCTAAGCATAGACAATAAACTCAGTTATCACCACAGGTAGTTTCGAAGTAGTAGTTTTATTCAGAATCCCTACTCGGAACTTTCTATATCATTGTTAAGGGCTTACCCTTAATATATCTACATCTTGGCTAAAATGCCCTTGCGCTTCGCTTGGCTCGTCTTGGCGGGGGCACTGCCATGCCCCAAGATAGGATTCGTCAATACCAACCAAATGAGCCCAAACAAGAAGAGTTCCACCTCCTGTCTCCATCATCAGACCCCCCACGAAATTATCATAATGTTGTATTGTCACGGAAACACAATGTGTGTGTGAATTTTCTTAAGAATCGGTTCAGTGAAAGTGGTTGAAAAAGCCTTCGGAAAATTCAAAAATAGCCATATGGGGTCAAGCTAAATAAAACCTTTTAAAAAGTAGGAGTGCATTAAGTGACATGAAGATCTCAAGTTTATTCAAAATTCTGAGGTATAGTGGCCATTTTATCAGCCGATAGGCGCGCGTGCATCAGATAGACAGCCATTGATTAACCACGCCCACTGCAACGCTATTGGCTATCTAGCCCCGCCCATTTTTGGGAATCTGCCCGGAGGCTTCGAAACTAATATCCTATAATTGAACTACTTGTCTTCCTGCAGCCCTGGTACACTCACTGTACAACATCGAGGTAATAGGTATAATGACCATTTTATTATTATAAGCCATAATTAGCTCGCGCGCAGATAGACCGCCATTGATTAACCTGGCCCATTTTTGGGGATTGCCATTGCAATTGCTCGAATTTTGCGCACCTGCGTGTGTGATTTACCTCCTATTATTATGTATGGGGCCTGGTAAGCAAATGCCTAACACAAAATCCTCGTAAGAGTATGGTCACAACCACAACGCAAGACCAGCGCTGGCTCTGCCAGCATTACGCTGAGTTGTGACCATTTCGTGGCAAATTGCGAAAGTTTCATGTCATTGTCTGTATTTTCTTGTGTTTTGCCAGGAAAAAAATATCTTTCGTTCTTTCAAGTGTACCCAAGGAAAATTACGTTTTTTCAAACATTAATTTATAACAGCATTTTTTTTGTTTGTTTAATTTTTAAATGCTATTCTAAGATGCCTTATCCAAGAATCCACCAAAATTTCCATCGGGAAGTAAATATATAAAAATAAATGACACATCCATTATGTTTTTTGTGTGATTTATTTATTATTCTTGAAGAGCTCCTGTAAATTAACCAAAACAAAAATTAAAATATCTATTAATATTTTTCCTCTTTTTTCAGGAATTGGTTAAATACGGATTTTTTGATGACTAATATTTTGGTGGATTTTGAGTCTACGTAATTACTAAAGTGATAATATATCAGTTTCACGCAAAAAAGCTGCTGTTATGAATTATTTCCAAATTTGCATTTTTTTCCATACTAATGAAAATAAAGTGCTTGGGCTAGTGTACCTATATTACAAGCGACGCTGAACGCCGATCTCTGCGCTTGTTCTAAAGACCCAAAACGCGGTCTCTACTTGAGCTTGCGGGCCGAAAGCTCGAAGGGGCACTCACTATTGTTAAATGTATTACAAGTGACCTTAAGTGCCATAAATTGAGTGGCGAGGGACGCAAGACCGAAGACAGCGCTCCGCGTAGGGCCGGAGCCTCAAAGTGTCCCTTTCGAGCACGGTCTCTTCGCGCGCCCGAGAGCCGAAGGCCGAAGGGCAAGCCTACGCGGATACTTACTATTCCCGAGTTTCTTATAAACAAGGCCTAAACGTACACACTCGGAATTTGTGATTGAGAAGACTTCGGTAAGATAAAAAAAAAACAGACTGTCTTAACAACAGGGTTGCGGGGGTTGACTAGGGGCACATAGTTGTGCAGGAGGAGCTAGACATATTCGAATAAATTGTGTGATTTGCAAAATTTATGAAGCACGGTACAGGGGTGCATAATATGGAGAAAATGTTTTAATTTGTATTGCTTATATTGGATTTGTTCTTTTTTACTTTTATGCTTTAAGAGTTGACTTTATGACAAAAATGTCTATGAAAAGTATAAAGATAACAATTTTTTTTTCTTTTATATGTATTTTTTCTGTACGTCGTATAGATAAAAAGTTACAAGCGGTGGAAAAATTAATTTTACAAAAAAATATCACGTTTGAAGTATTCGCTCTCTGTTTTATTTAAATTTAGCCAAAATTGCCGATATCTTGCGTTAGTAGACAAGGTGCCAATAATAGACAAGGTGCAGCGACTACGTTGTCTCTACGGAGACCACGGCGCGGGCCTGCGGCGCCTGCAGGGGGCGCGCTCAGCTGCGCTCCGTCAAGTGACACATGACATTTGTGACAATGAAAATATCTTTTAAATGAAAGGAAAAATTGAAAAATTTTTCGCTACACGCCTCCCTAAGGCGTTGTATGAAGGAACTGATTGAAGGATTTGGTGCCCGAACCGAATTGTTCCGATAGCTCAGTTGGTAGTAGCGACGGGCCATGAATGCCTGTGGTCGCCGGTTCGAATCCGGCTCGGAGCATTAAAAAAAAATTTTTCAATTTTTCCTTTCATTTAAAATTTATAATTTTCGTTAGCAGCGTTACTGCTTAAAAAACAAAAATTAATTTAGTATGGGGTAGCGCGTCGTTACTGACGATTTCTCAATATAATTTGAGACGTTGGTGCCGTTAAGAAGCCTAAGTCTTCTGGTAGATGTCGCTACACGCCTCCCTAAGGCGTTGTATGAAGGAACTGATTGAAGGATTTGGTGCCCGAACCGAATTGTTCCTATAGCTCAGTTGGTAGTAGCGACGGGCCATGAATGCCTGTGGTCGCCGATTCGAATCCGGCTCGGAGCATTAAATTTTTCAATTTTTCCTTTCATTTAAAATTTATAATTTTCGTTAGCAGCGTTACTGCTTAAAAAACAAAAATTAATGAAAATATCAACAAGGAAATTTGAATTTCACTAAGTTTTTCAAATTCAAGCAATGCAGTTATAATCGTCGTTTAGCCAAAGTTTATTTCTTTGTGCGTTTTTTTCTTACCCTACTTTTCAACACATCATATCTACGTTGCTCCCGGTCCCAAGATGCATGCTGCAAACATTCGGTGAAGTGGTTTTTTCTACAAACAAAGTTTACAATCTTTTAGCTTACTGTAACCTTAAGTTCATATCATTTAAACCGCAGCGTAGAAATTCCAAAGGTACTTTCGTGTTCCTTATATTTCTTTACTATTGTGTCCTTTTACTAGGTTTTTATTCGAAATAATCTAAGGTTTATTTTTTACTAAGTCTCCTGCTTTTTACACATAGTAACGAGTCGCATGTCCTCTTTACAAACTAATGTGTTGGTTGATGAGTTTCTCCAATGTCCCCATTGTCCGAATACTAAAATATGCAAAGGTCGAAGGGGCTTAAACATACACATAAGCAAAACCCACAAAAATAGCTGTAGTCAACCTACACAACTTTCAACCTCCTATGCTCCCGCGACATGCAATTTTCAGACTGCCTCTCTTTCTGACAAACTAAGCGCTCTCAAAGAATCGAACCCCATCATTAAAAGAATTCCGAGAGGTGCTAGAGCCACCGTCACCCAAACTCTTACAAAAACCATAGACGAGTGCGTCAACACAAATAACCTAGTCTCGTGGGAAAAATTACTTACTTTTGCGTACAGTGTCCTACATGTTGACCGCACATCCTCCAGAACTTTAACAAGAAAAATTAAAAATAACTGCAATCAACTGTCATTACCGGTTTACTCTTCCAGTACAGCACAGCACTTAAATCACAATTTGCATAAAAAAATTGAATCCAAAGTAAATGATGGTGACCTCCGTGGTGCCGCACGTATACTTTTCTCCAGTGACACGGCTGCCCCTGACTCACAGGACACTCTTGCCGCCCTCGAGAGCAAACACCCGCCGGCCCCATCAACACATGATCTTCCAGACCCGCCAGACGCCGCAGTGCCCGGCGTCGTAGCATCTGAAGATGCTATTATGGCAGCGATAATGGCGTTCAACAATGGCTCGGCCGGCGGTTTAGACGGGATCACTCCTCAGCACCTCAAGGACCTACTTGGCATTAGAAACAACGGGAATCTCCTCACCAGCCTTACTCGGCTAGTGAACCTTATGCTTAGTGGTAAGGTACCTGAAAATATTTGCAAGACACTTTACGGAGCTAACCTTTGTGCGCTTGTCAAAAAAGACGGCAGCGTGCGTCCCATAGCCATAGGATCAACCTTTAGGCGATTGGCCTCCAAAGTGTGCTGCAGATATATTCGTCAGGTCCTCGAGTCAAAATTCAAACCCATCCAGCTCGGTTTTGGCAGTAAGGGCGGCTGCGAAGCAGCAGTCCATGCTTGCCGCACTTTATTAAACAATTTTCGGAATCCGGTATTGTTGAAATTAGACGTAAAAAATTCATTTAATTCTGTTAGCAGACAGGCCCTTCTCAGTGAAGTTCAAAAAAACACCCCCAATATTTATCCCTACATCTGGCAGTGCTATAGTTCTCCTAGCCACCTTAAATACAAGAAACACACAATATTATCATCAATTGGTTGCCAACAAGGCGACCCCCTGGGACCAGCTATTTTTAGTCTCGCCATACACCCCAGTATCTCTGACCTTACCTCGCCCTTCAACTCCTGGTACCTTGATGACGGAACACTTGGAGGCGATCCAAATTCTGTGTTAAATGACTTCATTTCGATTAGCTCAAAATTTGATTCCATAGGTTTACAACTCAACCCCAATAAATGCGAACTCTACATTGACCCAAACAATATCAACAAAAACGAAATAAAAAATACATTTGAAAATATCTGCCCCGGAATCAAAATTTTGGGCAAAGATTCCCTTCACCTCCTTGGTGCACCCGTCTTTGACGAGGCCATTCCGGGATTTATCAACAAAAACATTGATCATTTCCACACCTTTTCGGACCGCCTTCTAGAAATTAACTCCCATATGGCATTATTTATTTTGCGACACTGTCATTTCGTTCCTAAATTTACTTACGCTATGCGCTGCAGTCCCTTTTGGAAACTCCCAAATTTCTGCGAAAACCTGGACAAAATTATTTGGACTCAAATTGAAAAAATCATTAATATAAAAATTGACGACAGAATGTTCCTCATCGCATCTCTTCCGGTAAGGTTCGGAGGTCTTGGGTTAAGACAAATATCGAGCGTAGCACTTCCGGCGTTCCTGTCTTCGGTACACAGTACGCTGCCTCTCACAGGCAAGATTTTAACACCCTCACTAGGTGATTGTGAGATAGCGTGCTTGTCCCAGGCCAGGGATAATATTATAAATTGTCCTAACAAAGACTTTCCGTCTAACCCAAACCTCCAGAAACTCTGGGACGAACCGATTTGCCGGAGAGTGCATGAGCACCTACTGGAGACATGCCCATCACCTCTGGAAAGGGCCCGCCTGCTAGCCATATCCGAGAGGCAGTCTGGCCAATGGCTACATGCATACCCCTCAGCCAATTTCGGGAACCTCCTTGACCCACATAGTTTCCGGCTTTCAGTAGGTCTGCGACTCGGAGCCAATCTCGTCGAGCCCCGCCTTTGCCCCTGTGGTGCAAACGTAGACCGCCTAGGTCATCACGGCCTCGCCTCGATCCGGTGTTGTTATAGACCTACACAAAACGCTATTAAAATCTAAAGCATAAAAAAAATATCGATTGTGATATGGAAACTCATATGCGCTAAATTCCTATTCAGGCGTAATTTCAATAAATGTATCAAAACATTTCAATGAAATAACGTCAAACGTCAAAACTTTGACTTTTCATTTTTTTAATGGTATGGCAAAGCATAGCGCTGCTCTCGCGTTCAGCCTTAAAGTCTATTTGAGTTTCTGCAAGACTACACGCAGAGTATTTGTCACGATACTGCACGACTATCACGTGACGGCGCGCGAGCTGTCTCAATTTTTCTCGCACTATACGTCTCTTTCTAAGTTGTCTAATAAGAGAGAGGCGGATAGTTCGAGAAAAATCGAGAGAGCTCGCGCGCCGGTTTGTCAGTATGTCGGGCCTTTTATAAACATTAATTATCAACCGCGTTACTGAGGTTAAGGCGGTATTATTATAACTTCGTACTTCGCGCCTTCAAGTTGACATTCAGCCAATATAGAGACACAGAAATTGGTCAACATACCTACAGGAAAATAATTTTATCAATATCTACTAAACTTTTACCCCCTTATTCATAAAACTTAAAATACATCTGTTAAATAAACTGTTAGTCCCATTCCCCAGAAGCGCCGGTCGACTGTCCCGCCATGCCTGCCTCAACGACATTATCCGTCGAGCTCTGGCCAGCGTCAGCGTGCCAGCCACACTGGAACCTAATGGCCTGGCGCGTGAAGACGGAAAGAGGCCCGACGGACTCACCCTCGTGCCGTGGCAACGGGACGGCCATTAATCTGGGACGCTACATGCGTTGACACCCTAGCGCCGTCCCACCTCGGCACGACGTCGTTGAAGGCGGGCAGTGCGGCCGCTGTTGCCGAAGCTGCAAAGCGCCGCAAATACGCATCTTTAGGTGACAGTTACGTATTTGCGGCGTTTGCCGTGGAAACCTTGGGTCCATGGGGACCGGAGGCATTAAAATTATTTAAACAAATTTCGAAAATGCTCATCCGCTCCACTGGTGACCATAGGGCTGGCTCGTTCCTCGCTCAACGCATTTGGCATTGCCATTCAGCGAGGCAATGCAGCCAGCCTTATGGGCACTCTACCGAGTGGTATTGATTTCGGGGATATATGTAAATATAGTGTAAACCCCATAGGTTAAGTTAGTTGTAGTCATTTTTGTAATTTTATTGTTGTTTTACCATATCTTTTACTTATATTTTGAATAAATAAATATATTTGACTTAATTTGACCTCTGTAATATCAGATACCGCTACTAGGGTAGTGAGATATGTTGTCATTCCACAGTCTTCAACTTGAAATAAAAGAGAGCGGGACGGCAACATGCATGTCGACCTCACTCCGCCCTGTTTTAATATTAAGTTTGACCCTTGCTAATATTTCGCTGGTGAATGAAGTGTTGCCGTTCCGCGAGATAGAGCGTGACAACAACATGACGTGCACTCGCCGTTCTATTTTATTTAACACTTTTGGTGTTCACAAAAAATGGAACAAGCTGCAATTGAAGTTAATCAAGCTGAAGAAGATGCTGACATGTTAATTGTCAATACAGCAATATTGTTGTGTCATCATCATCATATCAGCCGATAGACGACCACTGCTGGACATAGGCCTCCCCCAAAGAGTGCCACAGTGACCGGTAGAGTGTCACAATGGTCGGTTTCGTTGTGTTCAACATTTAAAAATGTTTGTTGTTATGTGCGCTGTCTCCACCCCAAAGCAACAGATTCCTGAGAAAACCAGGTAAAGGCAAAAAGCCTTTTAAATACAAAGAAGCTACAAACAGCCAACATCCTCTTTCTCCATGCGTTTAGTGACGAGGCTGCGATACCACATCATCTCTGGTCAATCAAGGGAAAATCTAATTTATTTCTCTTGTTGAGAAGAACAGGCAACTCAATGAGACCATTAGCATTTTCAAAAATTGAACTGCCCAACCAGAAGTAATCGCAGATGCTGGAGCACGCTTTCTGGTTACTTTGTGTGGTGGCAATATGGCAAAGAAATCTTTAGAAGAAATCCGATATCGACGATTAGGAAAGTCATCATTCAAGAGTAAATTTAACCTTGCTTCTTTGCCACCAACAAAAGACGCTGCATCATATCACGCTTTAAAGACATACCACCAAGTCCAAGCATGGTACGGATTTAAAAAAATACTACGTTGCTATCCACAAGTACGATCCATAAAAGTTTGCGAGGCACCCGGGCACCATAAGACCATAACACATACAAAGGGAAATGGTGTTGGACTTCTCGTTTTGGTGGCCGGGCGCGTTATACATCCACATGAACAGTCCCTTATCTCTCAACGAGCCTGCACCGACACTTCGAGTAAAAAGAAGCTATTGAGAGAAAAAAGAAGCGGGTTGTGTCGGAGATACAACCGTTAATTAAGTTTAAGTGGATTAGGCTTCTCTACAAGAAGTTATTCCGGAAGTCACGTGATACATTTTGAACTGTACCCCTATATACAAGAACGCGACCAAAGAAGTATCCACTTCAAAAAAGTGGAAAAATATGCGAATGAAATTAATCACAACTTGAAAAAACCGCGTGTATCACAAGAAATATTTCCGTCCGTCCGTCCGTCTGTCTGTTACCAGGCTGTATCTTAAGAACCACGATTGCTAGACGGTCGAAATTTTCACAGATGATGTATTTCTGTTGCCGCTATACTGCCCATACAACAAACGTGATTTTTTTGCCGTTTTATAGATACTGGTACGGAACCCTCCGTGTGCAAGTGCTACTTGCACTTGGCCGGTTTTCTTATTCAACTCCGTGAGTAATAAAACCCGATTAGTGCTACATGAGATTGTATGATGAGAAATAATCCGTCATGTGCCAACATGACACACAGCGGATTGAAATGACACATTTAAAATCCGTCGTGTGCCAAAATATACATAAAAAATTGTATGTCTTAGAATAATAAGTGAATTTATATTGCGTTTGCGGTGGTGAGTTTCAACTCGATTTAAAAGTAACAGCAAAAGTAGCTCTGGGCCCAATATTTATATCACTATATTAATATTTATTTATATCAATATTTATATCACTATAGAACTTAGCTACCTATAGGGACGAATGCCAGTAACCGCAAAGAAATGCATTCAAAGGCTATTTGTTACTTTGGTGTCAAACTACATAAATGAAGACAGAACTCTAACATTTGATTGCAATTGTGTGATAATAAGATCAACAAATAAGTCATGACGGGGACCTGGGGGGCATTTACTTTTTATAGGTTTAGTTTATAACATAGGCTTAGTTTAGTTATAAATATTCCCATAATACTATTCAATAAATAAAATTACATTGTATTTATATATACCATTATGTACGTAACGAATAAATAAACCTATCTCCATATCAATAAATCCAGTATACATTTAATAAATACTATGGGATACTTTAAATGTGTACTTGATATAGTCATAAATATAAAAAAGATATCCATTCAAGTTATATGTATACAGTCACTGAGACCGAAATCGGCAAGGATACCATCATCAGATTAATCAAAATCCAAGCTATGGCGCCAAATCTTGTCTGTATGACCCCACGAGCTTGTTTTGCCGAACATGTGCATCGTTAATAGGATGTCAATATGGTCTGCGCATATGTTCTGACACACGTATGAGCTCGCTGCACTTCTAAGAACTTGAATCGGGAGTGCCGAGATGAATCATTTTACTCACAAGATCTTACACAAACTACAACTTGAACGTGCCAAAATGAAAATAAAAAAGACACTTCGTTTTAAAAACTCAATTTTTCACAAGTTTCTTGAACAGGACTTGAATTCCTTATATAAATCTGTTCCATCAATCACAGTAACTGCTCGCCGCCCCGAGTTCCGGCTGCAATGTTTAGGGATCACCGGATCTGCTGCATTTCTGCAGACCGGAGAAAGATGGTAGCCAGATTGAACCAAACTGATAGTCACGGAGCTCCGCAGATGTGTTTGCGGATATCGTGTATGATCGTGACATTTGTAACAGTTTCCTTCATGTTTCGATTTATTGGTTATTTTCTGGCGCAGTAGTAGTAAAGATGGAGGTAGCTTTTACGATTGGTCCGATTATTTCCGTGTTGCCTTGGATGTCGGGGATTAGTTCCTTTTGTCCGGGTGTGCCTGAAACGTTTTTTACCTATACTGATACACTGCCTAAGTCGCTTTTAGTCTAAAACTCTAATTTCCTAATAATCATTATGCCCTCATATCTGTTGTACCGATTTGCATTAGGACTAAAACTGGTTTAGCTATATCGCTTTAGGTCTGAAACGCGTTTGGTCAACCTATACATTAGACTCAAGACTAAAAAGCATTAGGACTAAAACTGTTTGAGCTAAATCGCTATGGGTCTCAAACACATTAGACCTACTATAGGATTGAGACTAATAGGCAGTAGGTCTATAGAGTCTGATGCCTACTATGCCCTATGCCTAAAACGCGTTAGGTCTAAAAAAAATTACTTAAGTACAAGTAGAATTTGTATAAGTTTGTTCAATAATTTGTAATTGTATGACAATATTGTCATGCTATTACCAATTATTGATCAATCTATCATAGGTATGACATTGTTATCAAATAAAAATCAACGTAATGTTCAAAAATCATTTATTTTGACTTACAATAGATATCAAACTTACCTCCTATCCATTGTTTTTAACTAATATAATTTTGCAGTTTAGGCAAAACGCGAAAATGCCAGTTTGAGAGTTAGACAAGTTATAATTATGGTCAAAAAGCGAATTAGTCAACAAGCTCTATAGTCTTAACGCCACTGAAAATTAACGTTTAGGTAATTCGGTGATATGTCAAAAATTAAGAATCCCTTTTGTCCGGGTGTGCCTAAGACGTTTTCTGACTAAGTCGCGTTTTGCCTAAACTTCAATCTTCAGTGGCATTAAGACTATGTTGTTTGCTGTCTATTTCGCTTTTTGTTTAATTGGTTGACTGCCTGTTTCGACGAATGACTTAAACGTTTTATGACTAAATCGTGTTTTGCCTAAACGTTAATTTTCAGTGGCGTTAAGACTATAGAGCTTGTTGATTAATTCGCTTTTTGACCATAATTATAACTTGTCTAACTCTCAAACTGGCATTTTCGCGTTTTGCCTAAACTGCAAAATTATATTAGTTAAAAACAATGGATAGGAGGTAAGTTTGATATCTATTGTAAGTCAAAATAAATGATTTTTGAACATTACGTTGATTTTTATTTGATAACAATGTCATACCTATGATAGATTGATCAATAATTGGTAATAGCATGACAATATTGTCATACAATTACAAATTATTGAACAAACTTATACAAATTCTACTTGTACTTAAGTAATTTTTTTTAGACCTAACGCGTTTTAGGCATAGGGCATAGTAGGCATCAGACTCTATAGACCTACTGCCTATTAGTCTCAATCCTATAGTAGGTCTAATGTGTTTGAGACCCATAGCGATTTAGCTCAAACAGTTTTAGTCCTAATGCTTTTTAGTCTTGAGTCTAATGTATAGGTTGACCAAACGCGTTTCAGACCTAAAGCGATATAGCTAAACCAGTTTTAGTCCTAATGCAAATCGGTACAACAAATATGAGGGCATAATGATTATTAGGAAATTAGAGTTTTAGACTAAAAGCGACTTAGGCAGTGTATCAGTATAGGTAAAAAACGTTTCAGGCACACCCGGACAAAAGGGTACTATCTATAATAAGGAAAATGAGGCATTAGGAAAATTAAGAATTGGTAAAATTACGACTTTTCATAAAGAAGAATTCGTCCTGATAATAATTTGCAAAGTTTCATACGTGAAAAATTAAGAATTAGGAACGAATCGCCGACAGGTTGCCTTGTGATGACCAGTCGTGTGACCTACATAGTTAACATAGTACTTACATAATTACTTTACATAAGCATAATTTTATTGCTTGTACGTACCTGACGTCGGTGGTTAACATATTAAATTACTAGCTTCTGCCCGCGACTTCGTACGCGTATAAAGTATGGTTAAAGTACATAATATTCTTATGTTTAACCATACATCTGACTTTGAAAATAAATATCATTTACTTACATAGACTGTGCGGTGTGCGTATAACAGTTCACTTCGAATCTAAATAAACACCCTCATAAACTGTTCGTCAATAATATGCCCAAAGTATCCTTTTAGAGAGCGCTCCCTGCGAGCCCCAGGTCCGAAGGCCCTAGGGCGAGCCCGACGGACACTCACTATCCTCAGGTGTCTTGCAAGCGAGACTTGAGGCCAAAGTCCTGAAGGTGAGCGGTGAGGCAAGCGAGGCCTAAGGCCGAACTATTCATTGGAATTAAAGGCCTAAAGCAATCCTTCAGCGAGCGGTCTCAATGCGAGCCCGAGGGCCTAAGGCCTGAGGCCGAGCCCTCACGGATACTCGTTATCTCCGAGTAGCTTGCAAGCGAAACCTGATGAAGGCCGATTTCCTGAAGGTATACGGGGAGGCAAGCGGAGCCGAAAGCTGATCTTTTCACAGGAATGAAAGGCCCTGCGTATGCTTTTAGAGACCGGTCGCTATGCGAGCTCGGGGGCTGAAGGCCCGTGGGTGAGCCCCCACGGACAGTTACCATCTCCAGGTGTGTTGCAAGTGAAACTGGAGACCGAGTCCCGAAGGTGAGCGGCCAGCCAAGCGAGGCAGAAGGTCGAGCTAATCGTAACAATGAATGGACCAAATCAAGCCTTAAGAGAGCACTCGGGGGCTGAAGACCACTTACTATCCCCAGGTGGCAGCGAGGCAAAGGCCGATCTTTGCGTTGGAAAGAAAGGCCCATAGCATCCCTTTAGAGAGCGCTCTCAATGCGAGCCCCTACGGACACTCATTATCATCAGGTGTCTTGAAAGCGAAACCTGAGGCCCAAATTCACTCAGGTAAAAAGGGAGGTAAGTGAAGCCAAAGGCTGAGCCCTATAGCATGCTTTTAGAGAGCGCTCCCTACGCGAGCTTGAGGGCCGAAGACCCGACGGCAAGCCCCCGCTGACACTTACAATCCCTAGGTGTCTTGCAAGCGAAACCTGTGGCCAAAGTATTGAAGATGAGCGGCGAGGCAAGCGAGCCCCATGGACACTTACTATTCCGGGTAGGTGAGTGGCGAGGCGAAATTCGTAGAAATGAAAGACCCAATAATATTTCAGAACGTCACGGGAATTTTCTATATAAAAAAACTCAATGATCCGCGGAATACAGTTTTTTGTCCAAATTTTATACCCACAATCCTTTGAAGTTGGGGAAATAAGATAATTCGAGGTAAGTATTCAACTCAACCTATCATATCAACATAATTTTATATATAATATTCATGATAATGAGTCACAAATTCAATGCAAAAAAAAATAGATGCCGCTTATATTATGTTTTTGGTTTTATTTAAACTAATAAAAATAATATACCAAACAGTATTAAATGAGCTTTATTTGATTCTAAAATTATGAAAGGAACACTAATCTAACTGTAAATTTATGTGAATTCGCAAACAGAACATTTTATCAGTTCATATTGTAACTAGGCAGTACATAGCGCCCTCTAGTAACTAATAGATATATTACACTAGCTTTTGCCCGCGGCTTCGCTCGCGTTAAATTCGGGGTAACACGGTTCGGTTCTCCTTTCCTGATTTAGAACACAGAAGAGAACTCGGCACAGAATATTATTTTAATACGCTAAGTTGTATACGATATTATATGTCTTTCCATTTGGGGATAGAATGTAAAGATTCTGGGGATTGGAAACACGCGAACATTCTAAGTTCACCCCAGCCACCTTTAATGTTTGTCCTTGCGCTTTGTTAATGGTCATAGCGAAAGTAAGCTTAAGAGGAAATTGTAGCCTTTTAAACTGGAACGGGAGATCTGTCGGAATTATTGGGATTCGTGGGATCATTACATTTTCACCATTTCCTACGCCGGTTAAGATAGTGGCGGTAATGATATTGCAGCCAAGTTGTGTGACACGAAGTCTCGTCCCATTACATAATCTCGGGGCATCCGACGGGGGACTGGGACCCCTAGTTTTAATTGAAGCTTGTGTGAGGGTACACCTGGCAGCTCAACCGAATTCAGAAACTCTACGGGTTGTGATGTGCTCTGTTCTGTATCCATAACTGAGTCTACTGATAAATACTCTGTTCTCTTCCTGTATCTCCTGGTACTTTACTCAATATGTCTGAATTTATTTTGTTGAAAATGTAGCGGCCAATCGCTACCCGCTCCGCTCCGCTTATGCCGCTTGTACCACGCAGCGCAATCACACCACCGGTCCTGAGACAAAGCGCATACGTCACGGCCGGCCCCACCGGCCGGCGCGGCGCAGACGACACTCGCCATTCTACCGCCCGCGAATATACCCGCGCACCTTGTTTTACATAGCTGCCGCTTACGCTAGGCATTTTGTATTAGTATATTTCATTCATTTTATTATAGTTTATAGTCTTCAAGTTTTGCCTATTAATTTCTCGCTTCTCCGCTAACGCCCTGCTTATAATTATTGAAGCTAAACTGTAGTGACGACGCAAGTTACTACAAATTGGTGACCCGCGACTGAGAAGAGGACACAACAATTGCCGGCAAGGAGGAACATTTCGCGACGAATAACGGAACAAATAATATGACGCCTACACCTCCAGGTGGTGCAAGTGGTCAACCGGCGGTTGGTAACGAAGCCAATTCAGGTACTGTGCAGTTGGGTGGTGGTCCAAGTGATGTGTTTCGAGTGGGCGTGCGAGTGCCACCATTTTGGCCAGACGAACCCGAGGTTTGGTTCTCACAGCTGGAAAGTCAATTTATCTTATCCGGCATCACTATGGACGAGACCAAATACCATTTCGTGTGCGGGCAACTCGACCCAGAGTATGCAGTCAAAGTCAAGGATATCCTGCGAGATCCCCCAGCTACCGGCAAGTACACTAAATTAAAACACGAGCTTATCCAGCGCATTTCTACTTCACGTGAGAAGAAGACCCTACAGCTACTGCAGCACGAGGAGATAGGTGATAGGAAGCCAACCGAATTCCTTAGACATCTACAGGATTTAGCTGGGCCGCACATGCCAGAGGAATTCATCCGCACAATCTGGACCAGTAGATTACCACCTAATGTACAGACTGTTGTTGCATTTCAGCCTACCCTGGACCTCGACACCCTAGCAGGGCTGGCAGACAAGGTTATCGACGTAGCGCAGCCTTCCTACCACGTCGCCAGCACCTCGGCGGGGATGCCAGCAACCGCTTTGGAAAATCGAGTAGCGGAACTGACGCGGCAAGCAGAGAGCCTACTAAAGGTACAAGGTCACAGGTCTGGTTCGTTCCAACACCGTAAGCGCACGCGTTCTCATTCCCGCCCCCGAAGCCGGTCCCGCTCCAGACAACGGCCTGAAGGTCATCCACACTGCTGGTACCATTTTACTTTCGGCAGCAAGGCGAACACATGCAAGCAGCCATGCAGTTACCATTCGGTAAACTCTCAGGGCAGCCACTAATAGCGGCAAGCGACTGCCCTACAGCAACAGGCCGCCTGTTCGTCACTGACCGCACCACAAAGGTACAATACCTTATTGACACGGGTTCAGACCTGTGCGTTTTTCCAAGGTCAGCCGTTCGGGAGCCACGCTCGAAGACGAAGTACCTTTTGTTTGCTGCCAATGGAACAGCTATCGCAACATATGGATCCCTCAACCTCCACGTCGATCTAGGTCTTCGCAGAGCATTCGAGTGGCGTTTCACGGTTGCTGACGTCTCAAAGCCCATAATCGGTGTCGACTTTTTAGGTTTTTATAATCTTCTTGTCGATTGCCGAAATCAACGCCTGGTCGACGGCATCACTTCTCTCAGCACTCCAGCTATCGTCAGCGGCAACAACGAGGCAATATCATCCGTTCGCACAATGGTAACTGAAGATTCCCCATTCCGCAAGCTTCTCTGTGAGTACCCAGACATTACCCGTCCAGCTGGTAAGCCAGGCACACCGAAGCACAACACTGAGCACCACATCAGGACTACTCCAGGCCCACCGGTCTCCAGCCGTCCACGTCGCCTAGACCCAGAGCGACTGATCATTGCCAAAAAGGAGTTCGAAGACATGGTCCAATGTGGTACTGCACGTAGATCAGAGAGTGCATGGTCCTCTCCTCTACACTTGGCGCGCAAGAAGAACGACGGCTGGCGACCGTGTGGTGACTATAGAGCGCTGAACGCACGGACAGTGCCTGATTGTTATCCAGTGCCACACATACAGGACTTCGCTTACCAGCTGGCAGGTAAGGAAGTCTTCAGTACCATAGACCTGGTCAAGGCATATAACCAGATCCCAATCTTCGTCGACGACATTCCCAAGAGCGCTATTATCACGCCTTTCGGATTGTTTAAGTTCCCTTACATGACATTCGGACTACGGAATGCAGCTCAAACTTTCCAGCGCTTCCTGGACGAGGCACTTAGGGGACTCGAATTTTGCTTTGGGTACATAGACGATATAATCGTCTACTCAGAGTCAGAAGCACAACATCACCATCATCTCCACCAGTTGTTCGAGAGACTGCAGGAGTACGGTATGCTCATCAATACCTCGAAGTGCGTTTTTGGGCAATCTAAGGTTACCTTCTTAGGACACTCAGTATCCGCAGAAGGCATCCGTCCTTTGGAAGAGAAGGTGCAGGCTATCCAAGAATTTCCGGTACCCAAGGATTCTAAGGAGTTAAGGAGGTTTCTGGGTATGATGAATTTTTACCGCCGTTTCATTCCCGGGGCTGCAGCAATTCAAGCTCCACTCCACACTCTACTCTGCGGCGCTCAGACTAAACGTTCGCAGCCACTCGAACTTAATGCAGAGCAGACGGAGACCTTCGAAAGCTGTAAGTACAGACTTGCACAGGCAGCTCTCTTAGCGCATCCAGATTCCAAAGCCGAGCTGGCTATTCAGACTGACGCATCTGATGTCGCAATTGGTGCCGTGCTACAGCAACGTAAAGGTGACACATGGGAGCCCTTAGCATTCTTTTCGCGAAAGCTCAACTCTGCTCAAAGAAAGTACAGCCCGTATGATAGAGAGCTTCTTGCAATATACGAGGCAATCCGATACTTTAAGTACATGGTCGAAGCGCGTACTTTCTCTATCTATACGGACCACAAACCTCTTACATACGCTTTCGGCACACGCAGAGATAATTGTTCCCCACGTCAATATAGGTACCTGGACTATATAGCACAATTTACCACCGACATCAGATTTATCTCCGGCAAGGACAATGCAGTGGCTGACACGTTATCCCGCATCGAGGAACTCAACATTATGCCCGCAGTTAGATTACCAGTCTTTAGCCCACGACCAGGAGACAGACGCTGAGTTGCAGAACCTGCTCAGTAACGGTTCTTCGCTGGACCTGCAGAAGGTAACAACTCCACATGCAGGTGTGGCCATCTACTGCGACATATCTACTCCGGAGCCTAGACCGTACATAACTCCATCTCACCGGCGTCAGGTATTCAATTCCCTCCACAATCTCAGCCACCCTGGCGTTAAGACTACAGTTCGGCTGATCACGCAAAGATACGTATGGCCTGGCGTGAGGCAAGACTGTCGACAATGGGCAAAAGAGTGTGTACACTGCCAACGTTGCAAAGTAACGAAGCATACTTCCGCGCCTATAGGGCAATTCAAGCCCCCCGGAGCCCGTTTTCGACATGTCCACATTGACATTGTCGGTCCCTTACCCATCTCTAATGGTTTCAGGTACTGCCTCACAGCAATCGACCGCTTCACGCGATGGCCTGAGGCGTACCCACTGATGGACATCACTGCAGAGACCTGCGCGGCCGCATTCCTGGCTGGCTGGGTCGCTCGCTTCGGGTGTCCAGAACGCATCACGACAGACCGCGGCCGGCAATTCGAATCGCACCTGTTCCAGTCCTTGGCAGCACTGATGGGTACAGAGCACCACAAGACGACAGCATACCATCCAGCAGCTAACGGCCTCGTAGAACGGCTACATCGACAGCTCAAAGCCGCCATCACTTGCCATGCGTCACCATCATGGACAGAGGTCCTACCTTTGGTACTGCTTGGAGTCAGGAGTGCCTGGAAGGAGGACATACAAGCATCCGCCGCCAAACTGGTGTATGGCGAACCACTTCGCTTACCTGGGCAGTTCCTGTCAGCAGCACCAGATCAAGTGGTCGACTATGAGGACTTCGCCAGCCGGCTACGTACGCACATAAGCAAGCTGGTACCACAACCAACTTCTCGCCATGGTACTCGGCCATTCTACGTACCCAAAGACCTCAACACGGCCACGCATATCTTCCTACGTCAGGGCCCAGCACGAAGACCACTCCAGGCAGCATACCTAGGCCCTTACAAGGTCATCAGAAGAGGATCGAAAACTTTCGACATATGCGTCCAGGGCAAGGAAGTTACCGTCACCATAGACCGCCTCAAACCGGCTTATATGGCGAAAGACGAACAACCAGCACTTACAACTGACCCGCCAAACGCCACAACAAGAAGGCAAGAGACCGAGAAGAGAACGAGAAGTGGGCGGACTGTTAGATTCCCAGATTACTATCGCCCGTAGTCACGGTCTCGGCAGGGGAGTACTTGTAGCGGCCAATCGCTACCCGCTCCGCTCCGCTTATGCCGCTTGTACCACGCAGCGCAATCACACCACCGGTCCTGAGACAAAGCGCATACGTCACGGCCGGCCCCACCGGCCGGCGCGGCGCAGACGACACTCGCCATTCTACCGCCCGCGAATATACCCGCGCACCTTGTTTTACATAGCTGCCGCTTACGCTAGGCATTTTGTATTAGTATATTTCATTCATTTTATTATAGTTTATAGTCTTCAAGTTTTGCCTATTAATTTCTCGCTTCTCCGCTAACGCCCTGCTTATAATTATTGAAGCTAAACTGTAGTGACGACGCAAGTTACTACAACAACATCATTTTTTGGTGCTAAAATTGCTTTTTCACATACATATTGATTTTGGTGTATAGTGTTTTGTAAATCTGGGTAAACACTTGCAACTAATTCTGAATCAATTAATTGTCAAAAAACTCCCGTCAGTGTCACACAGCCCTCGGCATCAGTTTCTAACCGACGATTTCCTATTTTCAATAGAGTTTCGGCATGGTTGCCAGCATTTGTGTATCATATAGTTGCACTCTCGTATTTGTAGTCAAACTGAACTTTCTTACGGTGGCCCATAGAGTGGACGACTTGAGACATGCTTAATTTCGTCTGCATCAGGTGTCCCCTTCTGAATGACTGGTAACGTTTGGCGGAAATCATCAGCCAATAAAACCACCATCCCTCCCATAACATCGGTACCGTTGCGCAAATCCTGGAGCGTTCGATTTAGTGCTTCTACCGCTTTTTTGTGCGCCATAGTACATTCAGCCCACACTAAGAGTTTGCACTGACGTAGCATAGCACCCCGTGCGCTATTTTTACTAAAATTACAGCCTGTTTTAATTAAATTACCTTATTATTCGTTTGTATCATAGAACCTGGACCAATTTTCCCGAGAGTCTCACACAAATTTCCATCCCCTATTTTAGGGGCTGGGGGAAGATTTCCAAGACAAAATAAGGCAGGTATTTTTCGTTGGTTAACAGAGAGACAGTGTACCAATTTTTAGCTTCCTACCTTGAGGACTGCGAAAAGTCCCATATTAAATTTCACCCCCTTTTGTAAAGAGTAGGGGCAGATAAAAAAAAAAATGCTGCACGATTTTTTTGTTAGTCACAAATAGTCCGCATACCAATTTTTAGCTTTCTACCTTGAAAATTGCGGAAAGCTCCATATAAACTTACACCCCCCATTTTAGGGAAGTGGGGGGGTAAGAAAAAGATAAAAAGTACCCTATGCCACTCTCCATCCCTTCAACTATCTCCACTTAAAAAAATACTTCAAATCGTTGCTCCGTTTTGCCTTGAAAGACGGACAAACAAACAAACAAACACATACACGTCAACATTTATAATATTAGTATGGATGTTTATTTTTGATTACATTCAAAATTTGAACATATCATCTATGAGAAACAAATCAATTTGATTTCACCTCAATTGTAGGTACCGATTATTAGTTAGTCGATGTTGATTTTTAAACTGTATCATTTTTTTTATGTCTCTGAGATTAAAAAACACTTAGGCGAGAAACAATTAGCAAAACAAACATCATGAATCTGAATCTTAAAGCCTAGAATGGCATGCCTGCATTTGTATCACTCAGGCTTTTGGATCATATTTTTACCCCCGATTTCATCCCTTTGAGGGATGATTTCGAGATAAGAACTATCCTATATTTTAAACCAGGCTATAAAGTATATTCGTGCTAAATTTCATTCAAATCGGTTCAGCCGTTTAAGCGTGATTGAGTAACAAACATCCAAACATCCAAATATCCAAACATCTAAACTTTCACATTTATAATATTAGTAGGACTTGAAAATTGCGGAAAGCTCCATATAAACTTCCACCCCCCATTTTAGGGAAGTGGGGGGGTTAGAAAAAGATAAAAAGTACCCTATGCCACTCTCCATCCCTTCAACTATCTCCACTTAAAAAAATACTTCAAATCGTTGCTCCGTTTTGCTTTGAAAGACGGACAAACAAACAAACACATACAACTTATGGTTTCGGGGCAGCGGAGGGTGGAGATGAATGATCTTAGTCCAATTTAAGCACACACGATTTAATTAATTAATACAAGAAATAAATTATTTTAATTATGAACGAGTGAAACCGGTCGATGTAAGATCCGAATTAAGTAATTGTCTTCCCTCGTTCTGGTAGCGCGGAGCGGCGACCTCCCACGTCGCTGGGAGCCGGGCACAGGTGTATCGCGATGATTCAGTCTTCGCCGTAGCTGCTATGTGATACTTTGCCGATACTAGTGGTGCCGTATGGGTTCGCCTGGGTATTTAGTGTTAACCCATAACACCTCCGCCCTTAGAACGGCGACTATTTTAAAACGTTTAGTGAAAATGTCGACGCTTTTTCGTCTGGGCTTCTCTTATTCTCATCGGTTTTGGCAAGTGTAGGTGCAGCGTCTTCCTTACAGGATGCCCATCGTAGGAGTTCAGGACGGCGACATAGGATGATTGTTAGCAGCAGCAAGACGATTGCAATGATGCCGTAGAAAGGTATAGTAGTATGGTATAAGCTTTGAGCGCTGGGTTCTTCCAGTAGTACAGGTGACTGGTGAGTGATCTTTTCTTCGATCGAATGAAGGGCTCTGAGATCCACAGTACTCAGGTTAAGCGTGGGTAGAGTAGCTGCAGTTAAGTATTCGTTCCTGTTTGGAAGTTTCATTATCTTCATGGGTTGGCCTTCGATGTGGTCATTGACATTAATGATGGTGAATTGATGAGTTTTTAATATGCAACCTTGAGGAATCGTTGCGAGATAGCTTCCATGATATGTATTATAATCCTCCCTGCCGCAAATTTGCTGGACTTTTGTCGGCTGCGGGAACACTAAGGTGTAAGTTCGGTCTCTCCAAGGCCGTCTTAGTAAGTAGAACAGCTGTCTTCTTACAGGATTCGCTGACAGATTGGTAATTGATGAGGTGAAGGATGCAGTCCGCATGGGTCCTTATTTGGTGATTTGGCTTCTCCTCACAGAGATACCGGGTGTTATACTTCGGGCATTCAGCCTCTACATATACATAAGAATCTCTACATGTTGCTATATAGGGAAACGGGGGAATTAGGGTGACGTTGTACCTATTCGGAACTATGGATAGCCTATAAAAGTTAAACAGATTTGGAGAAATTATCGGAAATCTAAAAACTAAAACTTCTTGCTTCCTATTGTAGAAAGAACCAGGTTTTATAATACTATAATACTCTCTACGTTCCAGATCTAGTATCTGGTCTTTATTGTATAACTTTCTAAGCCTACTTATCATATTACCTAAGATGTCTATACGTAACATAGAGTGATGGGTACTAGATGCCCTCACACTAGCTAAAATATCTTCTATTCTATGTAATTCGCTCAATAAATCGTCTACGTTTTCGCTAACAATAGATAAGATCTGAGCAAATCTAGTAAGATAAATCATTTTTTTTCCACTTTTTGGCTATCTTGTATTAATAGCTTGAGTGTACTGTTGATACTGATTTGATTTTTTGTTAATTGTGATATTACCCTGGTATGTTGAGCCATCCAATCTTTACTCAGACTTATATGGCTATTAAGTTCAGCTTCTAATTTATGTTCATTTCTTTTGTAAAGTGCAATGGCATCATTAAAAATTTCAGCGTCTTTACTATCGAGATTTCCGGTTATGCTTTTGATCACCGTACCCAGACCATCTATAAGACCTCTCTTTGTACGCTTTGGATTCGGTTCAAAACTACTTAATTGGTACTTTGCTTTAATTAATTTTGCGTTAATGTGTTCAATTTGTACTTCAAATGACGGGTAGTCGTCTTTGGTTAGTCGTCTTTTAATGTCAGTTAACTGATTAATAACAATAGTTATTTTGTCTTCTATGTCAATCAGTTCAATGTACTGTAAAAATGTATGGTAATGGGTGATAAGATTTGCTGTTCCGAGTTTAAAGGGTAGGAGTCCGGGTCCGTTTTCTAGGCTTTCAAGTGTTATCTCGCGAGCTTGCAGATGGATCGTCAGTGTCATTGTCATCGTCAGCACCAGTATCCTGTAACAAGCGTGCACTTTTAGGTACGCGTTTCAATCGTGATTTACCTATCTGACCTCTTTTTTTTGACGTGTAAATATGAATGGGTAAGTTCTCGATAACGACATCTTGGGTATACCGGGGTGCTAGTTTTTGACGAGCTGCAGCAGGGTTATTAATAAAAATCTGTTGCTGGGACTGATAGTTAGCTTCTGGTTCGCGATTTTTGTTTCTACTCTCTATAATTTCAGTTCGACGTGCCAAGGCGGATTGATTTATTATATCGTAAACCTTTTGAATTCGCTCTCTATGCGTTTGCATATATCTCTGTAGTAGGTGTTCGGTTACACTTATGTCTATGGGGTCCCTAGGATCATAGTGTCCTGTAATAAGATCAATGGGTCTGCATTTTGTAAAACTATGGATTGAACTATTGTAAGCAAGCAAAGCGTAAGGCATGAGGTTAGTGACAGGTTCGTTAGGTTTTTGAAGTAATAATATTCTGAGGTGCTCTAATATAGTGGAGTGGAAACGTTCTATATTTCCATTGTCATTTGGACAGTGTGCCAGGGTCTTGTGGTGATTTATTTTATGAAGCTTTGTAAATTCCGTAAATAATTGATTGGTAAACTCAGTTCCTTGGTCAGTCACGATGGTTTGTGGAAGTCCGTGATGTGTGCAATAAATCAAGAGAGCGAGAACTACGCTTATCGCAGTTCCATCGCACAAGTGGTATGCCTGACCGTACTTTGAAAAGACATCTATGAATGTTAGGTAATTCTCGTTTTGGGCTGTGAACAGGTCCATATGGACGACTTCGAAAGGTTTACTGGGTGGGGGCACGATATTAAATTGCTGTCGAATTGGGTTTCTGTCGTACTTTGCCTGGCCGCAAATCGAGCATTCATTTATGAATTTGGTTACACTATCCTTCATTTTGGGCCAGTAGTACCGGCGGGATAAAGCCAAGTAACACTCGTTAATTCCACGGTGATTTGTTTTACCCTGATGATACTGACGGATTAGATGCTGTTGTTTCAGAAAATCATTAACGTTTTCTACTTCATTTTTTGTTAAAACTAACTTCATGGCAGAGCTTCGGAATTTCTCTTGTAAAATTGGTACTATTGTGTACATCCCTAGCGAAGGTGTAATTAATAAGGCGGTCTTTATCCTAGGATTAACGTGTTTTTTAATTGCATCAACTAAATCGTTTTCTAAATTTGACTCTGACAGCTGAACAGATGTTCGGGTGTGAGTGTCAAAGAATTTTGATATAACAGGGGGTCTCTTAACGTCACCAACAATAGTAAGGCATAACTGTTTTTGGAATTTATTTAGCGGATCTTCGGTTATGGGTACTTCTAGAATAGGGTTTTCACTATCTGTATGTACTGTCACTGTATTCGAACTTGCAGGAGATGGAGGTCTTTCTGTGGGATTTGCTATTATTGAGTCTATTTCATCATTGATAGGGTTTTCAGTTTCGGCTGTTAATGTGTCTGAGCTTGCAGGAGATGGAGGTCTTTCTGTTGAATTCGCTATTATTAGTAAAGGTATATTCACTCAACTTAAGCCTCCCTCTTTTGAGTCTAGAGTTAGGTTCTTTCAGGTTCATGTACCATTGCAATGGTTTATGGTCGGTTATTACTTTAAATTTCCTGCCAAATAAATAAGGACGAAAGTATTTAGTTGCCCATACGATCGCTAAAAGTTCTTTTTCAATAGTGCTGTAGTTAAGTTCGCTAGAATTTAAAGTTCGAGATGCATAGGAAATGGGTTTGTCTGAGCCCACGGTACCTTGAGACAGTATGGCTCCGATAGCAACATTTGACGCGTCTGTGGTGAGTATAAACTCTTTGTTGAAGTCAGGGTACTGTAATATTGGGTCGTTAGTTAACAAGAGTTTGCATCGTTCGAAACAGTTTTTGAATTCAGAGTCTATACGAATTTTCTGACCTTTTTTTAAGCAATTAGTGAAGGGTTTAGTAATTCTAGCGAAGTCTGGAATAAATTTTCGATAGTAACCCAAGAGTCCCAAGAATTGTTTGATTTCTTTAGTGGTTTTTGGAAGGGGGTATTTTTCAATAGCTGCTATTTTATCAGGGTTGGGTTTTATTCTTTTTTCGCTGATTATGTGTCCTAAGTATGCTGTTTCCAGCTTAAGGAATTCCGATTTGTCCAACTGAATCTTAAAATTAGATTCCCTAAGTCTCTGAAATACTTTTTCTAAATTTGACATATGTTCTTGAAGACTGGTGCTAAAAATTATTATGTCATCAAGGTATACTAGACATATTTCATTCTGTAGTCCTCTGAGGACATTATCCATTACTCTCTGAAAGGTGGATGGCGAATTTTTCAGGCCCATGGGCATCCTTAAAAATTCAAAATGCCCATGTTCAACATTAAAAGCGGTTTTGGGAATATCTGTTGGATTCATCTCGACTTGGTAAAACCCGCTAGCCAGGTCGAGGGTGGTGAAGTATTGGCATCTGCCTAACTTATCAAGGACATCTGTTATATTTGGGATGGGATATTTGTCATCGATGGTTTTTTCGTTGAGTTTCCTAAAATCTACTACCAGGCGCCATTTTGTCTTTCCGGAAACATCAAGTTTCTTAGGAACGATCCAAATTGGAGAGCTCCAAGCTGAATCTGAAGGGCGAATAATATTTTGATCAAGCATTTTTTGAATTTGATCTCTAACCTCTTGTCTATGGACATACGGGTATCGATAGCTCTTGGTATAGATAGGAATCTCATCGGTAGTTCTGATTACGTGTTTTATTTTATTGGTGAACGTTAAGGGTTCATTTTCCAAATAGAATATGTCTGCATATTGGGAACACAGCTTTTCTAAGTTGATTCTCTCTTCAGGATTGAGATGTTCGGTGCGTAGCCGAGATAAAACTTTATTTGAGCAATCTACATTACTTTGGACGAATGTTTGTTGAATGTGATTAATTTCTGCGGAAATTGGTTCGTTCAATGTAAGTATGATGTCATCATTCGTCGGGTTTGTTACTTCAATTACACCGAATTGGTTGGATACCTTAGTTAAGCAAGGATTAATTTTACAACTCGAAACAACTTGTTCGTCTATGAAAGCCTCACCGTCATGGACATCTACAGGAATATTAACGAGCTTTGATGAATTAGCGGGAATTATTTCCTCAAATAAATTTTTGTTGCAGGAATCATGTATTCGGATGGGGACTGTGGATGTTTCGGTCTTCAATATGTTATTTTTTAAATCAATCTTTGCTTTCCATTTTGACAACAGATCAAGGCCAATAAGACCATCAAAGTGGTTGTGAAATTTATAGACGAATAGTTTTATGTCTTGAGTGTCTTTGAATTCAGGAAAACACGGTATTGTCAGAGAATACCTATTTACTGTCGTTGCATGTACATTGGTCACCTCAAAAGGATCAAATGACAGCGGGAAATCCGGAAAGTAAGTTTGAACTGCGTCGGGGCTTATGAAGGATCTATTAGCCCCGGTATCAATTAAAAACTTTAGAGGGGGGTTTGAGATGTTAATAAATGGCAACTGCCGCTGTGCTTGCAGATTTAGTTCTATTTTAACTTTTTGGATTAGCTTTATGGGTATGTGAGTATGTTATAAAGCAGTCTGGAAGAACGCGTTTAGTAACGTTCGGTAGTAAAAACGTGTTTTTTTTTTCTGGGAGTGTGTTTATGTGCTTTAACATTATGAAGAGTGACACCACCGTGAAATTGAATGATATAACTAACTAATCAGATGACTACCCATTATGACTTGCGAAAAAATACCTTACAACAATTACAATTTCCTTCAGCTTCTTCTTATTATGTCTCTCTGGCAACAGTGGCAACATCAACGAACTTTCACAATTATTATATGTATGGATTTTTGACAGTCATTAAGTATTAAGTTAAGATAAGTTAAAAATAGATATAATTGAAAAAGCTAATTGCATTATATTACTTCGTAAAGATAGGCCCAACGCGCAACGCGCACGAGTACTTCGTCCAATGCGGTGGCCCGATACTGGAAATCGCGGGCCAACGTGCCTTAGTCTGTGGTAGGACGCCGTACCGTTCAGCTGTCACAGTGTGTCAGAGCCGACTGTCTCAAAATGGCCAGTTGCGCTGTAAAAGGCTGCAAAAACCATGATAAAAAAGTGAAAAGGAAACATGGGATATCGTATCATCGGTAACTAAGTTTTTATCGCTTAGCAACACATTTTCAAAATAATTGTTTTATTACCAAGCGCCATTACGTTTAGTTACATCGCAACCGCTAGTCAATCGAAGTAACCTTGTAAGGACGTCATTTTTATACTGGTGTATGAACCATTGACTATGGACATTGTTTGATAATACCTACAGTGTGTAAGTCTATTACGGGCGAATCTCTTAACGGTGGTTAGTATAGGACAAAGTAAAGGTAATTAGATAACATTTACTTAAAGTTGAAACAATAATTTTGTCCATACAAAATAATTCAGCCCGCAATGTAATGCCAGCACACTCACGTTAAACGCTCGTTGACAGTTGCTAATGAACATTTGACATTTCGGTCCCGCAACCATGTTTACAGTACATTGCTGTTGAGAAATTTAAAAAATAATAATTATGGGGTCGTAATGACCTGCAACTTAAAAAAACCTTTTACTTCATGATTACACTAATGAATATTATGTCCGATTTAATTTATCGCCCGTATTAGACTTACACACTGTATACAGCTAAACATTTGATTGTTAATGTTTCTTATATTTTATCATAATAATAAAACGGTGACCTCTAAAACGGTACTTTGGTTTCGAATTGCTACGTTTTTTTAGTAACTTGTATGGGTCCAATCTTGCAATAAATTTTAAACTAGTTATCCCCAGTTAACCGACATGACGCATGTACGCCTTGTATCATGGCAAAATAAGGCTGGATATAACATTAGAATTTAACACCAATTTATACCCTTTTTACACAAATAAACATTTCATTTCATTTCATTTCATTTCATGAATTGTTAAATACTTAGGTACATTATACTATACATACTTACCTAAATGGTGATGTTTGGTGACTTCGGATTATTACTATACCCTGACTAGAAGAAGCTAGCTAGAAGATGACCGTAAGATCAACTACAGTAGGATTTTCCTCAGATCACATAATTAGTATTACAGGTACAATCCAACCTGAGTGGAGTAATTTTTTTTAAATTAGATACAGATTTTTTTCAACAATATTATTTATTTCAACACTATTTGGCTCTATCATTTGTGATGTAATTATACACACATAAGCTTAGGCTTTTGTGGCCTAAGTCACTAAAGTGTGCCCGTGGGGTTTTCTATCATTTGGAGACAGTAGGCATTTTTGTATCCTCTACCGCATCCCTGACAAAATTTCATGACGAACCGTTCTGTAGTTGAGCCGTAAAAGTATATAAATATACAAACTCAATTTCAGATTTATAAATATTTATTTATTACTTAGGTACCGCTATCTCTATGTAAACATCAGTGCATCAACCACTGCCAGCCACATTAATAATTGAGAATAGTCCCCCTTGCAAGGTTACTCCGGCCACCCAAACGAATAGTCCGTGCGGTCCGCCACGTGGTACGCAGTCCGTACAACAGATGGCGCCACTCTTTTCCATAAGGGACAGACAGTCAAGCAAATTGTTCGGACATACTTTCAATATCATTGGCTAATTGATAATAATGTTTTTTTCTGTTCACAGTTATCCGCTATCAAGACAAACGATGCTACCTATTTTAATTTAAATACTAGTAGGTACATATTTGTATAAGTATTTCAATAAAAGAGTAAATAATAATAATTACACCACCTTTTGACACTCGTGAGCTCACACCGGTGCTGGTCCAGGCCGTCTTTACGGCGGTATTTTCAGGGGGCATCTAATGAGCGGCTAGTCACCGCCTGCCTGGCCTGCCTCGATTATTAAGTGGATAGTATTGTTACGGCAGGTGTCGTCCGGACTTCCTCGCAATAGCCCAATTTTATTGTCCACCCAAATCTCATCACCATAATATACCCAACTCTCTACCGTTTATGTTGCGGTTATTTTGCGTTCGGCAAGTTTATTATTTGTCTTTAATGTATTGTTTTTCTTTTATATTATCATTATTATTAAATTATTATTATTTTGTGCGAGTGTAAAATATGTGTTACGCTGAGATGGAACCGTTTCTTGGCAATGCTGTCTACAATTTTTTTTTTATGGGCGTGTATGTGTTGTTGTCATGAATAAATGTAAATGACGACCGCTTTAGCCTAGTTGGTAGTGACCCTGCCTGCGAAGCTAGAGGTCCTGGGTTCGAATCCCGGTAAGGGCATTTATTTGTGTGATGAGCACGAATATTTGTTCCTGAGTCATGGATGTTTTCTATGTATTTAAGTATGTATTTATCTATATAAGTATGTTTATCGTCGTCTAGCACCCATAGTACAAGCTTTGCTTAGTTTGGGGCTAGGTCGATTTGTGTAAGATTGTCCGCAAATATTTATTTATTTATTTTTATTTATTTATGTTATTCTATTATATTCTATTCTACCGCCCCACAATAGCTCCAACGCCTGTTGGGACCGGTTCACTGATATCTACCGATGTACCCGTGGGTGCTAGCCGGCGTACCTACTACTTGACATTAAACTTCATCTCCAAATGTCCTCTAAGTGTTTATTTATTTATTTATTTATTTATTTATTTATTTATTTAAGGATAGTGCTTATTATTACTCTTTAATTAAGTAGTATTATATGACCACTGAGTTTAAAATAACAATATGGACATTATCATAATATGAATTACAAATCAAGTCGGAATACAATGGTGAAATAAATGACAATGGTGAATGATAAAATTAAAATACGTAAAAATAAATAAAAGTAATACTACGAGTACATCCCGCTCTGCGTCAAGCCCGAACCAAAGGTCCCCAAAATGCTAGCGGCATTGCCTCGCTGAACAGCAATGGAGACCTGTTGGACGAGCCATGACCCAGAGCGGGGGTCAAGGCCCCTGTCCCTTAATCGTCTGCCTAACTCCTTGCACAGCCCGAGAGCCTCACTGCCCCAGGGCCCAGCTGTCTCCACAGCAACCGGAACGAAATCATAAGTCGGTTCCAAGGCAGAGTACTTTGCGTGTTTGAGCTTGGCGGCATTTTCGGCCGCCGAACCAGCTGACTTAATTGTGTGCTTTAGATGGGACGCTGCAAAAGTGCTAACACAAGTTGCATCCCATAGGAGGCACCGCCCTCTCTGCCAGGGAACCAACGTCAACCCGTCTGGTCTTTTTCCGTCAGTCCGAGACAGACCCGGGGGCTCCAGGATGCACGGTACGTTGGCGGACACCATAGCCCGACGCACGATCTCATTGATAGAATGGTGTCTAGGGAACCGACCCGCACATCTTTTGCAGCTTAGCCCGTGGTGGCCATTCTCCTCCACCATTGTCCCACAAACGCATCGGTGCGCTTCGCATACCTTGCTCCCCAGCCTTAAAGCAACTGCTATCCTCAGGGAGTCGTTGTCGAGCAAAGTGCCGAGTTGAGGGGAAGGCAAGGCATGCAGCCACGCACCGGATTCGGGCTTTGTGAGAGCCTTGAGACGTGCTAGGTCAGTCCCCGAGGCATCACTCAACAAATGAGAAAACGTTTGCTGACATAGAATATCGTCCCATCCTCTTTGGACCGTTAAGCTATCCGGATGATCATTGGACGGACATAGTGTCGCCCACTTAGCCAGGGCCTCGGTTACGAATGGAACTCGAATGCTGCTGCCATCAAATGATAATATTCGAGCAACAAGATCCGACGAACCATGTGCCGACGCTAAAAAGGCTACCAGACCTATGTCCTGGACCCGACGCACGCCCAAGCCACCGTAACGAACTGGCAGAGCCGCCTGACACCATTGTTTGTCGTCTAAACTCACATTGAGTATTGACTCTAAACAAGATTTAATAGTGTCATCGAATGATTTCAAATCCGTGTCATAAAGCCAAGTTGGAGACGTCCGTAACATATACACCATGCGAGGCAGAGCAAAGCAGTTTCGCAGCAAGATAAGGGAAACATGTCCCGACAATTGTGTCAAATGTTCCTGTGCCGCCGAAAGTGCTTGTCTTTTGGCTTGAAGGGCCGAACTAACACCCTCGGTGAAAATTGGAGCACCCAGTAAATTGAAAGAATGTTCGTGTATTTGTCTAATGCCAGGTAAAAGTGACTCTATTTCTGCGAGAGAGTTGGTGTCTAAAAAACTGCAAGTATAAAACTCGCACTTAGACGGGTTTATTTCAAGACCAATTTTCTTCAAGGCAGGTATCAATGTTTTCAAGTCGTTTAAGACCACTTCTGGACTTCCTCCTATAGTGCCATCATCCAGATACCACACGTTAAGGGGCGCCTTTAATCCAGAAATAATCTTTTGGATGCCGAGACAAAACATCAAGGGCCCTAATGGGTCGCCCTGCTGGGCACCAACTTGCGACTGTATTAAACTGCCTGAGAAGAAAAGATTACTTGAGGAGGCGTAACATTGGTAAATGAAAGGGTAAAGAGAAGCAGTTTGCTCTAAGGTTTCGTTGAGAATAGTGTCCCTTTCTAGGCTATTGAAAGCGTTTTTGATATCGATTTTAACGATTATGGTATTGGATGATCTGCGATGTAAAGCAAAAGACCGGGTGGCATGTATTGCCGCCTCACAACCAAGTCTGGTACCGAAGCCCATTTGAATTGGTTGCAGATAGTCAGACATAGCTTCTCTAACAGATTGGCAACAGAGCTTAGCCGTAAGACGACGAAAAAAGCTGCCCACCGCAATTGGTCTAATACCACCATCTTTTTTAGATAAGGCACATAACGAAGCACCATATAGGAACGGTCTCACCTCCAAGTTTAGCATACCTCTCAGTAAAAAATTGCATAATTTTGTGAGTGATTCTAACAATCGGGGACCATTATTTCCTGCGGAGGGTGAAGTCAACTCTTTGAGATGCTGCGGTCGCAGACCATCTAGACCGGATGCAGACCCATTGTAGAAAGACGCAATTGCGTTGGCTACGTCCGAAGTTGTAACAGAAAGGAAAGGGCTTGTTAAACTCGGTTCAGGTGGTAAGATTATTGACCTCGATGGGCTGGGGTGTTTGTCTTTCAAAGCATGTAGTGTAGTTTCATTCACAGGAGCGAGAGTAGCGTCGGAAAGGAGCAAACGAACCGCTCCTCTTAAGTCTCCGTCGTGTACTTTGGCTTCGATGGAACGATATATCGAAGCTTGTTTTATTGGGGACTGTAAAATAGCGAAGTACAAATTAGAGTCATTGATATTATTTTTAACTTTAGTCGTCAACGATTTCTTTTCAGTCTTATCTGGTACCCTCAAGGCTGAAAAAGAGAAAGAGAGTAAAGTAAACCACTTTTCAACACTGTTCGAAAGCAAACAATCCTCAATAACCGTGCATAGCTTACCGGCAGCTAAACATCTGGCACCCTTGGGAATATGAGTCAAAACTCGAATGCTAGACTTTAAAGTTGGTAAGCCGTTTAGACTAACGTTCGCATGTTGCGTTTGGGAAGAAATGTCCGAAGTCCCAAGGAGCGCTGCTCGAGCTAGAGGAATATGATATTGCCATATTTAAGGATTGCCAACGGAGTTCACAATATTACATTTTATGTGGAAACATACACTTACTTATTATCTAATTGTAACCCTAATAATAGGCAACCACATCATGCGTTACAATTTTTGCATTAATGCACTAAACTATCTAGGCTTAACAACTTAAAACTAAATCTAAATCACATCAGTTAGACTATGGTTCGAGGTTCAACAACAGATCCCCGAGTGTTGGATCTATATGTACATACATCACCACGCACACCTTCCAAATGACCGGGTTCACCCCGTGAATTTAAATCGGAGAGTAATAAAAATTTCAATTGATTGAAAAAAACACTTTCCTTTCAAAAATCATCACAATCACTTGGCACATATACATATATATCAAGTCTCTCTGTAGTGAGGCACTGGAACGACGTCTTGTACTAATCTATACCGTGACGACGTGCATTATGCGTGACAGGCCTAAAATTTATAATGTTGTTTTAAATGTTGTACGTGTTGTGTGTATGTGTGTGTGTTATTGTGTTATGTGACGACCGCTTTAGCCTAGTTGGTAGTGACCCTGCCTACGAAGCAAGAGGTCCTCGGTTCGAATCCCGGTAAGGGCAAAAATTTGTGTGATGAACATGAATATTTGTATCTGAGTCATGGATATTTTCTATGTATTTAAGTATTTATATCTATTTATATCTATTATATATATCGTCGTCTAGTAACCATAACACAAGCCTTACTGAGCTTACTATGGGACTAGGTCTATTTGTGTAAGATTGTCCCCTTGTATCGATATTATATTGATATTGAAACAAAATATTAGTATTTCAAATTGCTTTTCAATATAATGTTATTTATCCAACTACATCTTTAAACAAATTTAAATGTTGAGTGTAATTAATTGTATTCATGGCGTATCAGACAATGTCCGTGCATTACGAGCTACGAGCTAGAGGATACGAGCACCAAACAAATCCTTTTCTTTATTCCCATAATTATGTGAAAGTCATTTGTGGGCTTCCTCCTCGGCCCCAGTTAAATGTCACATTTTGCCACAGTACGAGTAAACATCACTCCCTCTGCCTCTCGATCTGACGGTTGATTGGAATTTGTTCTGAATTTTGTTTGATCGTAGCGTTGTTAAAATACTTAAAAGGATTAAATACCGTATTAAAGTCTCTGCCGATGCCGAGTCGTTCGGATTAGGCCCCAACTCTGAGGAATGGCGAAAAGTTTTCATCGCCCACTTTTATCTTATTCCATTTTGTTACGAGCCGAGAATAAAATAAATAAAAAAACCACATACATAAAGACTAGACTAGATTATCTGCCATATAAAAAAAAATCCCGCTCAATCGATTTTTTCAAATCTGCAAATGGTGCTTTATGAGTGCAACTTCCATGAATAAAATTTCAATTAGTAACATTCCGCACGGGTCAACAATCCTAATAGGGTTCCACTTTGTTGTATTATCTGGACTACTCAGGCATAAGCACTTGTTACATATCAGCGGAAAAATAAATTGAAACCGCTCTAGTTCCAGGGTAAGATCAATAGGACTTGTGTTATGGATAGGCATGTGACCAGCCAGCCATCTTCTCGGCGTCCTTTCGAGTAAATTGCAGTGTTTTATCATGATCACGAGCTGCCACCGTGACGCGGCCCCACTGCGGCCAGTATACGAAGTATATATTAGTATACGAAGCGGAAATATAGAGTACTCTTAATCAAAAGCTAACTCGAGCTATCTCGAACTATACGAGAGCGTCTCGCCGAGTGTGGCCACGAAAATTGTCTAGTTAATATTTATTGCAACTTACATTACGTAATTGCAAAATAAAAACAATGATTGTATGCTCTGAATACTTATAAAATAATAGCCCGGCTTTACGGAATGTGCTTTATCATAATAGACAGTATAGCCGATTGTCATAGTTCACGCGCTCCCTTTTGCGTTAGCGCCCATAGCGCCCAGTCGGTGTGAGCGCGTCGCACTGATTCTGTAAATGGTGAGACATTTTAACTGTGATCACAAAAAGTACGTTACGTTTTCTGTGGAGCAAGCTCTCTTTGATGACACTTGTTCTTTGCCGCAGCACCTCGCATTTATTGTAGATAATGAAAACCTGGCTACGCGGAACATAACGCATTCAGCGCCGAACACGGCACACACGCGCCAACGCGTTGAGGGCGGTTTCACTGCAAACGGACATTAAGCTGCCTCGAACTACAACCTGTGTTACATTAGGTATACCAATTCAGTTTCGGTGAGTTAGTATCACCCCACACTACAGTGAATGTGTAATCTCAAATGATATATGCATATTTTTTAACAAATTTCATACTACACATTACCCATGTATCATATGCGGTTCGTCTAATTAAAGAAAAGCACGGCACTGCCTTAGAAACCGCCCTCGAGATTTTATTGTATCAAATATTAATAACGCTCATCGTATAAGGAGTAATAAACAAATAAACAGTGTTCTACTTCAGGTATATGGAGCTGAAGTTGTCTACCTGCTACCTATCTAAAAATATATTCCATTATACAAACTTATAACATACACTAACACAAGAACACAACACTTAGAAGTATATACTAGGTATCACTTAATATATGTAAATAAGACAAAAACAGACATTAACCACCTCAAAGAATGATAAAATATTGACAACATTACCTATTGCTATCCGTCTTTTGCCTAAGCAGCTTCGCGCACCGAGCTACCGTGTCGAACCTAGCACATGACACACTTTGAAATCCAAAAAAATGCGAATTTAATGTCGATTGACGCCTGCACGTAACGCATTGTACATGCGTATTATAAAAAAAGGTATATCTAAATGTCCATTTTTAGATCTAAATAGAAAAAATCACAGGTGGACTGTCCTAACGCGCGTTCGTAACGTTACGTGATTACCCCTCTGGTTAAATGAATGTCACAAAATCTTTTCAATAAGTGCATTTATGACATTATACTCGCTAGTGTAGTGGCCCGCCGTCTATTCCGGATTCTTTTGAGTCGCGCGAGCACTACTCGCTAGTGCTGTCGACACGACTCTACTCGGACACCCGCCTGTAGGGAAATGCCGACGGCTCTAAATATAGCTTTGGTTTGAGGACTTAGGGAGCAAAATCACTTATTTGCTTTCCTATTCGTTTCCTATTTCACGTATAGCATTATCTAGTAATAAGGGTTTATTTTGTTGTCTATGTCACATCCAATTGCAGCATTTTACTGGGTAGGTTATACTTGGTAATTCTCTGAGCACTAAATACTGCTTGCTATTTTAGGTAAATGGTATTGTGTTTCTGCTGATATCAGTCGCTGGGGGACCTGCGGTTTGTTTCATGCTGTCAACTTCTGTCGGTTTCTGCTGCATATTAAATTCAAAGACCTTCTTAGGGTGTTTACAACTATGTAGATCGTGTCGACAAAAACTAAATGCCTCCGCTAAGGAAAACTATTTTCCTAACTCGTGCTCAGGCGGGGCTTGTAACAGCGCGCGCCGGTGGCTCTTCCTTATCTGCAGTAATTAGGTAATTAATCGGCATTAGGCTCAAGCGCCGTCTTGAGCCCTTAATCACAGTTTAAATTGGCTTTTGTGCTCAACATTATGTTGACACGCTCCTTTACTCGACGGAATGATGGAGCACTCATCTAGCGAGTTCAATAGATTACAACAAATGGTGGCTCCAAATCTTTCTAGTATGAGTTAGTTTTCAGCCTTTGCTGTAGACATAGCAATATATTTAAGGCCTTTTAAGGGCAAATTTTGCGCGAAGGGCAGTCTAATAAAACATGCAGGTATTTGACGTAAGAGATTCGCTGAGGTTCTCATTTAAATGGTATCTAATACAGGCATAATACACGAGACTGAAATGGGTGCAATTTTTATCTTCTCAAGATAAATTCAACACTTTTGTCACTTTTATAATAGAATAGAATTTTTGACTTTACATTAAACGTTTAGAATGTCCGAAAAGTTCCCGTGACTCTATCCGTAGACACTGTAGTCTACAGACAGAGCTTAAACAATACGTTTAAAACAACTTTTCAGACATAAACTCCAAAACACTGTACATATTTAGATGTTAACGTTACATAACAAAGTATCGATGTACATGCACCCAAAGGAGACTCGTCGAGTCCAATCATCAATCACGCTGTAAAAAACGTCCTTACGAATCGACACGCAGTTAGTCCTAAGATGAATGGACCTGGAGGGCTATTTACGCTGGTCGCATGCGATCCCAATCGCATTTCAATGTGGTTCGCCCACTCACTTTCGCGCGGTAAGCTGACCATGTGACGAGTGTACAGAATATAGAAAAATCAAGTGAGAACGCTAAACGTAGCTCTCAGATTGACCCGATAGACGCGTGAAAAAAATCTAAAACATATTCCTACAAATGTTACCTTCGCCTTGTTAGATGATCATTCATCAGTTAGACTCAATGATCTTGACCCTTATCTCTTCGCTTATCGTGTTTTCCTTACAAATAATGTTAAGTTTGATAACTTACTACATCATATTCATGTGTAGTTTTTAACCGACTTCAAACAAAAGGAGGAGGTTCTCAATTCGGTTGTATTTTTTTTTCTATGTTTGTTACCTCAGAACTCCGTCATTGATGAGCCGATTCGATTTTTTTTTTCCAGGTGAGTCCCATTTTTTTTTAAATTCAGTTAGATGATGGGATCCATAAGAAATTGAGGGAACTCCTCAATTTTATTAGGCACGCGTGTAGTAATTTTGGTATTTTCTATTATAACTCGTGTACATCCGAAAATCATAAATTTGGTGGCGAGGAATTGATGATGAAGACCACAGATGACTTCTCAAATTCCTCAATTATGTACGTAAAGTACGTCACAGGTTCTGATAAGATTCCGTTGAAATAGGAACTAATGAAGTGCCATTGGTGATGATCTTGGGGAATCGACGGAATTCCTCAAATATTATCGGCCCACATACAGCGATTCGGTTTTTAGGGTTCCGTAGTCAACAAGGAACCCTTATCCACTCGCCACTCTTCTCTTTGGCATAGTGCGATCTGGGGTCCCAGCATATTTGCTGAGTAGACTTGTATGGCCCAAGAGAGCGCGTAGGTGTAAGGCGATGATTCTGGTGCCAAGCATCGGACCGCGGCGTTTCGAGGTAGTTTTAGGTTCGCGGCGTCCAAGTGTTGGTATGATCTCCCTCCACCTTTCCAAGAAGCGTCTAGCGGGTATACCTTTAGGCGCCATCTTAAGGGCTATTTGTTGACGCTTCAAAGATCCCAACCACTAACCCATCCAGCACTTTATTTTATTTTTATTTTTTATAAACATTTTTCAATTTGTGTCCCTCATCCCATTGGGCTTGTGTTACATTATTTAACAAATTTAGTATGTTAATTATTTATCTAATATGTGTAGGTATATATATATGTTTGTATAGGTAGTATGTTGTGTTGCGTTCCGTGGGTCACGTACGGCGCTGTCTGAAAATCAGCACTGTAGGTGTCTGTCTGACACCTCGGCATAATGCTGAGACAGCGACCGATTCACTCCGCGAAGACACACACATTATGTGTCAATTATAATGTATTTTTCTCTGTCTGTCTGTCTGTCTGTCTGTCTGTCTGTCTGTCTGTCCTTCTTCGGCTTAGCTGAGTAACCCTTACAACTGGAATACTGCAATTCGGCGTGGGTATAAACCAATCACGCCGACAAAACACTAGAATAAAATAGTGAAATTTTTTTTTTTACGGTACCTTCCCTACATGTAAATTGGTGATGTATTTTTTTTTCTCATTAAACCTGTAGTGTGGGGTATCGTTGGATAGCTTGTTCAAAAATATTATGGGTTTTCTAAAACTATTTTTCAACTCAGTTATGTGTTTGCCAGATAATGGGATTTAAAGCCCTAATTTTTGTTCGAGTCATGTGTCCCCCCCCCCCTGCCGGCTAAATGGCTACTACCGGGGACGTGAAAAAATTCGTGGCAGTAGTACATATAATGAATTTAAAAGCAAAACTATCACAGTTAAGTAGACATAACTAGTTAACGAGTAGTAGACATAACTAGTTAACTGGTAAGAAATGCACTTAATTTCGGGTGCATATACATTGTCATTGGAATTTGAACTTTTCACGGCACGTTATCTTCAATAGAAAAAACCTTGTCCTTCAGGTGGTTGCTAACCGAAGGTGGTCGCGTAACCGGCGAAACGACCCCATACATTGGTGTGTTATAAAAATTATCATATTTACGATGGTAAGTTATAATAAAAACCCCAAAAGCCCCTTTTAAGTCCGCATTCTGTGACAGACGGGCAACTATAGAACCCTACCCTGCGCATGGCCCGACACGCACTTGGTCGCCTTTTTCTATAGTAATCAACGCATTTGCTATCGGCAATCAGTTCATGTGGTAAATTGTAAAAAAATGTGGAAATATTCTCGCGGCTTGGCGGAGTACTAAGTTGAAGTCGGTTAAAACTTTGTTTTTTAAGTAAATTATAAAAGAATAATAGAACTTTACAAATGACTTATTTCATGTTTCCCAAGAGAATCCTATCCAAAGGGAGAGAATTTATATTCGGGGGGTCCTACTATTGAAGCTGGAATATTTCAAATAATTGGTAAACTTTGATATTAGCACTTGCGTTTGTAGTTGGAGTTGTTCTTTTAAGTCAAATGGCCGCACATTTCAGTTTACCCCTGCCGTCGACAATGCCTTAAGGCATTAAGTCCGCCTCTTGTACTTTTGTACCCGTTAACCTCAACCAATAACTCAATTTAGCGCAATCGGTTGAGGTTAAGTGGTTGAAAATTCAGTTCACACTCACAAACGATAAAATAAAAAACGAAAAGGTCGAGTTAAATAAAAACCTTCTAAACAGCGTCTTTTTAGGGTTCCGTAGTCGACTAGGAAGGAACCCTTATAGTTTCGCTTTGTCTGTCCGTCCGTCCGCGGATAATCTCAGTAACCGTTAGCACTTTATCTAAAGTTATTGAGCATTATGTGAATCGTCGTCTCCTTTCCCACCTCAATAGGCATTCCTTGCTCAATCCTCTCCAATCCGGATTCCGTCCCGGGCATAGCACCGTCACCGCTTTGCTTAAGGTCACCGATGACATTCGCTATAATATTGAGTGCAAGAAGCTCACTGTCCTAGTCCTCCTTGACTTTAGCAGTGCCTTCAACACAGTGGACTTTGATATACTTCTTGGCATACTCCACAAACTCAATGTTTCTCAAAGTTCTTTGTCATAGTTTCGTGAGTACCTATTTGGCAGGCGCCAGCGCGTTAGGATCGATGACAAGATGTCCGAATGGTGCAAACTTTCCGCTGGTGTCCCGCAGGTTGGGGTGCTTTCGCCGCTTCTTTTTTCAATCTTTATAAACGGTATTACCGAGTCCCTTAGATCGTCTTATCCTCTGTATGCAGTACACAGATCATCTCAGTATACAGATCTATGCAGCGGCTAGTATTGAGGAGTTTCCATCCCTAATTCATAAAATTAATAGTGATCTGGAATTTATACGGTGTTGGGCGTGCAACTACGGTTTAAAAGTTAATGCGAAGAAATCGCAAGCAATTGATAACAATTACCAACTACCAATAATGGTAGTCCTTACTATATAAGTATAATCTCGGAGATGGTGATTCCAGACGTGCTTTTTGATGGGACTGTCATTCCTTGTACCTCCACCGTCAGGAATCTGGGTATCACCATAGATCAGACACTCTCTTAGTCTCCCCATGTTGCTGAGTGAAGTCAAAAGATATTTGCCTCCGTCCTTAGGGAGTTTGCAGAATTTTCTCCCTTTCCACACTTAGGTGACCCTTGCCCAATCTCTTTTACTTCCTCTTTTAGACTATGGTGACATGGCATTTTTAGATCTCAAAGAGGAACTGCTTGGAAAACTTGAGCAATTACAAAATGTCTGTGTAAGATATATATTTGGCCTGCGCAAATACGACCACATCTCTGAATCTCGTTCTCAGCTCGGCTGGTTACCGATCCGTCGGCGCAGAGACGTGCACATCCTCTCCTTGCTTTTTATTATTTTAACGTACTCTGCAATCCTGCTTCTCCACATTATTTGTCTGAACGTTTTACTTTTTGCACAGGAGCCCCTTATGCCAGACTCTATCGAATGCCTGTTGAACGTCAAGAAAAGCGGCCGAGCAGTAACATTTTTTTGAAGAGATTATCTTATAGTGCTGTACACTCTATGTACTTGCTCTACAGTCGAGTGTTGTTTTCTGAATCCAAATTGGCGGTCGGGAATAACATGGTCACTATCTAGACAGGGTGACAAACGTTCGAGGATGATCCTTTCCCACAACTTTGATAGAACAGGAGTCAAACTAATGGGTCGGTATGATGAAACTTCATTAGGTGATTTGCCTGGCTTTGGAATCATTATTATTTGGGAGGTTTTCCAGAGTGCGGGTATATGTGACGTTCTCAGTGTTGCGTTGACAAGCATAGTCAAGAAGACAACACACTTCTTGGGGAGCTCTTTCAGTACCCGAGGGGTGATTAGTTCGAATCCAGGAGCCTTATTAGGGTTTATTTTGGCTATTTGCCTAGCTAATGCTTGAGGAGTAGTCGGGCGCAGAGGCAAGCATAGCTGTAAGTCTTGCTTTAGGATCTCATCTATTTCTGGATCATTAGGGGAGGGGTATAACTTTCGTTCGGTTTGAAAACACTTGAAAGGTGGATGGCGAAGGTTTCAGATTTTTCCTGGTCTGATCTAGCCCATGTGTTACCTGATCTGATGGGAGGGGAGCTCAGTTGAGGCTGTGTAAGGTTTTTTGTTGCTTTCCAGAGGTCGTAGGTTCCGTGTCCATTAGGAGACATCTTTTCCAGACGATTATTTACAGATTCGTTGACTTTGTCAGCAAGAAGATCTTTGAGTTAATTATGAGTTCCTTTCATAGCTCGTTTACGTCTTGTTAGCTTGTTATCTATTATCAGCGTTTCTGTGGGATGTCTACCAAACTCTGCGAAGACGACGTTTCTCGGCTATTTCCTTCTTGACTTCGATGGGTAATAAGGTACAGTGACGAGATCCTTTCAAATCGGGTGTACTTAGCCAGGCCGCCACCTGAATCAGATTTGTAATGTGCAGGCATGCGTCATCCACTTCGTCCTTCGTTTTCAGTGGCAGTGTAAGGTCAACTTTCGACTCGAGGTATTCGCGGAAGAAATGCCAGTCAGTTTTAGAGTTGAGAAGATTATCGGTGAAGATTTCTCGTGGCAAAACCATTGGGCTTAAAATAAGTATGACCGGTCGGAAGACCCATCAAGGTTTGATTTAATAATAGTGTTTTGTTTGCTAAGATACCTTTCGTGATGAAAAAGTCCAGTAGGCCAGGTGTTTTGTGGTTATCTGTTGGCCAGTATGTTGGCTCCCCTGTTGATATAGGGAGTAACTTGTTAAAATCGATGCTCTTTTTTAGTTCTCGACCTCTGGTTACTGTCAGTCTTGATCCCCAGTTGGAATGTTTGGCGTTCCAGTCGCCCCCAGCTATGAATCGATTGCCAAGTGATAAGAAAAAATCTGTGAACTTTTCCTCTTTTATGATGTGGCGCGGCGGGCAGTATATTGCGGAGATGTCGAGAGGGCCGTATCGATCTTCTACTCTAACAGTCGTGGCTTGTATGTGAGGGGTCGCAAATGACTCCAACAAGTAGTGCTTTATGCTATTCTTAATTATCAATGCGGTGCCGGCATGGGCTCCACCGTCTGGGTGGAAGGTAAAATACACAGAAAAGCCTTGAATGCATATTCGGCTTCTTGACGTAGTGTGGGATTCTGAAATAAGGCAAACGTCAAGCTTGTTAGAAATGATAAACATCTCTAGTTCATTTTTATTTGGCGCAAGGCCATTGATGTTCCATGTGGCAATGTGTTGGGAAGTCATTTTGCAAGTTTAGAGACGAGCGTTGTGATGAGGCCCACCAGAGAGCCTATTTGTTGAATGAGTAAGTCTATTTTCTCGCTTTGTTTAATAAGGATTTCTTCCAGTTTGTGGTTGACTTGTGGGTTGGCCTGGTTTGCCGTGCCATTAGCAACTTCAGCGTTTGACATTTGGTGAGTGATGTTTTCGTTTTCTTTTGCGGTAATCGGGTGGGGAGGAGCAGTTGGGCTAAATGTTTGGGCAGGAGGTCTTTCTCTGGGGATAGAAGTTTTGTTACCCATTACCTGCTGACCAATTCTATCCACGCTGCAATATTCCGCTCAGTATTCAACAGTAATACTGTATTTTGATTTATAGCATACTTATTCATAGGGTCATGAACACAATGTTTAGCACATTCATTATTTTTCCACTAACGCGATACGCTGGCCACATGTTCATTCCATTAGGTACGTGTACGCCGGCGCGAGATTGTTCCCCATCGAGCAGTTAGTGAGTTAACTCGACCGCCGGCCCGGATACCAGTGATTGTCTTATAGACGAACCCAAAATTGTATTAGCCGTTAAAAGCCTATTGATTGAATTCCGAGGCCGATGCGAGCGCTTTGTTTCCAGTGGGATGGACTAAAGGCAGCTTCCCTTTTAAAAGCCTCGAAAACTAAACTTGTCACTCACGTGCTGTCGTGATGTTAGTTTCAATGTACTGCAACAAAATGCAGCATGCAGGGTTTGTCAAGATCAGGAGACGGAAGAAACAACTTTATTGTTGTGTGATATTAGTAACACTTTCACAAAAGTATATTTTCCTGACAATTTGTTGTTTCCGTAAGTGTTAAAAGGAGATAGAATTCCATAAAACGTCTGCTACGCACAGATATAAGACTTCAATGCGAGTTTTACTGCACGCTGCGCGTACGGGAAAACTCGCATTGTGGCCGGTGAAGACGTAAAATTTTGTACTCAACACGTGCGGTAATTCGTAAAGACCCAGAGCGCATATTTAATTATTTATGTCCCACACCTTCGGTTCGGGCTACAAACACCTGCGATCTGGGGCATTCACGAATTCACCGCCCTAGTTACGTAATGTACTATAACGACTGATTACATTGACGACGAAAAGGATTGTTTTTTTTGTTCAGAAGTATTTTTTCAAAGACTGATATTTCTATTAATACGAATATGTGTCAATTTTATTTCAGTGGCGTGAAGAAAGATATTTTACCCATCAGCGATATGTCGACACGTACGACCGTACGTTACATTAGCCATGTTAGGCAGTATTTTATACGTCGCGTCGCTTATAACCATCTTATAACCATAAATAAAGTATAAGACTTATAACGCTTACTATGCACTAGGCACACACGAGCACAGCAATTAGGTACCTGCTCCTGAATGAGGTGTTTTACATAATTTCGTTGTTCGTCGAGTAACATCAGCCTAATCGATATGGAATTTTACACCTTGAGATTTTACAGCTTAAGATTCAATGTCCTTTGTCATATTGGTTTCCAACCCCAAACTCTGTTCAAAGCGTGGCTTTTAGCATAAATTTCAAACTCTTAAACTTTAATTTCATTCATGAATAAGCCTCTTGAAAACCGTAGACAATACTTTGTAAATTATTACGTTAATTTAACCCTTTGCCCAGGTTATTCGCTTTGTTCTTTTCATGTCCAGGGCCGTGACTCGCGGGTAAGTCCTCTCACATAATATATGAAATGTATAAATAACAACTGTAAAGACCGGAGGGAGCGAGAAGATAGTTAGGTAGACTATCCTCTCGCTCCCTTCTGTCTGTGGTGTGTGGGATAATGCACATGACTCGAACACACACACAGCGACATGTCATCCCGCTTGGTGAGACAGGGCACAGCGACATGTCATCCCACTCGTATTTGGAGCAGCCCAACTGGGGAAGTACCTCCACCTTGCAGAAGACCACAGCCATGATAACACTACTACTTGCTCTGTAGTAGTGTTGTGCTCCTGGAGGTGAGCAAGGTTACCAGAGCTCCCGAGGGTGCGTTGTGTTGAGAGCGAGGGAATTTGATCCTACAGCTGTCAACACGGCGAATCCTCAAACATATCAAGGTTCAGCAACGCCCATGTTACTCCTTTGGCGTTGCATGCGTCTATAGGGTGCGGTGTCCGCTTACCATCAGGCGTACCAGGGCCGTACGCTTGTTTGCCACCGTCGTTGTATAAAAAAAATGACTCCAACATTTTTTTTAAACTGCGAATGCTGTTTGTTACACATGAAATACTCAAGTCTACAAGCCCCCCTAGTACACTAAGTTTTATGTCGGACATAAAGCATTCTTCCCATTCTCGCAAATATGCGAGTGCAAGTGGGACAAATGCTTTACGTCGGACATAAAACCTAGCGTGCTAGGGGGGCAGCACCTTAAAAAAATCTTCTCATTAGAATACGCTCCAACATATTTCCTTTCGCTGCTCGTCCGGGCAATCAAACTCATATCACTCGCTCGCGTCGTATTTGCAAGCAATCTCATTGGCAGGTAATTATGTTTCCTCGCTCGCCCGTAATCGACTCGTAACGATGCTGTTAACACGGGTGATCGTTTATGGGTGAGTAGACTTAGCTGGGGTATTATTTATGATACTATACTGCACAAATTATTATTTAAAACCAGGTTTTAATATAATATAATAATAAATTTATATGTATGTAGAATCAATCAGTGGGAGCAGATAACTGGGCGTTTTCTTGGGCACCGGACATAGCGATAGTTAGTTTAGTTTAGTTTATTAAATCTCATAATCATAACATAAATTTCACATCAAATATAAATAAATATTTGAGGACAATCTTACACAAATCGACCTAGTCCCAAACTAAGCAAAGGTTGTACTATGGATACTAGACGACGATATACATGCTTAAATAGATCTAGACACGCGGCAGCGTGTCAAGCTCAAGTTCAAGCAAAGGAGCTGGCTAGTCAGCGCCGAGTGTAATATTACACGAACCACTTGGTGCCACTTTTGACCCTTCTCTAACGCAAAACCTCTTTAACGTAAACACATAAAACTACGTGTGTTTAATTATATCCATAAGAACATCTAGATGTCCAAATTTCATGAAGCTAGCTCAAACGGTTATAAAGATATGAAGGTCAAAAAGTCGTACATTTTAGCACTGACTGACTGACTGACATATAGTACCTAAAACCTAATCCAGATGACCTAGAAGGATGACATTTGGAATCCAGCTCGGTAGTTGTGATACGCGCTAAACAACCGGCCAACGGTGTGTCGTCGGCGGCGCGGGGCACTGCACTCAATATACGAATACACTGCCTAATTTTCTTTACAAAAATAATGATATCCCACCAAAAACATAAATGTAAAAAAGGAGAGCCAAGTTCAATACAAAAATTATGCTTGGCTGTGGGCTTCGCCGCAAAAAGAATGGAGATCTAAATGAGTGCCAAGTTATATGCTAAATCCAAATATTCTTTACGTTATTGGATACCTATAACAATTGCTGTCATTTAAAATGTGAGATCTTAAAGTAGATTAGATTTAACTTGGCCAGTTTTTATCAGAATTAAAATATATATAATATGTTGAATAACTTTATAAAACGACTGATGTAATGAAAACTGGCCAAGTCAAATCTAACCTACTTCAAGATCTCACATTTTTAAATGGTACAGCAATTGTTATAGGTATCCAATAATGCAATAGTACATTACGTAACTAGGGCGGTGAATTCGTAAATGCCCCGGATCGCATGTGTTTGTGGCCCGAACCGAAGGTGAGGGCCATAAATATGCGCTCTGGGGCTTTACGAATTACCGCCCGTGTTGAGTACAAAAATTCACGAGAATCGGTTGAGACAGACACCGGACACCGGACGTACGAACGATTTTCAGCCCCGGCTGTAGCATAGAACTTCGTACGGTCGTTCGCTCGTTCGATAAGTCAAACTAAAAGCCTTATGAAAAACTGACTGGTTCTTCTAAAAGTACCTAATCCACACCCACACCAAATGAAGCAGGTTGTCATAAAAATGAATTCTTAACATTATGCCTAACACGTCGGCAATTCTCAAAAGCATCCAGGCCATCCATCCAACGGTTCATCGTCCGCGGACCAGTACTTGTGACCCGCGACAACGCACATTTATTGCGGATGTAGGAGTGAGCGTAACGCCTTGGCCACGACTTTGGTCTTAAGCGACCTGCGGTGCGACCGGCGGGGCGGAATTTAGAGCGGGGCGGCGTGCAGGCCACGTACTCCGCAGTAGCCGCGGCGGCTTCGAGCGGATGGGACGTACTCGGGTGACTCAAAATGTCTTTGTCGAAAGTGGCCCTTCAGTGCCTCGAAAGCAGCTCCTAATGTAACCTCGTAATAATCGATCATCAGCAAGTGCAATCGTCATTCGTGATCAGTACAAAAATTATTTCGTAAGCAATTCAATTTAATATCATTAATAAACTTACTTACCACTAAAACCAGGAAAAATGTCTTATATTTCACCCCACAGCCTTTTTGCTACATGCCACAACCTATGTTGAGGATGCTTCGGCATATGTATATTATGTTTAATATTTCAGAAATAAACTTTTCTGTGTCTATGGACAATGTGGACATCGCGCGCGGATAATTCAATAAACTTTGTTCCTAATATTCCTCCCGATCCGTGCCGCCGCTAAGACCGGTCGCACCGCTCTGAGTCGTGGCCGCGCGTTCGCGCGCCTTGTTTTTGTTCTTTCCGCCTGCCGCCCCGCTGCCCGCAGTCGCCGGTCGCTCGAGTAAATCCGCGCGCTTGGTCGCCGGTGCGGAAGTTCGTGGCATCTCTTCTTTTCCGCGCTGTTTTTGTATTATGTGCGATCCGCTAGTCGCCGCCGCCGAAGCAGGTCGCGCAAAGTCGTGGCCAGGCGGTAACTGGGGCTGACGCCTTGGCCACGACTTTGGTCTTAAGCGACCTGCGGTGCGACCGGCCGGGCGGAATTTAGAGCGGGGCGGCGAGCAGGCCACGTACTCCGCAGTAGCCGCGGCGACTTCGAGCGGATGGGACGTACTCGGGTGACTCAAAATGTCTTTGTCGAAAGTGGCCCTTCAGTGCTCGGCTCGGTTTACTCGTATCTATAGTAAATGTCAGTTTTCTGTCTAACAAATAGGTACCTATTTGGAACTTGGTATGAATACTATGAATGTCAAATCAAAACATATTTAAAAAGAAGCGGGTTGTATCGGAGGTACAACCGTTAATTTTAAGTGGATACTTCTCTGATGGCTATGGAACCCTGTGTGCTGTGTGCTCATCAAAATGACGGTCATTTCAGCATTATTTTCATGTCCGCCACAGAAACTAAATAACATTGTGTGATTAACAACAACTAATGGCAAATAAGGAAAGATTAAAACATGTAACAAACAATTATTTGAAATCAGATTAGGCTTCTCTATAAAAAGTTATTCAGGAAGTCACGTGATACATTTTGAACTGTACCCTTATACAAGAACGCGACCAAAGAAATATCCACTTCAAAAAATATTCCATCGTTCCATCCATCAACTGCTCAAATAAATCATAGCCAACAGAGAATTATCCACTTGAAAAACTTAATTAACGGTTGTAATTCCGACACAAGACACAACCCGCTTCTTTTTATTTATTTATTTAAACTTTATTGCTTAGTAGCATATTACATATACAAAAGGCGAATTTGATGCCGTGTAAGGGATTCCCTACCAGTCAACCTTTAGTCGAAACATAAAATAATCATAGCTGGAATAATGTAATTGAAAACGAACAACAAATTTGGAAACGAACAACAAAGGTGACTTGCATACTGCACTGTAGCTACTGTGGCGACCACATCCATTACTGCGAAAAACACCTGGCATTCATATTCAAAGTACACACATAGCTAGGCCGGCTGCTGACGAATAACAACTAGACCGCAATTATAACTGGACATGTGGCATAGGTACCTCTGCTAGTTTGAATCCTTTAGAAGGTAGTATTATATGTTATTAGTATTTACGTCGCATAAAGCGGTTGGTCGCTCAAAACGGTGTCTTAGTACACGGGTGTAGTTTATTCGAAAACCAAACATTGGGTCCTTTCTACGTAGCTACGGAGTCGTAGTGCACGGATTCCACTGTATTTTATTAGTCTTAAATCTTGTTTGGGAGTGCAAAATCTCAGCAGAGCATCAGATTGCAATTGAATTGTCATGTGAAGAGCTATAACCGAATTGGGATTCTAACAGATATTTTTGCAATACGTTATTGTATAAAACACGTCAAGAAAAGAAATGTGTTGTAATCAACCCTGCCCGCTGCAGCAGTATGTTTCGTTACAAACGAAAGCCGCAGTTTCACTCGACAGCCGAAAATCACAACGCAGACTGATAGAAATAAAACAAGCAACATGCGCATTTGTACTTTATTTATAAAGGATTATTTGGTATTGGAACGTTGTTTCAATTCACGAACATTGATTGATATATTTTTTATCAATGAAAAGATCGCACTAGGTGAGAGGTAGACCCCGATTAACCTGGATGGCAGTAGGGAGAAAAGACATGGAAGCGGGAAATTAAAGACCAGAGAGGACCCAGGACCGACGGCCTGGCGACGCACCATTAGCAGGGCCGACCCCAAAGTAAATGGGAAGGAGCTAGGCAAAAGAAGAATGAAACGATAGCACTTCGTTTATATGGTTCATATATTTATTTATAAAATAAATAATTCAAAATGTACCATCGCGCAGCCAAGCCTCTGTCAGAAAAACAAAAACTTCAGCTGGCATCGAACCCATACCCAACGAAATTAAAAGATGCGCAGCTTTAAGAGGGAGGGAGGAAGGCATTCGTTTCTAGGGCCATCACAGGTCACTCTCAAGTTAATAACGGGTCGGTAAACCGTTCATAACTCCTCCGGAATAACCGGCTACGGTATTCGGTTTCGATCATACAGTCCGTATAGTCACCGTCATGGTATTGAAAATCATTCGAATTGTTTCTGTTTGAAAGTCACACGCCTGAGCCACTCGGCTACAAAATAGGTACGAGATAATGTTAACATCGCCGTTTGCGCTGATCTTAGAGTAAAAGTCTCATAGAGAAGCCATACGCGTGCCACTGTAAGAGAAGGAATGCCTCCAATGCAGCTACACTGAGAACTTGTTTCAACCTTTAAGCCTTTAACCCATTAGGGTTCCGTACCAAAAAAGGTAAAAATAAAGGAACCCTAATTATGGTGCGACTCCGTCCGTCTGTCTGTCTGTCACAAAGTGAAATATCTAACGAACTACTTAGGGTATCCATTTGAAATTAGGAATGATTTTAAATAAGAAGAAGAAGAGTTTTATCCACGTGCATTGAAAAATGAAAAATTTAAATATTTTAAATAATTTTCTATAAAAAAATACGAAAATACGAAAAAAAAACAACTATTAGGTCAAGTAGGGTATCATATGAAAGGGCTTGTAGTGGAAGCCCCACAAGCCCAATTTCATACGAAGGTTTTCTTACTACGTATCATTTTATGATTAATATGTACCGTATCTGCAGTACAGTTCCATAAGTCACGTAAAATAGGTATTGAAGTAGAACTGTGTCACTTGGTAATATTGAAAAATTATAAAAAAATACTTAATGCAATTATTTTCAAAATTGATTTTTTGAGGTTAGATATGAGGATATCACGTATCATTTTTGGTAAATTGAATTTTAAAAAAATCAGCCATATCGTGTTTAGAATCGCCTTGAAAAGCCCTTTCATATAATACTACGCACGATAGGGTTCTGAAAAAAAAAAACCATACAAAAGGAAAAATGGCACTCCCCCCCAAAGAGAATTTTTTTTTAGGAACTGCGGGTCAAAATTTCGATTTGCGGTTTTTTTTAAGCGTAGGGCTACCACTTTTTGAAACAGTTTTTTTTTCTACATTGGTAAAATTTTGATCTATGAAGGAAAATATACCCCCCCCCCCCCCCCTTATCTCCGAAGTCATCCAAGCAAAGATGAACATAAATATTACTGGAAAAGTATTTTTTTCTGTATCTAGCATATTTTTTGTTTTATATTCAAAAAATATTTCCTATTTAAGTTTGCAATTTAATCAACTTTATGAGTATTTTTTAGTTTTGAAATTCATATAAGACTATAATAGAAGTACCCTCTTTCAAATAAAAAAATAATAATCGAGATCGGTTCACGTAATAAACAATAATCTCTAAAACACCAGCATAACATACTAAGCTGATCGCCCTTGCACGTTAGTCCCAAATGGGGCCGATAGATGGCGCTGACCCCATTCCTACTTCGCGCTGTTAAGATTTTTCTAGAATGAAGGGGGTTGGGACAGGTATATTTCAATAGCAGGTCAAAAAAAAGATCGCGATTCAATTCTCTTGGTAGTTCAATGGTCTTGGTGTAAAAGTAATTCGTTGTTTGAAATTGAATTCTGTTGTGTTGGGATAAAATAAGTTATTTAACAAATATTGGGATATTTACTTTCATTTACATTACCTTGAGTTAATTGTTCGTTTGTACGGAACCCTCGGTGCGCGAGTCAGACTCGCATTTGACCGGTTTTTTTTTTCTTAATACTACGTATTACGTACTACGAGTAGCCTGTGAAACTCCACGTCCATACTTAAAGGTTAAAATAGCTGACGGCTTACTATGCCCAACATACTTAATTTGGGCGGGTACCTAACTGTTTGTTTGCCCCAAACATCAAATAGTTTGACGCAAACAAAAAGGCTAAGATATGTCTCTCTCTATCACACTTATTCAGATTTGTATAAGATGATCTCGCTCGATAGTGGCATTATTAAGTATGGTGAGTCTGGTTAGTCTGAAGCGCTGACTGATGAGATGACAAACTCGCGTCGATGCGATCCGTCGTAAAGAAAGTTGGGGGCACGGCGTCGGCTCAAGTTTTTTAATAAGACACGTGCCTCAAACTTCCCTGCCAGCAGCGACATTCAACATTGTTCGTGGCTGCCTTTGATATCGACAATCTTGTGACCTCGTGAGGCCCCTTTTCACTCCCCTGCCTCCTAGTTGACCGACAAGATGAGCTTGGACTCATTTTGACTTCTTTATTCAAGGGAACACAAAACAAATACTTATCACTACAACATAGAATTGTCATCATCAAGTACGACTGACTGTCTGACGCATCTCCTTTTTAAGGCTAAGTGGCTAGTGGTGGGTCAAGTTTAGGTCAACGGTTACATGTTCTGGCATCAGTCAGTCTTAAAAAAGAGCCTTTCACTGGACTTTTACATGACGGTGAATGTACGTTAATTTTACTTTTCTTATCAGTATTATACATTATTATTCGTTGAACTTATAGATGCTATAGTTTACGAACGAGTTTTAGATTTTTCTCAAAAATGGCCCGTAAAGTGAACATACCTCGCTACATATTGGAAGATAAAGTGTACTTATAGGTAGTTATACTTAGGTCAGATCTAAATTAAAAAGTAAAAAACATTGCAAGCCGCCTGAAATGTTATATATAAATTCCTATTTTTCGAGTATCAATTTTTTTTTAAAGTAGAAACTGGCATATAAACGGCGGCACAGCTCGTATTCAGCCAATTCAACTCGTATTTTTCTGTTGCAAAGACGACGTTTTTGTATGTCTCAAATAGTTTGCGTCTTTTTTTGTGGAAAAATACACTTGCGATTCTGGTTAAAAAAAACGGCAGGTATTCGTAAATATTTTCACGTTGTGCAACGATATTTAAAAATTATATAAATTTTAAAAAAATTGTACCCCCTTTTTTGAGAAAAACACTATATTAGCCTCAGCCGGAATGGCAATTGCCAGAGAGTTTGATAGATAAACCTACCGTAATGACAAAGCAGAATAGTTAGTTCAATCGCAAAGCGACATAAGTCTAGCTAGCATGATCGTACTTATGTCGGACGTAATGGTCCCTTATTATAAGGTACAGCATTTAACTCAGTCCTCGCCTACGCCACAGTATAGAAGAATAATACTGTGCCTACGCGTGCCTACGCGGCGCGCGGGTGCGTGAGGCGAAGCCCGGCGCCCGCAGGCCGCGCGCGCACAGTTATCGGCCTACCCCACGCAGGTGAGGACTGAGTTAAGCGGTCTACACATAGCAAGTCCCGAATAGTGAGAGGGACAGCATGCTGGTAGATAGCCTCCCTTATGTCACTTCGCCTTGGATACATTGCCTACAGGAAAGGTTGAATGCAGTGCTTTGACACAATTGTCTACCTACAGGAAAGATTGTATGCCGGGTTTTGACACAATTGCCTACAGGAAAGGTTGAATGCCGTACTACACGCGTTCTGTAAGTTACACGGTTGCCTGGGTAGACACCCTAATATACTTCATTACCTACGCTTCATTATCAAATTCACAAAATCGTCTCCGTGTTTAGAATGCGAGATGTTTAATTGCATTCCGTATTTAAACGCCGCTTGTGTATGAACATAAAAGTAATGATGGTGAATACTACCGTTGAAGATGTGGAAAACTAATAGACACGATGCAAGATATTTATTTGTGGCAGCATCATGGAATCCAGCCATGAAAATTAAATTTTGATGTCTTATAGTTTCATTTATTTATTTAATTGCATGTCTGGGAAAAGCACTATACATACCTCGGCGTAAAAACGGGTTGCCAGCCTCATAACTATCGTCTATACGTACTCGGCCAGCCACACCTCTTTAGTACTATTATTTGACTTCTAAACTTTTCATAAAATTATTGTATCGATTATGATGTATTGTAAATATCGGCCATGAAGTGGACAATTATGAGTTTTTTAAATGCTATCTGAACTAGGAAACATAAATTAATTTTCGTATTGATGTAGAGATTATGTTACGACTGTATTTATATTTATTTTTTGTCGGAAGCCAAAATATGACATTCAAATAAAAAATAAATCATTGGTCTTAGCTTTATTGTCAAACTAAAGGATTTTTAAAATCTAATAAAATTTACGGTGTTTTGCCTGGTGTAAAATCTCATACAAGAAATTAGCAAATGCCTATGAATATAACTTCTGAAATTTACATACCCATCGACATTTGTCAGAGTTGCATCGCGTTTTCTCCTGCGCGGAAGACATAAACGTGTTTCTGCATTTATTTATTTAAAATAATTACACAGCATAACAGTTAAAAACTAATTCACTGTGAATTACAAATTATATATACAATTATACCCTGCATTTTAATACACGACAGAAGAATTACGTCTATCCATCATCTTACAGTACCTTAAGCATTCGCGATACACAGTTCCCAACTACTTCCAAAGACGTCCACATATGTACCTATATGTTATTTTCACATCAAATAGCTTCCTCCTTCAGCAAAAGAACATCACAGCAGAAATGTCGACAAAGTAAGGCCTCACAAATTCGGCATCGTCCCCCGCATCTGCTCGCGCGTTATAAATCAGTATGAGTAACGGTGTCAACGCGGCGGTGGGTTTATAGCCGCTGATAATTATCGCGCGGTTATAATATGTGTGCACTACGTAACTTTCAACCTTGAGACATTGCGGGTAAATTCACCTTACCTACCTATGTAACACTTGATGGACGTCTGTTTTAATTACTCCCGTCGCTTGATTTCACGGTCAGCTAAAGTAGTGTCTGAACAAGGGCTGGAAACATTAAAATGGGAACAATACTTATGTTGTAAGTGTTGGAATGATCTCCCTCCACCTATCCAAGGAGCGTCTAGCGGGTATTCCTGTAGGCGCCAGCTTAAGGGCTATTTGTTGACGCTCCAAAGATCCCAACACTAACCCATCCAGCATTTTATTTTATTTTTATTTTTTATAAACATCCCAACCGTTTCGCGTTTTTCAATTTGTGTCCCTCATCTCATCCCATTGGGCTTGTGTTACATATTTAAGAAATTTAGTATATTAATTATTTATATATTATGTGTAGGTATATATATATGTTTGTATAGGTAGTATGTTGTGTTGCGTTCCGTGGGTCACGTACGGCGCTGTCTGAAAATCAGCGCTGTAGGTGTCTGTCTGACACCTCGGCATAATGCTGAGACAGCGACCGATTCACTCCGCGAAGACACACACATTATGTATCAATTATAATGTATTTTTGTCTCTGTGTGTCTTTTGTGTAGTGAATAAATGTCTTCTTTCTTTCTTTCTTTCTTATGTGATAATATTGGACAAGTGCAAAACCACCCTCAAATACGTAGAAAACCTCCAACATTCTGAAACAAATATTCACTTTACCGGTAATTACATTCGCAAGCCTATTCAATCGCAAGACAGGGTCAAGCTATTTAGAACTATCGTAGCTCGAAATAAGATTGGGGCTTGCAAACCCAACCCAACCCTGAAACTGTTGAGGTGGCTGCGATCACACAATCGCACCGAACTCAGCACAAGTACGCGAACTTGTGCCGGCAAACATCGCGCCCACGGGATCACGTCACAGCGGATGCAGTAACAGAGGGTCTACTGGATTTTTTCCTAGCCCATACTTCGTGAAGAGAACGGTACTTGACTCAAATTCTATTTTTGTTCCAAATTAGAAGGACAAAAACACCACTCTGGGATACTGCCATGAGTTTCATATAGATATTCTATTTTAATTCTAACAGAGAGATCATACATCTGTGTAGTTCTTTAAGAAAATGTAATGAGCAACTATGTAATTTTGGTATATATTTTTTTTATTGTTACATATTAAGTAAAATTATGGCGTTTGACATTATAAAGTGCTCTCGTGACTTGCTCGTGTGATTGAACAAGCGAGATGTCCGGCTGTCTGTCCGGCTGTTCTCCTCCACAGGACGCATTACTCAATCGATTCAGGTTCAATTTTGTGAGCGGGTTTTAAATATAGATTTTTTCGATTTAGTTTTTGGTTACTCGCGCAACACGCCCGCAAATTGAAATGGTGATAGGGCTCTAAATGCGGTTTGGATGTGAATGTAGTAAACCAAATGTATCCTTCAATGTATGGATACCTATGTATTTTCTACAAATAATTATATTTCTTAACTGACTCCGCTTCTACTGTTAGCTCTGCGCGATTTGTAAAGACGTTAATTTATATTGCCGAGTTCTGAACTCGATTACAAGTTGCGAGCCGTCCGCGGGCTGATGACGGGCCGTATTGGTTGTGCCGCATTAAATCTAACTTGACGAGATGTTTCGACACCGACTTCATTGTAACTGTAGATGATTTGTAAGGCCTCTACTCACGACGCAATTCAGCTTTAAACCTGCGTGAACGCGTCGGACCGAGTAAAAAGCATATACAGAATGTAGGCATAATCCAAATCGGACAATGAGGGAATATCTGAAACCAAGTTGTTTTTTTCTTGGGCATTCCAAGATTTTGAACAAGCCTTGTAGATGGGCGGCAATCAAACTCGATCAAATGAATTTTTACCCCTGTATAAATAACTACCTAGGTACACCATTCATACTCATGACTAAATAAAAAATTGCAAGTCGCCTTTCAGGTTCTCTTATTTTTCGCAGAAACTTGTTTGGCCAATTATTAGTTCCCAACCAACGTTTCGCAGAATATTATTTCGCCAAATAATCACTTGCCAACTCGTCATAAGATTTCGTTTCGTTTCCCAACCTCACAGTTGCCAACTGTACGTTTAGTCTGATGATTATAAAGTAAACTTTCAAAATGCCAAAAATCGTTTAACAGAATGTTTTAGTTGGCTGAATAGTCATATCGTTGTATAACGTTTCCCAAATGTTTCACGCAGTAGGGTTCGTACAGTTACTATGTAATATAATTTACAATGTGGGTAAGCGCAACTGCTCACTTCTTTTAATAACTTTGTGGGTGAGTAAGAATAAACTGACTTATTAGCGATAAGTGTTTACGTTATTACTTGCGGGACGTTGCTTTTGGAATGTTTCCTTGTTATTATAATTAAAATGAGTGAGCTAAATGAAGAGTGTTCGGTTTCATTACTTTTTTTTTTTAATTTATTAAATCAATATGTTTAATTTTACAAGATCTTCTTTCCTTAGCCACTATTGGAAACCTTGGTAGGTTTATATAATAGCTGGCGAGATCGCACGGATCGATCCGCACTAACAATAGATTAACATTACACTATTATTAATTAAGGTTATGTACTTATACCTATTATCTATGTTGTAAACAGTGATAATGTAACAAACAACAACGTAGTTTACATTGTAAATTGGGTTTCACATTCTAGGTAGTACTTTTTTAGTAAAGATTGAAATTTCCCCGGGTTATCAATTGTATCTAGTAAGTCATTACATATATGCTTGGGTAGGTTGTTAAGTATATCAGGTATTAAACAGGTGTTGGTTCTTCTCCCGTAGTTATTGTTTACACTAGGCAGAACATATGAGCGTAAGTAATCTAAGTTACGTAGGTGACCGGGGCGCGTTTTTTTTACTAAGTAGGGTATAGCCTCACGTCCTTCCGTCAGTGTCGAGAAACAAAACCTGTTGAACACACTAATTACTTTGCAGTATTTGAATAGGCCCGAATGGTTGTCTTTAAGACTATCTTTAATTTTCTGGGGTACAATTGTTTTCAGTAATGCGAGTTGAAGCTTATAAATCTGTTCTACGTAGGTTTTATAGGTACGCCCATAACTGGTTATGCCGTAGCAAATAATGGAGTCCACAAGTGACAGGTACAGCATACGCAGTGTTTTATATGGTAATTTATTTTTAAGAATTGCCATTTGCGCCATTATTGATCTAAGTTTGGAAGATATGTGGTCAACGTGCGGTCTCCAATTGAGTCTATTATCGATAACCAGTCCTAGGTACATATGTTTCGGTACCGACTCAAGTTCATCACAAGTACAGTTATAAGTAGGCTTATGTAGGCAATGGTGTTCGTGTGCTATTATTCTAGGTATCTGTGCCTCTTTTACATGTGAAGAGTGAATGTGGACCATTTTAGTTTTTTTCGAGTTTATTACTAATCCTACGTCGTGAGCCCATTTACAAAGTTGATTAAAGTTAAGTTGCATTATTTTTTGTGCTTCACTGACGTCCGAGTGTGCCGTAATTAAGCAAGTATCGTCGGCAAACTGGTATACGGAGGCCCCGCTGAAGATGTTGCACATGTCGTTTACGTAAATTAAGTATTCGGTCGGCCCAACTATGGACCCCTGCGCTGTGCCCTCCTCTGTGCGCGTCGGGTCGCTGAGCTCGCCGCCTATCTTAACCATCGTACGTCGCTTGTTGTGGTAATCTTGAAGCAGTTTCAGTGTCGGCCCCTGTATACCATTCTGCCATAGCTTGCTAAATAGCGTATTATAATTAAGGGTGTCAAACGCCTTGCTGAAATCTATAAATACAGTAATTACATGTTTCTTTTCATTCAAAAAACTATTTACTTCGTCTGTGAATTTGTTTAGTAACTGAGACGTACTTCGGTTCCGCTGGAAGCCATACTGTTTTTCATTTATAATTTTATTCGCGCTTAGGAATCGGTGTAACTCAGTCCCGATGTACCTCTCAATTACTTTATCTATACATGGTAATATAGTAATGGGTCTATAATTATTATGGTCCGTATAAGATCCTTTTTTATGGATTGGACGCACGAGGCCGACCTTCAACTCATCAGGGTAGGTACCTGTTTTAATGCAACAATTAGTTAAATGGGTAATCACTGGTGTAATTTTATCTATTATGCATTTTAAATCTGTAACGCGTATTTTATCGAAGCCAGGACTTTTATTGTCATTGAGCTTTTTTATAATATTAAAAGTTGTTGAGTTATTTATTTTTCTAAGACGCATCGCTATATTAGGTATGTTACAGTATAGTTTATTATCCAACAGAGGAGTATCACATGTACTACATAAGTTCCTCACATTATTCCGAAACTCAGAGGCAAATTCGTTTGATAACTTTCGTAGACTACCTTTGAAATGTTTTATGATAATACTGTCTATACATTTAGTTATTCTACCGCTAATTCTATTAACAATTTCCCAGACCTTACGAGAATTTTTAAAGTTTTTGCATATTTCATTCTTTATATAATTATTCCTTGTATTTTGTATGTATGTATATTTTCTATGAGTTTATTAGTCTTGTTTCTGTATTTGTTATATAACAATCTTTTTAATTTATTATTTTCATCTTTACGCCAAACATAGTAAAGTTCATTGCGTTTTTTGCACATATTAATTACTTTATAATTAGTCCACTTACATGAGATTCTTTTGTTCGCTCGCACCTTATCTACGTAGGTACACTCACTGTATACGTGCCTATATTGATCAGAAATAAAGTTCATAATATCGTTCGGACAGTCATATTTAAAACCAACACTCCAGTCTATTTTATTCAATTCGCAGTGTACTTTCTTATTGTCTAACTTGTTAATTAGTTGCAGTTGGTTGTGTCCTTTGTTCGCGATATCACTCGGCGAGATTATGCAACCGGTTATAAGATGGTCGGCCAGCGCATTGTTTACCACGGCGGTGAATACATCACTGCACTTTACACTACGCACGAATATGTGATCGATGCAGGACTTCGTTATTATGTCGCCGCGGCTTTCAATTCTCGTATATTGGTGGATACCGCATTCTAAACCCAATCCATATAATGTATTTAGATATTCAGTAGCAGCAGGGGTGTTTGTCTTGAGATCCATATTTATATCACCCAGTGCCACGCACGTACTCATCGATGGGTATTGTGATAACAAACGTGATAACTCCTGTGTAAATAAGGTGCGATTAGTTTGCGGCGGTCTGTAGATGGCAGTAAGGTTCAGATTCGTGCCGTTAAATTCTAGTTCTCCTGTTATGCATTCGAAGTTTAGCGTTTGAATAGTGTTCCTGGCGAATTTGACACTTTGATGAACGTATAGAATTACGCCGCCTCCTCTCCTTTTTCTTCGCAGCTCCGTGTACATGTCATAATTGTTTAGTTCGAACAGCTGTTTGTTATGGTCCGAAATGTTAGCCTCTGTGATAGCTATTAAGTGAATTAAATGCCTACTGTTGTACGCAATCAATTCCAGTTGAGCGAAATTCTTGATTAAGGATCGTATATTAACATGAAATATGATAAGATTGTTTTTCCAGTTAGAGTTAGGTATACTTAGGAAGTCGTTCCATTGTTCGTAGTTTCCTTCCTGTATGTGTGTTATTATGTCGGAGTTAGCCATTGGTTATGTTTTAAGAATATTCTAGTAGGTTCTTGGCGGTATGTAGGTATGCCACTATTAGGCCTCGTGGGGGGGCTGGCCATTGCTAACTCGTAGTAGTAGTTTCAGTTTCTGGATGTCCTCCACTGAACGAATATTGTAGGTTTTTTCTTTTTCTGCCTTCCTAGCCAATATTTGTCCATCTTTTGGCCATACATATTTGCATAAGTTAGTATTTTTCAACTCCGTTTTGGCCGTCCATAACAAATACGAGTTGTAGGGCGTCAGAGGCTCACGGATTTTGAATGAATATTCAAAATAAGTAATAAGGCAATTTTGGCACTCGCCGGCCGCTGCCGCGGCACGCTCGCTTCGCTCGCTCGGCTTCGTGCGCTGTAAGATCGCGGTTAACCTAACACGCTCCTCCTCGCTTCGCTCGTCGTCGCACCTATCTGGACTCTGTCACAGTTATTATTTCTGTTGCTATACTTATCACGAAACTGTTCTTTGTTTCAGGCAAGTTATGTTAAGTTGGCTTATATGTTAAAACGTAACTATTGCACTGACGAAACGTTGTTCGTTCAATAGTTGTTTGGCCTAGTGAAAGAGTTGGCAAGTGATAAGTTTTCCAAACATTTTTAGTCATTGTGATATTCTGCTTTATAAAAATTCGACCAAGTGTCAGGTTGTCATACAAAAAGTTGGTAATGGTTAGTTGTCAAAGTGAATCATTTTAGAAATGTTGGTTGGCAAGTGATGTTTGACCAAAGCAAATTCTGCGAAAAGGCAGAACACCCGCCTTTCAATTACTAATTTCTTCAAATCCTTTATTCTTCAATTTAGACCTAGTACTTAATTACACGCTGCTATGAAAGTCTTTAAACTGCCACTGGTTCTGAAAAATAAACCTCTGCTTCGAGAGTTGAAATGGAAATGCCACCTTCAAATTATAAATCACCGCATGCCTCCTAAGAGCGCAGCCGTGTCGTGTGTAAACCGCCTAAAATGTATTTAAGTAGGTAAGCACGTGTTTCCTAATTTAGCTCTCAACATCGATTTTGGGAAAGTGTATTCAACTCCACGTTTTCCGGTTTGTAGGAAGTGTTACGACGGTCTTCTTATCTACGTGAAAATTATACACCCGCTGGGTACAGCTGACGCCGCGACGAGACGCGAGATGAGGAAATCTATCCACCTCTTTCTAATATGCACAGTGCATGTGAGACAGGAGTCGCTGCGTCACGCGAATTGGCAGCAAGTTTTAACCCCCACACTCTTTCAGCAAACTTTACAATATTCCAAAAAATAAAAATATAAAATATAATATATATAATATATAGAATATTGTAAAGTTTGCTATAAAGAGAGTGTGGGGGGTACAACCTATTCTAATTCTGGTGAAACCATCACTTATCACAAGGACGTCAGCACAGATTGAAATTCATTAGGTATAATAATCCCCCTGCATATGCTGTACCTATACCGAAAGGTCTGGGCTCTTCCGCCCCGGCTATGGAATGGGTTGCGTGCCGAGGTTTCCTCGCCAGACTACGCTATGGATAAAATAACCGCCACAGCTATGAGAAGATGTGTTCTGTGTTCAGTGTTCTGTCAAGCATGCGAGGTTTGACACATCGCATGCATGACAAGGTGTTAATCGAAGTCGATGTCCATTTACAGATACTTAGCCGAGAGTAGAAACGAGGCGACATTAGTTTAAGGCCGTGTCTCCGGAAACGCTCACGTAAACAGTGCCTGTACATCATCATCATCATCATCATCATATCAGCCGAAAGACGTCCACTGCTGGACATAGGCCTCCCCCAAAGAGTGCCTGTACATAAGAACTCTTAAAAACGCCATATTATGGTCGTGTTCGGGCGACTAGTGACGCGCGCGACGCGTCGCGCCACGCGTAGCTTGTCCATTACCGCGGACCGACTCGTCATCCCGCCATCAAACGTCACAGTTTGGCGAGTTGTATTGAAACTGTAATATTGTATTTTCCCTGCATATCATAAATTCTAAAATAGAGGTATGTCTAGAGTGTTTCCATTGTTTACATCCCACTGCATTTAAGCCTATTATGTAATGCGTTCCTCGCAGCTTACTTTTAGCCAGAAAGTCCAGGCTATTCATTTACAATATAAAAAAACAACACACATTTAAACACCTATCAATCGCTTGCTGATATCCGAATCAATGCGGCGTGCACTTGTCGGTTTAGTCACAACCAGAAATTATGGCACCGATAAACTGATCTGCCATAACCAGTCCAAAACCTCACAAGGTAAGCCCGTCCTGTATGCTTATTACCTTCTCAATCTTAATTAGTGACTCCGAAAAAAATTTTTTTTAAGTGATAACTTCTTTGCGCACTTTTGCTGAGCACTTTTTGGGATGGGCAAAAATTGTTAAACTCGCGACTGATTTTATGTGAGAGATTCGGAACGAGGCTTGGGGGCGGGGGGGAAACGGGGGTTTGACTAGGGGCACATAGTTCTAATTTGTACTTTATCGTTAACAGTTAAGGTCGTAACACATTTTCCGTAAATGCAAATTTTTATCAAACTTTTCTATTTTGCTGCTAGCCGATTCAACTTCATTCAAAACTGAACACTAATTAAACACTTTTTGCAGTTGCATATTCTGCAAATAAATTTATAATTTTGTCCACGCGTCCTTTACCGTTTTGCTATTGAGCAAATTCGAATAGTTCGAATTTGGACGTTATTCCTAAAGCTTTGAAAAATATTTGGCAATGGCAAAAATAAATTGGTATTTTATTTCATCGTCTCCTTCATCAATTTTGCTGAGTTAAGTTGAACTATAGCGTATTACTAATAAGGTTGTTATTAGATATTATTGGCACGCACTGCCTTACCAGTAGGGATTTTTTTATTCACTTCTGCCGGCACTCCCGGAGTGCAACCCGGTCTTTTTTTTAATGAAAAATATCTTATTCAGGTCTTCGCTGACTTTACTGCAACTTGTCAGATTGTTAATGCATTTTTCTATATCTTATACCAACATCTGCACAGCTTGTAGTATAGATTTTTCAGGCGTGTGTATGTAAAAACGTAATTGTGTGCAGCGGGGATTATTCATTCTAAGAGGGTTTCTCTTCACTATTTGTAAAATGAATCCTCTGTTGTTATGCTCTGTGGCGGTGGGAGCGAATGGAGGGCCGGTCTATTGTGTCCGTATCTGCTGCATGGAACTATCAACAGCCTTTCTCCGCCGAGTGTTTTCAAACGTGCACGCGACAGTGAACGTTGTTGTTCATGTAAATACGTTATTTACTTAGACGGTTACAGGCATATTATAAAGTAGATATGTAGTTTAGGTTTATTTCTCTGTCCAGCTGTTTTTTTTGTAATCACAAAATTAAGCGGGCTTGTTGCCTGTGCCTAGTTAATATTTGGTCAAATGAACCGATTTTTACAGTTCGAAATTGAATAGTTTTGTAACGACGATAAGCAGAAGATTCTTTTTCCGCTACATTTTGAATTCAGTTAAACTGTATATACCTGGTATTTTCTTCGATTACATTTATTACAGGCCTTAATGTTAGCATGAAATATTTATAAAATATCAGTTCGTATTATGATATAGTAGATAAAATATCAGAACGATAAATGTTCGAGTTTCGAACTGCAACTCTCAACGTTCGGTACCACCCCAAGGGGTTAATCCGACACTTACCTTCATTTCTCGCTGCACTTGATAACAAAAAGTTACTAACACTCACAACAACACTCTAACATTGGAATGCGAAACGCAACTGTCGCACAACCTCGGGATTCTATTCAAATATTTTCCCGCCGCCCCCGCCGCCGCCCCCGCCGCCGCCCCCGCCGCCGCCGCCGCCGCCGCCGCCGCCGCCGCCGCCGCCCCCGCCGCCGCCGCCGCCGCCGCCGCCGCCGCCGCCGCCGCCGCCCCCGCCGCCGCCGCCCCCGCCGCCGCCGCCGCCGCCGCCCCCGCCGCCGCCGCCGCCGCCGCCGCCGCCCCCGCCGCCGCCGCCGCCGCCGCCGCCGCCGCCGCCCGGCAACACGCGGTACCCTCGCTTCTAGCCCTCTTCAATATGAGATATATATAGCCAGGGCCGCCAAATCCTAGATAAGCTTGTAGCAAACTGATTTGTTACAGTTTACCGTCGCACATATTTCGCTCTTTTACTTGACGTCAGAAGGAAAATCTTGTATGTTATTAGGGTGATGTACAAATCTTTTCAGTAAATAAATGGATGTTTAAACCCCCGTTTTTGTTAGGAGATCAAGTAGATTTTTAGTAGATTTTGACAGTGACAAAACGAGAAAATTGTATGGACTAATTTTGTAGGTATATAAAATTTTCATCTTATGAAAAGGATTTTTTCCTCGCAAAATGTGTTGAAAACGGCGTATGAAACGCGTGAGCTTTGATAATAACATCCTAGGCTCTCTCATCACGCTCACCTGCGGCTCGCGTGAACAATTCTCCCTCTGATGTCATTATCAACATACCTCACTTGTTGCACATTGTACTACTATATAAAACTCCGCTTACGTAGATATTTTGTAGAAACCGGGTTATATTTACAGCAAAATGAGAAGTGTAGTAAGTATTATTATTACTATAAAATTCGACCGCGTGGTCAATGGCTCAAACATGTTTTTCTCACAATATTTTTGTTTCCAAAACTGACGGATAACAATGTTCAATGTTTAAAAACATCGAAAATATTGGTACTCAATACTCAAAATTATATTTAATGAAGTAGGCCCAGTAACAAGCACTTTCTTTCTTTTGGGAAGTGGACCTGGTTTTACACTGCTAGTCAGTTCTTATCAAAAATTAGCCACTTGACACCACAATCAGCTGACATCAGATCCATGGTTGACGTCATGCTTCCCGTCCATAAAGCTTCCAAATCCCTCCGGGCGCCCCTCCCGTATCTCAGCCACTCGGAGTGAGCAGTAAAACGAAATTACTCGCGACAGATTTGGAGGCCCCCGGGGCCCTCGTTCACGACGCGTGCTCGCACCGCACCGACACCGTGCCGGGCGGACCGATGTACCGCAGACCTCCGACTACGCCTAGTTTTTCGACGAACCGTGTAAACCTGAATTGCCACATTCGGTGTTTATACAAATAAATAAATAAACATTAAGGGACAATCTTACACAAATTGAACTAGACCCATACTAAGCTCAATAAGGCTTGTGTTATGGGTGATAGACGACGATATATATTTATTGGATATAAAAACTTAAATATATTAGAAAACATCCAAGACTTAGAAAGAAAAATTATTTCTAAAATATGTATTGGTCATCACACAAATATTTGCCTTTGCCGGGATAAAAGTTCACTTCAATGTTATGTCTTATTAGTTTATTACGAATCGTGATGACAATTGGTACCTACAATACAACAAGTGCATAAAACATGGCATTATATCCGAGAATTTAACTACTTAAGCAACGTTTTTACCTTTTAATGCACTAGCACGTAGAGCATAAAAAGTCATTATATACACATTTAATACAAACTTATTGAAAATAAAGCATTACAACTATCACAAGCATAAAAAAAGAAAAATATAGACGACCCTGCGCGAAATGGAACATATGAAAATATGATTCCCAGGTCATCCATCTGCGGTCCCACTGGACATTTTCACTCTCAGCTCTGCTATTCTGTAACTTGTTATAACGTCACCTCACCCGTCACCTACTAATTTATCTTGACGCCGCGATTCGTAGTAATCAGAGATATGGTTTCGATAGGCGTAACGGGTGAGGTACATGAGCGGAGCTGAATAACAGCCTAGGCGTCATGGATAGGTGAGCCCCGTTGTGAATAGCACATGCAGGGCTGGCAACAATGTTCCATTCAAGGTTATTTACATGTCGCGCTCGTCGATGGAGTGCGAACCCTAGCTGCGACGAAAAATTGAGGATTTCGGCCCATGTGTAATATTATTTAATTTTGCGGTTATGAGGCTAGCTTCGGATTACGTGAGAGGTGCGACGTACAGTATAATAGCAACCTAAGTACCTACTTTGTAGTAAGTACACGCAGTATTATATCTAACTAGCTGCACGCGCGGCGTATGACATAGAACTCAGGCTAACCCGCGGGATAAAATATAGCCTGTAACGATTTTTTAAAATCGTATAACTGATTCCGTAGATTACCCATAACACCCTAACTTACAATCGTACATTTTACTAAGCTATAATCTCACCCACTTTTCCTCTTTATAATATTATTATTATAAGTATATACTCGTTGTATAGATAAGTTGAACTGGAACGTCTCACTTTCAGCGGCAGGAGCCCGCTAGGTGGGCGCTCTGTAGGCACGAGCGTAGCCGCCAACACTGGAAACACCATTTGTAAAGGATGCAACCAAGGGTGTTCCCCATGTTGGCGGCTACGCTCGTAGGCGCGTAGCACGAGCGTAGCCGCCCACACTGCAAAACACCATTTGTAAAGGATGCAACCAAGGGTGTTCCCCATGTTGGCGGCTACGCTCGTAGGCGCGTAGCACGAGCGTAGCCGCCCACACTGCAAAACACCATTTGTAAAGGATGCAACCAAGGGTGTTCCCCATGTAGGCGGCTACGCTCGTAGGCGCGTAGCACGAGCGTAGCCGCCAACACTAGAAACACCATTTGTAAAGGATGCAACCAAGGGTGTTCCCCATGTTGGCGGCTACGCTCGTAGGCGCGTAGCACGAGCGTAGCCGCCAACACTAGAAACACCATTTGTAAAGGATGCAACCAAGGGTGTTCCCCATGTAGGCGGCTACGCTCGTAGGCGCGTAGCACGAGCGTAGCCGCCAACACTAGAAACACCATTTGTAGAGGATGCAACCAACGGTGTTCCCCATGTTGGCGGCAACGCTCGTAGCGCTACGCCGTACTTCGTAGCAGCAAATTGTACGTAACCCGGTGACGCATGCATTTCGTAACGTGATTAGCGCTGTTAACCAATAAATACCTCCTCCACTCAAGTGCCCTGCGCAACTACGGTTGCGATTTGCCAAATCGCAAAGTGCTCTCGCAACACTATGTAGTTGCGAAGTGGAGTACAAACGGTTTTTAAATGATATCTATGTGGAACGTGCGAAGAGCGCTTTTCTGTTGACTTAGGTAGAGGATTAATGTGGAAACATTAAAAAAATAAAAACCGCAGTCTATGGAACAATTTCACAAAAAGTGAAGTTGTTTTTGTTGTTGAATTGCGAAACTGACATTTTAGACATTGCAAATGAAAAAGGTTTTATGCGAAATATTTTCCCGCGACCATATATATACTTTATTTAGTACCAATCGAAGCGTAAACTTTTAAGTTTTAGTTTTAAATAAACATAAAAAATACACGTTATACATTTAGATTAATAAAAAATAAAATCCTTTATATTTCTGGCAAAAATCGAAACTGTACGTCAACTTTGTGATTTGTGCAATTAATTTTGCTATAGTGACCTATTTAATTATTTATATAAACAAATTGCCCGTTCTTTATCTTTACAACGTAAAAATAATCAGATCAATAAGTTCAGTAAAAGCCAAGCAATTGATTTATTAACATAACATGCCACGGCGCCGCTGGCGCGCGGTAAATCTTAGGCACTTTACAGCACCTTTTTTTGAATCGCGGGAACTCAAGTTTTGAGGGGATTCTAATGAACCCAAACCCGACAAGGTTTTCTTATGGGGTTACCTTTGTTTTACCAAAAAAACTTTGACAAATTATCACTTACCAAAACATTTTTCGTAGACTTTCATTTGCCAAATAATCGATTGCCAAATTAACACTCGACAAATATTTCTTACGCAAACCTTATGTTTGGCATGTTCATGTTTAGGCAATATCTCGTTTAACAAATGGTACTTTGACCAAATTTCATTCAGTCAAATATGTTAGTTGGCATAATATGTTTTAACCAAAACAAAAAAAGGGCAAATGATTTGTATCGTCAATATTTAATTAACCATTTCTATTCCGTCGGTTAATCAGCAGAGGAACTCTTCAATGACAAATCATTTGCATTTTTATTTCAATGGTGTATAAGATACACATTAAAATAACAACTTTTTTTGTTATGTGGGTAGGGAAAATTAATTTGTGTAGAGGTCGCAATTCTAACCTAACCGCCAGCGTGTCGACGTCACCCCGTTTCGCGGGGTGCCTATTTCCGCTTTAAGGGACACAAGCTAACAAAGATTGTTTGTTTTTTTACTGCTAGGAGGCTTCGCCCCCCGAGCCCCTCTTTTTTGGCTGCCCTAATCTAATTTAACGCCTGTGCCTACTCTACTTAACCGTGCATTATTTTATTTAAGGGACCGTGCCGTTTTATTAATAGTATTTTGGTAAAATAATGTCATAACCCAAACAATTGTGATTTTTGTCTATTTATAGTTTGCCATAACATTAACTTGACGAAATGTTTATTGTCTAATGTTTTTTTGCCTTATTAAAGCATTTGCTAAATGACCGCATGCCATAATGTAATTTTTCGTAATAATATTTTTAGCTGATTGAAAATTTGACGTAATGAAAATATTCGTATTAAAATTGTGCCAAAGTTTGCATTGGCAAACAAAATAGTTGCTTAAATTTGTTTGGGAAATGAAATTTGACCAAAATAAATTTGGTAAAACAACAGGATCCCTTTCTTATGTAATTGAGGAGTTACCTACATGGCCACGTGCCGTTGACTTGAGCACTCCTTTTTAAAGAAAATTTTTGTTTGTAACTTCGTATCCCTTTACCGCCCTTGCTTTAACACACTAGGTAAGCGCGCCCAGCGGCGACCGCGCGAAACAACTTTAAATCCGATTCTTGTAATCAATATCATATTTTTCTTCTTCTAACCAAATTGAGGCCCTGAACATTTTTGTAAGGGAATCTTCTATAGATTACTTACAAAATTAACAGCCTACACATCATTCTACAAGCAAACAAATCGCACGGTATCTACCTTGATTCCGCCCACAGAGTATAAAATTATCACAGAACAAAATTGGCAACTCAATGTGTGTCGTGCGTGCATACATTGAATTATTTATCTTTCGCCGCGAGAATTGCAGGCGCGTGGTCAGTTCACACAAAATTACTGTATAGATTGGACTTGTGTGCAAAATAATGCGTTTTTACCCTTCTTCTTCTGTGGTCAATTGGCCGGTCAATTGACGTGCACATTCAAAATGTTTTTAACTCTCGCATAAAGACACAGACATTCGTCTCTCATTGCACTATAGATATTTGTTATCACACATCACACACACACACACATCATCAGCCTATATACGTCCCACTGCTGGGCACAGGCCTCTTCTCACGTATTTGTTATCATATTAATTATAATGGAAAATCTAATTCGTAATTTTATACCAATGTGGACATTCTCATTATGTTACACCAAATTTTCAAATTTTCGTACGCGACATGGCACATCACAGCAGAACTGAAAGTATAGTATTCAGTCCGGCTATGATAACTGATAACTGTCACCTACTTTACCTATGTTTGACGAAATAAATTATTTGTATTTGTAAGAGAAGACGCTGATTATGCAGATAAAGAGTTCAACCAAAATTATTAATGTTTGGTTCATGGCCCTTAACGTTGGCAACGTCCACAGGGAAGTTGCGAACGTAAACCTCTTTGGGGCATTTCTCAGAGGTGGTGTTTTTACGTGTACCGGGGCATAAACACGTGAAGTTATTGTTAGAAAATTTTGAATTAAATCATACAAATCCATCAGCATCTGATACACTTGGACAACTAGTAAAACATTGTATGTAGAATATATAATATATTATAAGAAAATAAATGTTAAATGCCAAAATTGACGAACAGTGGGTATGTCCCACATCCAAATTTGTTGAAACAAAAAGTCATAACTTAAGGCGGGAGTTTTATTTTAATTTTTAATATTGGTTCACGTATTCTAAAGTAGTCAATTGCTTATATTATTTGACTCAAAATAATTCACGTATTAATATTACCAAATAAATCCAATTATTCGACTTGTCCCGCGGTAACACGTGATTTCACTGGAATTTAAAAACCTTGTCGGCATTTCACAAAGGAAAGCACCAGCGACGCTGCGCCGCGTACGCAGGTAGCTTCAGTCGCGCCACGTTTACCGGCGAGAGCGGAAGTCGGCTGTCGGTCTCCAAGTGGATTTCGTAAAGGTGTTTTCGGCATTCGGTGGGTTTGGTTACGTGATTTTTTTGAATTCGGTGAAGCAATTAATTGTTTAAGTGCTTGTGATTGTTTTCGGTTTGATAGTGCGTAAATCACCCTCAGAGGCGTGTGATTTGGATATTGCATACTCTTATTACTATTTCTGTAATTATTTAATAGCGATTAAAATTAAATTCAGTGGGTGTGATTACCGCGGATTTGGTGGGTTTTTCGACCCCCGAAATCAAAAAATAGTGCACCGTCCTCAATCTTTTCTATAAAATGTTCGTTGTTTTTGTACTTTACAGTACACAAAGATATTTTAATTTGTTTATGTCAACATATGCTACTAGCATGTGCGTATTATGCATGTCCGAATTAATGTATAATTTTGATTGTGAAGCTGGTGCCACATGCATAGTGTTTATTTATTTACAGTACAATCTTCAACCTAATATGAACATGCGTACAAAAAGCAGTTTTACTTTAATAAAGTGTGGACTTTAATGTTAATTTAGTTTTTACAATATTGTTAAATTCTGAATTCAGTAGCCCTTTTTTAAAAAGTAAAGTAAAAAGTAAAAGTAAAAATATTTATTTACCAAAAATTAATATGTATACATTTAACAGTTTTTATCGGCGACTCCCACACTAGGCTAAGCCTGTATCGTGGGAATCAGAGACATTTATGGTTACCGTAAAATAAACATAGCGGCTTAAGAACCAGCGTGCATTTTTTTTTTTTTTTTTTTTACTATAAAATAACTAACGTTTTACAATTAAAAGCTGCGCAATTACATGACAGTTACAAATAGATGTAAATACAAGTGTTCATTAAAAACTATATTTCATTGCCTGTAAGTGTGTGTAAATGATTTGGTGTGGAGTGTGTGAGTGTGGGACATGTCGATGTAGAAGTGATAGTAGACATTGGAAAAATTTGGCCGGGCGTGAAGCCGCTTTCGGACAGCTACTTTGGAAACGAAGCTTCAACCACGATTTTAGGAAAGAATATCCTCAGATTCCTTGTAGGTCAATGGCAGTAAAAACTTACGTATTTGACTCTTAGCCTTAGCGAGTTGATAGCGCTTTACATCACAAACTTTGAGCACAGCATTATACACATGTGGAAAAATAAACGGCTTAAAGCGTCTCGCGAACTTACTGCGGACTCGAGGAACAGGAGCTCTGAACACGCGTTGCTGTAGCATGTGTGGGTAGGAAGTAGAATTTATTACCAGTTTATGCATGTAGACTGCGACCCGCCAGATAAATAGTCTTCGAACGCTAAAAACGCCTGCCTCTCTAAACAAACTGTCAGTAGAGAACCTTCTTGGTCTGCGCAAGAAGACTTTTAACACAGCTCTTTGTGCTCTTTCTAAGGAGATTAGAGTAGACTTACAGCAACCTCCCCACGCCAGGATGCAATAATTAAGTACTTTTTATGAATAATAATGATTTTTTTCAAACACACTCATGTTTGATTTCAGTGTTTTGAAAAACTTAAATATCTCGCGAACCCTTACGCCTACAAGGAGGCCTTCACCACCATTTTTTTATATTTAAGCCTAATTCTTAATTTTATCATCATATGTATATAAAGTAAAAAAAAAACCGGCCAAGTGCGAGTCGGACTCGCGCACCGAGGGTTCCGTACAAACCATAACAAGCAAAAGTTTTAGTATGTTTATTAATAAATGATAAATGAAAATGGAATCCGTTACCGAATGGAATTACAATGTGCGAAGCTGGGGGAGCATAAATTTAAACAAGGTCTCTTTGTCAATTTAGTAATCCTAAAAAAAAAAAAAAAAATTAAGAACCACATCATTTATCTCTCACTTATAATAAATCTCTAAATTAAAAAAAGAATCAGCCAGTATCAAACTAACCATTTTTGTGTCCCGAATGATCTCGGCTTCCCGTGAACGGAAATACTTTAAACTTTTTTTACAAGTACATTACTATTCTAGCTAGGACTTGGCGATGGTTAATACATTTTCGGAAACATTTGAATCTCATTAAATTATTCATTTCTTCTGTATGTATGTATGTAAGCACTTTATTGTACACAATAACAGGTTAAGGAATATACATGTCACACAATAGATCAAAGTACAAAGGCGAACTTATCCCTATAAGGGATCTCTTCCAGCTAACCTTTGAGCAATTGAGAGGAAGGTAGGTAGAACGAGATAGGCAAACTTATACCGTGTACAAAAACAGAGAAAATAAAGCAAATCCTAATTAGTATTAATTCTAGACAAATAAAAACATGCCAATACATATATAAATATACAATATAAAATATAATACACACTAACATATGTTACATATATATCGCAAATATACAATAAATAAATAAATACTATATTCAACCAATTCACAAGTCATTGGAAAGCCACAACTTCTTCAAATTCATCTTAAGTGACGCAACAGACTGCGACTGTCTCAGCGACAAAGGCAACTCATTCCACAATTTAACAGCGCGCGCAGTAAAAGATCTGGAGTATGTTCGCGTCTTTCTAGACGGTACAGCAAGAGTAAGGTTAGTACTCGACCGCAAGCGGTGGCCACTGCCGTCTGCCATATAACTAAACCGCTCAGAAAGGTAAGGAGGGGAAGTAGGGCTGAACAGTGTATTGAAAAGTAATGACAGGATATGCACATCCCTGCGCCGGCGAATCGGTAACCATCGAAGCTTAGAGCGGAATTCAGAGATATGATCATACTTGCGTAGACCAAATACATATCTGATACATACATTTTGTAGACGCTCCAGCTTATCAAGTAGCTCCTCGTTGAGGTCCAGAAACGCAATATCGCCATAGTCCAGAAGAGGAAGCAAAAGAGATTGAGTAAGGGTCAACTTGGTACGAAGAGGAAGGAATTCTGGAGACGTCTTAGGGAGTGAAGGGATCTAAAGATCCTCTGACTCACCTCAGCTATATGGGGTGACCAAGAAAGCGTCTGGTCCATGGTGATACCCAAATTCCTGACAGTAGAGGAAAGAGGAATAGAAATTCCATCAAAAATAATGTCAGGCACCACCACCTTTGAGAGCTTATCTACATAGTAAGGACTACCAATAACAATCGCTTGCGATTTCTTCGCATTAATTTGTAAACCATACTTACACGCCCAGCAGCGTATAGATTCTAGGTTTCGATTGACTTCCGAAATTAATGCGGAGACATCATCCACAGTAGCCGCTGCATAAATCTGTAGGTCATCTGCGTAAAGGTGATATGATGTAGTTAGGGATTCGGTGATACTATTTATAAAAACAGAGAACAATAATGGAGAAAGCACCCCGCCCTGTGGAACGCCAGCGGAGAGTTCGCACCACTCGGACATCTTGTCATCGAACGTAACGCGCTGGCGCCTGCCAAAGAGGTAGCTGCGAAACCAGGATAAGGGAGTTTCATAAATGTTAAGAGAGCGGAGAATACCTAGCAGAATATCAAAATCTACCGTATTAAAAGCACTGCTAAAATCAAGAAGAACAAGGACAGTGAGCTTTTTGGACTCGATATTGAGACGAATGTCATCGGTGACGTTAACTAAAGCGGTGACCGTGCTATGCCCGGGGCGGAATCCGGATTGGAAAGGATTAAACAAAGAATTTCTGTTAAGATGAGAAAGGAGACGACGATTAACATAATGTTCAATGATCTTTGACAAAACTGGGAGAATAGAAATAGGGCGGTATTGAGTGAAAGATACAGCATTAGGGATTTTGGGGAGAGGAATTACGTGAGCATACTTCCACGATGCCGGAAAGGTTCCAGTGGACAAGGAGAAATTTATAATATCCGAAAGGGTAGGAACAATAAAATCCGCCACGAGCATAAGCATATCCACACTGAGGCCATCGTCACCGATTGCCTTCGTCTTAATAGATTTGAGAAGGGCAAGCGTCTCCTGCGGTGAAATCAAACCAAATTCAAAGGGAGATAGGTCGGGGTGTGTAATATTGGCAAGAAGTGAAAGAGTGGATTGCTTAATGGATGGGTCAAGAGTAACCGGCGACGTGCTGAAATGTTTGTTAATAGCGTCAATGTCAAGAGTATTGGAAGAACATTGCTGAGTTTTGCCGACCCCAAGAGACTTTAAAAATTTCCACAACTTAGAAGGGGGACACTCCTCTATTGATTTGTGGATATGGAGGCGTTTTGCTTCCCTACAGACTTTGTTGCAGCAGTTACGTATGGAAATATACCTCTGGCGATTTTCGTCCGAAGGAACCAGCCGGAACTTAATACGAGCTCGATCGCGCTTGGCCATGTACTGTTTGATCTCCGGCGTGAGCCACGGTGCAGGAAAGTGTTTAACTCGCGTTGGTTTCAAAGGAGCATGCTTATCAAAAATCGCAAGCAATATGGCATTGAAAGCCCCTACTTTCATGTTAACATCGTCATGACGACCTACACTGCTCCAATCAGCATGTGAAACATCATCCCAGAGCGCTTCCAGATTTACATCGCGGAGATTTCTACGCATGATTATCTTCTGTCTCTTCTTCGGGGGACGAATGTTAAAAGAGGCGTAAATTAAATCATGATTGGAGAAACCTGCAGCATTGAATTGCCCGTGGAGGGATACCAGATTTGGAGAAGTAGTAAGAATGAGATCTAAAAGAGAAGGAGGGCCGTTATGAGGAAAATGCGTAGCATCAAGTGGCAACACGCTTAGATTTATAGAAGTTGCAAGAGAACGGAGCTTAGCGGAGCGATGGTCATTTTTAAGGAGACAGGTGTTAAAGTCACCCATAATAATGCTGTGATCAAACTGAGGGCTAATATTGACTAAAACATTTTCGAGGGAATCAAAATAATTAATTTGAGATGAAGGGCTATAAAAAACGCCAAGAAGAACTTTGGAGTGATGTAAAGTCACGTCTAAGAAAAGATACTCGGAAGAGTTCGAGTAGACTGATGGCGACTGAGCAACTACTTGATAAGCGAAATTACTTTTTATATATATGGCAACACCGCCGCCCCGCACAGTTCCCGAACCGCCATCGCTAGGGCCAATCCTGTCATTACGAATCAGAATATACCCAGGCAAGGGATATAAAGTTGAAGGAAGAGAGGGCTTTAGCCATGACTCGGAGATAAGAATTGCATGTATATTGTTATTGGAGCTGAACGATGCAAGCAATTCAGTGTAATGAGCCGGCACACTCTGCGCATTTATATGAACGACATTGAAGTATTTAGTAGAAGTTTTAAAAGTACAGTGCAAGCGTTCACTAAGATCAGGCATATCTGATGCGTCACTCAAGGAATCGTAAAAACTTGAAGAAGAGAGTGAAAAAAACTCGCTGTCCAAACTAGCATTAAACACGTCCGACATTGTAAATACGGTTGAATACAAATATATAGATATATATATACAGAAATATAAATAATTAATAAAAGAACCTAAGCTACTAGCTAAATCAACAAACTACTAATTACACTAAAGAGCAATCTGCCTCAATCGCTCGCCAGCTAAAATAAGAGTTACATCAACAAATGGCAAAAAAAAACAAAAGTAACGCAAAGAAAACTGAAATTACGGACACACCATCAGTATAAACATATGCACCTAGAAAAATACACCAATATAATTTTACTGCGCAATAACGAAACGCACAAAACGTCAAACAAATCTTAACCTACTAGTGACATTGACAAGAATGACAAGTGATGCACGACATTTCGAACAAATATTTTGAGGTGTACCGCGTACAAAAAAATAAAATAAAAATGATCTAGATTGGAATTTGGAATAAGAACAGCACATAAGAGGATACTAAGTATGGGCACCACGCCGTGCCGCTACGCTAGCGCCAACTCGGGAAGGGTTTTTGGGTCGACGCGGCTGCGTAGGAGGCACTCCAGCACCTGGCACCCTCGGAGCACCCGCTGACCCCGCACTTGCCCCCGCCGCAGGACCGTCCTCCTCCGTAGCCGCAGGCGCAGGCAACGACCGCAGTTCTTCCATCGACGTTATTTTCCGTCGCACTCCATCGCTGCACTGTACCACAATACGCCCGTCGCTTGTCCAGCTGTCTCTGACGCCATACAGCCTGCGAGCCTCCACGAACACAGCATGCCGGGTAGAAGTGAGGAACTCAGAGAGAGTTCTACCAGAGCCCTTGAGCAGTTTCTTCGAGGTCCAAACTGCGTTCCGAGCCCTGTGACAGCTGAACTTAAGTAGCACAGCCCGTGGTTTTGAAGGCATAGGGGTCTTACCAAGGCGGTAGCAGGCCATCATGGAATGCGCCGAGACCCCATCCACTTTGAGGTCCTGCTTGATGATGTCCATCGCTGTGTCTGTGATGTCTTCACCTGTAACCTCCGGAACACCATGCAGCAGCAGAATTCCAGCTCGAGAACGGGTTTCCATCTCCTCCAAAGTCTTCAAAACGAAGCCCATTTGTTCCTGGAGTGTCTCGACGGCCTTCCACAGCAGAGTTTTGAAGGTGCCGTAGCCACCCGCCAACAAATCCCCTCCCTGGTTGGCCACGGAACTCTCAAAAGCGGCCATTTGGGAAGTAAACATGGCCTTCATGTCGTCCATGCTCTTTTGCAGCTGTGCTAGGTGGTCCATTGTGTGCAGAAAGGCGTGTCCACTAAAAGTGACCTTTGAACTTGTGTTGTTATGCCAAAAAAAAGTGATGAAATAGGTGGATATTAGCAGAGGGCAGCAATGAGGCAGTAAGTATCACATGGAAGTGGTTACTACATTCAGAAAATGTAAAATACTATTTTTCCTTTATTTTAAAATACAGCTCTACTATTTTGACTTGTTGTTTGTTTGACTACCCACGGGGAAAAAAAAAAGGTTGTTCTTCTGCTTGAAATCGTAGCCGCCATATCTGTCAACTGTCAGTGGCGTCAAAATGGCGGCCTTGCCTTAACTATCCAACAGTACCTAATAATTTCGATCCGGTGTTGTGATAGACCTTCACAATACGCATATTAAATTCTAAAGCATAAAAAAATAATCGATTCCGATATGGAAACTTATATGCGCTAAATTCGTATTGAGGCGTAATTTCAACAAATGGTTCAACAAATTTCAACAAAATAACGTCAAACGTCAAAAGTCTGACCGACTTCCTTTTTTTTATGGCATGGAATATTTAGCACTGTCATCGGCTCATCGCGTTCAGCCATGAAGTTTATTTGAGTTTCTGCAAGATTACAAGCGGAGTATTTTGTCACGATACGATACTGCACGGCTATCACAAGACGGCGCGCGAGCTCTCTCGATTTTTCTCGCACTATACGTCTCTTTCTAAGTTGTCTAATAAGAGGTGACGGATAGTTCGAGAAAAATCGAGAGAGCTTGCGCGCCGTCTTGTGATAGCCATGCTGATTTGTCAGTATTTATATTTATCCGCAATAAACGTATGTATTCAATCAGTACACAACGGGCCTTTTATAAACATTAATTATCAACCGCGTCTGTATTAAGGCGGTATTATAACTTCGTACATGCAGCCAATATAGAGACACAGAAATTGGCCAACATACAGGAAAATACTTTTATAATGAACACACATTTAATTAAGTTGGCAATAGCGGGAACATACATGTGGGGGATTCTGACGGGCCTCTTAATTAAAAATGAGATTGATCACTAAATACTTTATTTCGTACTAAAACACCTTGAAATCTAATTATTTCCCTTACATACATAAGATTTGGCAGAATGTGATCTGAAACATTGCAATAATTGTATGAAAAAAAAAAATCGGAGTGACTCAAGATCATTTCGGCCATCACGTTTTTATTTATTTAATATTACCTAAGTGTTAAAAATATGTACAGAAGAAGATCAATAAACATTTAATGCTGCAACCTGTGTCCTACCTGTTGGATCTATTGTCACAAACATCTACTAAACTTTTCCCCCGGTATTCATAAAATTTAAAATACCTATGTTAAATAAAACGAGTTTTGTCCTTTTCCTACTAATTTAAAAATCAGTGACAGATAAAGACGAACGAATCTTAACGGCATTTCAACTAAAATGGGTTTATTCCACGTTTTACTTGATAGGCTAAATGAGAACTGCATGTGTCCTATGTCCAAGAGAAGAAATGCGTTAACTCCCACCACATTACCATGCAAACGACGTGACCTGTCATGACAAAATGTTATCGTCTTCATACAATTATTATTAATAAATTATCAGTAATGGATATTTTGACCGTCGGACCCCCAGCCTATTATTTCTTGTTGGAATAGACAACAGGCCGCCAACTAAACCTCTCTGCGTCGGGGTCCGCAGCCCGAGTTCCTACGCCCCAGAGAAAACAGCTGTTTTGACGGTTGTGTGTCAATTTTAAGTCAATGAATATTTTTATTTGGGGTTTTATTTTATCAACGATTCGTGTTAAATTATATTGAAAGTGCAGTGCAAGTCAATAAAAACACTTACAATGCTTATACGTAAACTTTCTACTACTTAAGTAGTTGATTATCAGAAACATTGGATCGCCGAGGAACTCCTGCCTAGTGTGTGGTGATTCAGCGTTATTTATTTCTTTTAATTGTTTAGTTCTTATTATATTCTTAGGTAGTTTATTTTCTAGTTAATCAACTTATGTTCGCATGCGTGTTGTAGATTGTCTTAATCCTCTTTTTGTATTTTCTATTTTGAAGAATGAAGTGTTGTGTAGTATGCGAAAGAGTTTTTACATCAACACGAGGATTACACATTCATCAATCGCGTACCCATCAGGTTCGCGTTCATCCTATCTCAAGTGTCCCGAATACCCATAACATATGCTCATCTACGCCATCACCCCACCTTGCTATTCCTCTTCAAACCCTTCTTGGCCAACTAAAACATTCGACGCCTCTAGTCAAACGCATTCCGCGTGGTGCCAGGTCCGCTGTAGCCGAAATACTAACAGCTACAATAAACAATTGTGTACTAAACAACAACCTCCAATCGTGGCATGACTTGTTAACTCTGCCTTTCAAAATATTACATGTTCCTGACGATAACAACTTAAATATTTCCCTCACGAAGAAAATAAAGAATAATATTTTAGCACCAGCTTTGCCGTCTTTATCACGGCCTTTACAAACTAGAGGTAAAACGTATAACTTGTGTAAAAAGGTTGAAGAGAAATTGCAGGATGGTGATCTTAAAGGGGCGGCACGGCTCCTCTTCACTAATGATACCATCGCCCCCGACACTCCCGAAACCGCTGCCGCGTTACAATCAAAGCATCCCCCAGGCCCTTTGACCCCTTTCTTTGTTGACCCTCCATCAGATCCTTCGATGTGTCTCCACGCTACAGGGCAGGACGTAGTGGCCGCCCTCGCATCCTTCCCCAAAGGGTCGGCGTCAGGTTTAGACGGTATCACCCCTCAACACCTTTTAGACCTCATCAGCTACGGCTCTGGGGTAGCCGGTGAACAGCTGACAGTAAGCATTACAAAACTGGTAAACCTTATGCTCCTGGGTGATGTATGCCAAGATGTGACGCCGATACTTTATGGAGCTAACTTGATTGCCCTCACAAAGAAGGATGCTGGCGTGCGCCCTATTGCTGTTGGCTTTACCTTTCGGCGTCTTGCAGCCGAAATCTGCGTAAAACACACCCGTTCTAAATTACAAAAACTTTTCGAGCCCACACAGGTTGGTTTTGGAACTCGAGGTGGCTGCGAGGCCGCAGTTCACGCTGTGTGTGTGTGTGTGTGTGTTGTGTTGAAAATAGACGTTAAAAACGCTTTTAACTCTGTTAATAGGGACACTTTGCTGAATGAGACACGAAACCATATACCAGAAATATATAACTTTTTATTACAATGTTACCATGCCCCATCCAAGTTACTTCACAAAGACAACGAAATCCTTTCAGCCGTAGGCTGCCAGCAGGGGGGGGGATCCCCTGGGTCCAGCCCTGTTTAGTCTCGCCATCAACCCAATCATCCACAGTCTTTCTTCCGACCTAAACGTATGGTACCTAGACGATGGCACTTTTGGCGGTAAGTCTCAATCCGTCCTGGCAGATTTATCCAAAATTATACAAAAATTTGATGATATTGGACTGACACTAAATTTCGATAAATGTGAACTTTACATTTCCGAAAAAACGGATCCGTTTGTGGCTTCTCAAATTATAGTAGGTTTTAAAAACATAGCTCCAAACCTTAAAATTTTGACTAAAGACAGCCTGTACCTCCTTGGATCACCCATTTTTGACGAGGCTATTCCGTCTGTTTTAGATAAATCAATCTCAAAATTCCAAAATAACTCTGAACGTTTAGTCAAAATAAGCTCTCACTCAGCCTTATTCATTCTAAAATTTTGCCTACTCGTTCCTAAATTTACGTACCTTCTCCGTTGTTGCCCTATTTGGAAATTTCCCAATCTAGTCCTTTCTACTGAGATCCTATTGAAGTCCATACTAGAATCAATTCTTAATGTTAAATTCAGCGAACAGGCTTGGACTCAGGCATGTCTACCCATAAGATATGGCGGTTTGGGAACTCGAAAAATCTCGAGCGTAGCTTTGCCGGCTTTCTTATCATCAACTCACAGCACGCAAGATCTCGCAGGTAAAATCCTTAAAGTCTCAACGACTGCAAACTGCGAGATCGCGTGCTTGGTTGATGCTAGGAACGCCTGGCTAGCAGGACCGAACCCAACTTTGCCATCAAGACCAAAATTACAAAGGGCTTGGGACTCGTTAGCTTCCGCCGCTACCATAAAGTCGTTGATCGACTCTTCGTCTGGCCGGGACCGAGCCAGGCTGTTGGCAGCAGCCAGACCAGAGTCGGGGCAATGGCTTCACGCCTACCCCTCACCTAACTTAGGTAGCTTCATTGACCCAGGCACACTCCGAATTGCAGTTGCTCTCCGCGTCGGAGTTGATGTGTGCGTGGACCACAACTGCATCTCCTGTGGAGCCGCGGTAGATCGCTTCGGTCACCATGGACTCGCCTGCTCCTCGGGCGCCGGCCGCCTGTCCCGTCACGCTGCGCTCAATGACATCCTGAGAAGGGCGCTTGCCAGCGCCTGCGTCCCCTGCGCTCTTGAGCCTCGCATTGTACGAGATGATGGCAAGCGTCCGGACGGGATGTCTTTAATCCCCTGGCGGATGGGCCGTGCACTGGTGTGGGACGCTACCTGTGCTGATACGCTGGCAGCGTCCTACTTGCCGAGCACGTCCAAGCAAGCCGGGGCAGCGGCGGATGCCCGAGAGAGATCCAAGGTCGGGAAGTATAGCTGTCTCGGCGCCCAATACGATTTTGTCGCATTTGGCGTCGAGACACTCGGCCCTTGGGGAAGAAACGCGCGTAAGCTCCACAAGGAGATCAGTAAGCGGTTAAGGGAGGCTACGGGTGACCCTCGGGCAGGCAGCTTTCTCGCCCAAAGAATAGCGATTGCTATTCAGCGCGGGAATGCTGCCTGTGTGATGGGCACCCTGCCTAAAGGGCAAAATTTTGATACATTTTTCTAATTGTAATTTATTATAATTAGTTTAATATCATTTTGTATATGTATACTTTAGTAAATAAAGTTTTATCCGCATGCAAACGAAGTCACAGGTACAGCTAGTTTTATAATAAAACTGAAATACCTGAAATACCTACACTAGATTTGCAGCAGCCTGGCAAAACTTATTTTATCAAAGTGGTTTATTTACAAAGTTTTTAGTCACTATCTTTTTATAAATCCGGTTCAAAATACTAATTAACTGTTAAATTTGAAAAAAAATAACCAGACCTGTAAAATGTTGACTGAAAAAGGTATGAATAGTACCAAATTGAAAATTGAAGTTTGAAAAAACGTTATCTATAGTTGTACTATTTCGTGTAGTGCTAGTGCTTATTAATGGAAACATGTTTAGGGATGAAAAATATGTGGAAATTTCATTTTGGGGATTCATTCTAAAATCGATATTGAAGTCTCCCACAACAATCAAACGGGAACACGGGGTATAGCCCCTTTGGGGTTGCTGCCGTATATTGTTGTATTTATGCATTCAATTGCAACATTAATTTGACATTGTGGTGACCTATATTATATATATAGATTTAGTTATCACTCTGCCTGACATCAAACATTTCAAAATGCAAGCATTCACAATGGCCGTTTGCAGCACCTGGGTTATTTAAAAAAAATATATCTTGTACATGATGCATCTGGGATGGCATCCTTTAGATTGCGACGTACATAAGCGATAGATCCCCAACCTGGATTTGCATTAGATATAGCTGGACTTTCTACTCTGCACACCTCATAAAAACCATCAAGTTTAAAAGTGTCTCTACTACATCCCAGTTTTAAATTATGCGACTTATATTGCTATTTCTTATGATTGCGTGGACATAAAAGTTTCGTTTTGCTACAGCTGAAAGGTATTATAGACCTGAGTATTTGATATGAATTTCAATTAAATACCTCTACGCGTTTACGAGGAAAAAGGTAGTAAGTTAAAAATGTATAAAAATATATTTGTTTGATTTTACTATAAATGTCTACTTTTCGTAATTTTTCCATTGTCTGTGCTATATGAAGTTTCTTCGTGCCAAGTTTCAAGTTTCTGTGTTAACGGGAAGTACCCTTTAGGTTTTGAGTTTCTTGCGAGTACCCAATTTCAAAATATGCGACTTAATTTGCTATTTCTTTTGATTGCGTTGACATAAAAGTTTGGGTTTGCTACATCTGAAAGGTCCTATAGACATGACTTATTTGACATGAATTTCAATTTAAAATCTCAACACGTTTACGAGGAAAAAGGAATAAGTTTAAAAATTTTAAAATCATTTTTTTGTATGATTTTACTAAAAATGTCTACTTTTCTTAATTTTTCCTTTGTCTGTGCTATATGAAGTTGCTTCGTGCCAAATTTCAAGTTTCTGAGTTCACGGGAAGTACCCCGTAGGTTTTGCGAGTGTCGAAAAACTCAATTTTTGCAGCATAAACGACTGTATCTTTTGATTGCGTTGGCTTTTCCGTTTGATTTTTTCACAGCTCCAAGGGACAATAGACCTGCGTATTTGATATAAATTTCAGCTTGATACCTCTACGAGTTCCTGAGAAAAATGGTCTTGACAGACAGACAGACAGACAGACTGACGGACAACAAAATGATCCTATAAGGGTTCCGTTTTTTCCTTTTGAGGTACGGAACCCTAAAAACGGCACCGAAGTCAGGCACCAAAGGTCACCTCTGAGAATCGCCCTTTACGACCCACACATGTGCACCCCACGTCTCATCTAACATGAATGCTGCTCATATCTACCAACGTACACATGAATACAAGATGGCCAACGGCCCATTAACTTCCATTTAGGGCTTAACGAACCACCTCGTCCGAGACCGCGCTTTTTATCTACCGTCTGCTGTGACTTTCGTTTGGGTGTCACGGTGGACAGACAACGATAAACAAACTTATATTGGGAGATTAATACTTCAATACATAGAATACATCCATAACTTAAGAACAAATATTAATGTTGTAATTTATTAATAATTGAATATGCTAATCACACAAATACATTCGCTTACCGGGATTCGAACCAAAAACCTCCTGCTTCGTAGGCAGGGCCACTACCAACTAGGCTAAAGCGGTCGTCAAATTCAATTACTTACATACGTTGTTAGCAGACGAAAGCGCATCGCGGAAATATTTTATAACTTATAAACAAACACACTTGTCTTAGAAATGTTCAATAGCATAAAATTATGTAAATTTTACGGCCAAGTCCGCAAAGTTGTTTGCTCTGGAAGTATGCTCTGGTCGGTAAGCGGTCTTGCGACCGAGCGTTTACCATTTAAAAGGAATTTTAAAGTTGTATTTGTTGGTGGTTTCTTATTATAATCGAGCTACAAACAACTCCGCTCTTGAGGGGCTTGTGAAAGGTGGAGGTTTTAATTAAAATTTGTCTCACGATGAGACTGGCTTACCTACTTGGATGAACTGATAATGAAAGGAATGACAAGAGCGGAACCAATAACTGACGAGTTCTTGTTTATTAGAAGAGGGTTAACATTTTAATTAAGGAGCGCGTTCTTTTTGATTTTATGTCGGATATTATTTACCTCGCTGCGTTCGAATCCCGGTATCTATTTTTTTTAGCCCACGTTTTGCCAGAATGTATCTTAGTTGTTATGCCTTTATGTATGTTGTATGTATGTCGTAGCTTAAAATGTACCCAATGTACACAATGTTGAATTGTGTCACTGTGCCCCCTATGTGAGCAAACTGCTAATAATATAGTCAATTGAATTCAAATTGTGTTAGTTTAGGTTATAACGTATTATTGACGAAGCCTGTTGTAGATTCTATCATTATTGTTAGTTAAGTACCTTGGGGGATGTTTGTTTGTACACTGTGACGTCACGCCTGTCAGGTGTCGAATCTGACGTGTTCTGCATCGCGCTATAGAAGTTTCTTAATCATTTGGCATAAATATAAAAATCCAAACAACTCTCAACGGGACTTCGGTCCCTGAGAGATCTCTCTATTGCCACGTCTTCTACAACGCAATTGAAGAAGCCTGCGTTACGGGTGATTTTTATGAACCTAATCATTCTTGTTTCGTAAATGAAGACATTATTTTTATTCCAATGCCACGAAGTTCTCACCAAAAAAAACCCTGTAACACTGAGCTAGTTTTCAAATGCAGATATATATATAAGACTTTACAACTTCCCGATACCCGCGCTTGAAACCCGCTGTGATAAGGCCAGTTATCAAGTTTTACTGCATATAAAATATAACTCATACTTACTACGCTACGTACGCTTACGCTTGTGTGTACAAAATAGAAAACGGTTCACTAGAATTTTCATGAGACAAATAGGGTTCAAGAAAGTGAAGCTAACTCACTACGAAAATTACCTGTCTAATTTTGCCAAAAATATTCGTAATACATCTAAAGAAGGATCTCGTTAAAATTTCTGAATTATCTTTTTAGAAATCTTACGGTATGGTATGGAAGATGGTTTATCTTATATCGCACATTAGTGGTTGCAGCGCACTGCGTAACTTCGGCGCAGTGCGTCAATGTTTTTAACGTTCCGCACCAAAAATAAAAATAAAAGGACCCTTATGGTGCGACTCTTGTCCGTCTGTCCATTTGTCCGTCTGTCACAAAGTTAAATATTTCAGGAACTACTGATGAAACTATCAATTTGGGAACAATTGTAAAGAATGACGAATATGGGTTCGAATATTCAGTCTAGTTCATAGATCAAGTGGGGTACCTATCATATGAAAGGTGCACTTTCGAAAGTCATTTTTCTTTCCTGCAGTGGTAAAATTTTGATTTATGTTTTGGTTATGAAAAATAAAACGATATCTCTATCTCACCCTGATTTTTATTTATTGAAAATAAATTCTTATATTATGTATGTTTGTGTACTATTTATATTTGTACGGAATTTTATGTCTTCGAATTCCTAAGAGATTATTGTTAAAGTCCCTTTTTTGAAATAAAAAAATACATTCGAAATTGTGATAAAAAATATCGCTGATAAACAATCATACTAGATGGCAAGGTACAACTAGTACCAAAATGCAGATGGCGCTGTATAACGGTAACTTCTACTATGAGCTGTTAAGATTGTTCAATAATGAATGGGGTCGTGATGTGACGGGAATTGTGTATGAACGTTTGTACAGAACCCTCGGTGGGCGAGTCAGGATCTCCCCACACCTATCGACGCGGAATCGGCTGTCGCCGAGTGGTTTGTACCACATTCCTCTTTTCTTGCATCGTCTCCACTACCCAAAGGTTGTCTGGAAGAAATAGCTTTTTAGCGATAAGACCGCCTGTTGTCTCCCATTGTTTATGTTTAATTTACCTCTATTTTTCTATTTTATTTTTACTATGTCTGGTGAACAATAAAGAATATATTTTGTATTGTATTGTATTCCTCGTGTTTTGTTCGTAATCCCGTCGTTGAACGTCGCTTCGCGTCGGCCGCGCCGATCGACGTCTTTTCCGCTCTTATTGCGTGGATATAAAGAGTTTTTTTGTTCGGCTAATGCCGATTCCGCGTCGATAGGTGTGGGGAGACCCTCAGACTCGCATTTGCCGGTTTTTTAATATTTCGGAGCGCTGCGCAGCGAAATACATGTCATGTCGTGTGAACGTTACACGTCGGCTGGCTCACGTTGCACAGCACGCTGATGTCGTCGTTGTGTGAATCAGGACGAGAGTGGTGAACAAATATCAACTATTATTACATCATACGTTGAGCCAAACAGTCCCTAAGTTTCTGTAGACAATGACATCATAGTACCCATAGAAGAATTCCACGTAAGGACTGAAAATGATCGCGGTTTAGGCTGATTGATTGCCATAATGGGCCAATCTGTCATGGGTTTTGCCCAAATATAAAAACTATTATTTATGTGTTAGGTGTTACAGATACCAACTTTTATTCTCGCTTTTCAAATAGGAATATAGGAATGGAATGAAATTCGACTCTAGGTTTTTAATTACAGTTAAGTGCAAAAAGATGGGTCGATTTAATCCTATCATAAATATGTACCTATCGAAACCGTAACCGGCTGACATAAGAGCGATGGGCCATATTCATGAGTAGGTAAGTTGCATGAACCCATATTTTTACACTTGACGTATAGTAAACACATTTTTGTAACTGATTCGAATAAGGGTTTATGACACATCTAAAACTGATTGTGTATGAACGGCAGCTTAATAGTGGTATTTTACACGCGTTCTCAGCGGCAGCCGCTCACCGAGGGCAGTAAGCGAGGTTGACTAATGTTGACTGATGTCGCTCTCAGCGGCAGCCGCGCACCGAGGGCGGTAAGCGAGGTTGCCTAATGTTGACTGATGTCGCCCTCAGCGGCAGCCGCGCACCGAGGGCGGTAAGCGAGGTTGACTAATGTTGACTGATGTCGCTCTCAGCGGCAGCCGCGCACCGAGGGCGGTAAGCGAGGTTGACTAATGTTGAATGATGTCGCTCTCAGCGGCAGCCGCGCACCGAGGGCAGTAAGCGAGGTTGACTAATGTTGACTGATGTCGCTCTCAGTGGCAGCCGCGCACCGAGCGCAGTAAGCGAGGTTGACTAATGTTGACTGATGTCGCTCTCAGCGGCAGCCGCGCACCGAGGGCGGTAAGCGAGGTTGCCTAATGTTGACTGATGTCGCCCTCAGCGGCAGCCGCGCACCGAGGGCGGTAAGCGAGGTTGACTAATGTTGACTGATGTCACTCTCAGCGGCAGCCGCGCACCGAGGGCGGTAAGCGAGGTTGACTAATGTTGACTGATGTTGCTCTCAGCGGCAGCCGCGCACCGAGGGCAGTAAGCGAGGTTGACTAATGTTGACTGATGTCGCTCTCAGCGGCAGCCGCGCACCGAGGGCAGTAAGCGAGGTTGACTAATGTTGACTGATGTCACTCTTAGTGGCAGCCGCGCACCGAGGGCGGTAAGCGAAGTTGACTAATGTTGACTGATGTCACTCTCAGTGGCAGCCGCGCACCGAGGGCAGTAAGCGTGGTTGACTAATGTTGACTGATGTCACTCTCAGTGGCAGCCGCGCACCGAGGGCGGTAAGCGAGGTTGACTAATGTTGACTGATGTCGCTCTCAGCGGCAGCCGCGCACCGAGGGCGGTAAGCGAGGTTGACTAATGTTGACTGATGTGGCTCTCAGCGGCAGACGCGCACCGAGGGCGGTAAGCGAGGTTGACTAATGTTGACTGATGTCGCTCTCAGCGGCAGCCGTGCACCAAGGGCAGTAAGCGAGGTTGACTAATGTTGACTAATGTCTCTCTCAGTGGCAGCCGCGCACCGAGGGCAGTAAGCGAGGTTGACTAATGTTGACTTATGTCGCTCTCAGTGGCAGCCGCGCACCGAGGGTAGTAAGCGAGGTTGACTAATGTTGATTGATGTCGCTTGCAGCAGCAGCCGCGCACCGAGGGCAGTAAGCGAGGTTGACTAATGTTGACTGATGTCGCTCTCAGCGGCAGCCGCGCACCGAGGGCGGTAAGTGAGGTTGACTAATGTTGACTGATGTCGCTCTCAGCGGCAGCCGCGCACCGAGGGCAGTAAGCGAGGTTGACTAATGTTGACTGATGTCGCTCTCAGCGGCAGCCGCGCACCGAGGGCGGTAAGCGAGGTTGACTAATGTTGACTGATGTCGCTCTCAGCGGCAGCCGCGCACCGAGGGCGGTAAGCGAGGTTGCCTAATGTTGACTGATGTCGCCCTCAGCGGCAGCCGCGCACCGAGGGCGGTAAGCGAGGTTTACTAATGTTGACTGATGTCGCTCTCAGCGGCAGCCGCGCACCGAGGGCGGTAAGCGAGGTTGACTAATGTTGACTGATGTCGCTCTCAGCGGCAGCCGCGCACCGAGGGCAGTAAGCGAGGTTGACTAATGTTGACTGATGTCGCTCTCAGCGGCAGCCGCGCACCGAGGGCAGTAAGCGAGGTTGACTAATGTTGTCTGATGTCACTCTCAGTGGCAGCCGCGCACCGAGGGCGGTAAGCGAAGTTGACTAATGTTGACTGATGTCACTCTCAGTGGCAGCCGCGCACCGAGGGCAGTAAGCGTGGTTGACTAATGTTGACTGATGTCACTCTCAGTGGCAGCCGCGCACCGAGGGCGGTAAGCAAGGTTGACTAATGTTGACTGTAAAGTTAGCTTAGCTGTGTTGAAAGCTGAGGGATGCTAGCTAAGGGATGGAAACTCCGGAGAGCTAATGACCGAACCCTTTGAGTGATAGTTGAACACTGCTTTATTGTTTCCACCGATACCTATAAAAGATTGCGACATGGCAATGCAAGTCATGCAAATATTAATAAGTAAATAGGTATTTTGCCTGTGCGAGTTGAACCTACTTATATGTGCGTCAGCTCGTACATCTTGCCAACCCGAAAAGAAGGAAATGGCATCTTTGTAATTGCTAAAATAACAGTAAAGCTTAAGTTAAATTATAGTAGGTATTCATTTGTTATTTAGCACTTCATGTAGAAACAATATTAGCTGAAGAAATGAATGCTTATAAATTTCACTTAGCGGTCCATATTTATGTATATTTTTTGCGGTTATCCTAGCAAGATATAAACGTTTTTAAATGTCAAAGGAGAACTAGTTGCCCCCGGTGGGCTCGATTATTTCACTAAAAGAATCACACGGTATGGGAATAGACACTGAACGAATTGAAATTGAAATTGAAAAATTGTTTATTCAGTTAAGAGCTTACAGTGTTTCTTATATCCAATACTTCTGCCAAACCACATAGTGGTTTGTTGGCAGACGATGCTCCAATTTGTACAAATTGTTTAGTAAGCTGTTTAAATATACCAAAACTTAATTAATAAAATGAAAAAAAAATGAAATGAAACGAGGAGGCTTAGGAGGCGCCGCGCCTCTATTTGCACTTAAAATGCCCATGCTCACTGATTTACGTAATTCAATAAACTCGCGTGGTACGTGTTGCTGGTCGCGGTGCGTACGCGCGTCGTGTGCAGCCGCGCAGGCGCGCGCTGAGCTCACCGGGCCCTCCCGCCCGGGAGACGCTGCTAGCTGCATGCTCCGTCGTTTTCTGGCTCGAAGATAGGCTGCTATAGTTCCCATTACCACCAGTACGGCGATTATGCCGTAAATAACGGAAAACTGATGGACATCGTGTATGCTGAGGTCGGATGCTGATTGCTGTTTCAGGTTGTTGATCTCGTCCATTACCTGACGATATGTTTGCTCGTGGTTTTCTATCTTAAAGCCGTAGCTGGTTCCAGAAGTCTTTATTACGCTGTTCAAAATAGATACCTCTGGGGCTTCGATAGAAGGTTGAATATTTACTTTTCGTAAAAAGCTGTTGTGGGAGTGAATAGTGAATGTATCACCCTTATATGTACAGCCCTGACCTATTTCTAGAAGGCCAGTGCCTGATAAGGTACTCATAGTTACATCAGCTGGGCAATAAGAGCGAATATTGCATTTATCGCAACACGAATAAAGCCAAGAGTTCGGTCGGTGTAACTTGATCCATCTATTTACACAAGTTGAATGCTCATAAATACAAGGTGATGTAGATTTGCCTGTATTTATTAAGTGATATTACACAATGTTTGCTGCAAGTTTAAGTCATAAGTAGGTTTATTTAGACTACATAGTAGTTTTTCTTCTGATACATGAAGACAAGCTTGCAAATCATAATCTGATAAGAATATAACTGCGTCTTTGCGTAAGTTAAATGCTAAGTAAGGGTAGGTAGGTATGGTAAGGTAGGAATCTCCATTTTTGTTCTGCGGAACGCTAATTATTTTGTCGAGCTCGTAGATTTCATTGCTTACTAGTGGGACTCTTATTTCAATTATTAGATAATTTTTAAAGACTTTAGCGAATACTTTTAGTAGCTTGTATAAATCCCGTATATTCCCGGTCTCAGATGGTGCTTTTAGATCGCCCTGTAGCTGGCCGGATATAAAGTTGATTTGTTCTTCAAGTTGCTCGCTGGTTATTAAGTGTGTATCGATGCGGCCGTGACTGATGTCGGTCACAGTGTTTATGAGTGACGTTTGCATTCGTCTGAGATTCTCGAGGATGATATTCGCTGCTAATGCTGATGACGTAATGTAGAGCCCGTCTTTGACGTCAGACCGTAATTTATTTATGTCTGTTGTTATATTATGGAGATGCTCATTGATAAGTGAAAATTGTTTGTTCATTATTTGCTCATTGCGTTGTATGATGTTTAATTCTGCTTCAACCACTGTAGTCTGGTTTTTGATAAGACTTTTAAGATGATTTTCGTTGTAGGAAATTTTCTCAATGTCTTTAGCATATTGCTGGGCAAATTTGTCGTCTAATACGCCAAATAAGTAGTGAGCTACGTTTCCGATACCATTTACTAAACCTCGTTTCTGTCGCTTGTTATTAGAGCTTTGTAGTAATCGGTTGTAATGCTCAATTTCCGTTAGCTCGTGTGTTAGCTGGTTAGTTATTTGCTGGAATTGAGTGCTAGATTTCGTAGTCAAGCCTTTCAGATTTCTCACGTAAGTATCCATGTCAGTGATTGCTTGCCAGTAGCCAGTGAGATTGTAGTATACTACTAGCTTCCACTCGTCTCGAATACATTGTAAGTTTGATACCTTGTCAAAGTATAGTGGTTTTGAATCATTGAGAGCTGTGGTACTGAAATGAGGTACCTTTTGCTGTGTAGTTGGAGATACCAACATTGAAAATAGTAAGAGAACTAAGGTGAAAAAGTTTTTGAAATGTTTACGCTTATTTCCACGTGCTCGTACATTCGAGCTTGCAGGTGGTGGAGTTTGCTGATTAGTATGCTGTTGAGCTGAGAGGTCGTCTTCTTTTTTAGCTGTTTCAACCGGTAACAGCATAAGCTTTGTTACTGGTCGCTTGAAAATGTTAGCTTCGGTTTTGACAGATACAACCCTAACGTATCCATCGCTTCCAGGGTGCAGGTCTACCACTCTGCCGAGTGCCCACTTGCCTGGAGGTAAGTTGTCGTCTTTTATGAGTACAATGTCGTTAAGCTGAAGGTTTTTTGTAGATGTTCTCCATTTGGAACGAGTTTGAAGATGCTGAAGATAATCTGACGACCATAGCTTCCAAAAGTGCTTGTTCATGCTTTGTACAAGTTGCCAACGTGCTCGTAAGTTGACGTCATCTGGGTCGGTCTGAGGTCGTGATAATAAAGAGTCTCCAATCAAGAAATGTCCTGGGGTCAAGTAGGCATCCTCAGGATTCTCCGTCAGAGGAAACAAAGGACGGGAGTTTAGACACGCTTCGATCTGCTGTAGCAGTGTAGTAAACTCCTCGTAAGTAAGCTTTTGCTCACCTAAGACTCGTTTCAGATGTTGTTTGAAGCTTTTCACGGCGGCTTCCCATAAGCCACCCGCACTGGGCCACGCTGGAGCATTGAAAGACCACTCGATGTTCATTTCGCTTAGATGCTTAAAGTAGCCTTGATTGATAGTGCTTGAAATTTCCTCGTATTCACTGTCCAATGCTCGTTTAGCTCCGATAAAGTTCGTACCTTGGTCGCTGTAAATTCGGCGGGGCGTACCTCTCCGTGCACAGAAACGGCGAAAAGCTGCTAAAAATGCTGGAGTGCTAAGGTCAGACACCAGTTCTAGGTGCACGGCCTTAGTCGCTAGGCAGACGAACACAGCCACATAGCCTTTGTTTGTTTTGACTCCCCTGCCCTTGCTTGCTTTTAGGTCTACGTACCCGGTATAATCCACGCCAGTGTGCGTAAATGGACGTGAGGGTGTCACTCTGGCTCGTGGTAAGTCGGCCATGAATTGATGCTGCTTTTCAGTGCTGAAACGACGGCATTTTACGCATTTACGAAGATGTTTTTTAACTGTTCTCATGCCGCTTAAAATCCAATACTTTTCACGTAAATAAGATAGTGTTAGCCGCGGTCCACCGTGTAAGGTTGTAATATGAGCTTGGCCAACTAGCAATTCGGTAAAACGGCTGTGACTTGACAAGATAATTGGATGTTTAGCTGAACTGCTAAGTGTGGACTGACCGAGGCGACCACCCACTCTCAAAATTCCTTTTTCATCAATAAAAGGAGAGATATTCGCTAAAGAGCTGCTAGAACCGACATATTCCTTTTCCTTTAATTTTTCCAAGTCCTTTCCAAAATCATTCGCTTGCTCGTTTTTGATAATAAACTCATAAGCTTTGTTTATTTCAGTAGTGGACAGGACTGTATCATGTTCCGTGTGTTTGTGACGTAACGCTGCTGCGAAACGTGATACCCATGCCACTACTTTTACTGTTCGAGTGATAGAGCTGTTGCTCGTTAATAATTCATTTATAAATGAATAGCTATGCTGATGTAAAGCTGAGTTCACACAGACCTTTTTAGTTTCAATGGTCGGTGGATCATAAGTTCTGTTTTTGATGTTGCTTGGTTCAAAGGTAGCTAGCGATTCCGGTCCGTTCCACCAAAGTGTATTATTCAGAAGCTTTGATATGGTTAGTCCTCTGGTGGCACAGTCCGCTGCATTTTCTTCCGACCGGACATGGTTCCAATTCGATGCTGGTATGACATCGGTTATTTGCTGAACTCGATTCGCGACGAATTGCTTCCAACGAGATAAGTCGCCATGAAGCCAACCCAAAACTACTGTTGAGTCCGTCCATGCGTATGTCTCATATGCAGTGGCTGTTAAAGAAGCTTTTATGATTTGTATAAGCTGAGCTAGAAGTAAAGCTCCACACAGTTCAAGTCGCGGTAGTGAAACTTTCTTCTTTAGTGGCGCTAGTTTCGTTTTAGCTGCGACGAGTCGCCTCGTGCACTCGCCCTTTTCGTTCGTTGCTACTAAGTACACGGCGCAGGCATAAGATTTTTGCGATGCGTCGCTATAGCCGTGTAATTCAAATTGTTTTTGTGTGTCACCTAAGTATCTAGGTATGTTGAATTGATTAACGTTTTGAAGGTCATTTCGTAGCTGGACCCATTCCTTCTGGATTTCTTCCGGAATAGGGTCATTCCATCCTTCACAGGAAATCCATGTATATTGGAAGAGAAGCTTAGCTCGAACCGTCAGGGGTGAGAGCCATCCCAACGGATCAAATATCTTTGATATTTCTGATAGTAGCTGGCGTTTCGTATTACATAACTCGGCGTGCTCGATTTTGTTTGTAAATATAAATGAATCGGACGAGTACGAGACGGTTCTCATAGCCAAATACGCAGCTGGTTTTGTGCCATAACTTATTGTAGTAAGTAAGTATTCCTGCATTGGCTCTCGAGGGGAATCCCTCCAGATAATACCCTGTAGATGTTGATCGCTTTCTCTGATTAAAATCTGTCGAAACATTTTTTCTATGTCCGCAGTAACTACATATTTATATTGACGCCAGTTTAAGATCAAAGTAGGTAGGTCATGCTGCAAGTTCGGACCACATTCCATGACGTCATTGAGGCTTAGCCCTGAGCTGGTTTTAGCTGAAGCGTTGAAAACTACGCGAAGGCTGGATGTAGTAGATTCAGGCCGGACCACTCCATGATGCGGCAAATGGTATGAAATGTGGTCACCCTGGTTAGCTGGACGCATATGACCTAGTTCTAGATATTCGTGAATGAATTGTTTATAGCTGTTAGAATAAGCTTCGTTTTTTACCATTTTGCTCTCTAATTGTAAAAACTGTGCTGTCGCTTTAGCTTTGGAAGTACCTAAACTTTTTTCATAGTTAGGCTTCATTGGTAGGGCTACCTCGTACCTACCGTTGTCAAGTCGCTTGGTAGTAGCTGTGTAATGCTCTTCACAGTACTGTTCTTCTGTAGTAAGGTCGCTCGATATGCTAGGTATTTCCTCCATCTCCCAATATTTAGCTATTTCGTCAAGATTATTAACGACAACGCTGCAGTTAAATGTTTTTACATTTCCTGACAAAATCCAGCCAAGCTTAGTTTGTTGAGCTATGGGCGCGTTATGTGACCCTTTTACTAGACCACTCATAATCACGTCCGAGTAAACACAAGCATCAAGCAAAATATCAACTGATTTAGATAAGTTGTATTCTGGATCAGCTAAGTTCATGTGCTGGATGTGAGGCCACGATTTTTTAGTGAATGAAACATTGGGAAGATCACCAATAACTCGAGGAATAATGCATGCTTCAGTGTTGAAACTGTAATCATCGTAGATAGATTTACATTCAAGTGATATAAGCTGTTTGCTGTGCTTAGGGACGACACCGACGCCGGATACCGATGCGCTAAATTTACGGCGTGGCAACCCTAGTAGTTGTGCTGCGTTCTCCGATACTAAAGTAATCTGAGAGCCTTGATCGAGTAATGCTCGTAGTGTGACGTAATTACCGTCAATCGCTTTGATTTGTAACAAAACAGTCGCTAATAAAACTTCTTCATCGTCAGCCGCAACGTGATTTGCTGTGTAAGGCTTGTTGCTAGGTTGGTTATTTGATGGTAGCACTTTAGTCATTAAAGGTGAGTTTTGCTCAGCTGTAGGCACTGTCGTAGCACGGTGCAGTGACACGTTACATGCGTCGTGCAAAATCGTATGATGTTCGCAGTTGCATTCTTTGCACCTTTTTGTTGAATTGCATTTATTACTTGCATGTTTAAATAAACAATTCTTACAAAGTTGAAGTTTCGCAACTGACCTCAATTTGGCATCCGCTGACATGTTGATGAACTTTTGGCATCGGTATAGCTCGTGATCAAAATTACATAGAGGGCACTTACACGTGGATGTAGAAGCGGCTTGATACCTCGATGTATGCTTGCTATTATAGTAGCTCGGCTTGTAGTTAGGCTTAGTTTGATAAATTGAAGCTGGCTTAGCTTGATAGATTGAAGCTGGCTTAGCTGGAGCTGTAGATTCTCTCTCTCTCTTGTGAGTAGGCTCTAGTGCTATAAACTTACTCTCGAGAAAAGTCATTAGCTCAGATAAAAGAGGCAATTCTCTAGGAGACTAACGCGATTCTTTATAGGCGTTGTAGGTATCGCTGTCTAGCTTTTTGGTCAGTAAATGGACTAATATCGGATCCCAAGTGTTAGTATTCACACCGAGGTTGTGTATGGCGTGAATGCACTCGGTGGTGGTATCGTAAAGACGTTTTATCTCGAAAGATGTTTGCTTGCTGATGCTGGGTTGATTCAGGAAAGTCTCGATTTGATTCGTAAAGAGTACTTGAGGATTATTATAACGATGCGTCAATATTTCCCAAGCAATATCATAATTGTCTGCTGAGATATTTAAATGTTGAATTAATCGCTCCGCTTCTCCCTTGACCTTACCCTTAAGATGCTGCATCTTTTGAGCTTTTGATAGGAAGTTATTATTATGAATAGATTCAGAGAATAAATCATAGAACGTAGGCCAGTAGGTATACTTGCCTGAAAAAGTGGGTATTTCAAGTAAAGGAGTAGCTTGCTGGATGTGAGAAGTAGCAGATAGCTTTTGGTTTAGCGCTTTCTTAAGTTTCTTATATGACTCTTCCTGTTTCATAAATTCATCTAGGTAAACTTCATCCTCACCTTCAAGAATGTTGTCTATTTCTAGATGCAGCTTGTCGATGGCGTTCCATCTAGATTGGATGCTGCGGAGCACGTCTTCTAACTCCCATTTTTCGCTGATCTCGCTGACTTTGATGCTAGATATTAGTCGCTTGAAAGCTCGAAAGTTAGTCCGCTGTAAGGACAAAAGTTCATCTACCTTGTTTGGACCAGTCCCGGTGTTAGTATCGCTACCCGAACCTGACCCTACTAAAGGCTTTTCTTTCTGATATGGCTCATAATCTGCTATTTTCGCTCGAGTGTCAGTATAATACTTGAGAGTACGAGTGTAAATATTTTCTTGAAAGTAACGCTGCGATTTAACAAGTACAGTACTAAGTGTTTTATCGTTAAGTTCGAACTCTCCCCAGAGATTATCTAAAGCGTCTAACCTTAACTTCAAATACTCCGAGGTTTTTCGATGAGCTGAGTCCTTGTCAAAATTAGTGCCGATGCGCTGAAGCTCGCTGACGATCGCTGCTTGACGGCCGAAGAGTTCTTCGTATTCCGGCATGGTAGCTAGTTAGCCAAGTAATATGAACGATCTTACTTGGATACTGCTGCTTGCGAGTCTCTCGACTCACGGTGTTGCTGATGCTAAGAGTTGTTGCTGGTGCTGCTGTGTGAGTCCCTGACCCACGGCTGCTCGTACGCTGATGCTCGAGTTGCTTCACGTTAATCACGTTTATCACTTATAAAAGTCAATGTTCGCTTGCTAATACCCGTTATATCGCTCGCTAGGTAGAGACACGTGTCACTATATAGTTTCAGTATAACTGGGTCAATGAACGTATGCCGAACCGACGGAAATCTATTTTCTACACTCCCGAAAGGTCCCGCTTATACGGTGGTTCGAAGGACCAATGTAAAGTTAGCTTAGCTGTGTTGAAAGCTGAGGGATGCTAGCTAAGGGATGGAAACTCCGGAGAGCTAATGACCGAACCCTTTGAGTGATAGTTGAACACTGCTTTATTGTTTCCACCGATACCTATAAAAGATTGCGACATGGCAATGCAAGTCATGCAAATATTAATAAGTAAATAGGTATTTTGCCTGTGCGAGTTGAACCTACTTATATGTGCGTCAGCTCGTACATTGACTGATGTCGCTCTCAGCGGCAGCCGCGCACCGAGGGTGTCACGTTTATTATAGAAATAAAACGCTCCAAGTAAATAACAAGGCTGTTTATTAAAATTAAGGCGTGAATCCGATGCCGGCCACAGATCTGCTTGTCACCGAGGTGCTTAAAACTAACTAAAAAAACTTATTTGCTAAGTAGTTGGTAACAACAATTGGGCCGCGGTATGTAGGTATATGTCGCCTGGAGGCCTCTGCGCAGCCAGTTGCTAGGCGGCGCCAACTCCCGAGGTAGTTCCTGAGATAAACAGGAGGGACATAAAACAAAAAGTATTTACATTTGGCCACCTACCACGCTATCGTCAAGCGAAACTATTGACTACGATACTTTAAAATATAAAACACTAATGAGTTAATCTAACAAGTGGGTAGACTACGATTAAGCGCGCACTTAGTACTTGCAAATCTCGTAAGTACTAACAATTTATAAGAAAACATTTCTAAACACTCAGCAGCTACGGTTTATTACATTACATTTTACGTTAACAGTCGCTAAACACATAGGTATATTATGATTCTTTTTATTGCACAACTTACCCAGTACGGGAACCAGGAATAGCATCAATTCACCATTAAGTATAACACAAAAGCACGATGTCCTTTTCTTACAGTTGGAATCGTAGGTAAATGCCACTATATTTACAATATTTAGAACCAGCGTAATAATTTCGTGAGAGATTCGCAACAGCAGCGGCCGTGCATACCTGCATCGGCGCGGCGAATGAATCCTGACGTCACAGAGCGGGTCACTGATAACCGGTCACCAAGCGCTCGCGCAGTTCACTCAATTCACTACTAATAAAAACAGTTTGCATGTACGTAAAATATTTATTTTATATATATGATAGATATCAATTTTGTATGTTAGAGGTTTTTATTTCATAACTAAGGTTTAGTTTTAATTATAAGTTAAGTTATAAGATTTCGTATGAATTATTATTATTATTATTTGTTTTAATAATGTTATTTTGTTTATTCAAGATTAAGTTTTTAATATTCATGATAGATATTTTACAGAGTGACAGCTATATGTGACAATATCCCTCTCCTTACAGAAGGATTTTACCTCACGGAAAATCCTTTATTTTAATACTGTAACTACATTATATGTTTATTATTTAGCTTTGAGCTAGTTATCAATTTAATATCTTTAACATGCCATGATCCCAGATCCCGACCAGACATATCTTCAAGAATATAGACTAAGGGGGAAAGCTTTTATTTTATTTTGCATTTCAGAAACTTTGGGGCCAGTTTTTTACTGAAATGCGCATCCTTGTCGCTTTGGAAGTAACATCGCTTCCATACCACGTCACCTGTGGCAAATTCCACGTGTTTTCTCCTTAGATCATATCGCTGCGAATTCTTTAAGTGAGACTGCCAGAGAGCCTTTTGTACATTGTCAAATATGGGTGCTAGATGGCCAAGGTTCTCCGCGTACGCATCACGTGGGATAAGGATTATATCATTTGCGTCATCAGTATTGTCTATATAGTGAGACCCGCAAGTAACCAATTCCCTCCCATGTACTAGAAATGAAGGGCTGTAACCAGTTGTTTCGTTAACGGAATTATTAACTGCAAATTGTATCTTAGCAAGGTTCACATCCCAGGACCTGTGATCATCGTTTACAAATGTAGAAATAGATGTTAAAATGGTCTTATTATAACGTTTAACACTGTTAATTTGAGGGCATAAAATGAAGTTTTGGAACTTTATAGGACGTCAATAAATTATTTAGGTCCCGACTAATAAACTGACAACCATTATCAAGGATAACTGTTTGTGGAATTCCATGGACCAAAAAAAACTCCATCTTCCAGACATTTGCATATATTCTGAGCGGTAGCTCTTCTGAGTGCAAAAAGAAGGCAATATTTTGAAAAAATGCATGCAACCACAAAGATGTAACAGTTTTGTTTCCTAGTGTTTGGCAAAGGGCCGACTAAGTCGATAGATATAGCTTGGAAAGGTCTACTACATTCTTTTGGTCTTCCCATTTTTCCTAACGTGCCGTGAGTAGGTAATTTATAAGCTAAGCAAGTATCACACCCAGTCACAAAATCTACCGTATCCGAGTACATGCCTGGCCAGTAATATTTTAATGCCATTCTTTTATACGTCTTAAATATGCCAAAATGACCCGATATTGGTTCAGCGTGACATATCTGCACTGGCACGACCTCCTTCCAGTCAAACTCTGTAGTCAAGGAATTCTTAGACTTAGTATACCTGTACAAGACATTGTTTTCTACTCTGTAATTTGGAAAGCTTGTTGGAGACCTCTGACATCCATTCACTAAGTTTAGATACCATGTATCCTGAATAGGTATCGATATGTCTGTAATTGCAGCTAGGGGTACCGATCTCGAGAGTGCATCAGGGATTATGTTGTCCTTGCCTTTCCTGTGTCTTAATTCAAAATTAAAGGAGGAAAGTCGCACTCCCCATCTAGCAAGTCGACCGGTTGGATTTGATATAGATAGAAACCATTTTAACGCCGCGTGATCTGTATATACAGTGAACATTTGGCCATTTTCAAGGTAACATCGCCAATGTTCGAGGGCCGCTAAGACAGCCAGAGTTTCACGCTCTGTAACGCTGTAATTTTTTTGAGGACCTGACAGAGAACGACTCATGAAGGCCACTGGATGCTCTACGCCATCTATAGTTTGAGATAGCATCGCTCCAACTCCGAAATTACTTGCATCGGTATGGACTTCAAAGGGAAGTCCAAAATCAGGGCAAGCTAATACCGGAGCTTCTGCTAATAGAGACTTGAGCTTGACAAATGATTCTTCCGCTTGCACAGTCCACTTAAACGGAGGAGCACTTTTCTTAGTGGAAGTCAAAGAATTGAGTGGACCAGCAATCGTGCTGAAGTTCGGAATAAACCTTCTGTACCAAGAAGCAGTTCCTAAGAAACGCTTTACTTCCTTCTTTGAAGTAGGCGTAGGAAATTGTGTGATGGCTTTAACCTTTTCTGGATCTGTGCGAAGGCCATTAGCATCAATGACATAACCTAAATAGTTCAATTTGTCACGGAAGAATTTGCATTTGTCTAGGTTGACAGTTAAATTAGCTTTATTTAATTTTTCAAGTACCCTCTTCAGTAATGTAACATGTTCTTCGAAGGTTTTACTAACTATAATAATATCGTCCAAATACGCGAAAACCTTCAATTCAAAATCGACACCAAAAAGGGTATCTAGCAGCCATTGTTGCGTAGCAGGCGCATTGGTTAACCCGAAGGCTGTTACGCAGAACTGAAATGTACCCCTTGAGGGTACAAAAAAAGATGTTTTTTCCCTATCTGACTCTTTTATTGGGATCTGCCAAAAGGCCTTAGAGAGATCAATACTGGAAAGGAATCTGGCATCTTTTAAGTTATCGAGAATCTCTGATACATAAGGTAAACTATAGGCATCCTTCTTTGTGACGGAATTCAGCTTTCTGCTATCTAGGCAAATTCTAGGTTTACCATCTTTTTTACGTACCACCAGTACTGGCTAGGACCATGGACTCTCGCATGGTTCTATTACCTGCAGAGACAACATTTCGTCTACTTGTTCTGTAATTATTTTCTGTTTTTCGGGTGACATGCGATAGTACCGCTGCCTGATAGGGGCAGCATCACCAGTATCGATGGCATGAGATATAAGGGTGGTTTTGCCAAGGCCTTTGCACTCATAAGAGATATCTCTGAAGTTGTGAAATATTTCATCAGCTTCACATTTTTGTTGGGTATTTAAATGATCGTAACTGTATAGTTTAGTCGCATTAACACTTATTTCAGATACGCCAGGGTCGCTGGAAAGATAATCGACCTTGTTCATATATTTTGGGCATAAGTTAAAATTTGTCCAGAAATCTATTCCGAGGATGAGCGTAGCTTCAATTTCTGGAATAATGTGAATTTTAAGAACTTTTGTTACTTTCTCAAATGTAACAGGAACATTGAAATATCCCATGGAAATTATCCGCTGACCTCCTGCAGTGGTCACGGTAATTTTTCCGTCATCGTTCAATAAAAATCCATGACGCAGCAGCAACAAGTGTGCATTATTACCGATAATCGAAACAACAGAGCCTGAATCGAGTAAACCATATATTTCAAGTTCTACATGTTTCTTAATCATAACTTTTACACAGGGTCGAGGATCATCATTTGGTTGGTTGAAAATTGCCGCTAGTTTATATGATTTAAAGAAATTTGTAACGGTGACAAGCCACTTACTCCAATCACTTGGATCAAAGTTATTGGTCCTAGTAGCGTTGTGGCAATTTTCAACACTTATTCGTTTTTTGAATTAGCAGATGTGGAAGGTTTAGGATTGCAGTTGGGACAGTCTGGAAGTTTCACATTTTTCATTCCGCATTTAAAACAAAAAATATCATTTCTATCGGCATTGCATTCTGGCATTGAGTGAGTGTCGACACGGCACCGGAAGCAGAACTGTTTGCTATTAGCGATACCATAAGTTTTGTTACCCGTTTCTACTCTATTGCCTTCAAAATACTGCCTGTTTGACGTAGCAAAATTGCTTGTTTTTAGAGGAGTCTTAGCAGAATAGGAATAATTTGACCTAATCACGTTTTTATTTTGCTCTTTTGCACCTTTATACGCAAACTCGGGAGCCAAAGTCGTTGAGTTTGCATTTGGTGGCTCTTTAAAATTATCGCAACGACTTTTAACTTGCTCATAATTTTTGCACAGTATCCGTAAACTCTCAATAGAATCAATATCAGGGCAGGTAGCGAGGATATTAGCATAACAAGGCCTTATATTATGTAATATGATCTCTAGCTTTTCGGATTCATTCATGTGCTTACTAAGACGCCTAAACATACCATCCATTATCGCTAAATAGATAGCAATGCTTTCTGAATCTCCCTGTGTCCGATTACGTATTTCCGCTAACATTTTGTAATCGTAGTCAATAAAATCGAAGTTTTCTTTTAAGACCGAAAGCAACATCCTCCAAGAACTAACTCGTTCTTTAACACTACGGAACCAATGTAGCGCATCTCCTGTAAAAATCTCAGTTGCACTCGCCAACATTTTACCATCAGGAATGCCCTTTGCTTCGCGAAACTCTTCAATTCGTTGTATAAATGAACGAACACAAGTTTTCCCGTCAAACCTAAGTTTTGCTAATTCAGATGTTACGCCACGATCACAGGTCACCGTAATGTGAGTCGGTCTTTCCGTGAGAACAGATTTGGGATCAGGCTCAGAATAAGTTTCACAGTCAACGGCAGGGGCTACTTTGGATACGTCTTGGAACTGAAATTCCAGGCCTTCTAATATTTTTTTTAGCTTGTCTTGTACCGGCACGTCCTCAGGAGATGCTGGGACAGCTCTGTGAACCCGGAAATAAACATGGTTCAATAAAGCATGCGTTCTAGAATATAATGAAATTTGATAATCCGTCTTCAAAAGACTTAAGTTACTTTTAATTTTTGATATTGTATCATTAATTTCACGTATTTCATCATCAAAATCTAGGCAAGATTCAAGAATGTCACTCGCAGCAAATTTTTGAGTAAGTTTCGTAACCTGTCGCCTTAATTCAAGGACATTTTCTGCAGGAATCCCACCCCTGATATTCACTTCATAAATTAATTCCTGTTTTTGCATGAGCAAGTACTTAATAGAACGATCCATTTCGATCCAAAATCAATGACCGAGTATGTTGTGCAAAATATCTACACACTAATCTATTTTTAAGAACAAAAAAATTAGCTGTTACTAGAGTAAAAATAATAATAAGCTTATGTTATGTCTAAAAATCCGATGACAATAAAAACACTTAATATAAATCAATAACAAACACAGTCTTTTCTTTTTAGCGAAGCAAAGCCAGGGAACAATACTTGTACACAGAATAGCAATTATATGCCAATAACTTATTTAGAGATACAAAAAGTTATTGTGGAAAAGCAATTGCGCGAGTAAAGCCGCGCGACTTAGTCTAGCGTTACAAAGACCCGTTAATCTAGCAACAACGGCAATGTTTTCTTACAAGTGCGCGGAGGCAGCTACAACGATATAATTGAAATGAATAAGTCTGATTTAGATTTCAAATAAAACAATTATTAACTACCAAAGCAGATCCTTAAATGACCTTATTAATAAACCACGTTTATGGGCGCCATTGTCACGTTTATTATAGAAATAAAACGCTCCAAGTAAATAACAAGGCTGTTTATTAAAATTAAGGCGTGAATCCGATGCCGGCCACAGATCTGCTTGTCACCGAGGTGCTTAAAACTAACTAAAAAAACTTATCTGCTAAGTAGTTGGTAACAACAATTGGGCCGCGGTATGTAGGTATATGTCGCCTGGAGGCCTCTGCGCAGCCAGTTGCTAGGCGGCGCCAACTCCCGAGGTAGTTCCTGAGATAAACAGGAGGGACATAAAACAAAAAGTATTTACATTTGGCCACCTACCACGCTATCGTCAAGCGAAACTATTGACTATGATACTTTAAAATATAAAACACTAATGAGTTAATCTAACAAGTGGGTAGACTACGATTAAGCGCGCACTTAGTACTTGCAAATCTCGTAAGTACTAACAATTTATAAGAAAACATTTCTAAACACTCAGCAGCTACGGTTTATTACATTACATTTTACGTTAACAGTCGCTAAACACATAGGTATATTATGATTCTTTTTATTGCACAACTTACCCAGTACGGGAACCAGGAATAGCATCAATTCACCATTAAGTATAACACAAAAGCACGATGTCCTTTTCTTACAGTTGGAATCGTAGGTAAATGCCACTATATTTACAATATTTAGAACCAGCGTAATAATTTCGTGAGAGATTCGCAACAGCAGCGGCCGTGCATACCTGCATCGGCGCGGCGAATGAATCCTGACGTCACAGAGCGGGTCACTGATAACCGGTCACCAAGCGCTCGCGCAGTTCACTCAATTCACTACTAATAAAAACAGTTTGCATGTACGTAAAATATTTATTTTATATATATGATAGATATCAATTTTGTATGTTAGAGGTTTTTATTTCATAACTAAGGTTTAGTTTTAATTATAAGTTAAGTTATAAGATTTCGTATGAATTATTATTATTATTATAGAAGATCAAACGAGCTTCGCAAGCGAAGTTCGATCGATATTATATGAGTAAGCTTCATTCGAAGATATAACACACATGTAGTCCTTTAATCTACCAGGCAACATTTCGCAAGTTTAAAGTACGCAGTAAAAACCAAAGCTCAAACAGTTTTATCCCCACCTTTACCCCTACCCTACTTAGGGACCTCGGCTTGCCACCATTTCTCATTCTTTTTAGAGACAAAACTTTCCTAGGGGTATAGGGGCGGGCGGGAAGTTATATCTTCGAATGAAGCTTACTCATATAATATCGATCGAACTTCGCTTGCGAAGCTCGTTTGATCTTCTATTATATTTCGAAGCTTCATTCTTCAGATATAACACACATGTAGATGTTTAGAGTTGAAAGTTTTGCTGCCCTTTGTAATTGTAAAACATCATAATCATGAAATGCAATAATTATGTTTTGACAACAATCTTAGATACTCCCAATTATTAATCAAAGAGTACAATTGTAACTTCACATAATTCTACCTATACAAAAGGCAGATTGATCTGGCACAATGACCTTCGTCGATTAATTGACGATGGTAGAAACGAGCCAAAGTTTTCGATGTTCTCGACCAGCCTGCTGCCTTCCGGATAGCATCTAAAGAAATGCCTGACCGGTGTGCAGCTGACGTGGCGGCGTGGCGCGTGCTGTGAGCGCTGAACGCCGCCATGTCTTTACCGCTTTCGCCAAGCACTCGCGTAATGCACCCCGGCTAATGGATTGAGCAGATGCATTTTTATGGGGACTTTTGAAAGTCAACAAAATATGTTGTGAGCTTTTTCAGTCCTAAAACATCATTATAACAGTCACCGGGCAAATATTTCTATTAGGTATCTTCAAAATATGGAAGGCACAAAATCGGTTGTAGACGACCTACACCTGAAGTCTTAACTATATCATCAAAAATTACTTTAATACAATTTGGGCATAAATTAATATTATTCCACTTAATAAGTGACAGTGTTTGTACCCTGTGGGCAGGACATATTGCTAACAAAATCGCCAGATTCTTTGTTAGTTTTTCCAATGAAATTTCTCTATTAGGGTACCATGTTGTTATATGATTTAATACCCTTTGAGGATCCCAGGTATGGCTATATTTAGGAGTTACGGGCTTTAATTTGTAAACACCTTTCGGTAATCCTTTACTTTGGTCATCTGAGCTGATACTACTCTCCCGTAGGAGCGAGGGTGCTGACCTATGATTATTTAATGAGCCATACGACGATCCTTTATTAAATTCGTGCGTTAGAAATAAAATAACAGCAGAAATGAAGCCCTTATAGAAATTGAATATCTATATTATCTATGCTAAATTTCCAGCACAACTTGTATTTAACACACGTTGTACTGTTGTAAAGTGTTGTTTGAAATTGACGCTAACATGAGATTAGATACTTTTACTAATCTCAACAAAAGCGGAAACCACGGTTGGGATGGCCATTAGGGAAATACTACTATTCCTGTGGCGTTGTCATTTATAATCTTATGTAAACACTTTAGTACGAGTGCGAGTGGTGGAAACGCTTAAAAATATTTATTATAAATAGCCGCGCACCGAGGGCGGTAAGCGAGGTTGACTAATGTTGACTGATGTCGCTCTCAGCGGCAGCCGTGCACCAAGGGCAGTAAGCGAGGTTGACTAATGTTGACTAATGTCTCTCTCAGTGGCAGCCGCGCACCGAGGGTAGTAAGCGAGGTTGACTAATGTTGACTGATGTCGCTCGCAGCAGCAGCCGCGCACCGAGGGCAGTAAGCGAGGTTGTCTAATGTTGACTGTTGTCGTTCTCAGCGGCAGCCGCGCACCGATTCAATGGCGGTAAGCGAGGTTGTCTAATGTTGACTGCTGTCGTTCTCAGCAGCAGCTGCGCACCGAGGACGGTAAGCAAGGTTGACTAATGTTGACTGCTGTCGTTTCTCACACGGGTGGCGGCCTGCACGAGCCCTGACTGAGCGCTTGCCTGATTTGGAAGACACTTTATGCTGTTGATCCCGATTGTCGTATCTATGTGTATGTGAAACAAATTGAAACATGCAGACACCTAACAAGCATAAATTTTGTTAAATACACGAGAAGTTTATGCAAATTAGTAGTAGTGGTAATAAAGTTTCACGTATTTCTACTCACCTTTGTGATCTAGCGAGTTATTCCACTCACTCCGGTATGATTATAGTTGAGAACTGTAGGGGAGATAGGGGAGCATTGGGCACTTTTTTACTTAAGTCGTAATAAAAATGTATTTTTTAATAAAATCAACTTTTTATTTCTTAAATTAGTAGCAGATATATTTGGCTTCAATTATTACGAAGAACACTTATACAACTATAATCATTCTCAAAATTGCAAGTGATTTTCTAAACACTGTCAAAAGTGCCCAAACCTCCCAATGGTCGGGTGGTTTGGGCACCTCACTGGGAGGTTTGGGCAATGTATCAAATATGCGTCTTAATGGTAAATAATGAGAATATTAAATAATATAACTATAAAAACTTGCAATAAATCGACAAATAATCAAATGTTTTAAACTATTAATACTCAAATAAAAACAAATTACAAGATTTAGTAATCAATCCTCAGTATCCTTGCTAATTATAAATTCATATAATAATTAGTAACACTAATAATAACAAAACATCAAAGTATTTAATATTCTTCATTTTCAATATTTATTCGGAATTAAAATCCGTCAAATTTTTTTTTTTTAACAGTACCTATTTATTACACCGATTGCCGAAACAAACATTGGTGGCGGGGGAGCATTGGGCATGCCCAAACCTCCCTTCAAAATTAGTGCTCAATGCTCCCCACCCCCTCATTTCACTAATAAATTCGAATATGTTTCTTGTAGTCTAATTTTTTACTTTTATTTATACGTCAATATTAGCTTTCGAAAACACGTAACTAGATATCAATACAGAGACTTTCGCCTTTTCGCAGATCACGTTGTTATTTCCTTCAAAATCACATCAAAATATTTACTTTTGCACGCACGAAACTGAAACAAGTGCTTTCTCCCGGCTATGTGCCCCTTCAAAACACTGTCACAGAAAATTTTCAAGAAAAATAAGAACAAACTAATAAGGTCAGTAATGAAGCTAAAACCCTGGGAAAGCTTTGGATATGAAAGAAACAATTGCCAAATACTATTTATTATACTCTTTATTTCACAGGAAGGCACCGTAACTGTAACGGAAGCTGAATCTTACACCAATTTGCATGTCATGGCGAGACCAGTCAACCTTTCAATCTATGAATCCTGACCTATTTCGATTGCTAAGGATAGAGCTGGGTCATGTAACATTAGGTCCAAAGGACTGGAATCTCTACCATGAGTAAGTTACACCTTTATTACACTGTACTTCTTAAATACTAATATGGCAATGGATTGGCACCAGGGATGAAATTTCTAACTATAATTATTTACTCAATTATATCTTTATTGTAAGTACGCCTGTTTTGAACTGGAGCGAACACAACTGAATTTACTGCTGTGGAAGGCGACCGGACAGCAGGCGGACCTTGAAACTGGGTAGCTTCCTCCGTCTTGCTAGAGGGACCCGATGCCGAAGCTGCTAGACAAGAAGCATTTCCAACAAACAAACACTTTTACCTACTTTCTCAATCTTTCTCCTTCTTTCTCAATATCCCGTTCACTGAAAATAATTAAATTGGATTAATTAGTGAACGGTGGGTACCTACTACACGCCGACATGAAACCTTTACAAAATGGGTAAGTTTATCTTACCCATAGTGTACTATATAACTTTCATAGTTCCTACTTTCGCGAAACTCCCTCCCCGCTGAATTCCTCTCCTGAAAAGACCAGAGAACAGATTACATAAGTCATAAGTCATAAGTAATTTATTTGCTCAAGATAGGGTTTACAGTCAGATGTTACAGCAGATATTCATTAGCGGCCTTGCTACCTTGTCACACAGTGACATACAAATTTTAAGTCCTTATCATAAAATATTAATTATAAGCCATCCCAAATTACAATGTCATCCTTAAATAAATTGCATCAATAAAATTTAGAAGATTAAGTCCTTATCATAAAATATTAATTATAAACCATCCCAAATTAAAATGTCATCCTTAAACAAATTTCATTATTAAAATATAGAAGATTAGTAGGTACCATAATATTGAATTGATATGTCCAAATTTATACATACTCGTAAAAAGTCAACAGGTAGAAAATACAATAATAATCAAAGAGATCATGTTCTAAAATATAATGTCAGATGTATCATACAAATGTAACTAATAGCTTTCAATGGGACTCAAGATATTCTTTTATGGAGTAAAAAGTTTTATCTTTGAGCCATTTAAACAGGTGTCTCTTAAATAATTGAAGTGGAAGCTCCTTTATGGTGCCTGGTAGTTTATTGTATATACGAATGGCCATCGGATAACAATTTCTTCTATGTAATTCTGTGTATGTTCTTGGGCATACCAGTCTATTTGGGTAACGGGAGTTAAAGTGGCACACTGTTTCATTCTTCGTAAAAAGGTTCTGATTGCCTTTTACGAATATGCACATTTCGTATACATATAAACAGGGTACAGTGAGTAGATTTAGATTTCTAAATAAGGGTCTACAAGTCGTTAACGGGGGAACATTACATAGCGCTCTAATACACTGTTTCTGTGCAATAAATAGTCTATTTATGTTTATCGCATTACCCCACACTATAATGCCATATCGTATACTGGACGCCACGTAGCCATGATACGCTTGCAATGCAGTTTTTTGGCATGTGATTTTCATTAGCCGCCAAAGTGCATAAGCAAAACTATTTATTTTCTTGCAGACACTCTCAATATGGTGCGTCCATGAACATCTGTCATCAATTATAATTCCAAGGAATTTTGTTTTTTCAGATTCCGCAATAATTTGTGTTTCGTATGTCACTGTTAGTGTTTTTTTTATACTTCGTTTATTGCAGAATTGGATATAAGTGGTCTTATTTAAATTAACTTGCAGATTGTTTACATTTAGCCATCCTATTATTTTGGCAACTGCTAAGTTAATATGTGAATTGTGTTTTTCTGCATCTTTGCTAGATATAATTACAGAGACATCGTCGGCAAATAGTGTACAATGATGATCTGTGACTAGTGGCAAATCGTTGATATATATCAGAAAGAGTAACGGTCCCAAAATGCTGCCTTGGGGAACACCGAAGTTGTTGGCTTTAGGTTCGGATTTGAAGCAGACTTTTTCATTTTTTGCGTTGATGTTAGTGATTTCGACGTATTGCCGCCTGCCACTGAGGTAACTATTTAGCCAATTATTCGCTTGACCACGTAATCCACAGTTGTCACACTTAGACAGGAGCAAGTCATGTACTACAAAATCGAACGCCTTGCTCATGTCAAAAAATACAGCCGTAGTTGAAACTCGTGTATCAAGATTTCGCGTGATTTCCATTAACATTTGAAAAGTAGCTAGTGTCGTCGATTTACCTTTTTGGAATCCATTTTGTTGTTTAGTTAGTATCTCATGTTTGTTAAAGAACTTTATTATTCTCTCGTAAATTACCCTCTCTATGATTTTAGATATTATTGGTATGAGAGCAATTGGCCTATAGTTATCTAGTGCATCTCTATTTCCCTTCTTATAGATAGGTATTATTACACTTTGTTTAAGTCTTTGAGGGAATACGCCTTGAGTAAAAGATATATTTATTAGATAACTGAGGTTAGGCGCAATAGTGTCAGCACAATGTTTCAGTATTTGAGTGTTTAGCTCGTCATAGCCTGCAGAAGCAGTGTTTTTTAATTTTTTAATTGTTTTAAAAACCTCTTGGCTGTCCGTTGGGAACAGAAATATGCTATCGTCAATGTGTTTAATGTTCACAGGGTACTTACTGCTGGTGTGAGGTTGACTGCTTTTAGTAATTCCTATAAAATGATCATTAAATGCATCTGCGATTTTTTTTGGATCAGAGATATATGAGTCATTAAAAGCAATTTTGTCTATACTTTTTGGTTCAATGATATTGCTAGATTTATTTTCTTTTATAATATTCCACGCTGCTCTGCATATATTCTTAGCATTTTTAAGAAACCTATTATTGCTTACTTTCTGGGATGTTAGTATACATTTTTTAAAGACTTTTTGATAATCGCAGTATTGTTTTTTATTGGATGCATCCTTCGTCGCGTAATATTTATATCATAGTACGCGCTTCCTAGTGGACGCTATTTTAATTCCTCTAGTGACCCAGGTTGGATTTGTCAATTTCCTTTTAATTTTAATCCTTTTTATAGGGAAACATAATTTAAAGAACAGTATTACGATGTCATGAAACATGTCGAAAGCGACGTTAACATCTGGTTCCTTGTATATTTCGTGCCAAGACAATGAATTCAGACATTCCGAGAATTTTATAATATTTTCTTTGCAGAAGTCCCGTTTCATAATGAACCAAGACGGGTTATATTTGACCTTAGCCACACCCGGTAATATCAACACCTGTCCCGTGTTATGATCAGATATTTCAAGCGTATGCAGTTCACCAATAGCATTTGAATCGTTACTTATTATATGATCTAAACATGCATTCTGCCTTGTTGGTTTGTTTATATGTAATTTGTAATTATAATTTTGAAGTAGCCTATTGTATTCTACAGTTATCTTATTCTCCTTGAGTATATCAATGTTAAAATCACCTGTTATTATTATCTTTTTCTTAGTTTTATGTCTTAATCTTTCTAGCAATAGCTCGAGCTTATTTAAAAAGATAAATGGCATTTACTACCTAATTCCTCGTGTTTCGCGCCACGCGGGATTACACTCAATCCATCACAATTAATACTCACGGTTCTTCTCCCTTTCAAGACACCGGTACGGAATCAGCTCCCAAAATGGTGACCACCAATGGGTCAGAAAGCTGATGCTGCTGTGTCAGCCGCGAATTCAAAAATGGGCCCATGAACATCTTGGGAAACCCACTTGCCCTCAGGCCTTATCTCTGGTATTGCAGTGGAATAAATTATCTAATCCTGAATACTGTCTTTTAATTTTTTATCTCAACTAATTGAAACCTGCTAATATTAATTTATATGAAATTAAATTTGAGATTGCTAATTCTTTGTAATTTTCTTTAATTCAGAATTAGCCCCAAACTTGGAATTTGTAAGTTCACTAACAAAATTCTATATACCTACCTATCTAGATCTTGACTGCTACCAAGTTGCATTAAAAACTCAATTTTATCTTTAAAAATAGGATTTTTCCCTAAGCTGACAACACAGACCACAGGTTCATTACAACACAATTAAAGCTGTTTAAGACTTCTTTTTAGATGCTGTGTTGATGTTTAGAGGCAGTGCTACACGATGCCAATAAATTAAAATATTACGCCGTTACAAAACGGTTGACGGCATGTGACATTGAAAACTAAACAGAATGGCAGATGACATTAGCCTGAGTGGTGTTCCCTGTTACTAAGCTAAACTACCACAGTATACAAAATTATGTATCTCCTACACGATCCGACTTACAAGGTGGTGCCCGAACCTCCCGACTGCCCAATGCTCCCCTACCTCCCCTACCTGTCAGGTACCGAGGCTAAATTTAATCAAGCTACGAGTACCTACATCGTACCTGTAACAGACAGCTAAGAAGTTCATTTTAATGGACGAAACTGAAATGAATAAAATTGGTTACTACACATTCTACTAAATATTAGGTAGATAATGCGACGAAATATCACATTTGGCATCCTAATTGCATTTCATGTGTTTTGCACGCACATTCTGACTAATATGAGTAGGTACGTTTTTTTTCGCTTCCGACCGCTGTGCGAGCACGTTGTCGAACGCAAAAGAAAATTAATATCTCAGTGTTTTCTGTGTTTAATCACTTTAATTTTGTGTTTATTTGTTTTGTGCTGTTGTAGTTGTGCCTGTGTTTGTATCTTTAATCCTTGGTAAGTAAACGAACGCGGGGGAGGTGGCAATTACTTCCATGTGAGGTACTTGCCACCTTGTCCTGGGCGAATTATGTCGTCCAACAATATTTTTGACCCTGGGACGGACCCGGGGAGCCTTCCGATTGTTGATAACCCACCATCTCCCGGGTTACATGTCGAAGTCACGAATGTTCAGGAACCTTCTTGCCTTAAGAGAGACCGCAATGTTCTAGATTGCGCAGACGACAGTCCTAGCCCTACGGGTCTGGCTGCTCCGAGTAAAATTCCCCGTGCCGACTTTAATCTCTCCCCGGATGTGTCCCAGGATATCTTGCAAAACAAGTTTAGCCCTAATGCGCCTTCAGCCTCCAACCTTATGCTCAGTGAACCGGCCCTTATGGCAAAGGATGACCTTAAGGTTCAAAAGCCTTCCCATTTGACTCGGGCCCCCCCTCTTGTGTCTCAGGAGTTCATTCCTGAGACCCAAGAGATGGTCCCTATGTCTCAAGAGCCTTCTCAAACTCAACAACCATCTGCAACCCTATTAACCCCCGCTCCCCACAGAAATGAATATTTATCTACGGATTTGGGTCCCTTTGTTGTCCATGTGACTAAGGAATCTCAGGAGTCTTACCTCAACCAAATCAAGTTTGGCCAGCTTCTTCACAACAAAAGTGTAGTGGGAATTAAAGAAGGTGGTGTAAAGAAGGTGGACCGGAACCGAGTCTCGGTGGAGTTTAAAACTGCACAGTTGGCAAACAACTTCCTTTCATCCCCTCCCTCGGGGGATCTCAAGACTTTTATACCATCATTTCACATCACTCGGACTGGTTTTGTTAAAGACATTCCCAAAGACTTCTCAAATGAAGAGCTTCCTTCTCTCTTCTTGTCTCCCCACGGTTATGGAAAAGTTATAAAGGCGCGTCGCATCAACTACAAACAAAGAGATTCCAGTGATGGAGCCATTCAATGGGTTCCTTCAGAAAAAGTAGTGATTACTTTTGACGGTCAGGCGCTGCCGCCTAGGGTATTTTTATTCAATTGTTCTGTGGAGGTTGATCCCTATAATTTCCCCACTATTCAATGTTTCAAGTGCTGTAGATTTGGCCATGTCAAGGCTCATTGCCGGTCCCGTCCTAGATGTGCAAAGTGTGCGCAACCCCATGAGTCCTCGGAATGTTCTGTGGATGAGAACTCTGTGTCTTGTCTGCACTGCTCTGGCAATCACAGAGCCACTGATAAAAAATGTCCTGAATATAGCAGACAAAAACTAATAAAAGTGACTATGTCAGATGAAGGTGTATCATACTCAGAAGCTGAAAAACGACATGCTCCCTCGAGACGCCCATACAGTGAATCTGTCCAATCCTCCCATAAAAAAACTGTTTTTATTCAAAAAAAAGCAAGAGTGCCTCTCTCACCTAGCTATGACCGTAGGGCCCATAATGATATCATTGACGGCTTTAATGCCCCTTTCACCGGAAATGGGACCGCTTATCCCAAAGACCCTCCCCAGTCGAGGTATATTCATCAGGAATCTCAGAATCAATCATCTTCCCCTTCTGCCCCCTCGTTTGACCTCCCATCGTTTCTTTCATCGATGGTATCATCAATTATTGATTTTCTTATCAGCAATTCCTCCTGTCTACCGTCCAACGTTGCCGACATATTGAAAATTCTCTCTCCCCTCTTAGTGAGGGAGCCTCGCCCGGGGCTCCGTCCTAGTCATGGCTCACACGATCCTGCAGTGGAACATTAGAAGTATAAATAGTAATAAATCCGACCTCCTCTATTTATGTGGTAAACACTCCCCTTCAATTATTGCTCTCTCCGAGACTTGGTTAAGACCAGATTCGACTTTTAGGCTTTCTGGGTACACTTGTCTTCGTCACGATAGCTCGGAGGGATATGCGGGTTGTGGTTTGTTTATTAAAAACGGTCTCGATTATTCCCGCATGGTTTTCTCTCCCACTCCGTCAATTTTTATCACGGCAGCGCGAGTCATAGATATTAGCGTGGTTTCAGTCTACATCCCTCACCCCTCCCCTAGCATTGTGTCCTCTTTCTGGTCCCTCTTATCCAATATCCCTCCTCCGTTATTAATTGTGGGTGATTTCAACTGTCACATTCCCCTATGGGGCTCTGTCTCTGACGATTCCTCGGGCCGCAAAATGGTTGAATTTCTAGATTCTCAAAACCTTTGTATTTTGAATGATGGGCGGCCAACCCGCCGCGTCTCGCACCTACAAAACCCCTCAGCAGTTGATCTTTCTGTATGCTCTCCTTCTCTTGCCTCCGTTAGCTGCTGGGATATATCTCCTTCTGCGCTGGGTAGTGACCATTTCCCTATTATAATAACTCTCTCGACTGGTTCTTCCCTGCCATCTCCCTGCCCTCCTTTACAAAAATTTAATCTTATAAAAGCTGACTGGCCCAAGTTTATTTCTTCTCTAGACGAAAAAATTGCCGACCTCTCCCCCGTTTCATTAGACAACTGTCTTGAAGTATACTCTAGTTTTGAGAGCTGCATTATGTCTTGTGCTGAGGAATCCATTCCACTTAAGAATGCAGTTGTTAACAGACGGCCCTCCTTGCCCTGGTGGGACCCAGAGTGTTCTGCCCTGGTTAAGAATCGAAAGGAGTCTGAAAAACTTTATTGTACTCAAATGACTACTGAAAATTTTATTGCATACAAAAAAACGCAGGCCAAGTGTAAGCGAGGTCTAGCTGCTAGGAAAAAAAATGGTTGGAATAAATTCTGTGAATCTGTCTCCCCTACGACTCCGCCTTCGTTGGTTTGGAAAAAAATTAAAATCTTTCGATGCTCGAGCGTTGCTTCTCCGACTCCCTCGTCGTTTTGTACTAGGCCTATGTGGTTAGAAGACTTTTATGACAAATTAGCCCCTCCTTACGTCCCTGATTTATCAGAGTTACCTGCAGCTTGCTCGTCTTCTTCTCACAACCCAGACAATTTTTTGTCTTCTCCAATTCTAATGTCTGAACTCCGTTGTGTCTTGGAAAACCTATCAGATTCTGCTCCAGGCCCTGATGGTTTAATTTACTCTTTTTTAACTAAAGCTGGGCCTAGGACGGTGGCGTACTTTCTAGAGATAGTCAACAACTTTTTCAACTCAGGATTGATCCCGGATTCTTGGAAGGAGCAATTCATCATCCCTATTTTAAAGCCCGGCAAGGATTCGGGCGAAGCGTCTTCTTACCGTCCCATCGCTCTTTCGTCTACCCTTTGTAAAATAACGGAACATCTTCTAAAAAATCGTTTAGATTGGTTCCTGGAGAACCATAATTATCTGTCGCGTTTTCAGTTTGGCTTTCGCAAAGGCAGAAGTGTATCGGACAGCCATTGCATCCTTTCCACGGATATCCGTCTAGCCTTCTCTAGGAATGAGTCTGTTGCCGCAGCGTTCTTAGATATTTCCTCAGCGTACGATAACGTCATACTTTCAGTGCTCAGGACTAAAATGTCAATGCTGAGTATTCCTTCGAAGGTCATTGACTTTATCTGCAATCTCCTTATGGGTAGAAGGATTAAGGTGAGATGGCAGGGCAGAATTATTGGCGAGAGATGTTTATGGAAAGGGCTCCCACAGGGGTCAGTCCTTAGCCCGCTCCTTTATAACTTATACACCATGGATCTAGATAGGTCAGTCAATTCGCATTGCAAAATCCTACAATATGCCGATGATATTGCAATATACTGCAATGACAGGTCCCCTCAAATAGCCTCCGAGAAAATTAATTCCGCTCTTGAGTCTCTTCAGTCTTGGCTTTCCTCTCATGGTCTCTCTCTCTCTCCAACCAAAAGTTCTGCTATTGTTTTTTCTAGGAGCAGACAATCTCCACAGTGCAATATTCATCTCGGCAATGAGGTTATCCCCGTTAAAGACTCCATAAAATTTTTAGGTGTTATTTTCGACAGACGTCTGCAAGGCGTCCCCCATCTTTCTTACTTGGTTAAAAAGTGTGAAAAAAATATTAATTTGTTAAGAGCTCTTTCCGGTGCGTGGTGGGGCGCCCACCCCTACTCTCAAAAACTCCTATATAACGCTTTGGTTAGATGTCATTTGGACTTTGGTACTTTTATTTTTGAGCCATGTAATAAGGGAGCGCTTAAAGTGTTGGAGCTGATCCAAATGAAAGCCCTCAGAATTGTATCTGGTGGTATGAAGTCCTCCCCCAATAGAGCTATACAGGTGGAGTGTGGTGATCCTCCTCTCGACCTTAGACGCAAATTCTTGTCGGATCGATTCCTATTCCGCGCTGTCACCCTAATTTCCCACCCTTTGATACCCAAACTGAAACTGCTGCAGAGCTTTTGTTCCTCTAAACCTTATTGGCGGAATAAACCTAAGCCTAACCTTGTCCTCAGTCTTGAAAAGGTTTCTTCACTTAGAGCCCCGGTGCAGAGATGTTCTTCCTTACCTATATACTCGATCCCTTATGATGCGATTCCTCTTTTTCCTAATGTTTTTTTTAATACTGGTATATACAAGAAAACAGTTAACTGTAATTCTGCCTTTAATGAATTTGTTCACTCCAACTTCCCAAATCATCTTTATTTTTACACGGACGCTTCTAAGCTTGCTGATCTGGGGTGTGTGGGCTATGCTGTGGTCAGCCCTAGTATTAGCCTTTCTCTGAAATACAAGCTTCCTCCTGAATCCTCAGTTTTTTCGGGCGAAAGTCTGGCTATCTGGTTCACTGTTAACTTTATTCTCGAAAGGAAATATCCCAAAACGGTTATTTTTACTGACTGTCTGAGCGTTCTGCAGGCTATCTCTACTTATCCTTTTAAAAACTGTGCTCGTAATTATATCATCGGTCAAATCAAAAAATCCATACTTTTATGTCAATTAGCTAATCTTGATGTATCTTTTGTCTGGATCCCCAGTCATAGTGGTATTCTTGGTAATGAACTCGCTGATCAGGCCGCCAAAGAGGCAGTTATCCATGGCTTCGATTCTTTTTACAAAATTCAACCTACTGATTTAGTGAACATCCCAGCCAAAATCTTGTCTAAAAAATGGTCGTCGCGATGGAATTCATCAAAAAAATGCTACTATTCACTTGTGCAACCAAAGATCCCCTCGCGTCCTTGGTTTTTTAAAAATCGTTCTCTCTCCAAGAGACACACCAGTACCATCATCAGACTGCGCCTTGGTCGAGTTTGCTCGCCAGAGCTTCTTTTTAAATTTAAGTTAAGAGATTCCCCTCTGTGTGAGTGTGGTGAAGAGGTCGGTTATATCGATCACATATTTTTCAACTGCCCACGTAACTCCCCCTCCTTTAATCTCTACTCTATGCTGCCAAAATTAAATGTCCCCCTCCCAGCGAATGTAGCCTCTTTAATCTGTCTAACAGAAAACAAAAAAGTCTTCCGTTTACTTGCCAAGTTCGTAGAAAAGAATAACATAAAACTTTAACCTTTTAACTCCCATAACACCCCATTTGTGATGTTTACCTCTTGTAACTTTTTGGTTTGCAGTAGTTTTAACTATGGTGTTTGGTAGTTGTTATGTGTTTGTGTTGTCCGTCTGTTCACAGGTCTAGAGCAGCTGTCATGCAACTTGATTCTGGCAAATTTGAGCCGACTTAGTTGGCCAGAATGCCATTAATAAAAAGAAGAAGAAGAAGAGTAGGTACGCTTGCAGCGGAGCGTGTGGCGAGGCGGGCAGTGGTTTTCATGTGTTAAACATGCCAACACGCCGCTCGCCCTGCGCCACTGCACGTCGAACCCTGTTCGAGCGGGCACTCGGGCCGTAGGCAGAGTAGGTACTACACTCTCGATGCGCGTGGAAGGTACCTAGTGGCGAATCGAATGGAAATGCGATTGAGATATGAAACGCTTAGGTACAAACAGAACGATGCGTATAAATTCTGTCTCCGCCTCCTTTTATTGCAAATCACTAGAGATTTTTTTCTTAGTACCTACCTACTTAGTAGTGAAAAACATACAAATCACTTACAGACTAGTCCAACACATGCGTGTACCTACAACAAAAATACATTAAGATTATGCAAATTATCTATTCCGGAAAAATCAATAACGTGCATTGAATACTTGTTGGTTAATTTCATTTTAACTCCCCATACAATAAGGACTGATATTTCATGAATGTTGGTTCACGGTCCTAGAAGTGGAGTCGTGAATTTTCTACACCAGTGTTTTTCAAACTTTATGGTGTCACGGCCCTTCGTGACCATCAAAATTTCTTCGCGACCCCCCAAAAACCCATTTTTACGATTAAACTTAAAACTCAATTATTTACTTAACAGATTTGGAACGCACCCTTCTATCATTCAATCAGTCATGCGTTTTGGAACGCAACCTGTATTTAGGTATCTGAAGGTAGTTTTACTGTTTCGCAACCTACCCCTTTTTAAATATAAAACGAAGAATATCTCTTTTAATCTGTGCGACTGTTACTTTGGGGATTATTTCACAACCAAAATGGATAAGTTTCTAAAAAGAACATCAATGCCTTCAACGTCTGGGTTAACATCTGGAAGTAAGCCTAAAAAGAAGAAAAATAGAAAATATGACGAAAACTATTTAAAATATGGATTTACTGTTATGGACGACAAACCACAGTGTGTTATTTGTTGTGAAGTGTTGTCTCATGAATGTCTGAAGCCATCCAAATTGCTGCGGCATCTTACTTCTAAGCACGAACAGTACAAAGACAAGCCATTGGATTTTTTTGAACGAAAATTTAAGGCACTTCAGCAACAAAAAACTAATTTAGTACAGGTAAGCATAATTTTCAGAAGTTATAGTTTGTTAATAATTTTTACATAGGTACCTATACAGATTTTAGGGAACTACTATTTTCTTATAGTTTCTTTACGTATGTTTTCGACTGTTATGTGTCACAGAATTTCAAGATGAAAACAATGATAAAGTACCATCACTAAAAATATTTCTTTTTATTTCTTTGATTTCAGGTATACGACGTTAATGAGAAAGCCCTATTGGCTAGCTATCGCGTAGCCATCTGTCGACCAGCATTGGTGTAGAATCTACACCAATGCTGGTCGACACTGCGACTATTTGTTGCAGCTATCTTGCCGGAGCAGGCTGTCCGCTGGGGCTGAAAATTATACTTAGAACTACATCCTTCATCAGGTGGTCTATTTTTCTCGTCGCTTCCGATTCTAAGTATGTTTCGTGCGCCTTCCTTAGCATCGACCTGGCTGACTTCACATTCAAATTAGACATCGTACCTGTCAATGTGTTTCGCACTGGCTTCAGCACTGCTTGGTTTCTTGAATGACTCCACAATTGCATTAGGTGTGGGGTGGATAGGGTGGTTTAAATTCATTCCAAATCCTACAATATTTCCTTATAAGCCACCTCACCTAAACTATTGGGAGACGACAAAAAAATACCTACCTACCTATGATTAAGTATATAAATATGGCTGATTACACGCTTTGCTACCGATTTATACGCGTCGCCGCCATAATGCAGAGATATAATCGCCGAAATTCGACAGAACACGTGCTCTTACGAACCTGAAATGATCAAATTGGTCTATTGCAGGTATGTATCGTATATTGGAAAATGAGGCTAGCAGTGTGCTATAAAATTGCAATGTGAAAAGAAAGTCTCCTATCTGCCCTTAGACGAGTGGTTTCACAGGCAATTTTCATCTAGTAGTAGGTAGGTACCTATTCTATTTGCTATCAGAAACTAGGTGGCGTTTTATAAGAAGGTCACAGTTCCATAATGAGTGTGTAAAGTGCTCCAAGGTTAGCACAAGACGGAGCGTGAGCACTCTCTCGCACTATCCGTCTCTTTCTAAGTTTTCACATAAGAGAGAGACGGATAGTGCGAGAGGGCTCGAGAGAGCTCATGCGCCGCCTTGCGCTAACCATGCTGGAACCGAACTTATATAATTTAAAGTCTTCTTTCGAATCTACCATCTGGGGGCACGGCCCCCGACAAATCGAGCGCGAAGCAAACACTGCCGTACCATCCTTTACTGGAACCATTTTGCCGCATTTTCAGGCCCCTATTGAGAACCTCTGGATGAGACCAGAACGCAGAAATTTTCCAAAATTTCAAGTCTGTACATAGGTCATTTAGTTCCGAAGTTAATCGAAAGCAAAGTTTCGCATTTAAGATACTCACTCACTCACTCATGATCATCAAAATAGAACTAGTACTTCCCATAAACTCAGAGAGCTGAAATTTGGTACAGAGTTAGGGTTTAATGGTCACATAAAGGGAAAACTATAAAAACTAGGAAAAAAGAATAAAAAAACTATTAGAGATAGGCATGTATTTAACGCGGCGACAAATTAATCTGATTTAGGGATTTATAAAAAATTAAAGGGGGTAGCAAAAATAATAAGTTGGCGACTAATTGTGGAGACTAGAATAAAGTAAAAAGTAGCAGCTAAGTAATCAATTTTCGGCTTTGTTTCAATATAAACTAGCATCGAGTTATTGTTTTGGCGACTGAATTAACTAATTAAGCGGAAACATGACAGCGGATAAAAAGTTGAAAATGGCCTACTCTAATTGTTCAATGGAGATTGCATATAAAATAAATCAAGGTCATAAAAAAAATACTTTGTGCGACACTTTAAGAGCTTTAATCAAAGTTGAAAATAGCATGTAGGTATAAATAATAATTTTGGCCCGTATAAATAATATTTAAACGCCATACTAAACATGCATTCGGATTCATCTTTGTTAATTTGCTGGTTTTTCCGCTCTTTTATAAAAAAAATAACCGCTTTGCTCCCGCTTCCGTCTTCTAACCTATCCGCGGCTTATCGCCGTTTTCATTAAATTATGGTTTCGAAAACTAAAAAAATAACTCCCCATTACTCTTATATAGTACCCATTTTAATATTTAAGCTGCCAGCAAATCAAAGCTCAAAATGCTTTTTTAGATGGAGACCTGATAGTTGCCACTAATATAAAGTTTGTTATCCTTCTGCTAATATTAGTCGCCAAGTCATTATTTATAGTACCTCGCCTATGATTTCAGTAATCTTGTTTATTATTTCTGCTACCTTAAAGTAGCTGCCATTATTTGAATTTTAAAAGATCCTTAGTTTAAAGCTCATTTAATATAAATGATTGCCAAAATATTTAATCGCTGCCAAGTTATTATTTTAGTTGCAAATAGTTTGCTGCTCTTTAATTTTTCTGTCGCCGCGAAAATAATAAGCCTTAGAGATATATCTATCCTAAAAAGAAAAAATCTGTGTCAAATAAGAAAATCTAATAAAATAAATCAATAAGCCCACTTTTCTACAAAAAGAAGTGAAATCCCTAAAAAAAAACATTTTGTAAAAAACTAGCCAAGTCACGATGGAGCTGCTTGTTTATCCCTAAAAAGTATTGAAATCTGTGAGATATTTAAGTAGTAGTGCCAAGTCTGAGGCATTCTTATTATTCTTTATTTGCTAACTAAATAAAATTTGGGACTTGGCAATTATATACACAATACTACAAAGTTTTAGGTATCCATAAATGCAATAATAATAATTATTATTATTATTAAATGCAATAAGGTTGTGTGATTGCCAAGTTGCAGAATTTTATTTAGTTAGCAAATAAAGAATAATAAGAATGCCTGAGACTTGGCACTACATAATATCTCACAGATTTCATTACTTTTTAGAGATAAACAAGCAGCTCCATCGAGACTTGGCTAGTTTTTTACAGATTTAGGTTACTTCTGTTAAGAAGAAACCGAAATGGTAGATTAAAAGAATACCTAGTAATATTAATTAGAAAATATTTTATTCACTCGCCTTAGATAGGTACGTATACTCGTATTTTACTCTGTGAAGAAGCTACGGTAGCCCAGTGGTTCAGGCATGCGGCTGTCAAACGGCGGTCGTGGGTTCGAATCCCGGCTCGTACCAATGAGTTTTTCGGAACTTATGTACGGAATATGATTTCATATTTACCGTTAGCTTTTCGGTGAAGGAAAAACATCGTGAGGAAACCTGCATACATCTGCGAAGAAATTCAAAGGTGTATGTGAAGTCCCCAATCCGCACTGGGCCAGCGTGGGGACTACTGCCCATTCCCTCTCATACATGAGAGGATGCCTGTGCCCATCAGTGGGACGTATATAGGCTGATGATGTGACTCTGTGACCAAAGTAACGAACACCCTGTGAGAACTTCGGAACAAGACCTACGAAACGACGGCTCAAGGATGGCGACGAAATTGAGCATTATCCAAGTTATCGACTCGATACGACTCACCTATAGAATAATCAAAATGGTTTCCAGATTCCAGGCACAATTATAGGGGAACATAGCAGTCTCTCATAAGCCCTTTATTCCAGTTAGTTACACAAGATCCGACAGTTACTCAAACTATTTACTTCACGTACCTATCCATAAGCTTGAAAAGTCGCCACATCGCGCCGCGTGGATATTGCGCGGACATTAGTCGGTACGTGTGGATCACGTGGATGGTACAAAAGTGCACGAGCGTACATCGCGTCCCGCAATACGCTGCGCGGATTAAAAACTGACCCGTCTACACTGGAACTAATTATTTCGACCGACTCGAATCTTACCCAACTAAGATCATTTATGTATAGGTACCCTTAACTCAAAACAAATACCTACAATAGCTACTAAGTTTCAATTGAAAATGCCTCCTTTAATCCAGTGGTTTTTGTTACACAGGCAATTACCGATTGAGAGGATTCCAGATACGACGGGTATCTTGTGTTGTATAGCAGTCACTGTCTCAATCATTAGACCAGCTAAGTATATCGTACTTACAGTTATTACATGGTACATTGTCATCTGACTTACACATTATAAGGTACACTATCATCTGACTTAAATTGGTGAGCAGAACTTCTAATATTTAACATAGATATTCATATTAATTTATTAGTTGCAACCATGGCATTCACAGGTGTTCTGAATGCTGTTATGTATGCGACTAGCGTATATGTATGCATGTCCACCTGCCCACCTCGTATACTTGAATAAACGGTGCATTGCTAGCTACGCTACCGGATGTTTCGCTTGTGTTCCTGCCCATCGACTCATCAGATAAATACACGGGAAGTCAAATAAAAGCCTGTAAAATTCATTGAATTTCAACTTTTATTTATAAATCTTTACAAATTCAATAGTCTTATTATATATAGATTTTTCCATACATAGATACCAGTATAATACTTAAAACAAGTGCCTACTTGTAAAACGGTGCAATGGGTTTCGTAAACTATATTTTATTTCTAAAATAATAACGATACCTATAGGAGACCAGTAATACATACAGGCTGCCAACGGTATCACTAGATGGCGCTGTACAAGTGTTGGCACTGACACTCTTCTCATTACTAGCCTCTACTACCTATACCCCAGGAAAATTGCGTTTTTTTAACATTAATTTATAACAGCGATTTTTTTGTTTGTTTAATTTTCAAATATTATTCTGAGATGCCTTATCCAAGAATCCACCAAAATTTTCATCGGGAAGTATATATATAAAAATAAATGACACATCCATTATGTTTTTGTGTGATTTATTTATTATTCATGAAGAGCTCCTGTGAATTAACTAAAACAAAAATTAAAATATCTATTAATATTTTTCCTCTTTTTTCAGGAATTGGTTAAATATCGTTTTTTTTGATGACTAATATTTTGGTGGATTTTGAGTCTACGTAATTACTAAAATGATAATATATCAGTTACACACAAAAAAGCTGCTGTTATGAATTATTTCTAATTTTACATTTTTTTCCATACTAATGAAAATAAAGTGCTTGGGGCTACTATTGTTATAAACAGAGGCGGTGTAAATGTAAATCATTACCGAATGGCTTGTAATCTTGAAATTGTAATTTAAGCGGAACTCTGTCCAATAGAAGGGGTTGAAAAGAGGCTTCCGCTTGTATTACAAGTTACCGCCTTGTGAAATGGGCCCCTGATAGTAAACATGGATAATATATAAAAGTAAATTATTTGGATACGTTTTACAACATTAATGATGATTTAAGTTATAAATACGTATTTAATTTGAATCAAAAATAATAATAAATGGCGGCTGAAATCAAATAATTATTAACATAATTTGGAACAAGCCTTGCGGTGTATGGTGTGAAATAATATAATCACTAAAATACCAGCCCATACTAGGGAATACATAAAAACGAAAAGACGAGTGATTCATTCTTTCTAAAACCATTTTCTGCTTAAGCGTTGCACAGTCAACGATTTAATATAAAATAGAAATAGGTTACAGGCAGAAATATAAATGTGTGTGCAATACGATCACCGGTATAAAGGCATGTACAGATATTTATACCGTTCGTTTTGTACAAATATTATTGTTGCTGACTGCACATCCTAAAAAAATCTTCCTGCGGAAGATGGTTTTCGGAAGGACGAAATAAGGCAGGATCACACTTTGTGATTCACTACTATTCGGATTTATGTGTACCCCGTAGTCCCGTTCTTACAAAAAACACATAGAAAAAGATCCTTTTGCCTCGTTAAGTCAATTAAATAGATTGTTCAATACTTGTCGAACGAAGCAGCCCACTCTTTCTCGTTGCGAACTAATTTGTGATGTCCGTACGTGGTGGTGGGTGGTTCTGATCGAATTGAAAGACGCATATAAAGGTATATGGCATATACATTTGGTATATCATTTAAAAGGCACATGTCAGCATGGCAAATGAAGTGCAACCTAATCTACCAAACACCCTAAACACTTATTATTGCTTCCAGAAAGTTAACGGAATAATTTTATACTCAATCGATATACAACATTTATACTTCATAAAAAATCATTATGAAATTTATGAATTTGAAATGTAATTAAATCATTATTGTAGTTAGTCAGAACATTTTGAACTCTCTATGAAAGGGTAGTGGTTGTCAAGTTAGGTTAAATTATATAATTGGCTATATATCCTAGCTACCGTATTTCAATCTTGGCCCAGGCCTGAACTAATTTACTGTAATTATGTCTCCCAAGCAAAATGTACCACTTTTTGGTTGTCAATATGGACGCTATTTAATTGCATCATCACGCCGAACAAGTGGTACCTTTTGCTAGGAACGACATGTTTATTCATATTCATTATTGCGCCAAAACCTATTACGTAGGACAGTAGTAAAGCAAACAATCTGAACGTAACACTAGTTAAAATATTGTTCTTAACTACTCCTAAATCCCAATTGAAATAATTATTCATTCATTAGGTAGGTAAATATAATCATCTATAACTAAATTAGGAAAAAAACAACTATGTTACTATTTCACCGCGCAACTGTAGCGACCTCTGTTACATTTATTTTGTATTACATGTTGGTATTAAAAATAAGATTTGTCGTAGCGATTTATCGCGATATCTCGTCATGCGCAGTGAAAGGGTTACGTGGAATAAGCTGGGGTAGCCATTATAGTTCAGACAGTGAACAGTATTCACATAAAATTATATTTATGAGCATTTTTGGAAAATGTGTATCAATTAAGTAAGTGCGTACTTGCTTTTCCGCCTATGTTACCATTTTTTATATAAATAATACGAAAACAATATTATTATTGATAATTGGGGCTCTGCTATACTTACAGTTTCCTAATTAAAAGAATTCCAGTACATCATACCTACTAGAAATTACTAAGAAAGTTGGTAACGTAAGAGGAAATTTCAAAGTATGCTTTAATTGACACAAACATACAGTCAGTACATAATTGGTACAAACTTTTATAGAAATGCTCTTAAATTTCAGACTTTATATCATTACGGTAATAAGGTTTCATTGATTGCAACCAAACACCTTTTACCAGGAACCGCTTCACCGCTCACTTCGTTTTCGCTTCACTCAACCTACCCCAGCTGTTGTCATCTTACAATCACATTATCAATTGCTCCGTTGTGTTGTTGGCTTGGAGCACATGCCCGGGCAACCGCTGCCTGGCCCCCGTTGGCACAGCAGACGGGCATTCCAGTTCCAGGTACAGTCGCCGTCAAGGATACATTTACACTTTTGCACCTTATTGCTTCGTAATACGGCGAAAATGTAAACATATCTTGGACGTCGACTGTACATGTGCGAAGATGTATTTTGTCTAGCTGTCACGCATTTGGGGTGAGCTGTCAAATGCGTAGCTTTATCTCGGATGCTTCCTTTGGTGGACATGTTCACTATGTGTTCACCCTTACTTATTAAGCGCGCCGGCGACGCGCGTTTGTATCAATTTACACGTGATTTAAAACAATCGCGCGTCGACGAGGCGCTTGATAAACGCAGTCTGCATAGACCCTTAAGCGGCTTACAGACATGTCTAAGCGGGTAAGGCCGTTATTTCTTGTGCCTGATTAAGCAGTTTAAATCGTTTACTTTTTAATCACTTCCAGTGTGTTACGAATATTAGTAATACATTTATATGGCTAATTTGCGTAACACACTAGAATTAATTAAAATGTAGAAGATTTAAACTGCTTAATCAGGAACAAGAAATAACGGCCTTACCCAAGTATAGCATGCTAAACGGAGGAGAGTACTTCTAACGTGACGAGTGAGAGGGTTCAACCCTCGCTCACTTAGCGAGCTAAATTAAGACATGCCTGAAGGCCGCTTTACGGTCCGCCAAATAACAAATGACATGACGTATGTCCATTTTTAGCTGGGCACTGTTAAAAAAATGTTACTCATAAATCCGTAACGAATAATACAGTTCACAGTACAATAATACAGTTAAAATGTTAGTTTAACGGAAGATTGAGATGGTCGAGATCAAATTAAATGGCAAAAGAAAACTGTTAGTGTGCAAAAGTAAAAAATTGTTTTAAGTCAGATAAAAAAAACGGTGTTTTTTTTTACTGTTAATTTGATGAGGTTAAGGATTAACAATACAATGCCCACACGTGGGACGTATTTAAAACACTATTATTTCGTGTTTTTGTCTCTCGACAACGCTGGTGACTTCCCCCGCTGTTTATCTAATTAGGTACCACACTTAATTATAATAAGCATTTTAGTCTGATAACTGTAGAATGTTTCGATTATTTAATGGAATAATAAGTCTCTAAGTTAGAGATTAAGCTGCGGATTTGACCGCTATCAAATGACGAGGACGTACACCATCCACTATTTATGTCAACTTTGTTGCCAATTTAAATAAATTCGTGTCATTTGGCAAAATCGAAAGTGTAAACATATTGTAAAAAGTAACTGTATTTGTTAGTCTTTCGAATTTTCGAAGATCTTGCTTTATTATACTGCTGCTAATTCTTCCAAATAAATTTGTCATTACCGACGAATACATGAAATATCAAATAATTATTGGTTTAAGCAACCATTAATTACGTCCAAAAGTTTACAATACAAGCTGTTGTTTTTTACCCATTTGGGTGGAATCCAAATAATTGGACATGTTATTATACGCGATATTACATTTTCAATTATCGTTTTCGAGTTGTGTTCTGTATACAGTTATAATGAATGGTTAATTTCAAAAAGTTTTCAGGCTCCGTCGATTCGTATTGTTTGTCTCTAACAATGGCACAATTTTAAGAGTCCCGGACATTTAGTAATAGTTATTAAGAATGTTTTGTAAACCTTTTACCTCAAGATACGCCGGACGGCTCGTGATATACGTATCCGGTGCATTGCGACAACACACAACGTCTAACAAAAAGATGTGAATCGTCATCTGCTCCGTCGCCCGCGCTCCCGTAAAATGCATGTTTCGAAAGGTCCACAAATTCCAATCATTCGGTACCGATAAGTCCATTCGCAGAGGGCCCGGTCAGCTCGTTGGTTACCCGAATATGGCCCCGCAGTTCGAGCAGCGTCGGTTCTTCAGAGCGAGACAGCAGAGGATTCCGAGAGGGAAGAAGAAGATGGCGCACAGTATACCGAGGCAGGTGAAGTCGTCGTCGAGGATGCCGACGCGGCAGGCGGGGCAGGCGTTGACGGTGATGATCTGCGGCGGGATGATGACTGTGGTGGAGCCGTAGTTGGGCGGCACGAAGCCGGGGCCCGGCGCCGGGTAGCCGGGGCCCGGCGCCGCGTAGCCGGCACCCGGCGCCGCGTACGGCGTGTAGCCGGGCGGCGGCGGCGGGTACGCGGCCCCAGCCGACTGCGGCGCAGGCGGCGGACCTGGAACAGTTAGCGGACATGGTCACACAAAACAAGAACAGGTTACATACTTGTTAAGTGTCAGGACGGCGGCCTCGAGACACAATTTGCTTCTTATTTGCCGGGACGCCAGGACACCATGCTTCAAACCGGGACATGTCCCGGCGTACCAGGACGTATGGCGACCCTACATTAAACCGACGTGATGATCGCGACCACTCTGCAAAGAAAGTGACTAAGAAGAAGACATACTTGTAAAAGAGTTGGGCGCCATTAAAGTTCGTTAAAAATCCGTTACGAAAACTTTGTTATTTGTGAATCGACACGCTGTCGCGGTTGGTCGACTATTACTGGGTGACTAAATAGTTATGCCTACTTAGTTGTGATAGTACCTTTTAAATTCGTTATACATATTGATTTTTTTCACATCCATTTAGCCGGCCGAGGGGGGAATCAAACAAAAATTATAGCTTTAAAAACCTACAATATTTTTGAACAAGCTATCCAACTATGATAACAGACTTAAAGATATGATAACAGACTTACGAATATACTTAGACAGTCATGAAATTAACAAAGTACACAGAATTGGCAAGTGGGTCAGCAATAAAAACCGCCCAGTAGTAGTTGCATTCACAACTGTTTGGAAGAAAAATATCATACAGAAAAATAAATCAAAATTCCCCCCGGGAGTTTACATCAAGGAAGACTATTCAAAAGAGGTCATGGAAAAACGGAAACAGCTACAATTGCAAGTAGAAGACGAAAGAAAGAAGGGAAACATTCTTAGTACATGACAAGCTAGTTATCAAGAAGCCTAAGGACAATAACCGTGAAAAAAGAAAACGAACAGGATCAGGTTCCCCGAACGCATCAACTCAGAAGAAAACAAACACAACAAGTAATACAGAATACCCTCCACAAGCTTCGGAAAAAAATATCCTAAAACCAAATATACTAAACTATTTAGACCGCAACAAAACAACATCGGCACCAGAGACTCCAAAAAACTAGAAAAGCACACCAGCCGGAACGGAAAGGAAACAATAACAACAATACCCAAAATAACTTATGAAAAATGTACCCCAAGCCGGTTGGTCTCCGTGGGGGAAAACGACCAACACCCTCTAGAGCCAAAAAAACTTACTTCAGACATATATATAGCCACCTACAATGCAAGAACATTACGTACCCCAGAAAAACTCATTGAACTTGAACTAGCCCTAGAAGAAATAAAATGCGATATACTAGGAATATGTGAAATAAGAAGAAAAGGAGAAGAAATCCAAGAACACCTTAACTATATTTTTTATTACAAAGGACAAACAGCCGGAAAATATGGGGTGGGATTTATTTTGAAGAAGAAATGGAAGAATAGCATCATAGAATTCATTGGTATATCGGATCGCATAGCAATACTGAACATAAACCTACCCAACTACAAAAACCCATGGTCCATAATCCAAGTGTATAGCCCAACAGAAATGGCCACAGAGGAAGAAAAAGATAGTTTCTACAAGGACTTGTCAAATATTATGGAAGAAACACACAAAAACAAAATAATTATGGGCGACTTCAACAGCAAAATTGGAAATTTACAGACACCCATCCCTAATACCTCCATCATAGGAAAATACACTACAGGCATAACAAACGGCAATGGGCAAAAGATGATTAACTTCGCAACAGAAAACAACGCAGCAATTATGAATACGAAGAAGAAAAAGAAGAAAGAAGAAAGAATTATAAAAAGAGAATGAGTAAACGTTGGACGTGGCAATCACCCTGTGGGAAATATCGAAATGAAATAGACTATATCCTCACTACATCTCCACATTCATTTAAGAATATAGAGGTAATATCCAATTTCAACTATAACTCGGACCACAGACTACTCCGAGGTACAATTTACGGCGAAATAAAGAAAAAGACGAGGAAACATATCACAAAAAATAACAAAGAAATACCACTGCCGCTACCAGAAACTATAAAAGACAAATTTGTAAAAAGTATACAGGCCATTAGTGACGGAGACACCACACAGCAGAAATATAACAAGCTTGAACTAGCTCTGCAAAACCTTAACGTGGACCTTTCATGTGAGCAAAAGAAAGACAAAACAGGTGATGAAGCAAGATCCCTTATTAATCAAAGAAAGGAATTATTTCATAACAGACGTTCAAACCAGGAAAAAATTGCTGAAATCAGCAAGAAAATAACTGAAAGTATAAGAACGCACATAGCAGACTACAGACTTCAGGAAATACAAAAAGAAATAGAAAAAACAGGTGGAACTAAAAGAGCCATACACAAACTACGAGAACACACATCCTAGATCCCAAGCCTCGCAAAAAAAGACAAGCAAGGAGCAAAATCTGACACGTGCTCAAGACCACAGATATCAGACATAGCAACAGACTTCTTTAAAATGCTGTATAGCGCGAACAAAGAGCGATACAATACAACCAACTCTAACTCAGACATAAATAAGGAAGAGGTCCCACACATACTGGTGAGCGAGACTACCAAAGCAATACTCTCCCAAAAAAGCTATAAAGCTGCCGGCGAAGACAACATCTCAAACGAACTATTAAAGGGGCTAATAGAAGAAATCAATCAACCACTGACCAGTTTGTTCAACGACATAATTGCAACAGAGAATATCCCCGAGCAATGGACTAAGTCAACAATAAATCTCATCCACAAGAAAGGGGATAGAAACAAGATAGAGAATTACCGTCCAATAAGCATAATGTCAAACGTGTATAAAGTGTTTTCGAAAATATTACTGGGAAGACTGAGCAAGAGATTAGATGAAAACCAGCCCAGAGAACAGGCGGGCTTCAGAAAAGATTTCTCAACGATCGACCACATTCACGTGGTAAAACAGCTAATCCAGAAAAGTAAAGAATACGGCATAACATATTACCTATCCTTCGTTGACTACAATAAAGCATTTGACTCACTGGACCATCAATATATGTGGAATGCATTAAGAGAACAAGGAGTTACCGAAAAATACATAACCATAATCAGGAAAATATACGAGGCAAGCACGGCAGTAGTCCAGCTGGAAAGTAAGGGAGAACCATTTGGAATATTTCGAGGAGTAAGACAGGGAGACCCCTTATCCCCCGAAGCTCTTCTGCGCCGTTCTTGAATCCATATTTAGAAAACTGAACTGGGAAGAATATGGCCTTAATATAAATGGTAACAACCTGAATCATCTCCGCTTCGCTGATGACCTCATACTCTTCACAGATAATGCTGCAACATTACAAAACATGCTGAAACAACTAGTAGTTGAAAGCGCAAACGCAGGCCTCACTATCAACACAACTAAAACAAAGATAATGACAAACAATGTATATGAACCTATTATAGTTGAAGGAGAAGAAATAGAATATGTACAAGACTATGTCTACCTAGGCCAAGTTATATCACCCGAACAACAAATGTTAAAAGAGCTGGACAGGAGAATTACCAACACATGGCGGAAATACTGGTCTATGAAGGAAATAATGAAGAATAAAAGCGTACCAATGGAAATCAAGGCCCAACTGTATAACACCTGCTTATTACCATGCTTGACATACGGCTGTGAAACTTGGACATGCACAAAGAAAAACATACATCAGATTGCAGTATGTCAGCACGGTATGGAAAGAAGCATGCTAGGGATAAAACAAAATGACAGATGGCGACTTACTAAGATCAGGGAGAAAACTATGGTGAGAGATGTTGTCAGAGACATTAGGAAGAGAAAATGGAAATGGTCTGGCCATATGGTTAGAAACCAAATAGAAAAATGGACCAGACATATTACAGACTGGTTTCCAGTTTACAGGAAAAGAGGAAGGGGAAGACAACACAAAAGATGGGAAGATGACTTCCCGCCCAAGTGGACAAGACTGGCACAAGACAGAGAAACTTGGAAAACTTTAGAGGAGGCCTATGTCAGTGAAAACTGACAACCTGACGCAATAAAACAAATAAAATAAAATAATATTTCCCAAACTGTAACTGTCAGTGAATAAAGGCTATTTGTATTTGTATTTGTTGTATCCAACTATACCTCACACTATGGGAGTACCGAGAAAAAAAAATACATACCCACTTTACGTGTAAGGGCACCCTGATTTTTTTTTTTAATTTCAGTGTTCTGTTTTGTCGGCGTGATTAATTTATATATCTATGCAAAATAACAGTTTTCTAGCAGCAAGGGTTACTGACCTAAGCCGTAGACGGACAGACGGATATGGCGAAACTAAAAGGGTTCCTTGTTGACTACAGAACCCTAATCAAAAAGTGCCCCATGCCTTTGCCTGATTGAAGTCATCTAATAGTGGAAATCTTTAAGTAAAAACCAATTTTAATTTAAATCATATTTAGAACAATAGTTCTTAGTTACTAATTTGCATATCAATTAAGGCCTAATTATTTTGACGGGGTCAAATACAATAACAAATTACGACGAGGCGAGTATACAAGTATGAGATCAGGGCAGTATTCAAATATGAGAACTGGACTTCAAACTTGTTAACTTAAATTCAACTATCACTAGATTCAAAATAATTTTCTTAGAAATGGCATTCCTTTGCATAATTTCCCTGATCTGCAATAATACAAAGGAGGTCAGGTCCATTGATAATGACACTACCAATGGACTTTAATATGCTATCATATGATATGCATATGCTATCATATGATTAGCAAGGTGCAAACTGAATATACCAAACAACTTCCGACTGAGTATGATAGAATAAATATACCTAGCATTTAATAAAAAAAAAAAAATTGCATTTATACATAGGACAATCTCTGACTCAGATTGATAAGATGCAATATTTAAAAAAAGCAAACCAATGTTTGATTAAAATCAATGTTGGCAAGTCATTAGCATCACATTGTTTTATAGATAATGTGTGACAAAGTCAAGTGATTTATGAATCACACAACAGTGGTATACTCTACATCATTAGAGTTGGCCAAATATTCCAATTCCAATGATAAGTAGTGAAAAGTTGGCCGCATGAACACATCCACTACATGCAGCATGGTGGATTACTGTTCATGAATGCTGGTCTACATGTTTCAATTATTGTTTTGTTAGTATTGCAGTGGCCAAAGGACATGCACAAAGTAGCTTGTGCAAACAGTTTCGACGGAGCTCCTATTTCCGTGTCCTTTGGCCCTTCGGCCTGCTGCAAAACTAACATAGACTAAACCTCTCTACCTAGTCTAGCCTGTTTACTTCAAAAATTACCCTTATTAAACGTAGGTTCAACGTTTTTTTGATTGAACAAGGAGTAAGGTTTTAGGAGTGGCATAATAGGAGATAAGAGCAAGTATAATAAATGAGGAATTGTGCTATGGGAAGAAATAGCGAAAAGGACAACTGATGCTAGAGAGTGGGGAAAATTGCAACAGGGAATTTTGCTACGCGGAATAAACAAGACAAGAGCACATAGAATTGTTTTCAATTTCTCCCAACATTGTGCGGCGTTTGAACTGAAGGCTGGCTGAAGGTTAGTAATTCCATTGTCAAAATAAATCAATACTTCAACATTTGTTTCTTAAAAAGATTAGTTAGTTTTCCATATGTAGAGGAACACCTTTCAACAAATAACACTTGGTATAATTGTGTGTTTTGTGTGGTTATACACACAGTTACAAGAATAGATAAGTTTTAATTATATCACATAATGCGACAATAGCAGGCTCCTGAAATACCAAAATCATTAAAATATCTGCATACCCTAAAATAACTGTTATCAAAATGACAATGACAAAGTTTAATTAGGTACTATTAAAATTTTTTGCTTGTTTACAAAGGGTATGAAATTCCTGTTGTTCTATGTTAATTGACACCGGTTTAGATAAGCATTCAATACGGTGACACATATAACGATAACAAATTATGTACGCATACAAACATTTAGAAATAATCTAATTGCAAACTGATAAACCACGCGATTCCTCTGAATTATACTTTACAAACGCACCAATTATACTACTATGCAAACAAATATGAGAGAATATTAAAGGTTTGTAAACCTGTTTTCTAAATCATTACGCAGTTTGGGGACATATTATTGCTTATCGCCTGTGAATCACCAATCGAAAAACTATACGGCTTCATAAAAATACCCCTTACCTGGCATGGTCGCCGAGTATGGCGGAGGCTGGTCCGTCACGGTAACTGTCGGCTTTTCCATTATTTCTGTGCCTCGAAACTTTACAATACTTCAAACCAAAGTTTTGTAATTAATTTCTTAGTGAAACTGCAAGACGCAAGACGCAAATCTATTCGCAAGAAAGTCAGCTGTCAAACAAAAGTTATCAATCAGCTGTGTTGCCGTAAAAAAGGTGCCGGTTAATGTACAGCCATGATAATGCACGGCCAAATAATGTACAGCCCAATAATTCGCGTCTACACTGTACGTGGATTATCAGGCTGTACATTATTGGGGCGTGCATTATCACCCTGAGCAAACTTGGTCCGGGGCAATAATTGGAAGCCACTTTTGTCGGGGCTGATACCTAATGCACGACCCAATAATCCGAGTCCACAAAAAGTGGACGCGGATTATCAGGCTGCACATTGTTGGGCCGTGCATTATTGGCTCCCGTCATGGTGGGTACACACTGAGCAAATGAACGACCAACGAACGCGAAGCATTTATGTGACAGTTATTTGTTAGAGTGAGATACAGTCATAGCCGTTCGTTGGCTTGGTGTGTACATACCATAAAAAACACGTTTGAACTTATTTGAGATACAAATAAAAACGGTGATAAAGTTTTTGTGAACAAAAAACGTACGATTTTCGTTCGTGTATTTCCCTCTCTGTCGCTTGAACTAGTAAGTGCGAAAGAGAGAGAGAGATACACGAACGAAGTTCGGTCGCTCGGGGACCGATTTCACGCAGATAAAAGTTAAAATTTTACAAGTGTAAACATGCAACAATGCCCAATAACAACGGGCGCTACCACAGAGAATATAACCACTACACTACGTTCTGGCGATGGCGCTACGATAGAAGAATAAATTATTCTTCCCCGAGGGCGCTAAGCGAGTTCGTTCATGTATGTTCCTCTCTGTCACACTTACCGATTCGAGCGACAGAGAGGGAGAACTTGAACGAATATAGTTTTCATTTCCCGGTAGCGCCTGACAGCTCCGTGAAAAAAAACGGGTCACAATTGAGGCTAGTAAAATAGTAACTTGTAGGTTTGCGAAGGGGGCCACGGGGCGCTCGTATCATTCATATTCATATTCATATTTTTTTTAAATAAAAGTACAACATTTTACAAGTCAATTTGTTACATTTCAGGATATTATTATCAGTAGGTACCGTTACATGCACAGACTACACAAGTGGTGTGTGGTTACATAGATTATAATACTTAGTTATACTTATATAATATATAATACTTATTTTTTTCTCAACATAAATACATCTATGGTATAGCATGCTTGGTCAAGTAATAAAGTTTTTATCCTATTAATAAATATTGCATCGCTTGCCGACTATTTCAGTTGGGAGAGTGTTGTAAATCTTCGCACCAATGACACCGAGTGACTTTCGTGTTTTCGCGAGTCGACGAGACGGGACTACCAGGAGATGTTGCCCGCGTGTATTTCTGCCGTGATTTTGTCCGCGGGTAGTGTATTGGTCCAGATTAGCTCTTACGTATTTGCAGGCCTCCAATATGAAGACGCACGGTAGTGTTAATATTTTATGTTTTTTGAACAAGTCCTTAGCCGGGTGGTCATATGGTTTACCCGACATAATACGCAAAGCTCGCTTTTGTTTTTTTTAGGGCCTATCACGGTCTGCTGCTGTTCCCCAAAAGTCTATACCCTGAGTTAGGATGGAATGAAAATAGCCATAGTAAGCAGTTCTTATATTTTCGATTCTCAGGCTGGGGGCTAATCTTGATAGGGCGAAGCAAGCTGAGGATAGCTTTTCACATGTCGAGTCGATGTGGAGTGACCACGTCAGCGCCGAGTCTAATAAAGCCCAAGTACCTCACGTGATCAACTTGTGGCAGGCTGACGTCGTTTATTTCGATGTTAAACTCATGGATGTTTTCTTAATTGAAATTGAATTAATATAGTTTTTTCTTGTTGAGTGTTAGTGTATGGACCATTTTTGTAGTGAATCTGTGGAAGACGGGTGTTTGTGCATGGACCATGTGAAAGCAAAAAGAAAGAAAATGGCGTTGATTAAGATATGTTTCATTTAATCACAAAGAAAAGAAAACCATTATAAGACACAACAAAACATGGTGGCAGCGGAAAAGTGACTTAAAAGCAGAATGTAGGAGGATGTGAAGTAAATAGATTTGCTTTCTTCCTTGTAATACGTTTAATAAGTTTTAGTCACAAACAAGATGTTAAAGTAATGAGTTACGCAGAGATAAAATCAAGTTGATGCACTGGCGTGAATGCGTACCGCTCGAATGAATGATGGTTCGAATGAACGATGGCTGCCGTTCGCCCGTGAGCGAGAGAGCCTGAGAGAGCGACAGAGAGAGGAAGAACGGCACACACGGCGCATAGACAAGTCGAGTAACAGTTGCGTTCAGTAATAATGATAGGCCGCGGTTACATAACTCCCCCTCTAGCATGAAGGAACGCCCTCGTCTTCGTGATAGCACAAACGAACGCGGACTAATCTAGGTAGCGGCGCGGGCGGCCGCGCCTGCGCTTCTCCCGTACGGCGGGCTGAGCGTCGCCGACGAAGGGAGTCAGCTGAGAAACGTGGTACTTTCCGAGTAGAGTTCCATCGCTTGTGCGTTCTAGTGTGTACGTGGTGGGACCGACGGCTTCACGCACTCGGTAGGGACCGTCCCTCCGAGGTATGAACTTAGGTGTCTGGCCCGCACTGGTGTCGTTCGAGCCTTGCGTCTTCAGAAGGACGAGGTTACCGGGCTCGTAGTCGGGCGCGGGGCGACGGTGCTCGTCAGCGTAGGTCTTCTGCCTTGCCTGCGCGCGCTCGTGCACGTCGCGCGCGTCCAGCAGTGCGCCGGCCAGGCGGCGTAGCAGCGGCGCCACGGCGGCCGCCGCGCAGTCGCGCTCCACGATCGCGCGCATGTCGCACGCGGCGTCGGCCGGGGCGCGGAGCTCCCTGCCGAACGTTAGGAACGCCGGCGAGTAACCGGTACTGGCGGTCACTGCCGAGTTCATGGCGAATCTTATCGCTGAAAGGTGAGTGTCCCACGTGTTGTGGTCTTGGCCAACGAGGATGGCTAGCTGCGGTTTGAGATCTCGGTTTTTTCTCTCAATTGGGTTTGCTTCAGGATGGTAGTATGAAGTTAGGTGCTGCTCTACTCCCATTGCGTGGCACACTTGCTGCATAACTTCACTGACAAACTGGACTCCATTGTCGCTGACCATCCGTCGCGCGACACCGTATCGCAGGAACATCTCTGACACTAGCAGCTTGGCGCATTCCAGGCTGGTAGCTTGTTTCAACGCGAACAGCTCTACCCAGCGCGTGCATACGTCCTCGACTATGAGAATCCATCTATTGCCATCTGCGGTCTCCGGTAGAGGTCCGAAAAGGTCCACGGATATGACCTCGAATCTGCGCGTGGTGGCGGGTGTTTGCACGAGGCCGGCCGGCTTACGGTTGTCCACTTTATATCGCTGGCACGGGGCGCAGGCGCGTACATGGTCGGTGACGGAGGCGCGCATGCCGGGCCAGTAATGCGAGCGCGCGATGCGCTGCAGCGTTCGCTCGGCGCCGAGGTGGCCGGCGGTGGGCGCGTCGTGGTACTCGGCCAGTACTGCGGCGCGCTCGTGCTCTGGTACGACGAGGCACGGGTCTTCGTCGTCGCCTTCTGGTGCGTATCTATATAGGACGCCGTCGGATAGTACATAGCCACGGTGTGCCCACGGTCTCCCCCTGAACGGGACGTCATCGTTCTCCAGGTCTTCGATGATCTTGTGTACTTCCGGGTCCTTCATCTGGTTCTTGCGTATGTTCACAGGTGAACGCGCAGGGAAGTCGACTACGGCAGAGCAGATGTTGCAGTCTTCTTGCGACTCCTGCGTGCACGACGGGCGCGACAGCGTGTCGGCGATGACGTTCGATTTGCCCGGCGTGTAATCAATATGCAGGTCGAATTCTTGGAGCGTTAGTGCCCATCGGGCGAGCCTACCGCTCGGCGACCTGTTGCTCATCAACCATTTGAGGGGCTGGTGATCGGTCTTCACGAATACTTGCGCTCCCTCAATGTATCCTCTGAACTTATTCATGGCCCATATGACAGCTAGCGCCTCCCTCTCACTGGTGGTGTAGTTCCGTTCCGCGGCATTTAGTTGTCGACTCGCGTACTCGATCGGTCGCTCGTCGTGTCCCTCTCCCTGCATCAAAGCGGCACCGAGACAGTACCCGCTGGCGTCGGTGCGTAGAATGTACGGAAGGTTCTCATCGGCTTGCCGCAGTATTGGTGCTGTCGTAAGGAGCTCCTTGATAGTCTCGAATGCTCGCTGCTGTTGCTCGCCCCAGCGCCAGGTACTGTCCTTCTTTAGCAGGTTGGTAAGCGGCCGAGCGACGTCGGCGTAGCCGGGGATGAACCTCCGGAACCAACTGGAAGTTTGCAAAAAACACTTTAGGTGCTTAATGTTCCTTGGCGGGGCCATTGCAGTAATGGCAGCGGTTTTATCAGGGTCCATATGGATGCCTCCCGGTACTATGACATGCCCTAGGAACTTGACGGACTGACAAGCGAAGCAGCTCTTGCTTCGATTTATGCGTAGGCTGAATTTCTCTAGTCTGTCCATGACGGCTTGCAAGTCCCGCATATGCGAATCAAAGTCCGGTGACAATATTATAATATCATCCAGATATGCTAGGATGGCACTGTCCTTTTCTAAGGTCAGGTTAGCTTTGAATCTATCTATGAGTCTTTGGAAGGTGGCCCCTGAGTTACGGAGTCCCATTGGCATACGAACGAAGCGATAGGTACCCATCGGAGATGTGAAGCAGGTCTTGTCGCGGTCAGCTGGATCTACATTCACCTGGAAGTACCCAGACCGGAGGTCGAGTGTGGTCATATAACTGCTATTCTTTGCTGCATGTAAGACATCTTCGATCCTCGGTAAGGGGTATCTATCCGGCTCCGTCACCTCGTTGAGCTTTCTATAGTCAATGCAAAGGCGCATACCTCCATTCTTCTTCGGAACCATGACGACGTTAGCGGCCCACGGTGATTCACACTCTTCTATCACTCCATCCACAAGCAGCTTTTCCAGCTCCCCCTTCAGCGCTTCCTTCCTATTCTGTGACATCCGGAAAGGCTGGCAGGCGATAGGCTGCTGGTCTTCTTTCACCTTGATGTGGTGAGTGGCAAAGGTGGTGGCCGGACCGTTCTCAGCAAAGCGTTCCTGGTTATTAAAAACAAATTCGTTAATTGTCCTTTTTTCTTGGACTGACAGCGCGTGGCCTTCATCGCCACGTAGTGACAAGGCATTTGTGTCAGCTTGCATCAAATCAGATTGACTGGAATTTAATGTATAACGCTGCACAAATTCATGCGCTTGCTCAGGGCTGTCTTCAAAATACCATGAGTGCTGGGGAATATTTACTACTATTCCTGCATTTGCTATAAAATCATTACCCAGTAGTGTTCGACACTCACTGTCGGGGAACACAATAAAGTTCGCAAAGGCTTGGCGGTTCGCAATAGATACTAATACCTCGGCTGTTAAAACTTGACGTACCTGTCGTGAGCCATCGGCCAGACCTACAGTCCGTTGGGTCGGCGCGAAGGTTACGCCGGACGACACTAGTATCTTGTGTAGCGCAGGGCTCGCCACGCTTTGTGAGGCGCCGGTGTCTAAACAGGCGATTCCCGGTCGGCTCGCAATGGTCACATGTGCCAAGGGGCGCGAGTTGTCGGCGCATTCTAATGCCTGGAAGTCAACATCCACCACACTCTGTTTACGATTCTTGCAGTAATCGCATCTGGACCTAACTACGCCCGGTTTATTACAACCAAAACACTTGATCGTAGTTTCACCGCTATTGTCTGCAGGCTTCCCTTTAGCCTGGGCTTTGCGGCATCCCTCCACGGTATGCCCGAAACTTTTGCAAAATAAACAACGCGGTCTACTATTTTTGTGTTCGTTTCCGTTTGTACCATCACGAATGTCACGGTGACGGCGTGACGGCGCGGGAGCAGTAGTGTCAACGACACGCGGTTTGACAGGTGGGTAAGTCGGGTTACTATCCGAACGCGCGGGAATTTTGAAATGGTTGTTATCAACCTTATCAGTGTTATAACTAGCACTATCATAAACCCTAGGCCTTACCTCCTCTCTCGCTTCCTCAGCGTCTCTCGCTCGTACTAACAAAGATTCCAAATCGCGTACCGTTTCGCGTGGAACACTTTTACGCACTTTCCTATTTAACAAACAGTACACAATGTCTATCTGTAGAGTTGCGTCGATTTCGTAGGGAAACTTCGCGAAAATAGCGCGTAATCTAGAAATAAACGTCTCTGCGCGCTCATCGTTTTGTTCTGTAGAGAAGATATCGCGCAGCAGCTTGTAGGCTGGACGCGGGGCTCCGTACATGGCGCGCATGCGCTGCGTTGCCTCCGTCCAAGTCCTGACCGTGGCCTTGATGCCTCGCCACCAAATAGCGGCGTCGTCGGTAAATAGCATGCTGAGTCCTCGCAGAATGTGCTCTTCGCTGACGTTGGTGCACTCAGCAAACATTTCTACAGCGTCGATAAAAACTTCGATCCTGTCGGCCGTGGCGCCTCCGCGTCCGTCGAAGCGCGCCGTGCACTTGGCCATGTTGCCACACGTGCCGATGAAGGAGGGCGAGGGCACCGATGGTGTCGCATCGCCGTAGTGTGGCGCAGGAGCCGGTGAAGCGGTCGCGTTATGCATTGCGGTTCGCATGACCGTAGATAGGAGATTCGATAGTTGTTCCTGGGTGATGCCGATGATGGAGTCCCCGGTGATAGGCGCGCGTGACACGCGGGCCCTCGGCGTTGGCGTATACTCGCCGTCGCCGGCGCACGTGTTGAGGTCGGGGCGCGGGGCGCCGCCGTCGATAACGCGCGAATTGCCGTCGTGATCACGGGTCTCTTCATTGGGATGGCTGTCTTCTGATTCGTTGTCATTTTGGTCGTCTTGAGCTTCGCGATGTTGTTTTCGAGTTAACATCGTAGACGTTGTCGCTCGCAAATGTTAGCGTCCAAAATGGCGGCGTCAGTACGAAAAATTTCGCGTCGTGCAGTTCGATTTCCTCTGGCCCCACGTTGGGCGCCATTTGTAGGAGGATGTGAAGTAAATAGATTTGCTTTCTTCCTTGTAATACGTTTAATAAGTTTTAGTCACAAACAAGATGTTAAAGTAATGAGTTACGCAGAGATAAAATCAAGTTGATGCACTGGCGTGAATGCGTACCGCTCGAATGAATGATGGTTCGAATGAACGATGGCTGCCGTTCGCCCGTAAGCGAGAGAGCCTGAGAGAGCGACAGAGAGAGGAAGAACGGCACACACGGCGCATAGACAAGTCGAGTAACAGTTGCGTTCAGTATGGTCGAAATGGAGGCTCAAGTTAGCATTATAAAACCATTTAATTGTGCAAGCGCAGAGGTTGCTCAAGAATGGATGAGATGGAAACAAATTTTCAGCAATTTTGTGATTGCTATGAAATATGATAAAGAAGATGAAAATTGAAAAATTGCAATTCTTTTGCATTTTCTAGGTGAGCAATGTCTAGATATATATAACTCATTTGCTGAAAAAAATAAAGCAACCTACGAAACAGTTCTAGAATCATTTGATGATTATTTTGTGCCCAAGAAGAACTTGGCTATTTCCAGGCATAAGTTTTTTATACAAACTCAAGGAGAGGACACGTTGGATATGTTTTTAACCAAATTAAAGAAACTGGCTAAGGACTGTGAATTCAAGGAGTTGCAAGACTCTTTAGTGAGAGATATGTTTATATGTAACATGGACAAGCGGCATTCCAACATCAGGCAAAAATTGCTAGCCGAAAATGATATAGAACTTGAAAAGGTCATAAACATATATCGCAGCATGGAGGTATCTTGTCAAGGCAACTCATATCTACAACAAGAGGAAATAATGGCGGTTAGAATTGCAAACAAGAGACAACAATTGTTTAAAATAGAACCAACCAGATCCACCAATGAGAAATTTAATGGAAAGTTACAGGAATGCACCAGATGTGGTAATGTGCATTACTCAAATTGGGTAAAATGTCCCGCCTATGGTGTTACATGCAACAAGTGCGGCAAACCTGGACACTTCGCTAAAGTCTGCAGGACACCAATCCGCTCCATATGGTTGAGTGAGTCTGATGCTACTTCAGGTAATGCTGATGAAGATTTTTTTCATAGGAAATTTTAGACTTTATAATGATAACAGGTTGCATTCCTTCATGCTGTCAGATGAATGGTCAATTGATGTCAAAATTATGAGTAACAATGTAAAATTTCTAATTGACACGGGAGCTAAAGCTAACTGCATTTCATATGAGTTATTTTGAGACTTTTGAATGATCCTTGGAACATGGCGGATCGTGCTCCAGACATTTTTTTTCATTTTCTGCATCCTGCTGTTTAATGTATAGTTTTGATAGCGTATTATGCAATAAATGGCAAACATGACGGCTACAGTTTATGAAGAATTTTCCTGGAAATGCGAATAACCAATTCTTGGGCATCATTCAGCGGTTCGTGGTCGCGGCCGCCATTATACTTTGTACTGCTCCAGCTATCACTCAGTGCATCGTGAAGGCCTTAAACCGTACATCATGCATGTGAAATGTTTTTTTTATTTCTGATTTCTGTACACTGTTTTTGGCAAAGGCCCTAGAGGCTGCCATTTCTCTAATAAATTAATTATGAGTTATTTTGTCAATTACAACTAACTGAGAATAATTTAGAATCAAGTTCTGCTAATTTAATAGCATACAATGGCAATAAAATACCAATAAGAGGAAGGTGTGTTCTAAATTGTACAGTAAATAATAATTTAAGGTCAGGTGGGGTAAGAGAATCATACTTTACTTGTTGTTAATTATAAAACGATTTTACTCAGTTCCAAAGCATATTTTCGTTTTTTAATTAAGTGTTTCATAATGGTGTAATATTAAGCTTAACTTACCCTTTCTTCAAAATTCCCACATGCACTGTATAAGGCTGAAATTACCAAGTAAACCACATAGACCCAATTAGTTTCTCTTTCCCTTGTTTTGGGGTAAGAGAAACTGTTTTTATTACTAACCTATCTTTAGCGATATCAGAATATCTCGAGGAACAACATTTTAAGGATAATTATCTCAGTGCAAAATATTACTTACAGCATTGAAATAGGGTCTAGTTTTCCTACCAGAGGTGACGTTACCAAAATGGGGCAAGTGAAACATATAGGTTGCAATCAGTCGTTTACAACAATTGGTAGTGTTTTATAAATAAATAGTTGTAGTCCTTATTTAGAAATTATTACGAAAAATAACGATTGACTTTGCAAATCAGGGTAAAGATAAATAACTAACGCAATTATTTTTGTGACAATAACACTGTATTACGTTTTTATCATTGGGTAATATAGTAAGTACTTACATAGTTACTTTAATCGTCATCGTACGGAGAGTAAACTGGTATGCAATATGTATTATTTTTTTTACATTCTGAATTCATACTTGCATACTGGAAAATAAGTTTTATTTATAGTTTGGTATGGTACCTACATCATTGAATGTTATATGTATCAAAAGACAATTTGAAAATAATTTGTCCCCGACGACCAATAACTGGTTTTGGCAGTTTGATAATTATGTCTTCTGCATGACGAACTTCAGATATGTCATCTACATTAGGAAAAGTAAACACATTGTCGTACATATTTTTTGTCACTGTTTTTCTGACATATTTCACTATAGGGCAGCCATTAGTATTTACTTCAAGTATCACGCCGATGTAGTGTTTGAAAGTTTTCTTCGAACAGAATTTAACTAGAAGCCAGTCCCCTTGAGCAATCTTAGTATTCATGATGTCATCAAACTGGTTAACTTGTTCATCAACAGACATTTGGTCACTATTTTCAATATGGCTTGTCTCACTATAAACGCATTTTAGATACTCATTGTAATCATCGTCACTTTCATCCTGTAGTTCAATCAATGTTTCGCTATCACTTGTTGATGTTGGTATTTTTCTTTTACGCGCCTTGCTTTTATTTTTTCTCGTAACTCATTTCTCTGTTTTCATTTTAAGATTCTTAGTCACTTTTTGCTTCGATGTACTACTAACCTCTTCGTCTTCAATTATATTTTTCATCGAATTAATAATATTTGTTCCGTTTTCTTCTTTTATATCAAGGTTCTTCTATTTGCTATCGCTGTTAATCAATTTTGTTTTACTTTTAGGTTTATTATTTTCATTTTTCGTGACACATTTTTTGTTTGCTTGAGCATCCTTTCTTGAATTTACTTTATCTTTCTTTTTTTCTTGTTGCTTTCATTTTTCACCTTTCTGCAGTTCGATTTATTTAGTTCGTTCGTATACGTCATCATATGTTATTACTTCAGCCCCACTTGCTATTCGTTTCTTTTTTGTTTTAGTATTTATCCCTGTTTTTACTGACATAAGAAGTAACTCTTCAAATGTCACTTTACGGTCTTCGAGAATCGTAATTTTTGGATTCTGTTTTTGATTTCAACTACCGAGTGTCATTCAAAACGGCGATCAATTATTGTATTTAAATTAAGTACATATTAGTTAAATTATATTGCATATATATATTTTTCGCATTATAAATAGGGCAGTAATAAGCTACACAATCTTTAAATTAATATTCCTTCCATTATAATTTCTAAATTATTACGATTTTTTGAAACGAATTTAAAATGTATTATGGTTTTTTACAGGCAATGAAAATGTTTATGACATCTGATACAGGGAAAGAGGGACATATATTTCTCTTAACCCGGTATTACTAGACCCACTTCCCCTACTTGATATATCATAGGTTATATTTTTTCCACTATCAATAAAACTACAAATCAACGGTATTTCAATAAAATAACGCCAAGGAAACGGAACACTAACTATAACCTTGCACTTACCTTGAAAATCAGCTTCTAATCACTTTTATTTACTAGTTTTACAGCAGCAGGAATATTTGTTCGACAACTCGATGTTAGACGGGAAGCTGACTGATTTTTTTGGCATACTCTCCTTTCTCACAAATGTGATCTACCCTCATATTTTTCAGAAAAAATGTATCCAGCCTATAAGTACTATCTTACCGACTGGGTAACATCACGCTACAACGTATAGTTTATGATTTCTGACGTATAGGTTCACTTTCCCCATAGACCCAATTACCCCACCTGACCTTAAGCAAGATTCAATTTATGGTTGTAGATATACCTTGTCAGCTGGTGTTAGGTGCAAAAACTTGTACTGAATTGGGTCTAGTAAAACGTATATATAGTAATATGACCCGAGAACATAAAGAATTAAATGATTTATTAAGTGAATATGATGATGTTTTTCAGGGTCTGGGCTGTTTACCACACGAGTGTCATCTGACCGTGCGTCCGGAGGTGCAACCGAAGATTGATGCACAGCGTAAAGTTCCTTTTGCACTTCAGGAGAGGTTAAAAGATGAGTTGGATCGGATGACAAGACTTGGTGTAATAGAGCCTGTTTCTAAACCTACTGACTGGGTCAGTTCAATTGTAATAGTAGAAAAAGCAAACAAAAAATTAAGAATTTGTTTAGACCCTAGAAACCTGAATCAGGCTATCCAAAGATCTCACTTTCCACTACCCACAATAGATGATGTTCGATACAAACTAAATGATGCGAAATTTTTTTCGCATTTGCATGCTTTTTCAGGTTTCTGGATGATTCCGCTTGATTCATCTAGTTCTGATTTATGCACGTTTAACACTCCCTATGGAAGGTATAAATATTTGAGGTTACCTTATGGCTTGACCTGTTCAACTGAAATTTTCAGCAAAATACTTATAGAATCATTTTCTGACATTCCTAATGTACTGTTATATGTTGATGACATCCTGATTTTTGCTCCGGATGAAAAAACACACAGAGAGACTCTGGAAAAGGTTCTTCAAAGAGCAAAGGAGATCAACTTAAAATTCAATAAAGAGAAGTGTGTTTTTAACCAAACAAAAGTAAAATTTTTAGGCCAGATATTTAGTGAACAAGGTATGTGTCCTGATTATGATAAAATAAAAGCAATAAAAGAGATGCCTACCCCAGATAGTCAGAAAAGTCTACAAAGATTTCTTGGCATTATTAATTACTTAGGTAGTTATATAGAAAATCTTTCTTCAGAAACGGAAATATTAAGAGGATTGTTAAGAAAAGATACACAGTGGTTATGGGATGCTAATCATGACAAAGCATTTCAGAGATTAAAAGAGTTAATAACGACAGCACCAGTTTTGCGTCACTATGACAATACAAAACCTTTAACATTAAGTGTATATAGTTCATGTCAAGCTCTAGGGGCAGTTTTATTACAAGACAAGCAACCCATAGCCTATGCCTCTAAAACATTGACAGATTGTCAGAAAAGGTATGCACAAATTGAAAAGGAACTATTTTCAATTTTATTTGGTTCTCAAAAGTTCCATCAGTATGTGTATGGCAGAAAAGTTGATGTTGAAACAGATCATCAGCCGTTAGTGTCTTTATTCAACAAACCATTGAGTCAAGTGCCTAACAGACTGCAAAGAATGATGCTCACTTTGAAGCTGTATGACTTAAATGTAACATATGTTCCTGGAACTAAAATGTATATTTCAGACACACTTTCAAGAGCAGCATTGCCAGAAAGTGAAGAACATAGTATAGACAATGATCTAACAATTCATGCTAACATGTTCAAAATGTCATTAGCAGTATCAGAAAATAGATTACAAGTTATCAAACAGGAAACTTCAAAAGATTTTGTGTTACAAAAGCTAATAGAATATTATTATAATGGGTGGCCAAGAAATAAAAACCAAACAGATGTAAGTGTTAGATGTTATTGGAGTTATAGAGCAGAAATTCATGTAATTGATGATCTAGTTTTTAAAAATACAAGCTTGATCATTCCTACTTCGATGCATAAAGAAATGTTAGAAAGAATTCATGCCAGTCATGCAGGTTTAAATAGATGTAAAAATTTAGCTAGAGGAGTCATATTTTGGCCATCCATGAACAAAGATATTGAACAACTTGTTGAAAATTGTATGATATGTTTAAAATATAGAGCTTCTAATTCAAGTGAGCCGCTCATAATCTCAGATTCTCCTTCATATCCGTGGGAGAAAGTAGGAGCAGATCTACTGCAATTTAGAGATAAAAAATATTTGGTAATTGTAGATTACTTCTCAAAGTACTAAGAGCTAGTTTGTTTGAACACAGCAACATCTGCTAAACATGTTACTGCTCAAATTGGTTCAATGCTTGCTCGACATGGTAGTCCATTAATATTAATGACAGACAATGGTCCTCCTTTTGATTCCAAAGAATTTGCTAGTTTTTGTGTAGAGCATATTACATCTAGTCCACATTATCCGCAGTCGAATGGGCAAGCAGAAGCCGCTGTAAAAATAGTTAAAAGAATATTAGAAAAGTCGTTTGAAGAAAATAAAGATCCATATTTAGCTCTGTTACATTATAACAGCAATGAAAAAGAATATATGAAGTCTCCAGCTGAGTTACTTATGTCCAGAAAATTGAGATCAAATCTTCCCATCTCCAAAGACATGCTTAAACCGAAAATAGTAAATCTTAGAAAGGAGGAATGTAGAATGTACAAACATAAAGAAAACTATAAAAAATACCGTGACAAGGATGCAAGGGAACTGCCTAAATTGAGTGTAAATGATTTGATCATGTATAAGAAAACTCCTAATAGTAAATGGGAGCCAGGCATTGTAAAGGCAGATCTACAGAACTGTCCTAGATCATATATTATAGTCTAAAGATGGGGTAGAATATAGAAGGAATCGTAGGCACATAATAAAATGTACATATAAACAAGAGCATGTAGGCCCATGCAAAGATGAGCATGATAGAAACCATATTAAAAAAAAATCAGATCACAATATTGACAAGTCTATGACAGTCTTGGTTCCTATGTCACACATCATGGCGAAACTCTGTATTCCTATGCCAAGTGAAGATCATAGAAATAGCCAGTCTGATGAAACAAGAGAGGAATTAGAAGGTAGTGAAAACAATAGGATAATAGAGTCAAGCTTTAGGGATCAAATAACAGCAAATAAAGTAAACTTTCTAGAAACAGTGCAAAAAGAAGATGAGGCCTTGTCATCTGATTCAGAATCTTCAATTATATCGTATCATTCCTTATCCCAAAGGTCAGATGACAGCTGTGTGATGAAGCTACAGACAAATGATGTTTTTGATGTTGCTAGCAGTTGTAGCAGTAATTATTTGGTTATCTGTGAAAATGATTTAACTGATGACTCTCTGGAAAACACTGTAATAAATCAGGATTGTAATGATAATTTGGAACCTTATGTAACTAGGGCAGGTCGTGTAGTACATACGCCGAAAAAGTATGATGATTAGTCCTGTTCTAGATACTTGATGTAAAACTTAAGAAGGAGGATGTTGAGTGTTAGTGTATGGACCATTTTTGTAGTGAATCTGTGGAAGACGGGTGTTTGTGCATGGACCATGTGAAAGCAAAAAGAAAGAAAATGGCGTTGATTAAGATATGTTTCATTTAATCACAAAGAAAAGAAAACCATTATAAGACACAACAAAACATTTCTATATTAAAGACCATTGCGTTTGTTGAAAACCATAAATGGATTTTTTTCGTGACAATGTTTGCCTTTGCTTTTAAGTTTTCAAAGTTTTCTCCATTTATTATGATTGCTGTGTCATCGGCGAACATTACAAATTCAGCATCAGAACAAGCAGCTGTTATGTCGTTCACTAATATTTAAAAAAGGTAATTTCCCATCGCGGAACCCTGCGGCACTCCACAGTTACCAATCAGCTATACCCTTTTTCTGTCAGGTTCCATAATCCTATTATTTATCAAATTAAGGAGAATCTCATAAAATGTAGAAACCGAGGGTGCGAGGTTGTCTTAGCCTGGGTCCCTGGTCATACAGGGGTTACAGGAAATGAAAGGGCCGATCAGGCAACAAAGGATGGGGTGGTCTGTGGTGATAAGTTTCTGTTCAGAAATTTTTGTCATGATTTGGTCCCCTTGGCGGCCCGGTACCTTATTAAGGCTTGGTCTGCCGACTCGACTGGACAACATCTAGTAAAAAACGGGCACAGACTTATGCACTCGTTCAGCCCGCGGTGTCGCGAAAACCGTGGTTCTCAAAGTTATTTCTTCCAAAACCTTTTTGTTCCACTGTGATACGAATGAGGCTGGGTCATTGTTGTACTCCTGCTCACTTGAAAAAAATACACATCCGGGATTCCTCCTTGTGTGAATGCGGACTAGGCGATGGGGACCTTAATCATATATTTTTCGCGTGTCCTTTATATAATCACAATTGCTTATACGACGAACTTATAAGACTGAACGTTCCTCTCCCAACTCACGTTTTGGAACTTATTCAAATTAAGAATAAAGATATATTGATGGCCTTGGGATCTTTTTGTCAAAGTAACAATCTTATGGGCCATCCACATTATGTGATTATACCCCAATTTGTCAGTACAACATGTCGAAGTCAGAATTGGGTGTAGCGTACAGACGTAACAACTGCAACTACAATTTCATTCAGTGTGGCCAGTTAACAGAAGGAAAGCGAAAATTGGCGCATTCAAACGGTCCTGCGAAGCGGACTGCAAGATTGTTACTAACCGATGAGATAGGGCAAGACAGCACGTCTAACACACAGCCGCGACATACTCTCGATTTCTCTCGCATGTCCTAATATGAGAGAGACGGATAGTGCGAGAAAAATTGAGAGAGCTCGCGCGCCGTCGCGTAATAGCCGTGCAGCACACAAAAATCGAGAGTATGTCACGGCCACCTCATGATCGACGTGCTGTCTCGCCTATCTCATCGGTTTCTTCTGGTTCGAATGCGGCAATTTTCGCTTTCTTACTGTAATTCGCTTTATTAATACAATGTTCTTTAGCATATATTTTTCATTTATCGTTTAAATTTATTTGTATGAAATTGGTGAGAAAAAGAAACTTGGCAGATCATGCAAATTCCATGGTCCAAATTGTGATTTTCATGCATTAGTCCGTACAACTCGTTTGACGGTTGGAACATGCATCCACACTATAGCAATTAGTCAGATTCTGATGAATTGGGGCTGACAAATCACTTAATGTGGATGGCCCATTAAGATTTAAGATATAGTTTTATTTGTATGTAGGTATTTGTGTTGTCTTTACATGTTACTAATTGTAGTTGTGTCTCGTTACTCATAACTGTGTGGTATTTATCTGGGCTTCTAATTAACTGATTTGTTTTTCAGGAGTAGTAACTATTTCTATTATTAAGTCCGTTTAGTTATTTTTATTTTTTTTATCTAAATCGACATGACACTGGCTAATCGATACAAGTAGCCACAATAAAAAAAAAGATCCGATTTGGCGCCAAGCACATAAGTGCTCTGTCGACGGTTGTTTAAAAACGACACGATTGTTTTGTACAGGCCGCCCTCGTAGGTAACCATACCGTGCTATCTTTTTTAGAAGTAGCTAGTGATCGATCATTTCGAAGGCACGCGACAAGTCGCAAAATATTGCTGCGACCTGTCGCCCGCCCTCGAGATGCGACATCACTCGAGCGACAACATCACGCGCCACGTCCGTTGTTGACCGACCTGATTGGTAAGCGTTCTGTTGTTTATTTAACAGATCGTTAGAAATTAGATGCTGTATTATTGCTGTGCACAGTAACCGCTCGAATACTTTCGAGATTACCGGTATGAGTGATACTGGTCTATATGATATCGCAACATGCATTTCACCTTTAGCTTTATAGATCGGTTGCACTTTAATTAACTTTAATATATCGGGGTACGTCCCAGCAGATATGTATTCATTAAACAGAACTAGGAGTATGGATATTACGTTGGCCGGCAAGAAGTCGAAGATGTAAGTCGACATGTCGTTTATGTCTTTCGATTTTTTTCGTTTTATGTTATTGTACGCCTTTATCATTTCGTCAAGTGAGAATTGACCATGGTTGCAGACCGGTTTTCTCGGGCCGAGGTATTGTTCGAGGTATGCAAGCGCATCCTTATCGCGTGGTCGCGCACAGTTATTATTTGCTTGTATATAATAGTCATTCAGCTGCCCGGCGACAGCGGTCGCTCGCGCTGCCTCGCAGTCACGTCACCCGGAGCACTTCGAACGAGAACGTTTGTCGGATCGCTGTTTCTATCACGCTTGCATGTCTCGGCTGAAATAATCCTCCAAATACTTCGCCACATATTGCCATCATCAGTGTAGTTTATTTTGTTATTTATGTACTCACTGCGCACATTTTGTAATGTAGCCCAGTATAGCGATTCGAGCCGGGATAGTTTCGAGCGTAACCCGGTGTCATTGGATTGTTTTGATAAATTACTTTTAACTACGCGAATTTCGTTTCGTAACTGACGTAGGTATGGGGTAGTTGACCCAAGCATTTACATGATTTTTAACCAGTTGTTTTTTTACAGGGAAGTGAATGCCATGGTAGTGCTTAATTACATTCAGTACTGAATTTATTCTTGTGTTTGGGCAATCGCTTTTTGACAAAAGGCTGTCCCAATCATACATATCATCATTGTGGGTTCGAGCGCTTATTATCAGAACCATTGAACAGACCTCGTTATGACATTATTTCCAAAATCATGTCGTTTCTATCCCACGCCAGCGTTGATATCCCAATTAAATGGAAGCGATTTTGTTGATTTAGCGATTTGAAAACGAATGGGTAGTACCTACTGGGTAAATTAAAAAAATCCAAAGTTGGGTCTTTATTTTCCTTTTTTTTCCTCAGCATACTCAAACAATACTTTATTTTACGACACAATCAAGTTATTAGTTATAGTATAATAGGATTTTATCTCATCTAAAATCTCACTTAATGAAATATAAATTAAAACATCACCAAGTTAGTTATTAATCGATTTTTTTTAAAAAAGCTATTCCCGAAGAGTGTTACCTACTTCTATTTTTCTCGTGAGAGGAAGGTACAAGCGTGTCTTTGTCTAGGGTGCGTGGACCGACTCGAAACAAGGCATCCCCTTAAGGTGACTATAAACAAAGCAATTTGCTACCTACACCAACTTGATTTACTTAGTTAAAATGAAAATTGACCCATTCTAATTATACTTAGCAAGTTATAGTGACAAATTCCTAAATGTGTAATGGCCTGTAACGGCGCGGCCACGACTTCGAGCGGCGGCGGCGGCGGCGGCGGCGGCGGCGGCAGCGGTTTTTCTAATTAATTGCGTGTGATCGCAACCACACACCACGACACCACACTCGCTAACCACATTGTGTTGCGCGTCTGGACCGCGCAATAAACAGATAAAACGCTTGCCGCGCCGCAATTCGCGCAATGCCGTGGCCGGGCCGTTGGCGGACAGCTCGCAGAGCCATCGGGCTGCGCTTTAATATGTAAATAAAACACACGGCAAACTTTTGAACTTTCAATATATTCATTATAATTCACAAAACAATAACTATTAACGACAGTAACTAAATTACAACTAATTGTTCATTATCATTATTTACAATCTTTCGGGTCCAATTTGGGTAAGATTTTTCCACGCATGGCAAAACCGTTATTTTTAACCGTTACTTGAACAAGTACGAATTCAAAACGAATTTCGAACTAATAGAAATTAGCCGAGTTTTAAGGCGCCGTAGGTTCATGGTCTTTTCTCCCTCTCACTGAGCATAAGCGTGAGCGAGATGGAAGTGAGTGCTAGGAAGCGCAGATACAGTGTTTTTAAATTTAAATTTTATGGCCGTTTAAATAAATAAAATAGTAATCACTGAGTTCTCTAAAACATGATGTTGCCGATTATTAGAAGCCATTGTAGTATTTTTAGCTTTTGTGCAGAATTTGTTACGAATATTTCAAGTGGTTTTTAGGCCCTTTTAGACCTATGTTGGAGATTATTTTCTATAAAGCGAAAATTTCTTAATCATGTTTTGAATCACTGATCTATCTGCAAAAAAGCCTCAAGATTACAATTCGCATTTTTTGAAACCATATTATTATAAACAAACGCATTATATTGCTTCAATAACTCTGTTCGCTTAACTTCGCTGAACCTACGGCGCCTTAAATTCAAAATAGCTAAAATCTATCTGGGATTTACGAGGATAGTTTGATATTATTCCCATTTACTGGAATATTGCTTTGGAGACATCGGACCCAAATGTACAAAAGTACTGGCAACTAAATATACGTCAGCATTGGAATCTTATCATTACCTTGGAATCTGGCCATTACCACGAAAATCGAAGATCGATTGTTGAATATTTCCCTCTCTATCGTACTTGCAACATTCGAGCGATAGAGATACACGTCACATCGTTCGATCTTCAGAGATCTTCGGATTTTGAAACATAATGGCGGGGGCAATAAGATTCAAAGTTATACCCACATTATTCATAAGATTTTTATACACATATTATTCATTATGATGCTGTTTTATTACGAATGGGTGGGCAATTATACTCCCCGGGCGGGAAGCCGTATTTTTAGCCGCAGGGGGCGGTAAATGCTACCTACGGCCCGGAGTTAAATAAGCATTGCAACACCAACGCAAATACTACTGCATCGTCGTAAATTACGTAATCGAAAGAAAGCTTGCAGTCATGGTAAGCCAAAATATACAAAATAATAGTTAACTTAATAAGATTACAGATAAGTTGTCAATTTATTTACAGACAAAAAACATAAGTAATTTAGGTAATTCAAAAGCGCACCTTCTGCTGTATTTACGCCTGAAGATTACGTCGTTCAATGGTCAAACAAAATGTAACACTTTATTTTACGTTACACCTGGCCAATTAAGTGACAATTAACGACCTCGCGGGCGGATAATCCCATCTCCTGACCAGGATCAGACGTAAAATTTCTCAAACTCACCAAAGGCGGTAACAAAGAAATCGTCAGGTCGCATATTTCTCACCCTTGCCTTCCTGTGAGCTGAGACATTATTTATTTTACCGCCCTCAGTGAGTATTGTAAGCATAATATTAACTTACAGACTAATAGTTTATTTATCAGTTTATCACAATAAAATATTCAATCATGTGGCATTCAACACAAATTGTCATCGATTATTATTCATAAAGTTATAGTGGAAATCATTTATACATATTAAAAGTACTTATGTACCAATGTACAGTCGAACTCATGAGTAGCTGAACACCTCGATACCTTGTCGCTTTCATCCGTTTGACAACATGCCGCTAACGCGACAAGGTCCTAAAGCGTTCAGCCGCTTGTCAGGTCGACCGTAACCTCCGTGTGGGTCTATTCATTTATTAAGTAACACGATTTGGAGGGGTCCGAACATGTTTTACGTTACAAGTAAAATGTTCATCAAAGTCGTATAGTTTCTCTTGCCCTAGCGGAGGTCAGAAAGTAGTTGAATTTGCCTTACGTAAGAATTGAATAGCCCCTTATAATTATAAACCTTATCGCAAAGGAACAAGGTCCAGTAGTGGTCACTGCAGCGGGATGTTGATACACTATAAAGGCTCATTTACAAGACCAAATGTTCGGTAGGTCCCAATAATTCACGTTCACGTGTCTTTCTCTCTCTTTATCAATGGGTTAAAAAGAGACAGATACATAGTGGAAGCAGATTATTGAACCGTACATTATATGGACCTGTTTAGATATTAGGATTGGCCGATTGACATGGTGTGATTAGGACTTGATACATTTGTCACAGATTGCACGAACACATACGATATCAACATAAACTATACAATAAATAGTCATGACTGAATAACGTCATAGTTCAGGGGCCCGTTTCTCAAAAGCTTGTAACTTGTGGGAAGGAAAGAATGGAAAAGAGAATTCTGCTTGTATTACAAGTAACAAGCCTGTGATGAACGCGCCCCAGGTATTAAGTAGTTTGTTCAGACATTAATTACACCGTTATTTTTAGGGATTTTCAGTTTTTCATATAAATACTATGTTTGTTTTACATAGATAAAAATCATTTATATGTATATTGAAATATTCCTAATTGTATTATGCGATGCACGTACTTTATACTTATTTGATCCTATTGGGTCTACATATTCCAGATACAAGTCACTACGTCATATTTTTAACCTCCGACGCTAAATGAGGGATGTTATAAGTTCGATGTGTTTGCCTGTGGCATCGTAGCAACTAAACGAACGGGCCGATTTTAATGTGGTTTTTTTTTCGAAAGCTGACGTAATCGAGCGGGTTCTTAGCTACGTTTCAACAAAATCGGTTCAGCCGGTTTTGAGACATTGCACTTTGAAACGAAAATGTCGGGGCTTTTCCACTTTTCTAAGTTGTTCATTATTGAACTTAAGTTTATTCCGTTTACATTTTTTTTATTCGATGGTCAATTCTCGAGGCTATTTATGAAAATGGATGCGATTTCATTTCTAAAATATGACATGTCCCCTGCAATTCATAGAGATCCCCTCATCTTCATCTCACTGTCTTTCATGCTGAAAATGACAGAGACATGAAGCCGGGGACATGACGGGGACACGTCACACTCTGAAAGCTGGATTCCGGCACTATTCTATTCTACTTACATATTGTAAAGTCGGAAACAAGGTTCTTCACGATTTTCATAATAAATCCTCATTCTATCTTCGTTCTTTGTCGGTTTAGTTCCACGAACGAACAATCACTACTTTGCGACTTGCAAAGTGCTACGCATTCATTCGTTTGTAGGTATGCTCTAAACTTACCAGTACAAATAGCTTTGTTTAAATTAATAGTACATTACGTATAGTTAAAATTATTTAAACTAAGCTCATGAATGGCCATTGTCCTGAGCTCATAAATAGCCTTTGTTTGTGGCAGAAGACCACTGACTTCTTTTATTCAGAACAATAGCATTCAAGTCTAACAATACGACTGTGGTCGGACGCGTGCCATTTTTTGCAAGAAAAAGGTTAGCGCCACATAAAATGTTCATTGTATTTGCAAGTGTCGACCGCAAACAAAGGCTATTCATGAGCTCAGGACAATGGCCATTCATGAGCTTAGTTTAAATAATTTTAACTATAACTAGGGCGGTGAATTCGTGAATGCCCCAGACCGCAGGTGTTTGTGGCCCGAACCGAAGGTGAGGGCCATAAATATGCGCTCTGGGGCTTCACGAATTACCGCCCGTGTTGAGTATAAAATTTTACGTCTTCCTCTGGCCACAATGCGAGTTTTCCCGTACGCGCCGCGTGCAGTAAAACTCGCATTATGGCCAGGTGTGACGTAAATGTATATATGTACTTATGTCAGATATTTTTGCGCGCTTCGTCGTTTCATACATTACTACGTACATGCCACACGTGGCAACAGACACACAGACTGTTTGTGGTTTAGAGTGTGGGTGAATATCCTCCATTATTATTTCTTTCTTTCTTTCTAGTGTACCTACGAAAATGTGTTTCCGTACATTTGACAACTCTTATGGTTGACAGCGAGGCAGGTATCAAATATATCAAATACGGCTTTGCTCATATTTCGTGGACATTCACCCTACACGCGAGGCATTTTATAAAACTAAAATTTACAGTTTAAGTGTAGTTTTATAAAAAGTACCCCCGCTGTCGTGTACAAGTCAAAGCCGGTTCCAAACGGACCGGAAACCGAATAAGACCGGTGCTAGTCCGGTTAGGACCGGACCGGGAACCAAATAGGACCGGAACTAATCCGGTTAGGGCTATAACTGGTCGATGTTCACAATCAGACTGGGTACTGATTAGGACCGGAGCTAATCCGGTTAGGACCGGAGCTAGCCCGCTTAGCACCGGATGTAGCCGGGGTAGCCCGGAGCGACTGGTGTGTAGGATGGGCCTAGAAGCGCACGGGCGCCCAGTGGCCGCTCTGGTCGTCGCGGCGGTAGTAGTGCGGCCGGTTGTCCGCGAACACCGTCACCGGATGTAGCCCGGGTAGCCCGGAGCGACTGGTGTGTAGGATGGGCCTAGAAGCGCACGGGCGCCCAGTGGCCGCTCTGGTCGTCGCGGCGGTAGTAGTGCGGCCGGTTGTCCGCGAACACCGTCACCGGATGTAGCCCGGGTAGCCCGGAGCGACTGGTGTGTAGGATGGGCCTAGAAGCGCACGGGCGCCCAGTGGCCGCTCTGGTCGTCGCGGCGGTAGTAGTGCGGCCGGTTGTCCGCGAACACCGTCACCGGATGTAGCCCGGGTAGCCCGGAGCGACTGGTGTGTAGGATGGGCCTAGAAGCGCACGGGCGCCCAGTGGCCGCTCTGGTCGTCGCGGCGGTAGTAGTGCGGCCGGTTGTCCGCGAACACCGTCACCGGATGTAGCCCGGGTAGCCCGGAGCGACTGGTGTGTAGGATGGGCCTAGAAGCGCACGGGCGCCCAGTGGCCGCTCTGGTCGTCGCGGCGGTAGTAGTGCGGCCGGTTGTCCGCGAACACCGTCACCGGATGTAGCCCGGGTAGCCCGGAGCGACTGGTGTGTAGGATGGGCCTAGAAGCGCACGGGCGCCCAGTGGCCGCTCTGGTCGTCGCGGCGGTAGTAGTGCGGCCGGTTGTCCGCGAACACCGTCACCGGATGTAGCCCGGGTAGCCCGGAGCGACTGGTGTGTAGGATGGGCCTAGAAGCGCACGGGCGCCCAGTGGCCGCTCTGGTCGTCGCGGCGGTAGTAGTGCGGCCGGTTGTCCGCGAACACCGTCACCGGATGTAGCCCGGGTAGCCCGGAGCGACTGGTGTGTAGGATGGGCCTAGAAGCGCACGGGCGCCCAGTGGCCGCTCTGGTCGTCGCGGCGGTAGTAGTGCGGCCGGTTGTCCGCGAACACCGTCACCGGATGTAGCCGGGGTAGCCCGGAGCGACTGGTGTGTAGGATGGGCCTAGAAGCGCACGGGCGCCCAGTGGCCGCTCTGGTCGTCGCGGCGGTAGTAGTGCGGCCGGTTGTCCGCGAACACCGTCACCGGATGTAGCCCGGGTAGCCCGGAGCGACTGGTGTGTAGGATGGGCCTAGAAGCGCACGGGCGCCCAGTGGCCGCTCTGGTCGTCGCGGCGGTAGTAGTGCGGCCGGTTGTCCGCGAACACCGTCACCGGATGTAGCCCGGGTAGCCCGGAGCGACTGGTGTGTAGGATGGGCCTAGAAGCGCACGGGCGCCCAGTGGCCGCTCTGGTCGTCGCGGCGGTAGTAGTGCGGCCGGTTGTCCGCGAACACCGTCACCGGATGTAGCCCGGGTAGCCCGGAGCGACTGGTGTGTAGGATGGGCCTAGAAGCGCACGGGCGCCCAGTGGCCGCTCTGGTCGTCGCGGCGGTAGTAGTGCGGCCGGTTGTCCGCGAACACCGTCACCGGATGTAGCCCGGGTAGCCCGGAGCGACTGGTGTGTAGGATGGGCCTAGAAGCGCACGGGCGCCCAGTGGCCGCTCTGGTCGTCGCGGCGGTAGTAGTGCGGCCGGTTGTCCGCGAACACCGTCACCGGATGTAGCCCGGGTAGCCCGGAGCGACTGGTGTGTAGGATGGGCCTAGAAGCGCACGGGCGCCCAGTGGCCGCTCTGGTCGTCGCGGCGGTAGTAGTGCGGCCGGTTGTCCGCGAACACCGTCACCGGATGTAGCCCGGGTAGCCCGGAGCGACTGGTGTGTAGGATGGGCCTAGAAGCGCACGGGCGCCCAGTGGCCGCTCTGGTCGTCGCGGCGGTAGTAGTGCGGCCGGTTGTCCGCGAACACCGTCACCGGATGTAGCCCGGGTAGCCCGGAGCGACTGGTGTGTAGGATGGGCCTAGAAGCGCACGGGCGCCCAGTGGCCGCTCTGGTCGTCGCGGCGGTAGTAGTGCGGCCGGTTGTCCGCGAACACCGTCACCGGATGTAGCCCGGGTAGCCCGGAGCGACTGGTGTGTAGGATGGGCCTAGAAGCGCACGGGCGCCCAGTGGCCGCTCTGGTCGTCGCGGCGGTAGTAGTGCGGCCGGTTGTCCGCGAACACCGTCACCGGATGTAGCCCGGGTAGCCCGGAGCGACTGGTGTGTAGGATGGGCCTAGAAGCGCACGGGCGCCCAGTGGCCGCTCTGGTCGTCGCGGCGGTAGTAGTGCGGCCGGTTGTCCGCGAACACCGTCACCGGATGTAGCCCGGGTAGCCCGGAGCGACTGGTGTGTAGGATGGGCCTAGAAGCGCACGGGCGCCCAGTGGCCGCTCTGGTCGTCGCGGCGGTAGTAGTGCGGCCGGTTGTCCGCGAACACCGTCACCGGATGTAGCCCGGGTAGCCCGGAGCGACTGGTGTGTAGGATGGGCCTAGAAGCGCACGGGCGCCCAGTGGCCGCTCTGGTCGTCGCGGCGGTAGTAGTGCGGCCGGTTGTCCGCGAACACCGTCACCGGATGTAGCCCGGGTAGCCCGGAGCGACTGGTGTGTAGGATGGGCCTAGAAGCGCACGGGCGCCCAGTGGCCGCTCTGGTCGTCGCGGCGGTAGTAGTGCGGCCGGTTGTCCGCGAACACCGTCACCGGATGTAGCCCGGGTAGCCCGGAGCGACTGGTGTGTAGGATGGGCCTAGAAGCGCACGGGCGCCCAGTGGCCGCTCTGGTCGTCGCGGCGGTAGTAGTGCGGCCGGTTGTCCGCGAACACCGTCACCGGATGTAGCCCGGGTAGCCCGGAGCGACTGGTGTGTAGGATGGGCCTAGAAGCGCACGGGCGCCCAGTGGCCGCTCTGGTCGTCGCGGCGGTAGTAGTGCGGCCGGTTGTCCGCGAACACCGTCACCGGATGTAGCCCGGGTAGCCCGGAGCGACTGGTGTGTAGGATGGGCCTAGAAGCGCACGGGCGCCCAGTGGCCGCTCTGGTCGTCGCGGCGGTAGTAGTGCGGCCGGTTGTCCGCGAACACCGTCACCGGATGTAGCCCGGGTAGCCCGGAGCGACTGGTGTGTAGGATGGGCCTAGAAGCGCACGGGCGCCCAGTGGCCGCTCTGGTCGTCGCGGCGGTAGTAGTGCGGCCGGTTGTCCGCGAACACCGTCACCGGATGTAGCCCGGGTAGCCCGGAGCGACTGGTGTGTAGGATGGGCCTAGAAGCGCACGGGCGCCCAGTGGCCGCTCTGGTCGTCGCGGCGGTAGTAGTGCGGCCGGTTGTCCGCGAACACCGTCACCGGATGTAGCCCGGGTAGCCCGGAGCGACTGGTGTGTAGGATGGGCCTAGAAGCGCACGGGCGCCCAGTGGCCGCTCTGGTCGTCGCGGCGGTAGTAGTGCGGCCGGTTGTCCGCGAACACCGTCACCGGATGTAGCCCGGGTAGCCCGGAGCGACTGGTGTGTAGGATGGGCCTAGAAGCGCACGGGCGCCCAGTGGCCGCTCTGGTCGTCGCGGCGGTAGTAGTGCGGCCGGTTGTCCGCGAACACCGTCACCGGATGTAGCCCGGGTAGCCCGGAGCGACTGGTGTGTAGGATGGGCCTAGAAGCGCACGGGCGCCCAGTGGCCGCTCTGGTCGTCGCGGCGGTAGTAGTGCGGCCGGTTGTCCGCGAACACCGTCACCGGATGTAGCCCGGGTAGCCCGGAGCGACTGGTGTGTAGGATGGGCCTAGAAGCGCACGGGCGCCCAGTGGCCGCTCTGGTCGTCGCGGCGGTAGTAGTGCGGCCGGTTGTCCGCGAACACCGTCACCGGATGTAGCCCGGGTAGCCCGGAGCGACTGGTGTGTAGGATGGGCCTAGAAGCGCACGGGCGCCCAGTGGCCGCTCTGGTCGTCGCGGCGGTAGTAGTGCGGCCGGTTGTCCGCGAACACCGTCACCGGATGTAGCCCGGGTAGCCCGGAGCGACTGGTGTGTAGGATGGGCCTAGAAGCGCACGGGCGCCCAGTGGCCGCTCTGGTCGTCGCGGCGGTAGTAGTGCGGCCGGTTGTCCGCGAACACCGTCACCGGATGTAGCCCGGGTAGCCCGGAGCGACTGGTGTGTAGGATGGGCCTAGAAGCGCACGGGCGCCCAGTGGCCGCTCTGGTCGTCGCGGCGGTAGTAGTGCGGCCGGTTGTCCGCGAACACCGTCACCGGATGTAGCCCGGGTAGCCCGGAGCGACTGGTGTGTAGGATGGGCCTAGAAGCGCACGGGCGCCCAGTGGCCGCTCTGGTCGTCGCGGCGGTAGTAGTGCGGCCGGTTGTCCGCGAACACCGTCACCGGATGTAGCCCGGGTAGCCCGGAGCGACTGGTGTGTAGGATGGGCCTAGAAGCGCACGGGCGCCCAGTGGCCGCTCTGGTCGTCGCGGCGGTAGTAGTGCGGCCGGTTGTCCGCGAACACCGTCACCGGATGTAGCCCGGGTAGCCCGGAGCGACTGGTGTGTAGGATGGGCCTAGAAGCGCACGGGCGCCCAGTGGCCGCTCTGGTCGTCGCGGCGGTAGTAGTGCGGCCGGTTGTCCGCGAACACCGTCACCGCGGGGAACGGGTGCTGCTGGATGAACTTCAGCGTCGCGCGGATCTGGAACATATAACGAATCAATTAATATCTCCTTCCCGTGCTCTGGCGGTGGTCTATCCACAACAGACCCCGTATCATGGTCAGCCTTATCACACGATAAGTGACAAGATAGAGCGTCCGTCACTGGCCGACACCGTTGTGGCGTGAGATGCTGCAGGATGAAGTCGTCTGACTGCTCGAGCCACAGGTCCACGCCCCGGAGCGGGTCGTTGTTGAACGTGTACAGTGGGACTCACGTAGTGCACAAAGTGCGGCGGCTCCACAGCGGGCGTGGTGCTGAGATGCTGCAGGATGAAGTCGTCTGACTGCTCGAGCCACAGGTCCACGCCCCGGAGCGGGTCGTTGTTGAACGTGTACAGTGGGACTCACGTGGTGCACAAAGTGCGGCGGCTCCACAGCGGGCGTGGTGCTGAGATGCTGCAGGATGAAGTCGTCTGACTGCTCGAGCCACAGGTCCACGCCCCGGAGCGGGTCGTAGTTGAACGTGTACAGTGGGACTCACGTGGTGCACAAAGTGCGGCGGCTCCACAGCGGGCGTGGTGCTGAGATGCTGCAGGATGAAGTCGTCTGACTGCTCGAGCCACAGGTCCACGCCCCGGAGCGGGTCGTAGTTGAACGTGTACAGTGGGACTCACGTGGTGCACAAAGTGCGGCGGCTCCACAGCGGGCGTGGTGCTGAGATGCTGCAGGATGAAGTCGTCTGACTGCTCGAGCCACAGGTCCACGCCCCGGAGCGGGTCGTAGTTGAACGTGTACAGTGGGACTCACGTGGTGCACAAAGTGCGGCGGCTCCACAGCGGGCGTGGTGCTGAGATGCTGCAGGATGAAGTCGTCTGACTGCTCGAGCCACAGGTCCACGCCCCGGAGCGGGTCGTAGTTGAACGGCCCGACGCGGAGCATGCCCACCGCGTTATCGTATATGTCGAGCACCTGGAATTTAACGTGAAAAATATTGAAGTTCTGAAATAAATAATTATTAATGTATAATGTAATGTACCTATATTGAACAAGAGACAATGAGAGCGACAAGAGGCTAGGAGCAGTGTTAAGTTACATAGTTAGTTGGTTAGCTGTGAAGAGGTCTTTTGATGTCCTTACTGATGTTAGTGACGAAAGGATCGACGAAGTACCCACAGAGAGTGTGTTAGTAGAGTAGTTACCGCTGCTAATTAAGGGAACCTTTGTGATAGTCCTCGCTTCCCATCCATAAGGTAATTCTGGTCAATAGGCTTGTGACCTAAGATTTACTTACGATGTCATTTGAACTAGTTCTTGGGAAGGAGCAAATGTTTGTATGAGAGAAACTAATACAATTAAAGAACATAAATACGAGTGACGAGCGGCTAGGAGCGACGCTCCCTGAGTTACCTGTGCGGAGTGTGGGCCCCCAGGCCCCCTAGTGATAGTCCTGGCTCCGCGCAGTGGCTGCTCGGGCCTCTTGTCGGGGAAGGTGGCGGGGAAGAGGTCGCCGGCGCGGATGTCGACGCCGACGCCGGTGACGAGCGGCTAGGAGCGACGCTCCGCCCTCAGTTACCTGTGCGGAGTGTGGGCCCCCAGTGATAGTCCTTGCTCCGCGCAGTGGCTGCTCGGGCCCCTTGTCGGGGAAGGTGGCGGGGAAGAGGTCGCCGGCGCGGATGTCGAAGCCGACGCCAGTGACGAGCGGCTAGGAGCGACGCTCCTCCCTCAGTTACCTGTGCGGAGTGTGGGCCCCCAGTGATAGTCCTTGCTCCGCGCAGTGGCTGCTCGGGCCCCTTGTCGGGGAAGGTGGCGGGGAAGAGGTCGCCGGCGCGGATGTCGAAGCCGACGCCAGTGACGAGCGGCTAGGAGCGACGCTCCTCCCTCAGTTACCTGTGCGGAGTGTGGGCCCCCAGTGATAGTCCTTGCTCCGCGTAGTGGCTGCTCGGGCCCTTTGTCGGGGAAGGTGGCGGGGAAGAGGTCGCCGGCGCGGATGTCAAAGCCGACGCCGGTGACGAGCGGCTAGGAGCGACGCTCCTCCCTCAGTTACCTGTGCGGAGTGTGGGCCCCCAGTGATAGTCCTTGCTCCGCGCAGTGGCTGTTCGGGCCCCTTGTCGGGGAAGGTGGCGGGGAAGAGGTCACCGGCGCGGAAGTCGACGCCGACGCCGGTGACGAGCGGCTAGGAGCGACGCTCCTCCCTCAGTTACCTGTGCGGAGTGTGGGCCCCCAGTGATAGTCCTTGCTCCGCGCAGTGGCTGCTCGGGTCCCTTGTCGGGGAAGGTGGCGGGGAAGAGGTCGCCGGCGCGGATGTCGACGCCGACACCGGTGACGAGCGGCGCGGGCGCGCCGCCGCCGAGCGACGTGTTCAGTTCACAACAACACGCCAGTGTTAAGTCGATCTCCACTGACAGCCGGTGGAATGACACTGGAAATATTGCTCAAATATTACTACTGATAAACGTTTATTAACCACGACTCAAAGGGAAAAATGCTTACTTAGAACGGAAAGAATATAAAACGAAAAAAAGGTGGCGCACTGGAATGCCTTACGGAATAAATTAATCGGCAGACCGACTTCAAGCATGTATAGAACTCCTATTTTGACAGTACATATTTATCATTAGGATCGAAACGAATCAGACTTCAAAATGTCTACTAAGTAGAAATGGTGAGTCAAGAATACAGCAATGCGCAATTATGAAAGTGAACGAAAAGAAGCTTGCAAGAATCGTAGCAACTAGAATTTCTTAATTTCTGCCTCCCCACAGGGAATCAGGAGTGATGATTTTATCATGTTGTTATGTAAGCACGTTCCACAATAGTAATACTATTTGAGTTGTCCAAAACGGCTCTAGCAATTACGATGAGATTGACAACACATGAAAGGCGAAAAATCAATCTAGTTATGTTATTTGCAGGAAATTTAGTTATTCCGATTTTTCTTTCAGCATTCAGGTAGGTACAACTACTTATGCTATGTAGTACCTACACTGATTCGTGTCTATACACGTTAGAGTTCTTTCCAATAGACATCCTTGCGCGCATGTTTGCTTGCAGAACGTTGCCAAAAGCGCTGCATCTGTCAGCCGATGGACCTAATGGGCGATTAGTCCCAGGCAATTCACATTGCTAAATTATCACATTCCCAGGCAATTCACATTGCTAAATTATCACATTCCCAGGAATTCACATTTCTAAATTATCACATTCCCAGGCATTCACATTTGTAACTTATCACATTCCCAGGCATTCACATTTCTTAATTATCACATTCCCAGGCAATTCACATTTCTAAATTATCACATTTCCAAATTTTTCACATTCCCAGTTTTTCACATACTTACATATTCACAATTCTAATTTTTGGTAATTTTTTTTTTACTTGTGAGTGATTAGATCAGTTCCCCAAACGCGTTAGTTCCGCGTAGCAGAATTTCCATTCGCGTTTGCCTCCACTCGAGTTTGTTTTCGTTCATTTATGTCACCGTTGGCACAGTTCCCCAAAGGTATAGGTAGGTTAGGTTCGTTAGGTTTCTTCAGATGCCCGAAGGGCAAACAGACCAGAAATAGGAGCCCCGCTCCGCGGGGCTCCGTCAATATCGCTGCCGTAACCTCAAAATGCCTGCATCACATTTTCGTCGTTTTGAGGTTACGGCAGCGATATTGACGGAGCCCCGCGGAGCGGGGCTCCTATTTCTGGTCTGTTTGCCCTTCGGGCATCTGAAGAAACCTAACGAACCTAACCTACCTATAAGTGGCCACTTTGCGTTTTAGGCATAATGCTCGGTGGTCAAACTGCAATGGTGGTACGCGGAACTAACGCGTTTGGGGAACTGATCTAATCACTCAAAGAATGGGGTCAGTGAAAAGTTGGGACTGTGATGAATTGGGACAGTTGAGAATTTGGAATATAAAGAAATAGGATTGTGAAAAAATCGGTTTTTGAAAAGATGGCATTGTGAAGAATTGGGATAGTTAAAAAAATGGAATTTAAAGAACTAGGATTGTGAATAAATGGGTTTTTGAAAAGTTGGCGTTGTGAAGAATTGGGACTGTTAAGAACTGGGATCGTGAAGAACTGGGTCTGTGAAAATTTGGGTTTGTGAAGTACTGTGCCTAATCGCTAATGGGGTTGGCAACTGTCAAATGTTTGGCTAGATGGCGCCATCATAGGTTTTACCTAATCACTAGCCTTTTTCTATGGGATTTGGCTTAAACGGCTTTATTCTAAACTAGGAAAATCCGAAAAAAAAACAAGACAGACAGTTATGGCGACCGCGTACCGGAAGGCGCGGCGTAGGTAGGCCCCCCACAAGGTGGACTGATGACCTGGTAAAGGTTGCGGGAGTCCACTGGATGCGGGTGGCGCAGGACCGGTCACTTTGGCACTCTTTGGGGGAGGCCTTTGCCAGCAGTGGACGTCTTTCGGCTGATATGATGAGACAGTTTTGGTAGGACTGACGGTAAAACCTATGCTGGCGCCATCTGCAAATACCTTCACCCGGCCAACCCCATTGGCGCGATAAGAAAGAATTTGTGTGACTCGGGCTGAAAATTTTTAGCTAACATGACGGGAAAGTTATTAGATAAGTGTACTTTGTATCCTGATTCCACAAAATTTAAATAAATCCAACTTATAAGATTAAATAAGATATAAAACGACAAGAATTAACTACTCGGTCATCCGAGTCACTGCAGTCAACATATAAATATATAGGTATATTAATATTTTTATTGTGACTACTATAAGGTTTATAAGTATATCATCCAATCCATGAGTGCGCCCCACTTCTTCCTGTACCGTATTTTTTTTTCAAACGTCCAAAAAGAGTTACGTATGAAAGTTAGACATGTGTATATGTGTGTATGTTTGAGGCATCGTAGCTCCCAAACGGAAGGACCAATTTGAGGGTAGATTTTTTTATCGAAAGCCATGTCATCTTTCCTGGTATGCTGGTCGTGTCGGGGGCATTTTTAATCGAAAGACCGAGCGAAGAGAACTAAGTTCTATGCTCGGGCCGAACATCTTTTGCTGATCTCCTCTACAGGTCGCATTTCTCAACCGAATCTCGTGAAATTTTGTGAGCAGATTCGTTAATTATATCGTTTTTTTTATAGTTAGGCTGGTGAGTGCTACAGCTCACAATCAGTTTTTAATGTTGTCCATAGCGGATGTATAGATGAGGCGCGTCCCCGTGGCCTGAATGATCTACAGGCATTTTCTTAACTAAATATAATCATTAGGTACAGCACGATGCATGTGAATGCAACAAGTTTTCCATTCTAACTTCTAACGGAATGATTTATTGAGTAATCGAAAGGTACGGCAAAACTCGTCTTTACATAATACCAACTATAAAATAACTGGTCGCTTCTTTTTTAATAGTGAAAGTCATTTTAAAAATTGGTTTACTTAGTCTCGAGTATGCCTTATAAGCAATCGTTAAACAAGTTTAATCGTGTAGTTTTCTATGTAAGGTGTCATTAAGTTCTCTATTCGCCGTTTAATGTATTAATGGATTCGTTTGAGGATGGGCGCTCTAGCGGTTTCAACTTTTAGGAGCGTTCTAATCAGTCTTATAAGGCACATACTTATGTTATGGGGAAACTCGTGATATTGGCTGTAAGATTTACTTTAGTATGTGCCAATTTGAAGCGAATATCATCAGCACACGATACGTCCTGAGAGCAATAGGTCGTATCGTCGTTGTCGAACCGATGTTACCTTTTATTGAACTTCTAATTTCAGTAGAAATAACTAACTAATAACTATAACTTCTAATTCCGGTTGTGGAATGAGCTTCCTGCCGAGGTTTTCCCGAGGGACTACAATATGGGTTTCTTCAAAAATGGAAGTGTATAAATTCTTAAAGGGTCGGCAACGCGCATGTAACACCCCTGGAGTTGCAAGCGACCATAGGCTACGGTAACCACTTACCATCAGGTGGGCAGTAAGCTTGTTTGCCACCGACGTGGTATAAAAACAATAAAATATAAATATCGATACTGTCGAGGTAAACAAATATGTGATTTGTAATATCTAGAATTTGGCAAGTCTGTCGAGGACTATCAAGGACTGATGACCTGGTAAATATTGCGGATCCGCTGGATGCGGGTGGCGCAGGACCGGCCACTTTGGCACTCTTTGGGGGAGGCCATTGTCTAGCAGTGGACGTCTTTCGGATGATGAATGTTTTTTTCTTAGGCAGTCGATAGCCAGAAGACTGGTTTTATCTGCCGTGTGAGCAGATAAAACCATAATGTGGTCCCGCTAATGGCACTAAAGTACACTGCATTCCAAATTGATCGATCTTCTGCTTTTGATTTTTACACGTGCCACTAAGCGCCAAGGACTGTCGTTTCGGAGAACGAACGATGACGATGACGATTTACTCACACATGATATTGGCAAAGAGCTCGACTTATCTGCCGAGGGGTGAATCCTCAAAAATCAAGAATATTTTCCTAAGTAAAACTGCTGGCTAGTAAAAATGAATTGGCCTTCCTAGAGTCTTACAAGTTGATTATGAAGATGACTCACGCAAGATGTAGGCGAAGCGCTCGACTTATCTGCCGTGAGCTTACGGAACATTGTCCCATCCCGTCGGTTGCACGAAACTGCAGTTTCAGTTGGGTGATTGTATTGGCCTTCTTGAAAGCGCCTCGGAGTGTCACAAGTTGATTATGCAGAAGATGACTCACGCATGATGTTGGCGAAGAGCTCGTCGGAGTAGCGGTGCGGGTCGGTGAACCCGCCCACCAGCTGCAGCTCGAGCCGGCCCTCGGGGTAGCCGGCGGCGAGCTGCTGCACGCGCGCCACCATGGCCGCCGCCGCCTCCGCCGTGCCGGACCCGTCCAGGTGCGCGAGCGCCACTGCGCCGGACCCTAGCCCATGGAAAACTGTTATTGCTACGAACTGAACATCTTGACAGCAGCTAAAAACGCTTCCTACCCTACAAGCGCGTTACCGAGCCTTTATTGATTTTTCATTACACTTGCTCGAAAAGGGCTTCATAATGCGAAGACATACAGAGCTACAATAGCCTTTGTTACGCCCACGGGCGTAATGGCTTTTTTCTTAAATTGTATCTGCCACTCATGCGGTAGTTACAAAGCAAAGAGGTTTTATATCAAATACGATGTCTAAAAACGTATTTATGAATAAATTAAAACATAGAAACACTACTAAACCTGTTTAACAGAATTATTTACAGAATAAGTATCTAATTACTTAAAATGTGTCTATGTAAAATGTTTCTAAGTGTTTTCAAATCGTGGCTGTATACCGAAGGTTCTTTGCCATACGCGCCTCACGTCAAATTCAACAAAATGGACAACTGACAGTCAACATGACAGTTGCAGTTTTTATTTTTTTACGATTTGTATTAATTTCATATAATATTTCAACTGTCTAACTATCGCGGTTCGTGAGATACAGCCTGATGGTGACAGACAGACGGACGGACAGACGGACAGACAGCGAAGTCTTAGTACCTATAATAGGGTGCCGTTTTTACCCTTTGGGTACGGGACCCTAAAAAAGGATGTACCTAAGAGAAATTTCCTCCATCGGACGCTCCCTGCCGAGGTTTTCCCGTTTTATAAATTCTTAAAGGGTCGGCAACGCGCATGTAACACCCGTGGAGTTGCAAGCGTCCACAGGCTACGGTAACCACTTACCATGTGGTATAAAGACAAAAAGGTTTTTTGAAAAAAAAATGAGAGAAATCCTAGATTATAAAACGGTTTAATTATTGTGACTTTCTTTCTTACCTGAATGCCTCACGACGACTATAATACATGATGTGGCGTCATCTGATCCGATGATATTTACGTTTTCTGAAAAGATACAAAAACATTTCATCATCGTAGCATTACGAGTATCATTCATTATTTTATATATGTGACCATCAAGTGCCTAATTAATATTCTCTTATATTAAATATAAGCTAGTTTATATGGGGAGGGCTGCTTTTCAAATTACATAATTGACATTTTAAAACAATTAAGATATGCTCATAATTAGGCGTCATCTACGTATTGCTTAAAATTGTAGGCCTTTGAAGTTTAATCAAACAGATCTGTCAACACCCGTGTTGAGTCTACATTCCAACGCTGAACATAGGCTGTGCCTAACTGGGGAGCCGTTCATGGGAGCCCACTGCCGGGCCCAGGCGCCCATGAATTATTTTATTCGCCAGTATTCCTTACGCTTGTCCAGCCCCGGTTAGGGACTTCACATTCATCTCTGAATTTCGTAATATATATTCCATATACAGGGTGTGTCCCGGTATGACACCCTCGTGCTTGAACAAGTACAACTAGGCCGACAGCGACGCGACACTCACTGTCGTGCGGCACGACGGCGGCGAGCTCGCGCTGCGCCACGTACAGCAGGCCGGGCGCGCCCACGACGCGCGCGGCGGCCGCCAGCAGCGCCGCCGCCGCGTCCCGGTAGCCCGGGTGCGCGCCCAGCAGCGCGCGCACCGACGTCGGGCACTCGTCCGCGAGCACGCCGTTCAGCACCACCACCATGCTGACTCTGGGAACAATACAACCATGTTACGGTGGGTTTTGCTTAGAACACACAGAGGGGATCTCACTTGCCACTTGAGCAAGACTATAGCGCATGACGTGAGAAAAGGCGCGAGAAAGTAAACATTATTGTATTAGACCGGTTGAAATTGACAGAACAACAGGGTAAACTCGCAAAGCATGATGTAATTTTTTTATTGTATGTTGTGTGAACGAGTTAGAATAGTCTGGACACAAAAAAACTTGTACTAGCTGTGCAACACACAAAAAATGGGCGAAAGTTAGAGTTTTTTTTTATTGATAATATTTTCCATGTGACATCAGTCCTTATAAACCGACGAAAAAAACGGAGGAGGTTCTCAAGTCAACGCGTATATTTTTTTTTACCTCTTCGTCTAGCCGTACACGATAATTGATACTGAAACACATCGAGTAACTACCTAGGGGACAATCGTACAAAAATCTTATTTTGAGAAAATCTGCAAACTATCTATTAGCAACAGAACGGAGTTATTCCATCAACTAAAACCTGTGAAACGACAGCCAAGTGTGTGCTGGACTCCATGGACTCAATATGCGCTTTCACTGTTTTACGCTCATGACGCAGTTGCTGGATGCGTTTGATGCACAAATGTTATAGCCCTACTCGATTCGAAAGAGCACGTGTATACGACAAAGAAGGAAGGCACGATTCGTTTTATTTGTCCTGTGAAACATGGTTTGTTAGGCAATTAACCTTCTATGCGTAAGTACCAACTGGCAGCAGCTGTCCATTGACACGTTCAATAGCTTTAACACATAAGCTGTGCTAATTGAAGAATGAATTTGTCTTAGACGATACTTGATCACTCTGTATGCGTAGATCGAAGATTTTTAAAGTTATAAATAAAAGTTGTTTCCTCTGTACTTAATTTTAATGTAATTTTAATTTTAATGACCTAAGTTTTCATATGCCTGACCTGGCTGAATATATTATGGGAAAAAATATGTATAGATATTTAAGATCTTATGTACCATATATTCATTATGAATAAACCATTCATTCATTCATTAATTATAACGGGTGTCAATATAAATTATACGAGCAGGGGCGGCCTATAATAATTCCAAGTTTAAGAGTTGTTTTTAAGTAATCTAAACAGTGCACTCTTATTAACACACGTTATAAATCGAGGAGGCTCTAATTCAGGCATATAGTGAAAAAACCCTTTCCACGAGCCAGGTGAAATTTTATCTTAGGTATGTCATAAAAACTTTGACACGAAAAACTTTTCTACAATTATCTTTAACTCTTTTATCAAATAAATGGCGAAATTTAGTTTCAATTAAATGCCATTACAGTCATTCAAAATTCTATTTCACAACTTAGGCTCATCATAGGAGGTCTTCAAATCGTCATCGACCCAGACGAAAAAAAAAACACATTCAAACACCAGACGCAGACGCGTCTAACTATAATGATTGACAGCTCTGGGTTTCACCAATCTGTTAACACACGAACGAGAATCTATAACTCGCAGACAATGAGGAAAACACGTCAAAAGCGTCGACGAATGGTGCGCCTTGCTCAATTGTTGGATATAATGTATTCAGAATGGCAGCGGGTCATACGAGTGGACCCGCTCATTATACAGAAAACACACAAATATTACAACGACTTACACCTACCTCGGAACACACACACACAGGCACAAAATCCAAGCGACGTTCATGGTACTTTTATCATTATCGACGCGACAGTATCTAAATTATTATTGAGACGATCTGTAGTTATAGTTATAAAGCTTGATAAATGCACTGGTTCGTGTTCTTAATTAAGCATCGATAAGTAAATTAGTAAGGCGCTACAAGAAAGATACTAATGATAGTAATGATTTAATTGCCGCACTGATACGCTTATATAGTCTCAAGTCCAGCACTAACGTAAACACCAAGTGAGGGATTTTACACAAATAAAAGTCGTCAGCGGTCACACGCTAGACCTGCGCGTGTTTACACTCGTTTACTCACCCAGATACCAATATACAGGGTGTGCGATGCAAACGTGCTGTGTACACGAAGACCTACTTACCTGCCGTAAAACCTCTCAACTATAGTCCAATAAGTCCATGGCAAACTATGGTCCAAAAGTATACTCATTCGTTTTTATCAATAACAATTTTGTATTAGTGATTTTAGACTATTTAATTTGAATTTGAGTAGTTATATTTACCTGTCTTACGATTCACCGATTGTAATAGTGATTCCAATACAAGTCATATTAGATTTAATTTGGACCATAACTGCATGACATGGACTATATAGTAGGGAGACCTTACGGTACCTGTTACAAATGTGATAATATTACGTAATGTTAATGTTATTTAAGAATGAACTACATAGACTCTAAAAAATTACTTACCTACATGAAAACTATGTTTTGCCAAGGAATACATTAAATAATATAAAATAGTTCGGTATAAGAAAGTTTCTAAATCAAATGTAAGTTTTACTGTGTAAGTTATAAGTAATAAGTTGTACTGTGTCGATTTTGAAGGTACGAATATATAAAAAGAATAGGACGACAATTTAAATCAAACGCCACGACTATCGCCCTTAATACAGGGTTCTTAAGTAACGACTAAACATTCACATACAACTACAACTAAAAATAATCATTTTTTTTAATTTATAAATTAATCGACATTCGGTCACTTTATTAGATTTGATTGAGTCCCATTTTATTTGTCATTTTTGACTGCAGTTCTTCCTTTTAGTTCATCATCATCCGCTTGTCCTTACCCCATTTACTTGGGTGGGCGGCAACATATTATTTTCTGCCATACCTCTCTATCGCCCGTCAATTTGTCACACATTTCCTTCATAATCATATTTTTCCTTAATAGTTAATAAACAGAATTCATCAGCGATCAGCCTATATTCGACCCACTGCTGGGCACAGGCCTCCTCTCATTAATAAGAGGGTGTAAGAGGGAACTTCTCAGATGCATACATGCAGGTTTCCTTACCTACAATGTTTTCTTACACCGAAAATGAACAATAACAACACAATTGTGAAAAATAATTTTCCTATTTCTTACAGTTTAATTTTTCTTAATATTACACCATTTGGATTGCTCACTCTGTATAATCGACATAGAGTCATGGTAAAGTCAACAAAGTGGACAATTATTTACCATTCTGTTTCTCTAGTGGATTATTTAATGACCATAAATTAGAATTCATTAGTTTGTATAGTTCAGTATTAATGGAGACATAAAGTTTACTATCTTGGGAAATGTACCTATTGACGGCATTACAAATTAATTAAAACAAGTTACCACGAAACTATAATATTTTTTCTTTATTAATACACTACAAAATGTATATTAAATAGTACGGGTGATATTAATGTAGGTTTTTTTATTCATGTTTTTATCAGTCACAAGGTTGTTTCTCCTTGAATTTAGTCTTTGGCTGTGTCTTTGGTCCAATTACCCAGCATATAACTACACAAAATTAAAGGCTGGTTACGCGGACTTACAATAACAGATCGATCTACGTCAATATTTTTAACGAACACCGCTTAAGATTACAGACGGTTTGGTGCAACCCCCACCATACGTAATTGTAAGCAGAGTAAACACATCTTTGACGTGGACTGTACTTACTATTTCGAATACCTATAGATAACCTTGTCGGGGCAAAATACATGTTTTGCTTCAATTAAAATACTATCCCGCCTCTAATTAAAATACAAAATATTTGTATGTTGTGTATTTGAAATATAAAATACAAAAAACGGTATTTTAAGCATTTTTATTTAAAATACAAAATTCAAATTACTAAATATTGTCAGTGGTCCGTTTTATCAAGGTCTGTAACCTGCAATCGCTGGTCGTGCTCGTGTCTCTGTCTACTGTTAACAACCACATTTGCTAGAAAGAAACGCAGAAAGCGATTACAGGTTACAGGTCTTATAAAATATAATGGCTCAGGGCGACTTTGTCCTCAGTCCTATTTCACGTTGATGACAGAGAAATGTGGGCCGGATAAATGAGTCAATAAAGGAAGAGCTTTTTTTTCATAAAAACTAGATTTTTAAAGGTAAAACCTCTTGTCGGGGAATGAAAAAAACCTGCTAAAGAATGCGTTCCATTATACCGTTTATACGATGATAAAATTCAATAAAATATATTTTAGTGTAAATGTATTTTAAAACTTAAATTATTTGATAAGATAAGATAAGATTTATTTGCAACCAAGTACTTAAAACTGAGATACATCGACCCTGGAAGGGTGTAGCAACAATCAGGTAACTTATATTATGTAACATTACATAATTTTTATCTAACTAATATCGATAGGCACCTACCTATTGGTATTATAAAAAAAAAACTTTGTAATACTTTAAGTTTTAATATACTAATGTAGTATTTGAAACCAAATACAAAATACTTCTCCGACCTGTAGTTGAAATACAAATACAAAATACGTATTTGTATTTCAAGTATGTACATGTAATTGAAATACTGCCCAACCCTGCTTGTCGAGTGCAATTAGCCACATCCCTATCTAGGATGTTTATTCGGAAGGTAACGTGATAAACGACAATGTTCAAATACTTCTAAAATTACACATAACTATCGATTTTCGCCACAAGTTATTTACTAATCTACGTAGGATCCCAGTGGCCGATTTCACAACATCTTGTAACTTGTGAATCTTGTGATGCCAGAATTAAGGCAAGAAGGAAAGAATATAGGCGAGAAACGACACGAACCTCTTGACTATTTGCAATAAATATTCCATCATACCATCAGGCGAGCCATACGCTTGTATACCACCGACGTGGTATTGAATAAAACACATGGTATTCCGTGCAGAAGGATTCAAATAGCGACTTCCGTTTGAAAGTCGCGTGATTGAACCACTTGGCTACCATCCATATAACTTTGCGAAGCGATTGCGTATCATATCATCCAATAATAAACACTGATATATCACTACCCGTTTTAATTACAGGCTCGTTACTTACGAGTACATGTTATTTGAATCACAAAAAATCGGTAGGTCAATTACTAAGTTATGATTTATATGAGCGCAAAAGATGCAAAGACCTCACAAGTGGCGAGAAATGATTGATTCAGTTATTAAGACTGTATGTTAGATAGAGGAATTAGCATTCGGAGATATGGAGAATGTATTAAAATACATGTTGAGGAATACTTTCACATTCGGATGAGTAAAGTACGCCAATACGTGTATAGTTTATGTTGTTCTTTCAAACAGCTATACATACGTCCCTATCCTATGCCTAATATATAGTCACGTATTTTTTTATTGAGTTACAAAGAACATCAACGAAGTCCTATACACTAGAAGAATCTATACACTATCTAGTGAAATAATTTTTCGAATAGAGTAAGTAGTTCTTGAGATTACCCCTCCCCAACATATAAACTTACATTTCACATTCGGTAAGTACTAGTATATCTACCTATCTATCACCAACGATATACTCTATCATATCGTTGGTGTACTTCGAAATATGGTTTTTGAAGTATACTCACGGTACAATATGTACCCACTTTCGTTTCGTTATCGCAATGCCACAGAAATGATAAAATTTTGGATTATCATTGATGGTAGAAAGTAGGTTTTTTACAGAACACTTTGTAATAATTTCCGTTCGAACTTGACGCTAGTAAACCGTAAAAGAACGATGTCGTTCAGGCTGATAAACGATCGGCAATAAATTAAAATAAAACTAAAAGTTAATGTCGTTCTTGACAAAGTATTAAACTCGCTTGAGTAATACGGCATGCATCATTGGAAGATAAGCGCTGTAGAAATGAAGTTGTCAAGAAAACTGCACGCGGAAGCCATCTCGAGATTACCCTTCTTTTTTTGAGTGTTCTAATTAGAAAAAAACGCATAGTGTATCCCGCGGTCTCGTGCCAGCCGAGCTGGTGTGTATTCTGAAACGTGTTTCTGACGTATCGAAATTATGTGGATCATGGTGGCATGCGCTGACTTTAGTGTTAGCGCACAGCATGTTAATGTGCCAATGACAAGATCGAGCTTCTGTCACTTTCTAACAGGTCGGGAATGAAAAAGACGAAAGTTTTCTTCTTAATGCCATATGATAAGCACAATCGTACATCCGCCGCCGTTATGTTTTATGCCACGACGGAGGCAGACTGGCATAGGTACGGCCTGCCCGCCACCAAGCGGACACCGTTATAGCCTATGGACGCTTGCAAAAGGAATCAAAAACGCACTGCCGACCCTTTAAAGATTTCGAGATTCGTTGCGTTGACAGCTAGTTACAGACAAATACAGGTGTCTCGGTGTCAACACAGTGCCTCGAGAGCTCTCTAGAGATGTGGCACTAGAATGAAACTCTTAGTTGTAAAATTGAGACACTGGTTTGTAAACTCGGTAGTTGTGAAAGTCAATGCCACCTGCGGGATTCAAAAGAATTGTACAACTTAAGAGTTGCGTCCTTGGTCAAACGAGACATGATTAATGACCTAAGTTGTAAGAAATTGAGACGCACGCACACGACCCGTAAAAAATACCATTCGTGGCGCTCTAAAATAACTTGAGTAAACCATTGACGAGCCTGGCAACAATAAGCTAATTATATGGCTCAAATATATGACCAGGACCATCAATCATGACAAAATGTTATTTATAAAAAGCTTCAAGTACGCGTGTTATGAAGGCATTGTAAGTTATTGGGAGTATCGATGACTTTATACTAAACGAATGAATATCAGAGTGAGCCTATAATTCTTTGAACGCCGAAGTGGTCTCTTTACAAGTCCTCGAACCACCACCTCCACGAAAATTCGTAAAAGAGGCGGCTGCTCCTTGATTTACCCAGATCGTAACCGTAAACCAAAAATAAACAAAAAAGTTACCTTAACAATGCCTCAGCATGAAACGCATACACTTAATTTAAAAACAGGACACTGACACTAAACAATATAATATTTAGACAAGAGAATAAAACGTCAAGAACCAGACGCAGCCTCTTACTGGGACGAGAAACGCTGTCTTATCGCCGACAGCCGCGAGTTACTAGCTTGTTATTGTTATGATAATGCTTATTATGTTGGAAATAGCCCCGATAGTGTCAGTATCGTGCAATAAGCAATTAAGAAATATACCATCAGCGCATATCGTGTACCTCACAAACAACCATCTGTATCGGTATAATTAACCGCGACGATTATACTAATAATCTCGCTTCCTAGAAGCGTTAACTGCGATTATGAATTATCGTTGGTGAGGCTGTAACGTGTGCGAACAGTGCATTCCGGTGCATTGATAACAGACATGTTCAATACATACACAACAAGTCCGTAGGTATTCAAAAAAAGGGGGAAAGCATATGTTTTTTTATAGTGCCATTTCTAGCAAACGTTGGGTTTAAAGATGGAGAGAATATGTAACTGCAGTGATAAGTACTCGTAATAATACATGCATCACTGTAAGGATTACCTGTATTTGCAAGTAAACATTTTTGGCCGTATTCATCAACGTTCAACAAACCTATTTTAGCTAAAATATCGTTACAATTCAATATAAATAAATAATTAATAAATATTTATTCAAAATTAATTACTAAAGACCCGTTGGTCTTTGTCTGTCACTTTGACATTATGGGACAATACACATTTCCTTTATTTTTAAGTTTATGATTAAGGGGGTTTGAGTTTTGTGGGTTGCTATAGTTCTTGCCCCACATTCAGTGCTATCTCCAAAGCCGCGTTTTAAGACTCACACGAGAAAGGGGTGGTGGGGTACGGGGTATGGATAAGATACATTTTAAACAGAGTACATTGCCATACAGGGTATTGAATGACAGGCCCTATCGCCTGTCAATTGACAAGTTTAGGAAAGATTCGGATAAGGGCTCCCGTCCGAGGGCCATGCCCGTAAAGGTTCCGATCCCGCCGATATGATCGGATCTTGATCGTTCATTGTTCAGTCGGCTTGTTTAGCATGCCAGTGAGCGTTTTAGACGATAATTTTTTTTTTTTTTTATGTTTTACGAAAGTGAGGCTTCCTACTGTCGAGTTAAAGTCACGCTAAAAATCGCTACAACTATAGCGGCCGCAACTATAACCTAAGTTTGAAGAAAAGGAAACTCACTTGGCATCAGATTGGTCATTTAATAAATAAAAGTGAGGTAGGGCACAATGGTAGAAAAGATTCTGTAAGAAACCGTGATCACAATGATGCAAAATCATGCAAAAAAATGTACGAAGATCTGTTTGCAATTGTTGTTGTCAAAGCCAATATAAACATTTATAAGAAGATAGTTTATTCTAGAAACGTACAACCACCGCCACAACTGTCTAAGAAAACATAGGTACTGCTAACAATCATATGAACAGTGTTTAGTTTAAGTGTTCAGATACTTTTGAGCACCTTTGACGGTTCAAATGCGACGTCAACTGTACGCGGTCGGTGCAACAAATCCGCGCGCCCAGGCGGCTGGCAGCGGCGCATCAAAGCTACTCTAATTGGACTTAATTGACGGCCGGCGCACGCGCCGCTCCTGTGCAACAGCCACACGCATTGATACAATTCAGCTCTTATGTGAGACGAGTAAGATTCAAAATTGACTGGGTATTTTTAAAGCTGTTAAATGGATTTACAGCTGTCCGTTGCGATTTAGCAATTGAGTGGAGTGTAAAAGCATTAGGAGATTAAGTAATTAATAGGTCACCAGTTGTCAGTGCATTCTGGTGCACTGCTAATAGACTAACTGTGCCAACTTCAAGTATCTAGTCGATACAATCCACAACTTGTCGTTAAGAAAAGAGGACCTATTGTCGTGGCTTCCGATTCGTGTCCCATTCCAATGTGTTTCGCGCGGTCTTCCTTTTCCTATACCACGTCAGTGGCTGCGAGTATGTTAAGGTGACAACCATAGCCCAAGGAAGCTTGCGAGTCCAGAAGAGTCACACGCGTAATTTCCAGCCCTTCACTGATATGATTTCTTGACAGCTAGAAGCAAATGCAGATCTCTCACTTTCAACACAGTGCACGCTCGTTAGCTTTGTTCTGATGATAATAAATACTGCTGGAGAAGCAATAATTCGGGAGGAGGTAAGGATATATATAGACCAATCCTACACACTTGAGCCGTGGTTTTATTAAGTCAATAGTCATACTAAAATGGGCAACGCAATCCAAACAATCCTCAATAATTCATTCTCCAGTCTTCCTATCTTCTCTTATAATAAATCGAACCAGGCCATAAAGCAACACCGAAATGGAGCACGAATTACAAATATTAAATACACTACTCCATTGTTTACAGCGCGTAACTCCGATACCAGCCTAGCGATTCATGGCGTCGCGTCACATTGCCATTGGTATCCAGTATGTATTGACCCGATCGTCATCCTCTTGTTTTAACCTGTTCTTGGGGTCGGTCGGCCGCATGTTTTTTTACTCTCTACTCTCATACCTACCATGGCCTGCCCCTTCTCTTCCAATCCTTTATATTTGTACCTTATACTCTTCTTGTACTATTTAATTCTCTTCTTATACCTTCATCCCTCCGCTTGACTTGTCTATACCACCTAACTGGACCCCGATCACACAAGACGAGAGATGACATTCCGCTAGCCCTAGCGGAATGTCGTCTCGCTCATATTAGCTGTTTACTCTGTATGTGTGGGTGTTGTGTCCCTGGTGGGGAGATTTTTGGCAGTAAATTTGTCAGGATGCACTGACTTCAGAGACATGCATTTGTTTGTGTTTGCTGTCTACTCAGCGAATTCTCACCATTACCTTGTTTGCCACAATGGTGGTAAAAATACCTAACCATAATCGAAGATCATTTATACTGGTTCGGCTGAGCCGGTCGGAGTGTTGTGATGGCCAGGTCAGGCGGAGCGATCATAACTCCCGTCGGCCCTTAGGGAACAAATTCGTGACACCGGCCCGCCAGTTATGGACTACAGCCAATAAAAATGTCAGAGGCTTATGAATCGACGTTATGATACTAATAACATAGGCTTTATAGAGTTTTTTCTAATTTGTTGAGCAATACAGCACCAGTTGCATTTCCTGCCCATTTGAAGTTCTACCTGGTCTGCAAGTTTCCAGCCCGAATGTATCAATAATAACATACGAACAAAGTATCAAGAATAATTAAATGAAGATGACAGACGATGACCAAAAAGTTGGAAAAGAGACTACATTTTGACATATTTTCCTGACGTCATTTTTACCACGCTAGACGATGTTGTGAATAATTATCGTATTTTGTAAACGGGGGGATTGTCGCCATCTTGGCGAGAGACAAGTTATTTGTCTTTATAAATGGTTTAATCCGTAGTTAATTTATACGCTCACTGACTCTGGCAAAGGCCCTCGAGGCTGCCATTTCTCTTTTATAATAATAATAATTATTAACCACGCGAGACATCCAGCCAGCTATACCTATAAAATCACAGAACAAGTGTATAAAATGAGCAAAGAATTATTTTGCTTTGACAACCAAAACGTCATATTATAACCGTCAGAGAGACAACCATTAATCGACCGTTACGACTCAACGTGTCTCCATTAAGCGAATCAGAGGCGTCTAATTGGTGCAGTGGTGGGTGGGCGCTACGGGGAAATAAGTGCAGGCGCATGTAACCTTAATAAGTGGAGGTGCTGTGGTGTCACAATGGGAAAATTTACTTAATATATCAACAGGAAGTCATTAACGTGACATGGTGTCTGGATATTTGCATATTTAATGACGTAATTGTCTTGAAAATGCGAGACATACCTTCATACAAAACCAGTTACATAGTAGGAACATTTTACAAAAGGCTGTATGTAAATACATAGTTAAAAAGTGCCTATTTTAATATTTTTTTTACCAATTGGAAATCGTCTCAAAAAATATGTTCATTACATAATTAGGTATGTGAGTCTCTCATTTGTCCCAAGGTTTATCTGGGGGCACGGCAGTGCCCCCGCCAAGTCGAGCGCGAAGCAAACACTGCCGTACCATCCTTTACTGGAACCATTTCGCCGCATTTTCAGGAGCCTATTTGAGAACCTCTGGATAAGACCAGATTTTCGTCATCCAGTAAGCTATAATCACATACTTAAAATCCATAATTTCAAGTCTGTAGGTCATTGAGTTCCGAAGTTAAGCGAAAGCAAAGTTCCGCATTTATGACACTCACTCACTCATGATCATACAAACAGAACTAGTACTTCCCATAAACTCAGAAGCTGAAATTTGGTACAGAGTTAGGGTTTAATGGTCACATAAAGGGAAAACTATAAAAACTAGGATAATCGAAGATCTGGAGTACCTGGTGACCCTGATTAGAAAACACAAGAGCCCAACCAAACTATTAGACAAAGTCGTGCCAAGTCTCAGGCATTCTTATTATTATTTAATAAGCCCACGTTTCTACAAAAAGAAGTGAAATCCCATCAAAAACATTCTATAAAAAACTAGCCAAGTCTCGATGGAGCTGCTTGTTTATCTCTAAAAAGCAATGAAATCTAGACAAAGTCGTACCAAGTCTCAGGCATTCTTATTATTCTTTATTTGCTAACTAAATAAAATGTTGTGACTTGGCAACCACACAACTACACAATACTACATAGTTTTAGGTATCCATAAATGCAATAATAACAATTATTATTATTATTAAATGCAATAAAGTTGTGTGGTTGCCAAGTTGCAGAATTTTATTTAGTTAGCAAATAAAGAATTATAAGTATGCCTGAGACTTGGTACGACTTTGTCTAGATTTCATTACTTTTTAGAGATAAACAAGCAGTCCATCGAGACTTGGCTTGTTTTTGTTGGGATTTTACTTACTTATTTTTAGTTGGAAAATATTTGGTGACTCTTTTTATACATAAGCCGGGCCAAAGATGTTTCAACGTATCGTTATACTTTGTAATATTTTTCAATTCGGGCGTATAACGTTGACATTTTTTAATGTATAAATATATTGTGATCTAATTAGAAAATCAAATTAATTTGACATATTAATTAACTATTATTATCAGTTATAAGTTATGACATGTAAAATATGTATGAGTATAAGTAGGTATGAGTAACGTCTTCAGTGCACATCTTGCCAGCCAACAAAGTAAGTTATGTTCTGTAAGCTATAGAATATAGAGACCGTTTAAGTTACTGCATAGTTTATTTGTCGTAAGAATCGCATCGCTCGTTGCGAAATAAATGACCACCATTATCTCTCCTATCTAATTTAACAAATTTTCTATTATCCAATGAGTCTCCCACGGCACAAATGACAAAGCAGAAGTCTAGCAGAAACCTCTGCCCATTACGGCTCATTTGCGGCAAAAGACAAACGTTATATCGGCGGCGAGCACAAATTTCGCCGATATAATCGGCCGGCAAGACAATGCCGGGTCGCAGGACCGGACAGACGGATGTGCTGTCGGGACATTCACAACGCTAACTGGCGAGACTCTGGCGAACCAGTGTATCTGACCTCACGTATGAGTGTTACTAATCAAGTTCATATTAAGGACGATTAGTGAGTTGCGGCGGGATATTCATAGCTAAATATCATCCTAACGCCCAAAGGCCCAACAAATTGTAATCCATTTATTATGGCAGTTTTTTTTCTTGTAGGTACAGTGGGCATGTGACGACTGACGAGTCTGTACGATACACAATTTTTTTCTAAAATCTCTCACTCCTATTTTATCTTGAAGCCGAGACTTATTACCTGATACCTCCTCATTTCACAGAATTCCGCTCGGCTACCAAGGATCGCAGCTCACGGTAGCCAATGTCATCTGATCTTTCAACCCAGCACGGGTAGCACAAGACTGCGTGCGAGCTGTCTCACTGCGAGATAGATTATCCGTCGAAAGAGACTGATTGCATAGTAGTCGTCAAACTTAAGCTAAGAAGCTTGTACCGCAACCACTGGTCAGCCTCGCATTGGTCTCCGAGGTCGGGAAGCTCCTGAATACCCGAGGCCAGTAGATACGGCGTATCGTGCCGGAGCTTCGGTTATCGCGCGCGATACGGCCGATACGGCTGATGGATGCGGCACGCTCGCCGATACCATCTCACTCGTGACGCCGCTCCGACCAACCTCCGACCAATTATTATTCAATATCGCCGATGCTGGTTTGATTGGTGTGTTCTGTTGTCTAGTTGGAGGTTTAATAAGCTTTCATCGACATACAGTGTGTTACCGGCATGCGGGAATTTATTAAAACTGATAATAATATGTTAGCAATTGTTTGCATGTATTTGCAAATCATAATTATGCAAATTAACTGCGTAATTATTTTTCCAACATACAAACCTTCAATGGACTAGGTGTATGACGCCGTACTAAACAAAGTATGAAGAGCTGTCATTTACACTTAGGTACTTGTCAATTTACTTTGCTGTACATTGCTGCCAATTTAAATTTTGTTAGAAAATGTATGAAGTCGGAATTATAGTTAATTATCTGTATATTAAGGTCATGATTAAGTTAAAGAACTCCGTTAATTTACCCTACTTAAAAAAAAGCCCCCATGCCGGTAGCACACGGTGTAAGGCTTTTCCTTTTCGCCTACCACATAGTATGAGGAGATACGAGGTTAAAATAAATGAGAATAAAACATGTATTCGATCTTCGGGAGGGTCATGTTATCCCATTTCCACATAAAATATTAGAGGATTAGAATAATTTATATCTTTTTGTTTGATAGCGTTATTGGATTATAGTGCTACCTAAATGACGTTTGCGTCTTCACTGTTAGACATAACTACTCTTAAGACGTCTTTACTCTACAAATAATACAAGGACCTCAGGAGTATGCCACATTTTCTTCATAGTGTTGTCGTGAGGGTTTAAGGAGTAAATCAAGTCATATAAAGTAAGTTACTTCATGAGCACATTGAATAATTCAAGTTATGTTCATTATTATTTACCAAGATCCTTGAGTGTCCAACTTCTGGGTAAAGGCATATCTCTTTTTCAAATAACATACGAAGGTAAAATATGACCACCCAACTCACCGGCCAATCTGTATTATTTACAAAGGTCCAACTTGATTCGCTGTGATTGCCCCGGTCAAGTGACAATCATATCCCGAGTAATTGAATGATGTCTCGATATGTCAGAAGCGTCGATTGATACATCGGGGCATCGATTGTGAAGACATTCACTTAATCAACGGAGTGAGTCACAATCGATCGAATGGTGTTAATGTGAAAGAAATGAAGCGGTAGTGTAAGGAACTATAAGGCGGGAAAATTAAATGATGATATCGTTTTGATGTATTGTTCCTACAAACCTTATACATTTTTAGATACAAAACAACTGGGCATTTTGTTGAAGTGTGTTAAATTGTATGCCATAGTGTCACTAAATGAACTGAAAAGCAGAGAAAGGAGATGGGTAGCAGAGAAATAAAAGAATATGAGACGCAAGCATCGGAATTCTTACAAAAGTTTTATCAAAAATACCTTTTATTTTATAACTATTAAATTAAAGCACGCACTTTCGACACTACAACAATTGCCATTAAATTATGATTTATGACACACGACGTGAAAGCTAGATTTTCAGTGGTTCATTGCGGGAAAATACAATAATTCCGAGGTCATTATTCCGAGATTTCAATACACCGAACGCCATTAACCGCTAAACGAGCATTTGGTTACGTGTAGTATCAAAAATGGTGTTTGAAATTGAAATTATGAAATTTGGAAAAAAAAATGTTTTCAGATAAATAAAAAAAAAAAAAAAAAAGTTCTTTAATTAGGTATCAACCCATTACATTTACAATGACAAATTAAAATTAAAAGTTAAAATAAAAAAATTAAAATTACAGGCAACAGTTTCATAGACGAGGCGTAGACACCTTACTCGTAAGGTAGCATGCCGTGTACACTACCTTGTCTATTACTGTTGGTCGATTCGCTCACTCTCCCGACAAAGGACCAGTGTCTTCGGAAATATGTAGTTTGCCCTGTTTTAGCAATAGGTCTCTTGATCTCCGACAATAAATGTGAATATTTACTCGTACCTATACTAACCTGCATAATATCTGCTATAAAAAAAGCGGGCAGAAGTATCGAATTCGTCCTAACGCCCCCAGAAACAGAGTCATGTCAGATATTTAAGGCCTCCACCCACCGGACGCGTGTCGTGCGCGGCGCGTGTGCTGCGCGGCACACGCGCAAGTTGTAAAGCATTGAAACTACAATTCAAACACACATCGAACGCGTTTCGAAGGCGGGCCCGCGCGGGCCCGCGCGGCGCTAAAGATACAACTCGGCAGCGCGGCCGCGTGTCGTGCGCGTCGCGTGAGCTGCGCGGCACACGCGCAGCACACGCGCAGCAGCCGCGCTGCACACGCGTGTCACACGCGCGGCAGCGTGATGGAGATAGTAAGATACATATTAAATGTGTTGGTAGTGAGAGAGATATGACGCGCGGGCCCGCGCGGGCCCGCGCGGCACAGTCGCAGCACACGCGCAGCTCACGCGCATCTCACGCGCAGCACACGCGCAGCACACGCGCAGCAGCCGCGCTGCACACGCGTTGCTATACGCCGCCCGCTTCCGGTGTGAATATACCGCTTCATACGCGCCCGACACGCGCAGCACACGCGCGGCACACGCGCGGCACACGCGCGGCACACGCGTCCGGTGGGTGGAGGCCTTTAAACCCGCTTTGTTGTGGCGATATTAACGCTAGTGACTGCCTACACAGTGCCATCTTAAACAAGCGGAGATATTAGTGCAGATAACAAACGACCAATATTCAGGTCAGCCTTTATTTCATGTGTCTGATACGATCCCTTATCGGCACAAAATTAACTGCCTCAATAGTTTTAATGACTACACAAGTAAACAACACAAATCGTGTGTATGCCTAATTAAATATTCTTCATTTAAGTGTCAATGACCCCTAAAAAGGTTGACTTCTGCAGACAGCTACGAGTACTTTTTTCTAAGTGAGTAAAGACTTTCGCATTTACGTGGAGTTTTATTAAAATTCACTTTAAATGCAACAATTATTCGATTAGGACGATCGATTATAAATGTTTACTTACCTTGGAAAGTGTATTTTATAATTACTTTATCTGTTTAATGAGATGTAGGTACACGAATAAATGTTCGTATATTTTAAGAGCCCGCAGTAAGCTCGACCGAATTTCACCTTACCATAGAAACGTAGTTACGCTCTCATTTTAAAACTACGTGTTGGTTGGATTGTGACAAAACTTTGAATGTACAATGACATGAGGTATATCTATGTCTGTAATTAATTTATATGGTCCCAGTTTATAGAACAAACAAAATACAGCAAAAACAAGTTTTGTATGAAAAACTTAAATTCGCTCTACTTTTTTTACTATCGTATCTTAAGCTACATAAACCAATTACATTCATTGTATTTGCAAAGTTTCGTTACAATCCAACACGCAGTTTTAAAATGAGAGCGTAACTATGTTTGTATGGAGAATCGAGCTTACTGCGGACTCTTAAAGCGTAATAAATACAGCCGATTAACCGGGACCAGCTCTTGAAGTAGACTGTACTGGAAAAACAGTACAAATGTGGAGTCCCTCGGGGAAGCGTACTTGGCCGCTCTTAGACGTAAAAACGTATGTATGGCCATGGGCCTCGTAATTATATTCATTATCTGCTGCTTTTCGGTAAAAGTTTAATAAATTAAACAATAATCAATATCATGACATCGATGATGAATACAACGCTAAATACTATGACATATATACATTATTATACATACAACAAAATTAAACATTGTATCAACGGCTACAATAACATACGCGTGAGGATTATCAGAATTCATTATGTCCCCAGCTGCCGTACTACGGCGACAGGTATTTTTAAAAACAGCTGTTAAAATCTAGCAATCAAAATAATCTTCGTCTAGTACAGTCAGCGTCATAAATAGTTAGTAGCAGCCAGATTATCGATTCGTGTAAGATTGATCTCATTTTATTTTATTTTTTAATGACGGTTGAAATGAGGAAACCCGTTTTGTAGGTGAGGGATAGAGGTAGTGGACATCAAGCCTAGTTCACAGATTATATAATAGCCTAGACCTCCCGGCAAGTGCTAGCAAATCAAAAAAAACATAAATTACCGAAAAAACAGCGCGCAATTTGAAAACAGCGGACCTATACAAATTCCATGCAAAATAGGCCAGTACGTAAAGAACACGACTTACGTTTAAGCGGTGGCTGTCACGATGAGAAGCTCATTCAGCTCGACGAGCCACCTGCAACAGCGATAACACTCGTAATGAACCATCTCCCGTGTAAGCAACATTACACACGTGTAAGCAAGCGAACAGACGGCGACTATGCTAAATTGTAAAACGACAAGAAACAAGTGTTATTATTGACCATAAAGATTAGTAGGCGCGTGAGTTATAAGTAACTTCTCAGAAGAGTATTTTGCTGAATAGGTGCAGTCAGCATCACAAGAAACGGCAAACGAAGACGTAAAAAGTCTTTATTTGCCAAAATGCAACGAAATGCACCAATAATTTTTTTGCCATGGCTACATCTCCTCGGTCACTTTTTATGAATGTGATATTAGGTAATCCAATAAAATTTATTTCCTTCCCAAAAATTATGGACCTAATATTATATTGGTTACCTGCTAAGCATGTGAAGAAACTTTACCGCCCCTAGCCCATTCATGGCCCATGACGACACATATGCGTCAGACCGCCGTAGTCGCTTTCCGCTACATACGAGGAAAACCACGGGATCGGCTACGAGCGTAGCGCGTAGCGATTCATGGCCATGAATGGGTTAGTCTTCTGGCTTACGGGATAGAATGACCAAAAAAAAGTGATTCATCCACATATAGCCGTAAGTAGAACAGCTTACAACTTAGGTATCCGGTGCATGAAGAAATTACACCCAGATGAAGCCAAGTAAACTTGAACAAAACGATCGTTATATATAAAAGCTTAAAGCTCTCGAATCTCGCAATAATCCTCTCCGCGAATATGGAAATCTGCTCGAAAAGGAAACAGGCGAAAACATGTGCACGAAACTCTAAAAACAACGAAAACCTACAGCATGCCGCGTCGTAGTATGGAAAAAAGTAGGTAGTTATCTCTGAAAGCGTTGGAGTTATTAATTTATTAGTAATCTGAAAGTTTGAAGTTCTAGTAGGAATCTCTAAATACTATGTCAATTTTTATAAAAAAAAGGCTATATTCCACTTAAAATTTGGGTCTGCTTCAAAACTATACGTGATATTTTCCGTTCTTTTTATTACAAAAAAAGATTAATTCATTAATTTATATCTAAAGTCTGAACGTAGCTTATTTTCGAGTTGCCGATTCGGTTTTGTGGATTGTAACTTTTTTACTTCGGTCGTCCACCAGCTCAATAGGTGATGACTGATGATATTAGGAAGCGCTAGACCTCTCCTAAATTAAACTAGTTCAGGATCGAGACGGGTGGCGCACTCGAAGATACGCCTATGCTCAACTGGGCGATTACAGGATGAAAATGCAGATGAACTACGCTTTCGACTCTGTAGCGGCGTATGCGCAGGCACACGTGCCGGGAATGAGCGGAGCGCAAGATACGGACCTAATCGACTTATCCGGCGATCTCGCACGATCGCGACTTCTGTTGCGACGAATTTTTACAATAACTCGCGACGAGGACAGAGGAGTGGAGGCGATGGAATGGCTACATTGGTGATTATTTCTAATATAAGGCTTCGCTTAGGCTCGATAAATGTTAAAGAATTTTTAAAACAGGTTTTCATAGAGAGCGGCGGTTAAGGTAAGGTAAGTACTCGTAGTAGTAGTGTAATTAAAATAACTATGTTGTTATGAATATAAGTAAATCATGTACGATTATTATAATGGTTCAATATTAGACAAATCAAACGGCATTCAAAACATTGTATCTTAGATCTAAATAATCGATCCATCAATCAAGCCATATCTCTCAACAATCTTGGCACGTGCATCTCCTTTTCATATTCTATTTCGACATGTTTCCAAAATCATTAGCGACATGCCGCTTTTTTATGAAAAGTGACTGTCACCGGCGACCTGTTACTTTTTGTTATATAAAGTGCATTCGGCTTATGAAATTTGAAAAGGACATTATTTATTTATTTATTTATTAGGTACACTTTACAGACATCATACATTATAAGATACAATGATTCATTATGAATAGCTTATAGACTAGCATGACATCCAAGGCAAGTGCACACAGCGTGATCAACAGGTTAGCGCATATGCAAGCAACTGCGACGAATCTGCATTACAAATGTTATAGGCCTACAGTTTAAATGAGACCGCGCTTGTGACAGAACAAGGGCTGTTATTCACTACCCGCTAATGCGTTTCACCCCGCCGGCCGCCCGTCACGAAACTAGACCTCTACCTACGCTTAGTTACTACGCATCGCGGTGTCAAGATATATTTGTGGGTGAGCGTTGAGGTAAACCTAAAACAAGTTACAAAATAGGGTGCGAGGAGATACTGCAAAGGGTAGGATCGGATCGTCTTAGTTAATAGGTCGACATATATCTATAGCCTAGTAAGTTTGAAAATCTGGTATTTGTTAACCGTTGTAGGGGGCCCCAACGCGACCTTACATTATCAATTGGGCCGTTTTAAGCAGTCGCTGGCATGTCAATCTATGGCTCTTTATTCTTGTCTTTTTTCGTTCATATACCTACTTTGATCGTATTGGTCCCATTCAGACATTTGTCTAACTACACAGTTCTCTAATACGTAATCCCTCATCGATACTCAAATCATTCCCAAGCCATGCTAATTCAATAGTAATATGAACATCGCTCCGTCGATCGCTAGATATAGTGCGCTCGCGCCGATATGGCTCGCTCGTGATTTATTTCGGCCGCGGCCATATAAGCGGTTACCAACAATGGGCCGCTCGATTTACGACCGCGATTCGGTAGCGATAAAAGATTCTGCGATCGGGGAATGGCGACATTCGTGTTGGAATTACTTAACGCGCATGACCATAAAGAGGATTCTTAGATGAGTTTGATTACTACGAGTAAGTAGCTGAAGAACTATTTTAAAGTTTAGATTTTTTTTTAGAATTTCTTTGTGTTTGGTTGTTTATGTAGGTACGCAATGTACAATGTTTGATGTAAACCTTTCATTGCATGGTGATGATTCTACCTAACAAAACACGACACTACTCGTAATTATTGACATCTCGTCCTGTTCGATTCTGGAACCATTTTGACGTATGAACGGACTTGGTGCGACGTTCCCTCTTTTATAAACTCACGACTTAATTGCTTGCATGTTTGAGCATGTATTGATATAGGAGTATGTAATGGAGCCCGTGTCGGGGGGCAGGTACTGTATATATAACACTCTTATTTAAATCCAAATTTTGGCAAAAATATAAGCACCATAACAATTCCTAATGTAGGGATGAATTCATAAACGCCTTTAATACGTTAACACTTTCACTGCCAGTAACCCGTCTAGCGGGCGCCTACGCCGTAGTCACTTTTCGCTCCATACAAGAAAACCACGGGATCAGCTACGAACGTAGCGCGTAGCGATTCTTGGCAGTGAATGTGTTAAGATTAGTAGGTACACAAAGTCACAAACAGTAGGTAAGTAGGTAACTTACACATACTAACAACATCAGCCTCGGAACGATCTGTATTTATCCAGATTACGGCTTCCGTCGGCGTTAGAATATCAACTAAACTATTCACATCCTGTCCCCACTCACCTCACCAAAGCCTCGAGTAACTTGACCCTGCGATACTTAACAATTATTCGTAATGAGAGATCAGTTTACACTGGGTAGTAACGTCAGTAAGCTGTCGTGAATGCACGCACATAAACAAGGCAACAAAGATAGTCTGAACGGTTAAGTCAAAAATATGTATACTATTACAAGACTTATTCGCCAGACATAAGTTGGGTAATGTGTAAATATTAATAGACGTGTAATACGCATAAATTTTAATTAGTAGCGCTCTTTGCAGCATATCTGGGATGTGCTAATAAAACTGCCAGCGCTGGCATTTCTGCGTCTAGTAACCGTCGATGATATAATAATATTAATAAGGTAGAATCAGACGGTTCACTTTTCTTTCATTTTCTTGTTTCATTTTACATCTTTAACTCAAATTGAAATTGAAACACGTCTGAACGAAAAGTGAAACAAAACATGAAAGAAAAATGAAGCATTCACTCGAGTTGACCTTCATTCAAGTGAACCTGATCAAGTAAGTCTGATTCCACCTTCAGCTAGTCTCTTAATATTATAATAACAGCACGGCCATCACAAGACGGCGCGCAAGCTCTCTCGATTTTTCGATTTCTCGATTTGTCTGTTTCTAAGTTTTCTTATAAGAGAGAGATGGATAGTGCGATAAAAATCGAGAGAGCTCACGCGCCGTCTTGTGATAGCCGTGCAGAATAATCAACTGTGCAAGTACACATACCGATTACACACTGTAAATATAATTATTATATATATCTGTATACATTTTTCTTTAAAATCTATAGGCTTTAGGCCCCTGTTTAAACAGGGACATTACCATGGCCTTTTCTTTTTTCATTAATCTTCTGCCCATTTTATGTTTTTAAATCACTCAATTGTAACGTTGTGTATTAAAACTATTCAGTGCTTCTTGGAATGACGAATTTTTGTGCAATTTTAAGGGCCTTTTCAACTGTGCTGCGTACTTGTTCTTGCATTTTTTTTACTCTTCTCATCTCATCATCTCAGTGCTCGCGCGCCGTCTCGTGATAGCCATGCTGGGCAGCATTAGTTACTGCATTTTTGCCGCAGTGTCTGCGTCGCACTAATCTGGCCAGCAATAGTGGATGTTGTTGATGCACCTGAAAGATATCAATTTACAAATAACATTATAGATGAGCTACTTATCAAGACGTCTCGAACAAGCCAAAGCTCGAAGCAATGGCGTTATGTCATCACATAGTCAGTAGATATGGCAAACTCCCAGCTCCCTGTATGATACCATATTTTTATCTTCCTTACATACTTAGGCCCGCCGAATGAGCCGGGTCTACCGGCGTACCTATAGACAGGCGGCTGGCGCGTGTCTGTTGCAACACCACATATTTTATATGAAGCAGCTACGGACGGAATCAGCCGGCGGATTTCAGCGGCGGAATCCAGCCTGTATGTGGCTCTTTGGCCCGTTTTTAGGGTTCCGCATCGTAAAAATGCATTAAATCAAATGTTCAATCTTAGTAATTCAATGGGTACCTAAATTTTTTGAAATTACTGACCGATATAAGGTCCAACGGATCTTTATAAAATCGGGGGTAAGAATGCCAAATTTGCATTCTTGCAAACAGCAAGCCCTGGGAAGTGGGTAAGTTTAACTTGTCAGATTAATACAATAGGTTTACTACATTTATGCTTAAACACACCTTTAGCAGTCGACTTCTTCGCTTCACCGGTTTCTCCCATGTTCATTTCACATGTGTTTGTAGTTTTCTCCATCGGTGTTCTTTCTTTGGCGATGTAAAAACCTATGCAGAGAAGTATATCAATTAAGTATATATTTTACAAACATTAATTTCGATCCACTTAATTTAAGTTTGGTATTTATCATCAGAATAAAATTGCAGGAATGCAAATAAAGATTGCCAAATTATTGTCTTGGAAATTATTGTCAAAATCCAGTTGTTCTTATATTTAACCTTTTCGACGCCAACGACGTAGGTATTTACAGACTGCGTTTTCTTATCATTTTATTCTAAACAGTGAATTAACAAACAAAAATAGAATTAAAATCTTTAATATATTAGTTACTAGCTTCTGCCCGCGACTCCGTCCGCGTGGAACTCGTTTATATCGCAGCTCCATACAAAGTTTAACCCCCCCCCCCTTCCCCATTTCACCCCCTTAGGGCGTGATTTTGGGGATAAAAACTATCCTATGTCACTCCACCCCTCCAACTATCTCCACTTAAAAAATCATGTCAATTCGTGCTCCGTTTCCGTGAAAGACGGACAAACAAACAAACAAACAAACACACACATACACTTTCCCATTTATAATATTAGTAGGATAGGTACTTACAAGTTTTACCGCATGTAGGCACGCAACACTATTTTTCATTGCCTGAAGACATATTTGAGATTCCATGGTACAGTCACGTCTATATACATGTACACGTTTAGGGACGTATGTCAATGGAATAACGTTGAAAATCGTATACATGTTTATAGACGTGAATGTACAAGCTATTTCAAGTCCGGTAAGATAAGCAGGGGTTCCAAAGAGAAAGGCAGGTTTGGCGAAGTCAATTTTGATAAAGCAAGGGATCCAAAGAGTGAGACAGGTTCTTCGTAGTCAGGTAATTCGCAGGGGTTCAAAAAATAAGGCAGTTTCGGCGTAGTCAAGTAAGATAAAGCAGGGGGTCGAAAGCAGGGTAGATTCGTCGATCTTTGAAGTCCGGTAAGATTAAACAGAATTTGAAGTCCAGGAACGGCAAAAGTCGTTGATAAAAACACAATTCAAATCGCATTCACGTATATAACCAAATTCATGTAGTGAAAAAATTTCAAATGCCGCGGCTGACATATGTCATTTTTCCTTTTTTTTATGTGGGAGTTAGGTATATTTTGATGATTTAGAACGTTTAAAACGAACATTTCTGCTGTGGAAATTAACCAGCAGAACACCTGCCTCCCATGACGTCACTTGTTGTTCCACTTTGCAACCAGTAAAAAACCCCGACCCCAGCTCGACGCCGGTCACTTGACTTCGAGCTGTGGACGAGTACGGTTCTCTCTGATTTGTAATCGTCAGGTAAACTGTATTTAATTCAATAAATATTATTTTATTTGCTTATTGAGTAATTTAAATAAAATTATTTTAGGCTATTGGTTATTGTGCTTATTGCTGTGCCTATTTTTAATAATTACTACTATAAAAATGCTGAAATACTTTTTATTTATCAAATAAATGGTATGCTAATTACACTTATGTTTATTTTCTCATCTCCACTCCCACATCAGAAGTGGTGATAGGGATTTTTATCAAGCGTTATTTGTAGTATAACATATAATCGTCAGTTTCAGGTCGTATCACAGTGTGTTAATCAAATACGTATGTCACACGACGAACACAGGCGCAGGGTCCCCGGGTGGGATCCTGAAGCGTCGGATTGTAATGCTGTCCGCAGTGTACCAGTTTCGCCGCCCCTCGAGCAGCGCTTCATGCCACCGCGACCTCATGGCAACACAGAGGCTTCGGTTCCGGCTTCGAATCCGGCTCCGGTAGCAGTTCCGGCTCCGGCAGAAACTCCGGCTCCGGCTCCGGGCTCCAGTGGTACACAAAGTATTCCAACGAATCCAAACCCGGATGGGCCGAGTGTCACTAACGGTAACTACGTTCCTTTTGATTTTGTGAAGACCATGATGCAAGAAATGATGTCAACATTTGTGCAAACTACATCTAACGCTTTGCCCATGCGTCCGGTTACACCAATACCGCGGCCTAGAAATTTGGAGCATATTTATTTGCCTGCATTTGATCCTGACGATCGCACTGACACTGTCCAGGTGTGGTGTCGACACGTGGAGGAATTAAAAGTTGAATATCAGTTAAACGAGCGAGAGGTCCTTAATTTAGCTCGAAAAAACCTTAAAGGACGCGCGGCCGATTGGGCTCGACGCAATTATACAACCATTACCAATTGGAATGAATTGAAAGATAACCTTATACAAACATTCGCAGATGAAACGAGATATTACGACGATTTGATTACCTTCATGGAGTATACGAGCGACAAGGCGTGCAGTCTGGCCGAGTATGCCACCCGCAAGTGGGAGTTGGCAAAGAAAGCGGTCGGCATCGTGGTGACAGAGCAGCATCTCGTTGATGCCGTTATATCAGGTATGTCAGACTTTCGTATTCGATCTGATCTTTTGCGACTTACACCCAAAACCTTGCCTCAATTAATACAACGCCTCAATGCTTATAAGCGTAAACGACCGATGTTTGATGCTGATCACAATATACCTACAAAAAAGACAAAGTTTAACTCTAGTGATTTTAAACTGAGACGTTGTCAAAAATGTTTTAAATTAGGGCACTTGCAAAGGGACTGTCGGACAGTATTAGGAAATAATAATAGCCATGCCTCCCTAAATCCGATTGCTAGTTCAACGACGCCTCAAACTCAAAAAAGTGAACTGCCAACAAGAGAATCCCCTCGCACACTGCCAACTTGTGGTTTTTGTCACAAACCGGGCCATAAATTCGAAAATTGTTTTAAACGACAAAACAAGACTCCTAAACCGGAAAAGTCGGTTAGGGCTCTCATGGTCGGCAGTAATCGGTCTATAATGGCCAAGATCGATGACAGAGATTTTGTATGCCTAGTAGACAGTGGCGCTGAATGTTCACTCATGCGAGAAAGCGTTGGGAATTCTATTGCTGGCAAAGTATCTTTTGAAACTACCTTATTACGAGGTGTTGGAGAAAATACATTTTGTTCGTCCCGAAAAAAGACCTGTTTAACTTGTATTGATGGCTTAAATCTAGAGCTCGAATTCGTGCTAGTACCGGACCGTTACATTCAATATGACGTACTGCTGGGCGAGAATTTCTTTGACGTTCCTGGTATGCAGGTTACTTTTTCTAAATCAGAAACAAAGATTTCCAGAACTAAATACGATATAAATTTTATAGAAAAGGTAGACTTGGAAAAAGACATAAAGACTAGTGTTGATGCTAAAACAAAAGATCAACTTCTTACAATGTTAAAAAAAAACTCTGATCTGTTTACTTCTGGAAATGCTGTTACCCAGGTTAATACTGGAGAATTAACTATCCGACTTAAAAACCCCGACAAGACGGTGCAAAGGCGCCCATATCGCCTTGCTTCCATTGAGCGAGAAAACGTAAAGAACATAATTCAAGATTTAAAGGACAATGGCATTGTCAGGGATAGTAATTCTCCATTTGCAAGCCCAATGTTGCTGGTCCGCAAAAAAGATGGCAGTGATCGCCTCTGCGTGGACTTTAGAGAGCTAAATAGTAATACAGTCAGAGATCATTTTCCTCTCCCTTTGATCGACGACCACATTAGTAAACTTGTGAATGCCAAATATTTTACAGTCTTGGACATGGCTGCAGGGTTCCACCAAATTCCCATAGCCCCAGACTCAGTTGAAAAAACTGCTTTCGTCACACCTGACGGGCAGTATGAGTTCCTACGTATGCCCTCTGGGTTGTGTAATGCTCCTTCAGTTTTTCAACGAGCCATCAATGCAGCCCTGAAACCATTTGTGGATGTCTTTGTTTTGATCTATATTGACGACATCATAATTTTCTCCAACACCATCGATGAGGGTCTAGAAAACTTAGATAAAGTCCTTGCAGCACTTAAAATTGCAGGCTTTTCACTAAATGTAAAAAAATGCAAGTTTCTTGAAACCGAAATTGACTATTTGGGCAGAGTTATATCCAATGGTTCCGTGAAACCTAGTTCAGGCAAAATTCGAGCCCTTACTGATTCGCCTACCCCAACGACAGTAAAACAGGTACGACAGTTTTGCGGATTGGCAGGGTATTTTAGGAAATTTATTCCTAACTTTTCGCAGATAATGAGCCCTCTGTATAATCTAACGAAAAACGATACCAAGTGGAACTGGACATCTGAGCATGACGCTGTTAGACGGAAAATTATAGATTATCTGTCTTCAGCACCAACTTTGGCATTGTTCGATCCATCTAAACCTATAGAGCTCCACACTGATGCCAGTTCCGCCGGGTTTGGTGCAGTGCTTTTTCAAAAACATGACTCTCAACTGAAAGTCGTAGAATACTTCAGTATGCGCACCACCGACCCTGAGACGAGATATCACTCGTACGAGCTTGAAACTTTGGCTGTCGTCAAAGCTATAAAACATTTCAGGCACTATCTTTTTGGTAAAGGTTTCAAGCTCGTGACGGATTGTAATTCACTCAAGGCATCCCGCAATAAGAAGGAGTTGCTTCCTCGTGTACATCGATGGTGGGCATACTTGCAATCTTTCGATTTTGAAATCGAGTACCGTAAAGGTGAACGCATACCTCACGCGGATTTTTTGAGCCGAAATCCCGTCATTAATGACATAAACAGTGTGTTTAGTTATAATGACTGGTTGGAGGTTGAACAGAAAAATGATTTGGAAACCAAAACTATTATCGAATCTATTCAAAATGATACTATTGACAGAACTATAGCGTCCAGTTATAAAATTCAGGATGGTCTACTTTACCGGATCTATACCACAAAAGAGAATAAAGCTAAAAAAAATTTATTCGTTCCAAAGAGCTACAGATGGTATTTAATTCAAATCTATCACGACGCCTTAAAACATTTGGGTTGGGAAAAAACCTTGGAAAAAATTCGAGAACTATTTTGGTTTCCAAATATGTCCCGAAACGTTCGAAAATACGTTGAAAACTGCCTTGTCTGTAAAATCAATAAAGGTCAATCAGGGTCCCGCCAAATCGCCTTACATCCGATTGACAAAGCTCCAATTCCCTTTCACACAATACATATGGATACTACCGGCAAATTAAGTGGTACTCAACTCAAAAAACAATATGCGGTCGTATTTATAGATGCATTTACAAAATATTGCTTTCTGAAACCTGTATCAAACCTTACAGCAGCAGCTACAGTAAATTGCTTGAAAGATCTGGTTTTCACTTTTGGACCCCCTAAAAGAATAATTTGTGATCAAGCAGCATCATACACCGGCAAAGCGCTACGAGACTTTTGTGCTCATTGGACTATAGAGTTGCATTTTATCGCTAGTGGTGTAAGTCGTGCGAATGGTCAGGTCGAGCGCCTAATGAAAGTCCTGACAGACTGTTTCACGGTTGTTGAGAATACCACAAGGAGAAGCTGGAAGGATGCTGTTGGCGAAGTTCAGCTAGCTATTAATTCTACTTTTAATAAAAGTACAGGCCAAACTCCATTCCAGCTACTCATTGGTTGTAACCGTTCTCCCCCTGCTATCTCTGCCATCACGGATGATATTGAACGCTTAGACTTGAATGCCTGTCGTCTCGCAACTAAACAACGTCTTGACGAACAAGCTCTGCGACAGAAAGTGCAATTTGACAAAAATAAGGCAAAAATCATCCCTTTCAAACAGGGTGATGTTGTCCTAGTAAAACAAAATCCTAGGACCATCACTAAGCTCGATAGTAAATATAAAGGTCCATGTGTAATAACAGAGGTTCATGAGAATGAACGATATACTGTGAGAGTACATAGCACTGGAAATGATTTGTATGTCGCTCACGACAATTTAAGACTTGTGTCACCTGACATGGGTTGCGAACTCACTGATTCTATTAATGAATAAATAATGTATTTTCATCTCTGTCGCCTTATTCTCCAGTATATGTCCTTGATTTCTGGCCAGATCATCAGATATATGCTGAGGAATAAGTACCTAGTACCTGTTGATATCATATATTTTTGGTGTTTTGTTTTGCCATACCTGAATGGCCTTTTACCGAGGCAAATTACGTACATATAGCCGTGCCAGTAATGGCTCTTACCGAGGCAAGTGTTACGTCTTCTATTTTTACCCAAGCATAGAGCCGTGCCATTGTTGGCTTTTACCGAGGCAAATGATTAACAATTAGCCGTGCCATATGAATGGCTTTTACCGAGGCTCCTATTGTAATTATGTTTAACTTTAAATATGTTTATTGTATGATGATTAATGTAACGATGCATATTTTAAGTCAATTAAGAGTTATTTTTTTCCTTTTCGCGAGCCTGTTGCACTGGCTGCTCGTCAGAATGGCCGTGTGGGAGTTAGGTATATTTTGATGATTTAGAACGTTTAAAACGAACATTTCTGCTGTGGAAATTAACCAGCAGAACACCTGCCTCCCATGACGTCACTTGTTGTTCCACTTTGCAACCAGTATAAAACCCCGACCCCAGCTCGACGCCGGTCTTTCATTCCGGTTACGGCAGCGGTCGAGTGAGGTCGTGCTTTAGCGGTGCGCTCTTGCCCTATTGTTGTTTTAACCCGAATATCCTCTCCGACTACCTGCTCACTCTTATCGCTCCCCCGCGCGGTGATTATCGCAATTACCACGTGGAAGCATCGGGTGTGTTAGTTAAGACTTTCACAAGTCTCCAGTCGACCCGCGTGTCCCTGCCCCTCTGGAAATCCACGCTCGTAGTGGTCGCAGTCTTTCGGGGCTGTGGGCTAGACACGTCAGTGACTACCCGTTAGTGAAGACTTTCTCAAGTCAGACCCGGGTCTCTGTCCCTTAGAAAGACCACGCTCGCAGTGGCTACACAGTGACGGATCCTAACGGTGCCAACTAAGTCACAGTGTGGGGTGGATACCACCACGAAGCCCAGTAATTCGTACAGTCCGACTCTTCCCTTCGTGTTAGGACACATAGCTGACACTGACACGGCGGACAAGTGGACAAGACTCGACACCGACATCAGGATAGCATTTCGGTTCATATTAGGCGTAGGAAAAGCTTAGCGGCGACCGACCAACCAAGTAGGATGGAGCTGCAAGAAAGGATCACGAGGATGGAGGAAGTCATGCGGGCTATGCAGGCCGAAATCGATCGCCTCGCTGCTGAGAACCGACAGCTCAAGCTGGCTCTCAGCGGCGAGGTCTTTGACTCTGCCCAGGCGGCTCCCATACAACCTCCCCCCCCGACAAGTCTCGACTTGCAACTCCAGGCCCGTCCGGCCACTCCGACGGCCACTCTGGCCGCCCAAGCCCCTAAGGCCACCATGGGACCGCCGCCGCCACCGCCGTCGGCGGCAGCAGCGACCCCTTCGCCCCCTACCCAGGCCCCTAAGGCCAAAACGCCCAGTAAGGGCAAAAGTAAACTCGCCAAGGCAGCCGCGTCTGCCCCAGCCAGCCCTCCGGCCCTTCAGGCCCCCCCCGAAGCGGATTTAAGCGTGAGACAATCGCGTTCTCGCTCCCTCCAGAGGCGACCCTCCATGCGAGAGGAACGCACTGTCCCACGCTCCAGCTCTCCCCCCCACCCCCTCCTTCGGTGTCTCTCCACGACCAGACTGACCGACGAACAGACTCGCGACCTCCTCTACTCGAACGAGGAAATGACCATGGACACGACAGTCTGGACCACAGTAGGCAGCAGCCGCAAGGGCAAACGTGCGCTGCCGAAGTCTCCTAGGGCCGATTCGCCGGCGAAGAAAGCCCTTCGGACTCCCGCCGTCCAGGCGCCCTCTGCGCAGGCCCCTCAGGCCAGTAGTGCCATTCTGGCAGCGGACGGCGGGTCTTCGGCCCCCAGCAAGCCAACTCCGGTAGGCAACCCGGACAAGCCGGATTCATGTGTCCTGATCGACACACATAGATACCACACTGCCATGGCCATAGCCAGTCAGCGTGGCATCCGGGTGGTCGGTTCGGAGATTTTGAAACCGCCCTTGGAAGGGATGCGCATCACGGTCCAGGGACCCGAGGACTACCGTGCTCTGACCCGTCTCTTCGACGAGCTGTCGATGGCCTACAACCGGAGGCTGACCGTCGAGGAGAAAGGCTACAGGGCCGTCCTCCGGGGAATCCACAAGGATATCCCGGAGGACGAGGTAGCCGCGGACCTCAAACGCAAGGGGATCGCCGTCAGGGAGGTTCATCGCCTCTACAATAAGCAAGTAGGGAAGTACGATATCGTACTAATAGTCACCGACCCGAACCAGCGCAAAGCCGTCCACTCCCTTAAGGAGGTCCTTAAAATGGCGGTGAGAGTGGAGACTCCCAAAAAGAGGACCCACCTCTCACAGTGCCACAACTGCCAGCGGTTTGGCCACGGCGCCCGTGGCTGCCACTCTCCCCCCCGTTGCGTCAAGTGCGCTGGGGATCACGCGACTCGCGATTGCGAGCGCCCAAAAGGCTGCAAGGACCCGAACGGCATACGGTGCTGCAACTGTTTGGGTCGCAAGCTCCCCCATGGGCATACTGCCAATTATGGGGGATGCCCTTGCCGCCCAAAGAGTCGCGACACCGGGGCAAAGTCGAAGTCCTCGCCTCCCTCTGGGCGCAAGCAAAGCGCGGGCCGGGGTGCTCCCCATAGCACTCCGCAAAACTTCCCCGCCCTTCCGGCCGTAGGGTTAGGAGCCCCTAGGAACCCGCCGCCTTCAGCGGCCGTAGGTCCCCGCCCGGTGCCTTCTGCACCCCAATCCCAGGCGGGCCCCTCTGTATGGGGACCCGCCGCCAGTCAAGCGGGCCGGCCCGCTATGGACCCACTCTATGCGTTTATGCAGTTAGTACAGGTACTCCCACCGGAGGTGGCGAGCGGCCTGTCTACCCACATATTCGCATCAGCTACTCGCTATCTCGCCGCTCCAAGCGGCAGCCAGGTTAACGGTGCCTATTAGTATGGATAGTACATCCCAGAAGCTTAAACCTGCTTCGATTACCATTGGCATTTATAATGCCAATGGTCTAAGGGGTATGAAGGACCAGGTGATGAACTTCCTTCGCGATCACTCAGTAGACTTACTTCTGGTCCAAGAGACCTTTTATCGTCCCGGCATTAGAGCCTTTCGCGTCCCTGGATACGTTCAGATTAGAGATGATAGGCAAGATGGTAGGCCATTCGGGGGCACGCTCATTTTCTACAAACGTAACTTACATTGCATAAGTCTCAATCCACCGCCCCTGACTAATATGGAAGTGTCGGTCTGTCGCATCTCGATGGAGGGGCACCCCCCGATATCGATTGCGTCAACCTACCTTTCACCTCAACGAGACTTACTTCTGACTGACCTCAACTCTTTAGCCTCCCTAGGTCCTTCGGTCATCGTGGCCGGGGACCTAAATAGTAAGCATACCAGCTGGGGATGCGTAGCATCCAATCCCAACGGCAATCGGCTTCATCACCTTTTGATCGATAGCCTCCCTTTCGATCTCCTCGCTCCCTTAGAGCCGACTCACTTTCCTCATAACGTAGACCACCGACCTGACATACTCGACATAGCACTACTAAAGAACGTAGCGTTAACGCTGCGTTCTATAGAAGTGCTACACGAACTAGACTCGGATCATAGGCCAGTCCTCTTGAGACTAGGCCCTCACCCCAATAGTACTCCTCGAACCAGGACACTCGTGGACTGGGACAAGGTACAATCAGGTCTCCTACAGACGGACTCCCCCCTGCTTAGAGATATCCCAGACAATATAACTACAACCGAACAGACAGACCAAGCGATCGATTCTTTCACCAACTACCTCAACGCTGTTCGAAGCGAAGCCTCAAGGGAGGTGTCGGCGGAGGACATCCAAAACCGACCTCTACCTACGGAACTGAGAGAGTTGGTGACAAGGAAAAATCGCGCCATACGTACCTATTCAAATCACCCCTCTGCCGAAAATCGGCAAATCCTGAGGGACTTGTCTAACGAGTCCAAACAGAGAATTGCCGAATTTCGGGAGAACTCGTTCAGGGATCTGATGGGGGAGATAACGCCTAGTCACCTGGCTTACTGGAAACTAGCGAGATCTCTCAAATCCGATGCCTGTTGGACCATCCCTCCCTTGGATCGACCGGATCACTCAACCCCCGCGTTCGAGGACAGTGAGAAAGCCGAATGCCTTGCGAGTAGTTTAGAGTCCCAATGTTCGCCCAACCTCCTCAACACCGACGAAGCCCACATTAGTAGGGTCGATTCCGAGGTGGACAGGAGATCGCGTCTCCCCGTAACTTCACCCATTTTACCGGTGTCGGTTAAGGAAGTCAGTGACCTTGTCAGGCGTCTCCGTATTAGGAAGGCTCCGGGTGCGGATGGTCTATCCAATCGCATCCTGAAACTTCTCCCCGAAACCCTCCTCCTCCTTTTGGTCGGCATCTTCAATGCCGCACTGACCAATGCTCACTTTCCAGCCGCGTGGAAATGTGCAACGGTCATAGGGATAGCGAAGCCCGGCAAACCCCGGACCTCGCCTGCCTCTTATAGGCCGATCAGCTTACTTAGCTCCCTTGGAAAGCTATATGAGCGGATCCTTCTCACGAGAATTCTCAGATTTACGGCTGAGAATAACCTCCTCATCGATGAGCAGTTCGGTTTTAGATCCGGACACTCATGCGTCCAACAGGTGCACCGCGTCACGGAGCACGTGTTGGATGGTTTCTCTCGATTCCAGGGGCTCAAGACCGGTGCGATCTTTCTCGACGTAGCGAAAGCCTTCGACAAGGTCTGGCATAACGGGCTTGTATACAAGTTATACCAGCTCGGATTGCCGGACAGACTCGTACTCACAATACGAGATTTTCTCAGTGACCGAAGCTTTCGATACCGACTGGAGGGAACGTATTCGGACCCACACCCCATCCGGGCCGGAGTCCCGCAAGGCTCCGTGCTCTCTCCCACTCTCTACTCGTTATTCACAAACGACATTCCCAGGCACCCTAAGGTGCAACTGGGGTTGTTTGCGGATGACACCGCGCTCTTTACGACTCATTGTAAGTACGCTACTATCCGGCGATACCTCCAAGAAGCAATCTCCGACCTAGGTCGTTGGTTTAATCTTTGGCGTATCGAAGTCAACCCGGAGAAAAGCACTGCAATAGTCTTTCATCCGTCGGACTGCATTAGTACAGAAAGGCGGGTGGCTCCGATCCAGATGTTTGACCGACCCATCCCCTGGGTCAACGAGGCCAAATATCTTGGAGTGACCCTCGACAGGAGACTGACTTTCCGTAGCCACATCCGTAGGGTACGCAACCGCGCGTTGTTCGTGCTAGGAAGGCTAGGGCCGATGATCAACAAGTTTAGTAAAATGTCACTTAGGAATAAGCTGACACTCTACAAGACTTGTGTTCGTCCAATAATGACATATGCAAGTGTAGCATTCGCTCACGTGCCTATGTCATCGCTCAAGCCGCTTCAGGTCATTCAGAATCGTTTTCTCCGAAGGGCGACTGGTGCCCCGTGGTACCAATCGAACCTCAGCCTGCACCACGACATGGAGATTAGCACCATGTATGGTTTCTTTAAGCAGGCTGCCAGACGTTATTTTGATAACGCTCCCCACCATAGGAATCCGTTAGTTAGGAAGGCTGCTGACTACGTCCCCATCCCTCCCCCCTCTGTCGTTACTCGGCGCTCACTGATTAGGGGCCGCACGGTCCGGCGTCCTAGGCACACACTCACGGACCCGGACGACGAAATCACAGCGTCCATCGAAAGATGGAACGCTGCGCTTTCGGCGTCCAACACATCGCGTACACTTCAGCGTTCCCGCCGGCGGGGACGTCCACCGCGAGTCAACACAGACACATACAGTCCGCTTTCGTCCCGGTACCGCCGCATACCGGGTAGAGTCAGTCCGACGCAAGTCGGGCCTAGCTGAGTTTCTTGCTGGACTCTTCTCAGCTAGGCTAGGTTTTAGCGAACCAGCGATAAAACTCCCAGTAGTTCGATACCACTCACACCCCAGATTCGGTTGATACCGTTCAACCAATCTCACTGGAGCGCAAACTCTTAGAGTATTCCAGTGTACAAACTTCCCCGCGTGGTCGTGCCGGAGGCTTCCCCTGGATTTTCCCCAGGCCACCCTCCAACCACGCAGTTCGACCGCTATATTGGGTCCGTCCTATTATAGCAACAGTCAGGTTCAAAAAAAAAAAAAAAAAAAAAAAAAAAAAAAAAAAAAAAAAAAAAAAAAAAAGACGCCCGTCACTTGACTTCGAGCTGTGGACGAGTACGGTTCTCTCTGATTTGTAATCGTCAGGTAAACTGTATTTAATTCAATAAATATTATTTTATTTGCTTATTGAGTAATTTAAATAAAATTATTTTAGGCTATTGGTTATTGTGCTTATTGCTGTGCCTATTTTTAATAATTACTACTATAAAAATGCTGAAATACTTTTTATTTATCAAATAAATGGTATGCTAATTACACTTATGTTTATTTTCTCATCTCCACTCCCACATTTATATAATTCGTCCATTCGGACAGGCTAAGACCATGGGCCATACTGCCTTGTCTTCAGTAAGTCATAAGTCATAAGTAATTTATTTGCTCAAGATAGGGTTTACAGTCAGATGTTACAGCAGATATTCATTAGCGGCCTTGCTACCTTGTCACACAGTGACATGCAAATTTTAAGTCCTTATCATAAAATATTAATTATAAGCCATCCCAAATTACAATGTCATCCTTAAATAAATTGCATTAATAAAATTTAGAAGATTAAGTCCTTATCATAAAATATTAATTATAAACCATCCCAAATTAAAATGTCATCCTTAAACAAATTTCATTATTAAAATATAGAAGATTAGCAGCAAGCAGTCAACCTCACACCAGCAGTAAGTACCCTGTGAACATTAAACACATTGACGATAGCATATTTCTGTTCCCAACGGACAGCCAAGAGGTTTTTAAAACAATTAAAAAATTAAAAAACACTGCTTCTGCAGGCTATGACGAGCTAAACACTCAAATACTGAAACATTGTGCTGACACTATTGCGCCTATCCTCAGTTACGAGTATCTAATAAATATATCTTTTACTCAAGGCGTATTCCCTCAAAGACTTAAACAAAGTGTAATAATACCTATCTATAAGAAGGGAAATAGAGATGCACTAGATAACTATAGGCCAATTGCTCTCATACCAATAATATCTAAAATCATAGAGAGGGTAATTTACGAGAGAATAATAAAGTTCTTTAACAAACATGAGATACTAACTAAACAACAAAATGGATTCCAAAAAGGCAAATCGACGACACTAGCTACTTTTCAAATGTTAATGGAAATCTCGATACACGAGTTTCAACTACGGCTGTATTTTTTGACATGAGCAAGGCGTTCGATTTTGTAGTACATGACTTGCTCCTGTCTAAGTGTGACAACTGTGGATTACGTGGTCAAGCGAATAATTGGCTAAATAGTTACCTCAGTGGCAGGCGGCAATACGTCGAAATCACTAACATCAACGCAAAAAATGAAAAAGTCTGCTTCAAATCCGAACCTAAAGCCAACAACTTCGGTGTTCCCCAAGGCAGCATTTTGGGACCGTTACTCTTTCTGATATATATCAACGATTTGCCACTAGTCACAGATCATCATTGTACACTATTTGCCGACGATGTCTCTGTAATTATATCTAGCAAAGATGCAGAAAAACACAATTCACATATTAACTTAGCAGTTGCCAAAATAATAGGATGGCTAAATGTAAACAATCTGCAAGTTAATTTAAATAAGACCACTTATATCCAATTCTGCAATAAACGAAGTATAAAAAAAACACTAACAGTGACATACGAAACACAAATTATTGCGGAATCTGAAAAAACAAAATTCCTTGGAATTATAATTGATGACAGATGTTCATGGACGCACCATATTGAAAGTGTCTGCAAGAAAATAAATAGTTTTGCTTATGCACTTTGGCGGCTAATGAAAATCACATGCCAAAAAACTGCATTGCAAGCGTATCATGGCTACGTGGCGTCCAGTATACGATATGGCATTATAGTGTGGGGCAATGCGATAAACATAAATAGACTATTTATTGCACAGAAACAGTGTATTAGAGCGCTATGTAATGTTCCCCCGTTAACGACTTGTAGACCCTTATTTAGAAATCTAAATCTACTCACTGTACCCTGTTTATATGTATACGAAATGTGCATATTCGTAAAAGGCAATCAGAACCTTTTTACGAAGAATGAAACAGTGTGCCACTTTAACTCCCGTTACCCAAATAGACTGGTATGCCCAAGAACATACACAGAATTACATAGAAGAAATTGTTATCCGATGGCCATTCGTATATACAATAAACTACCAGGCACCATAAAGGAGCTTCCACTTCAATTATTTAAGAGACACCTGTTTAAATGGCTCAAAGATAAAACTTTTTACTCCATAAAAGAATATCTTGAGTCCCATTGAAAGCTATTAGTTACATTTGTATGATACATCTGACATTATATTTTAGAACATGATCTCTTTGATTATTATTGTATTTTCTACCTGTTGACTTTTTATGTATAAATTTGGACATATCAATTCAATATTATGGTACCTACTAATCTTCTATATTTTAATAATGAAATTTGTTTAAGGATGACATTTTAATTTGGCATGGTTTATAATTAATATTTTATGATAAGGACTTAATCTTCTAAATTTTATTAATGCAATTTATTTAAGGATGACATTGTAATTTGGGATGGCTTATAATTAATATTTTATGATAAGGACTTAAAATTTGCATGTCACTGTGTGACAAGGTAGCAAGGCCGCTAATGAATATCTGCTGTAACATCTGACTGTAAACCCTATCTTGAGCAAATAAATTACTTATGACTTATGACTATGACTTATGATGTGCACACAAGATTCATGTCGCAGGCATTTGGAAAAGTTCACTTTGCATTAACTGTGTACGATAATGAAATAAACAAAGATCAGATCAAACAGATCTACATAGTACATTACACCCCTAGGATGTTTAAATGTGTCAGGTCGCAAGTATGTAGGTTTGTGGTCTTGAAACGTCTGCCTGGTGGTGAGTCAGGTCGTAGAGCTCCCGAGAATATGTTGTTGAGAGTGAGAGACCCGCGTTCGTCTCTATCAACACAATGAACCCTGAAATGTATAAAATTCTACTGAAATCGTAAGCGTCCATAGGCTAAGGTGTCTGCTTACCAGGCAGACCGTACGCTTGTTTACCATCGTAGTAGTATTGAAAAAAAAAGCTGCTGTTTTATCGCCCGTGGTAGGTATGTACAGTCAGCAGCAAAAGTAGCCACGCAGGCCAAGAGCTCTAAATGCCCTACACACGACTCTAACGTCAAGAGGATAAGGGCTGTCTAGATCATTTTGAGCGTGTTATTTAGCGTAGCTATTTCTGCTGCTGACTATACAATGTACTAAATTTAACATAGCCTTTGACAGAAAACCCGATTTTTCACTTAATTAATACCCAGTTGCCGTAAAAATCTAGCTTTTGGCAAGCCAAGAATTCGCACGGCATTCTCCTCATTCCTCTATAATAAATAACTTTTTACTATTTTAACATAATCTATTAAAACAGTAAAGCTACGTCGTAAAACCGAGTAATGCTAATAACTAAGTACACGGCATATTTATTGAGTTTATGACCTGCCGAGTAGTCCAATGCCAAACAATTCTAATTGGGTTAGTAGATGTTATGATCAGGCAATGTTTTTATTACTAAAAGCTTTCCAAATTTCACTGGAACAGAATTACAGGAAACATATTGTCCATCAGGAACCGTTAATTAAGGCTGCTGGAGGCGGGTGGCGCAGGACCGATCACTTTGGCACTCTTTGGGGAAGGCCTATGTCCAGCATGGGGCGTCTTTCGGCTGATATATGATGATGATGATGATGATGAGTTGTTAATTATCATTGCTTCTCCCTTACTAGAACGAGAGGTACCGGCCTAATTGTGCTCTACTGTAAAGTAAAATATTATCAACACCACAACTACTGTTGTAACAGTAGCATTTCGATCATAATATAATTGACAATGATTCATGAATAATCGAATCATATAATGTAATATGTATCAACAAGAGTAGATATTTAAACCAATATTTTCCTGTCAGTCTTTTCAAAACCAGCCTCAGTTGGGAAATCAGCAAAATAAATTAAACTGCACAATTATAAGGCAAATATCAACCAAGCGGGCAACTACTTCTCTCGTTTTCACCCGCCAATCCGACACATCGTCAAGTTTCCCCAGGAATTAAATAAATAAGTAAATAAACTACGTCTAATCGTGCACGAGCAAAAACGAGTAATTGGCGACCGAGTCCCACGCCGTCGGTGTCATCTCGGCCCTCAATCGAGATAATAAATGGAAAGTGAGCGCACTAGTGGCTCACACCGTACACTTTGATCATATCCACCTTATGAACATGTGATTTCATTTTTTTCATTAAAGGGCATCCTGTATAATTGTATATGTTGGAAATGTTGGAATGTCTAGGAATCAAAATCAGGAATTTAAATTTAAAAGCCTAAACTTTCACGATCTTTAGCAGTTTTGTTTGGAAGATAGTGCTTTTTAGCTATCAGTCTACGGGTTCAATTCCGTATATTGTTGGTTTTTATAGTTGGGATGGAATCATGTTTGGGTGTTCGTTACTCTTTCACGCAAAAACTTCAGTTTTTTTTTATGAAAGATCATTAATGTACTTTATTTAAGTTTATTTAAACATAGGTGGAGTAAACGTAGAAGTTGACATTTAGCAAATTTTGTCATATCACAATAACGTCGAATGTTTGCCAGTGCGTACGCGCATCTTTATATATCGAGTCATGAAATATTCAACATGGATATCAATCCTACATGCAGCATGCAGTTAAATAGCTCCCTACCGTATAATACCATGTATCAACAAGTTATGATAGGCTGCATAACCCGTGGACATTTCGATGTTTCCCAATGACTTCAAGCTATTTATCCTTTAATTATAAAACACATAATTCAACACGCTCCACGGGTAAGGAGGCGGGGAGGTAGATTTAGTCGCTAGATCTTTATTAATTACACATATCGGGAAATCTATAGTGTGATTTATGGGGCCCCTAGGTGCGAATTACATGGGCAATATGTTACAAGTACAGTTGGACATAATTAAAGGGTGCCATCAACTCTGTAAATTGGCGTTTGTGCGAATGGGCAATTAGTATCTCGTCATGAGAAGCATTGTAATGTATTTTATATTGGTAAATATTGCGATTTACAAGTCATTAAACATTTTAAAAAGTTTCATATTACATGTAAATTTCATACTATTATTTAATTAATTCATGTGTTAATAATTTTTATAGATAATAACATTTTAATAAAGGGCTGGAGGTAGAGTATACGACGTAGGTAAATATATTTACACTTGTACACCGTGGGGCACAGTCACAGTAAATAATCCAACCGACTTGAGCCACGCATTTCTGAGGGTATTAAGAGAAAAGTTATATCAACAGAGGTCAAAATTTAGGAGTTGATTATTGACTTTTAAAACATGAAATACTTGCAATGTGTAAAAGTTTTGAAAGGACAAAACTTGTCATTTAGTTTTTTGACATAATTTCGAAGTGACAGATTGGTCCAATACATAGTCTTTGACATAATTTCAATGTTGAGGCTTCATTTATCGAGTTACGACACAAAATCGTGTCGTCAGCCTCATATAGTTACTATAGCCACCAAACTAGTAAAATATTTCGGTACACGTCTTTATTACAAGAATAAGGGTCTGTTAAAAATCGGATACTCTGGCCGCAGCAACTAAACGTTGCTGTACATAAAAATCAATGATATCCCAAGTTAAATTTGCCAACTTAACAACAAAATACTAAAACTAACATAAAGCGTGTTTATGTATGTATGTATGTAAGCACTTTATTGTACACAATAACAGGTTAAGGAATATACATGTCACACAATAGATCAAAGTACAAAGGCGAACTTATCCCTATAAGGGGTTTAAAAAGTGATTATAATCACGTGTCTTAAGGGCAATATATATTCACTTTCCACTAACTTTCTAACCTAGAAATTAGCAACGTGCAAACACTAGATTTCCCTTATCAGCTAATCAGAGTAAACAAGAGGCGCAGAGCGGGGCTGCGTGGCACTTTCTTCGAGTTTCCACAATTAGCGCGGTTTGCGCTAATACGTCCAGATAGGCGCCCGCGCAGATCTGCTGGCCGATTGCGTAACCTTCCGTACGTACGCTAGGTATATATAAACGTCGTTTTTAGGGTTCCGTAGTCAACAAGGAACCCTTATAGTTTCGCCATGTCTGTCTGTCCGTCCGTCTTCGGCTTAGCTCAGCAACCATTACTATTTACTAGCACGGAGCACTGTGATTCGGCATGGGTATATAAGTATATAAATCAATCACGCCGACAAAAAAAAGCCGATAAAATCTTGAAAAATATGTTTTTAGGGTAGGTATACCTCCCCTACACCTAAAGCGGGGATGGATTTTTTTTTCTCGTTATCGTGCCATAGTGTGCGGTATCGTTGGATAACTCGATCAAAAATATTATGGGTTTCCTTTTTAAGGGTTCCGCAGTCAACAAGGAACCCTTATAGTTTCGCCATGTCCGTCTGTCTGTCTGTCTGTCCGTCTTCGACTCAGCTCAGTACCCCTTAAAACTAGAAAACTGCAATTCGGCGTGGGTATATAAACCAATCCCACCGACAGAACAGTAGAATAAAAACCTGAAAATAATTTTTTTTTAGGGTACCTACATGTAAATTGGTGATGTATTTTTATTCTCGTTAAACCTATAGTGTTGAGTATCGTTGGATAGCTTGTTCAAAAATATTATGGGTTTTCTAAAACTATTTTTCAACTCAGTTATGCGTTTGCGAGATAATGGGATTTAAAGCTCAAATTTTTGTTCGAGTCATGTGTGTCCCCCCCCTGCCGGCTAAATGGCTACTACTGTGAAAAAAATCGTGGCAGTAAATGAATTTAAAAGGAAAACTATCACAGTTAAGTAGACATAACTAGTTAACGAGTAGTAAACATAACTGGTTAACTGGTAAGAAATGCACTTAATTTCGGGTGCATTAATATACATTGTCATTGGAATTTGAAACTTTTACCGTTCAAAAGAAAAAACCTTGTCCTTCAGGTGGTCGCTAACCGAAGGTGAGCGCGTAACCGGCGAAACGACCCTATACATTGGTGTGTTATAAAAATAATCATATTGACACTTATTTACGAGGGTAAGCTATAATAAAAACCCCAAAAGCCCCTTTCAAGTCCGCATTCTGTGACAAACGGGCAACTACGGAACCCTACCCTGCGCGTGGCCCGACACGCACTTGGCCGTTTTTTCAAATCAGTCATTCGCTTGCGAGATATTGGGCTTTAAAGCCCTAATTTTTGTTCGAGTCATGTTTCTTTGTATTAATTTGAAGATTATTTTGTGTTGATAGCAAGAGACGAACGCGCGCCCTGGCAACACAACATATCCCTGCGAGCTGGCGACCAGGCACCATACGGGAACACAACACCACGTGCCTACAGAGCAAGTAGTAGCGTTATTATAGCTGCAGTATTCTGTGAGGTGGAGGTACATCCCCGGCTGGGTTGCTATATGAGCAAGATGACATTCCGCAATGGCTTATCGGAAAAATTACAGTAGAGTTGTCTCAACGATAGTTCGAAAACTTAAGCAATTAGGTACCCTCTATTTGTGGTTTTCGCATATCGCGGGCAAGGCGGTGTATCAGTCATACAGAGGTATAGGACCTTAGTACCCATTTGTCGACACAACTAATTTCTTATATCAATAAATAGTTGGCAACGCGCTTGCGACTCCTATGGGGTCACGAGCGTTCATAGGCTACAACGTCTGCTTACCATGAAAGCCTTAAGATTGTTTACCACCGTCATCACAATAAAAAAAATTGGCTATCATTATTGTCTCTAATTTTCAGTCAATTCGATCGTACAGCAGTAAATCCACTCTCACTTGCGCCAGCGCAATCGGCGCGATCTCCGGGCATTAGCTCGTATCGTATCAGGCGCATCAGATCGATGCGTCCGGGTGCAGTTGACAGGCCAAACACAACCTTATTGTAACCATAAATTGTGTAAGGCATACTTGTCATTACTGTGCAGCAACACAGTTGCATCGTATCTGTACAGTTGCATGGTTATACTAAACAATTTTTTCTTATAGTAATATAAGACAAACCACTATAAATCGCAAGAAAATCAGCAATACGATACATTCTTAATTAACTCACAACCCTTAATATAAAAATATATAAATAAAGAGTGTTATAAGTATGACGTGTCTGTCTATGGCATCGTGGCTCCTAAACGACTGGACCGATTATTATGCGGATTTTATGTTAAAAGCTGACGTGATCGAGATGACCCCTTAGCTACGTTTCAACAAAATCGGTTCAGCCGATTCTGAGATATTCAACTTTGAAATGAAAATGTCGGGGGTTTGTCCACTTTTCTAATCTTAACATATTTCAGCACGGCTATCACAAGACGGCGCTCGAGCTCTCTCGATTTTCTCGCACTATACCTTTCTTTCTAAGGTGTTTCTAAGTGTTCTAATAAGAGAGCGATAGATAGTGCGAGAAATATCGAGATAGCTCGCGCGCCGTCTCGTGATAGCCGTGCTGATCATGACCCCACTGTCACCCAGTATAGCTGTACTCTTCAGAGTAACAGAGGTATCTAACGTCCTAACAATTATATTGCTGGTGTCGCGATGCAGTCGCGCGTTTCAAAAACGCGCGACTGCATCGCTGCTAAAAGTCGCAGTGTGTAAAGGGCCTTACCCGGTTAGTCTCGGAGATGAGCTCCTACACCTTACTTTACCTTTTTGTTTAGGGTTCCGTACGCAAAGGGTATAAACGGGACCCTATTTCTAAGACTTCGCTGTCTGTCCGTCTGTCCGTCCGTCTGTCTCTCACCAGGCTATATCTCAAGAACCTCGATAAGTAGACAGTCGAAATTTTCACAGATGATGTATTTCTGTTGCTAAATACTAAAAACAAAATAAAATTAATATTTAAGGGGGGTTCCCATACAACAACATGTTTTTTTGCTATTTTTATAGATAATGGTACGGAACCCTCCGTGCGCGATTCTGACTCGCACTTGGCCGATTTTTTATAATGCATGTTAGTTCACTAACTAACATGTATTACCCACTGGTAGTACTCGTAGGTCTCCTTCCCCGTGCTTCGTTCTCCTCAGTGCTGAGGGTCGCGATCTCGACCATGGGTCACTTTGTTCTGGAGGACCGATTTTCAGCTCATGCGACCTCCAGAGCATTTAGTTAAGTAGTTATAGATTGATACAAATATTTAGGGCCCACTTTAGGGACCACGAAAATCAGAATGTTATATCTTACTAATATTATAAATGCGATAGTTCGGATGTTTAAATGTCTGTTACTCAATCACGCTTTAAGGCCTCAACCGATTTGGATGAAATTTTGTACGAAGATAGTATGGATTAAAATATAGGATAGTTTTTATCCGGGTCCAAGCAGACAAAGTCGCGGGCGGAAAATAATGCTTGATAAGTCAGGAGGATATCCCCATTTTCAAGTAGTTTTCTTTCAAAGTCAGAATAATAGAGAAGTTAAATGTAAGCGATATCCCAGGAACATCCCTTCCGTCGTGAATACTACTGGAATTACGCCTTTATGCCCAAAGAAAATAGAAACTATAACCACTAGGCTACGATTGCTTCCATTCTGCAATTTTCTACTAGGCTATGAGTGGTTCTCGATCATAGGTAATAAAGTACAACTATAACATAAACTACTGCATAATTATTTGCCAACTTGGCAATAGGTAATTACCGAGCGAACTAACCACCGCATACATATTAATATTAATTATTAACGTTCGGTTTTGCTTTAAGTTTACGACTCGTTAAGATGTTAGAGGGAAGCACCACAGTATCCAAGACAGTACATTATATTAATTACATTATGTGTGGTGTCTGGTTAGAATACCACCACCCCCTTTCTTCCCGTGCGTGTCGTAAACGTCGACTAAGTTGTGGGCGATGGGCTACCAACCTATCACTGCGATATCACATTTTGCCGATCTTTTATACCCACATTTATGCTAAATGTGGCACTGGAACATAAGTTTCATGTGCTCTGCCTCTATTCAACTTTTGGGCAAAGCAGACAGATTGTAGGCGAAAAGAATGAACTCGTAATTACCAAAAAAACTCCATCCACAAACGCTTTCATATCTTTTACATTAATTTTTAAACCCCCGACAAAAAAAGAGGGGTGTTATAAGTTTATCGTGTCTGTATCTGTGTGTCTGTGTATCTGTGTATCTGTCTGTGGTATCGTAGCTCCCAAACGGATGGACCGATTTGAATGCGGATTTTTTGTGTCATAGATAATTTTATACCGAGTGTTCTTAGCCATGTTTCATCAAAATCTGTTCAGCCGTTTTTGAGATATTGGATTTTTAAATGAAAATGTCGGGGGTTTTTCAACTTTTCTAAGTTGTAGTTATTATTTACTAGCTCTAATTTAGATGTTTTGTGGAAACAAATAAACGGCTTATCTAAAGCCGGAATCACATTACGAAATTAGTGGCGTGATACTACTTTTACCAAAAGATCGCGCATGGCACGAAATTGATTTGCATCATGAAATTAATGCATGCAGTACGAAAATATTAAATTACACGTGAAACTGTTGGTAAAATTAGTGACACGAAATTTAATTTCACGCTACTAATTTCGTAATGTAATTCCGGCTTAAGGAATACATTCCAATGAGTCCGACGACATCATCCACCTAGTCCTCCTGTAGTTATAGGACACGATTTTTGCAGAACTGTCACTGCTATTGCCTCAATAATCTCCATGTGATAAGTCAGTGACTTTAAGTAAAAAAAAACTATTTCATATTTTTTAATTTTATTTCTCTACATAATCTCCTTTCAACTCAATGTATTTCATCCAACGATGTTCCAGCTTTTGCAACCCCTCCAAAAATATTTTTTGTCATACCCTGAAAAATATGCTTCAGTTTCAACAATGACTTCCTCATTTGATGAAAATCTTTTCCCACCGAGCCATTTCTTCATGTTTGGGAATAGAAAAAAATCACAAGGGGCCAAATCCGGAGAATAAGGTGGGTGGTTCAGTATTTCGTAACGCAATTCTACTAATTTGGCTGTTCCGACTGCTGACGAGTGTACAGGGGCATTGTCGTGGTGAAAAAGGATTTTCTTCTTTGTCAGATGTCGCTGTTTTTTCACAACTTCTGCGTTAAATTTTTCCAAAAACAACTTTTTATTTTCCCACCTTTTAAAAAAAATAAGACTGCCAGCTACCAAGGAGTCCAGAATTATATAATGAAGTCCATATGTTAATTATTATTTTTTTACTTAGTCACTGACTTATCAAACCGTATGTGTGATAGGCAGGGATCGGAAATTCGGAAGCTTTTATACCTACTTCTAGCAAAACCCCGGAAAAAGCTAAGCAAGGATGGAGTTGGCTTCTTAAAAATAATATTTTAAATATTGTTCCGGGATTCCGAGATTGTATTGGCAATGTTAACATACGCGTTGGCAAACAGTTTTAACGACATACAGGGTGTAACAAAAAATAGTGGTGGTCCTTTTAAGGGCGTAATAGGTAGGTATTGTGTTTTGATTACAGAATATTAGGAATATTTTAAATAACGTGTTTTTTTATATGGATCAGGTCGCCCCAGTCGGCCAACGCTCCACACAAATGTAAAAAAAACGCGTAAAGAAACACACTAAATAACAAAATCCAATCATAAATTGTTATTCAATAGCCAAGTAGAGACGTGAAAACAGAGCACATTTGACACCCGAATACATGTAAAGTACAGCAACGAATGAATCATGAACGTCCCTATAAAACCTAGCTGCGTTCCTATCCCCAACCCTTTAAAACTACCTGAGTTCTTATCTATATAACCGTACTAAAAAGACACCGCCGCCGTCGTAAAGATATCGCTAATATCGCTATCAAGCAATTGTATTGCCGTCCTTTTCTACCTGCTAAACATTAGACTAGGACGGAAATGCAAATATACCGTGTGTCGGTGTAGGTTGATTACCTGTTCACTATTGTATGGATGGGTACATTTGTTTTAATTTCGTTTGTACCATTTTTTTTAAAATAAAAGTAACTTTACAATTTTAGTTTGATGTAAGCTAATACTGTACTGTTAGTTAAATTAACACATGAATTAAATTACATTTTGTAAGTAGGAATAACTAAAATAGTTTATTTAAATACTTTATTACGTATACACATACGTAAGTATTTAAATAAACTAATTATGTACTTAAATACATATGTGTACTTTATATTATCCTAATTTTCGGTATTCCAGGAAATCCCGGAAAGTTTATTAGTAAAAGTATATAGAATCCGTCTCCATGCTACTCAACAACAACGCGGTGTAGGTACTGAGGCCACAGAATAGGTACAAAAGCTTCCGAATTTCCGATCCCTGGTGATAGGAGTCCTACAATAGGTTTTAACGATTGTCTAAAAGTTAATTGCTAATGTCCATAACCTCTGACATATCATGAGTGTTTCTAATCAAGTAAGTAACGCAGCGAATCCTCAAAACAATAAAGGGTCGATAACGTGCTTGTGACTGTTCTAAAGTACGAGTTGCAAGCGTCTATAGGTTACGGTTTCCGCATTACATCAGCCAAGACCTATTTATTTGCCGCATCGCGGTATTAAAAAAGTAAATGTAAAGTACTGGTTTTTGTGTAAACTACAGATGCTGATTGGAATATGCTTACAGCCCAACTAACCGTTTCCCGCTGAACTGTCCGTTGCTTATAACACACTTTATCTTCCAACTATAACTGGAAGAAGCTTGGTATTGCCACAAATACTCGTTTACAGTCTATCGGCTTACATTTACTGTGCTTTTTCAATACTGTTCTATGAATATAAGGTATAAACAGAGAGTTATTTAGGTCACAGCGGAGTCATCTCGCTCATTTAGAGCAGGTCTACTGGGCGGTACCACCATACAGAAGCCCGTAGCCTGTATGATTAGACCAATGTTGTTCTGTATGTATAGATTTGCGTTCATGGTGGTGAGCAAGGTCGCCCGAGCTCCCGCCCGAGGACACATTTGTCTCCAGCTGTCGACACAATGCCCAAATCAAAGAAGAGTCGGCTCCAGGAGTCACCAGTTCCCATGACGTTATCATGATAATCTCAATAAATAATAGGGTACTACGTATTCTGGAGAGTGCACGAGTGCCTACTATTAAAGGCATGGATATACACAAAACGGTTCAGACGTATACTGTTAACAATATGAAGAGCTTCGTCAGTATCGTCAATTGTTAATTTGGAGAAAAGTTCTACGGTAGTCCATAACAGTTATTTACAAATCTGAAAGGACGCCTTTATGTGGGTCATCATAAACACGGGAAGTCCTCTATGCCTGCACGGCGGGGCAAGCCGGGGCCGGCTGTGCGGGAATGGATTTCGGGCCAATTCAAATTTCACCTTTTTAATTTCTTCACATGATCCATTGTAAAATGTTGTACGATACACGTGCGGATTGGTAATTCCCAACTCGTGTCGATCAAAAACACTCCCTGACGGTCGTGTTCTTGGTCATCGTCACTCGTTGGAAATTACCTACTTTCCCCACTTGTATCATAAATAACTATTATTTGGGCGTGCTTATCATGCACTCTGTGATAACAAGCGCGAATCATATTAAATGATAAAGTGACGTTTAGAATTCCAGGTACGGTTTATCATACCTATTCAATATATTAGTCAATAATGATAAAATTCGTCCGTTGCCATTTTCAATGTTTTGTCAAAAAGATTCATACCAATTTCCTGTTCGATCGAGTCTCGATATTTATCATTCATCTTCAGGATTTTGAGGCTTCAGGAGGAAAACCTAATAAAAAAAAATTGCCTATATACCGTCCCACTGCTCGGCACAGGCCTCCTCTCATGGATGAGAGGGAACGGGTAGTAGTCCCCACGCTGGCCCAGTGCGGGTTGGGGACTTCACATACACCTTTGAATGTCTTCGTGGATGTATGCACGTTTCCTCACGAAAACTTAATAAATAGCTCAAAATTGGCATACTTATTCTAACCTATATCTTCACTGCCAGGAGGAGCAGAGTGCTTCCCTTTGCCTCTCGAGGTTTAGCCCGCCACCTCAGAAAGATGTCTGATGGATTTAAACTTTCTATGAAGGGTATAGAGGATGCAGTTAGAGCCCACGCCAAATCTTGGGATTAGGTGCCAAAGTAGACTCTGGCGTCGTCTAGACCACTACCGGGAAAACGCTACGAGGACGTATAATCTAAATAGCACATTCACTTACGTTATTACGTCACACGTCGCAACACCTACATCTCAAAGTAAAGTTGAACCAAATATGTTTGCACGCTTTGTTCTGTTATCCTACTAATATTATAAATCCGAAAGTTTGGATGTACTTATGTTATACAATCACGCTTAAACGGCTAAACCGATTTAGATGAAACTTTACACGAAGATAGTTAAATATACGAAGTTTTGTATTATTGGCGACTATACTCAATTACCCACTCCAGACTGTACTTTCGACCGTTTCGACGTAGCTATTATAGTGCAGGTATAAGCAGCATGTAAATACGGTTATTGACACCAGTTTACCCCACATTTTGCGCATAATTTACTCATTCAATCGGTAGCTTGAAAATGTAAACGCATGCTTACTCGTTGAATAATCTTCTTTTATGGAGAGAAGAAAAAATATCTTCATAGGTATTAAAATAAAATTAATCTCACACATTCCAAACGGCCATTCATAATTCGAAATAGAAAATAAAGAAATGAATAAACATTTACAGACCTAATCATAATACATCATATTTTATATTTATTTAGGGCCGGTTGTTTCTATAATCGAGAGTTAAAGCCGTTAAAACTGCCGTTTTTTCCCGGCAATGTGAGCTGTCATGTCGGCCTTTTTTTGTCGAGTTGAAGTGGCCCAGTGCCATCGTTTGGAGGACATAGAGTGGTTAGTGATGACCGTATTCTGAGGGATTACGATATGGCAAGACGAGATAATTTTCCCATAATAATAATAATTCATTTATTAATTGTACCATGGTAAGTAAGGATGTTATACAATAAAGAGTCACACATGGACCCTGATAGGGTATGACAATGTTATCTTAAAAACTAAGGTCTACAGTATATCTAAGTGGAAAACATGTTGAAGTATAGTATTAACATACATAGTTATATAGCTATCTAAAGGATTAGTTTCACAGTTTGTCGTTTGACGACCGCTTTAGCCTAGTTGGTAGTGACCCTGCCTACGAAGCAAGAGGTCCTGGGTTCGAATCCCGGTAAGGGCATTTATTTGTGTGATGAGCACGAATATTGGTTCCTGAGTCATGGATGTTTTCCATGTATTAAAAGTATTTATTTATCTATATAAGTATGTTTATCCTCGTCTAGTACCCATAGTACAAGCTTTGCTTAGGGACTTGGTTGATTTATGTAAGATTGTCCCCTAATATTTATTTATTATTTATTTATTTATTTATTTATAGAAATCTTTGACTGTATAATAGCATTTTTTGACAAGGAACTTCTTTAATTTGTTCTCATACTTTTTGTCCGTTTCTTCTGCCTTCATTTGCATTGGGAGATTATTATAACATTTTATGGCCGCGAATTGAGGGCTCTTTCTAAATGCTTGTAACTTTCCTGATTACCAATGCCTGCCAGTATACGTATACACCGTTTTTGCATCACGAATAGGTCGTGAGCATCCGTACTGTTACCCCACATTGCAATACCATAACGCAACCATGAGTGCGCATAGGCGAAATAGGCAGATAGTGCTGTAGAATAACAAGTCGTTTTTCGATGCATATGAAAATTTTGATATTTTGGTTTTTATATTTTGAATATGACTCTTCCAATTCATTCCTGTGTCCAATGATACACCTAAAAGATTAAAATCCTCTACTTCCTCTATGTCTATATTATTTAGTTTTAAGCCTAATTTTAATGTTTCTCTTTGATAGGGACAGAATTGTATCAATTTAGTTTTATTGGTATTTATGGAGAGGTTGTTAGCGCACATCCAATTGTTTACTTGGTTTATGGTTTGGCTCCATTGTTCGTTATAATTATCATGTTTTTGAAATTTGAAAACTAAGGACACATCATCAGCATCTAATATAGGTACTTTTTACATTCGTCAACTTTGGGAGGTCGTTGATGTATAAAAGGAAGAGTAAAAAACCTAGGACACTGCCCTGTGGAATAGAACCTTGCACTTTTATGATATTAGATTGAATTATTTTTAATTCATTGTACCCATGATTTAGGTGCTCTACCTGAACGAGTTGCGTTCGGTCTTCTAAGTACGATTTAAACCAATCATGAACAATACCTCTTAAACACACTTTATATAATTTATCCAGTAAGATCTTATGGCATACTTTATCATAAGCTTTTGTAAGGTCTAGGAGCAGACCTACGGCATGGTGTTTATTATTTATGGTTTCTAAGATTTCTTGTGTATAGCTAGTTATGGCAAGCGTCGTGGAGTGATTTTTCCTAAAACCATATTGGTTTTCACTCAGTACTTGGTTCTTTTCCAGAAACTTATAAACCCGGTTGCACATACATTTCTCAAAGATCTTTGATACGGTGGGCAAGAGTGCTATGGGTCGATAATTGTTCGTATCTAGAGAGCTGCCTTTTTTATAAACTGGTTTTATTATTGCTACTTTGAGTCCCTGGGGAAAAACTCCTTCATTAAAAGATTGATTTACCAGAGAAAATAGTGGTGGTGTTAGTTCGGCAGCACATGACCTTAATAATGTGGAAGGAATATCGTCGATTCCCGAACTGAGAGTATTTTTGAGTCCTCGTATAGTCTTGAAGATCTCAATCTCCGTAACTGGATGCAAATAAAGCGACTGAGTGAGTGAGTGGGTAAACGAGTTTCCCGAGAAGCGACAGCAAGGGAGCGTGGTGTTGTTGCCCTCTTGCTCTGGCTGGCAGTCATAGACTGATGCAAAGAAGTTGTTGAACGTATTGGCCACTATTTCCGGACTTTCGGTGGTGAAGTTTTGTTTGTGAAGTTTTACATAATAATAATAATTTATACATAATAATATACTTCTATTGTTTTATAATCAGATGATATATTTGATTTCAACATAGTTAACTTTAATAAATTCAGTTCTGTACCTATAATATGTTTCTACTTCAAAGTGTAGTTGTGTTATAAAAAGTGTAGGCTAACCAAGTTAATAAATATAAAGCGTGCACTATGTTGTTCGTCTAAACTTACATACTTACATTTCTTTAAAAATACAAATTACATAGGTACCTACTTTACGTTTTAACAACTACGCCAACCAAAAACATCATGTCATAGAGTAGCCCGTTATGTAAACTAAAAGATATGTGAAACCTTTTTCACTACACACTGGGTGCCAAGTGCCAAGACCACCATCGTGTTCATGTCGTCGGCTTTTTACAAAACCATTGTCTGGCTAGAGCCACACGCGGTTTGACCTAAACATACAAACAAAAAGTTTAAAAGCTTGAATAATTAACGTCAAAACATAATTTTCAATCATTTGTAAAAATGTGGGAGGTAAATACTTGTCGTTCTCGTCTTAAGGGTCCCCAACACGGTCGACTTCGACTCAAGTCGACTCTCTGACACAAACGTACCTAGTTTGGATCTCATTTTAAAACGGCAGACTGGATAAACATGATTTTTTTAATACTCAGTGGAATCCGCCATATCTAGGTCAGAAACTATAGTTACTGTACCATACAATAGAAAAAAGATCAAGCAGTTAGGGACTTTGTATGTTTTATTTTTAAATTTCAATTCACAGAAACTAATTTCGGACCTATGTAGATATGGCGGATTGAATTGCGCATACAAAGTTTTCGTGTTATCTAGCATGTCGTTTTAAAATCAGAACAAAACGACGTTTGTATGTATAGTTGAGCGTCCTGGCGAATTTCTTCGCCATGCAAGTGTCGTAACCAAGCATAAGGAGCCTTGTCGCTGTTAATAGCCCGATTTGTAACTGCATCTTTACGCAAGTGATTGACAGATTGTCTAGAGTATATTTCTTGGAACATACGTGTCAATAAGAGACTCATTTCATCCGTTTATTGAACGAGCGAGCGAAGCGAACGATATTTTTCGTTTCAGTTTGGGCCAAAATTCATTCGCATGTCTGAATGTCCAGTGTTCGGCTGTTTTCCTCTACATCGTCGCATTTCTCAACCGATTCTCATGAAATTAAGTGAGCAGGTTCATTAATTGAACGGATTATTATGACCGACCCAGTTGTTCGTTTTTTTTTATGGTTTTAAAAGTAAGGCTCGCGAGTTCTACATGCGGTGGATGAACTAAATACCTACGGTTTGAAGTGTCAAAAAAGTGTTGCGATGTCGAGTATTTTTTTAATTTGCCGCCCTTTCCCAATGACACAAATGTCTGGTCAGACTTCATAAAATCCTCAAAAAATATGTAAAAACAATGATTCTTCACAGATCAGAGCCGAACAAGACACGGCTAGAAGCCCATTGTCAGAAAACATGCATGAGACGTCCGTAAAGCGACCTCACTTTCACAACTCCTATCTCCCTTTGTATTTATTTAAATATGTAAGTGATTCCCCACAGCATAAGGTTCATTTCACTTTGCAGCTAGAAGATAAGATACGAAGTATGGTAAGTGAGTGTTGGAAATGCGGCTTGCAGGTGGAGATTAATATCCGGCACAAAATGTTATGCATTTTACTGCCATAGTAGTTTACGGACACGACACATCGCGCCGCCGAGGAAACTATACCATAGGGCACGCGTACACTGCCTTTGTTTTGGCGTCGTCAGTTGGCTGATCCAACTTCTTAACCGACGACGCCGAAGGTGGCCATTGACGTGGGTTTCACAGCAGTTCAGCCGCGTAGTTCTGTTAAAACTGCGACTAGTTTGCCGAATGAGCGAGCGAAGAGAACGAATTTCTATGCTTGAGCTTGGGCCGAAAATCGTTTGTTTGTCCGGCCGGCGTCCAGTGTCCGGCGTCTGTCCCGCTGTTCTCCTCTACATGTCGCATTTCTCAACCGATTAAGTTTTGTGAGCAGGTTCGTTAATTTAAACAATAGGCAGGCTCGTGAGTTCTACAGGTCACTGAGCCACTAGTTTAAATGTCGAGTCTCATATAAGTGCAGTTACATAATACCAGTTTCCTAAGGTCACGGAAAAAAGGGGCAACGCGCTTGTGATAGCTCTAGGCTACGTAAGAGAGTCAAGTGCTTGTTGCATCTAATACCTACCTACAAACAATTTGATATATCTGCCTGAAATACAGTTTTGGCTACCATAGGTACCTACTAGAATCAGATCCAAAAATGTAGGTAAACATATTTTTGACTTTGACCGTAATTTAATAAAACAAATGGTAGTTTTCACCCATAAAATATCATAGAATAACCTAAAAGGCTAGCATATAACATAAATCAGCGACTCCTTACATGACTGCGTGTGAACAAAGCCTACAGCAGCGCTATATTCATTCATGATTCCGTATTAGACGCTCATTTCCATTCAATTTGCCACAAGACATGTTGACGGTGAAATCCCGGCTTCATATTAATCGCATAAGCAATTTCCATTTGGTCGTGATTTTATGTATGGAGCATCGTAAGCTATACTGATGTGCTAAAATATTGAAATGTTTTAAATAAGGTAGGTAGTTGTGTTAAGAACATGGGCAGTACCCTCCGATGCAAACTACGAAAACTTTCCCAAAAATATACTGTTTGTGTATGAAATTCAGTGACATAAACGATTTAATAATCAGTAGCGGCGCGTGAAAATTTTCGAAGGGCAACCCGGAACAAAAAAAGTTATGAAACGACCTGGGACGACGCTAGTTAAAAAAAAACGCCGGAGTCAGGTGAAAATCGGGCTTAGTAGGTACGACAATTCGACCAAAAAAATGTGCTCTTCATTTTACCTCGAATTTGCAGACACTACGCCGAACACATCAGTATCTTCAGAGACTGCCCACACCGCAGCTATCGCTGCATCAGGTGGCAGTAACGGTTCCCACGCAGGACACGGTCGAGAGACTGCACAGGGCTCGCAGCAAGGGTATAACCACTATGATAATATAATTTAATATTTAAAACCTAGCAAGCTAATCTAAAGTCTGTCTGTTACCTCTTCACACGCTTAAATCGATTTAGATGAAATTTGGTAAAGGGATCGTTTGAGTCCCGAGGAAGAACATAGCATAGTTTTTATCCCGGAAATCATCCCCTAAGGGGGTGAAATGGAAGATGAAAGTTTATATGGAGCTACGACATAAACGAGTTTCAAGTGGACGGAGTCGCGGGCAGAAGCTAGTCTCCAATAAGATCTCGAATAAAGCTGAAGCTGAAAACTATAAAAATGTGCCTTGGGATACACAGCTGCGGATACACACGCTGGGGTGAGAGAAAGGACACTAAGAAAAGAAAAGAAAAGAAAAGAATGTAAATTAAATTACATTTATCAAGTCATTGTCCACTACAGTTTGGAACGATCACATGCCGTAATATATGACTTATCACCCACTAGGCTAACCGGTCATTGAAAATCGTTCGTTGTAATGTGTTTTTGTTGGTACCTACGCCAAATTCATCTCCGTCATGGCCATCCGGCGGTTTATTTTGATTCAATGTAGGGGCAACCCTGTTAGCGCCGGCAGTCTACTGTACAGGATGGTTTATCGGACGTGATTTCTTACACTATTACTTACACGAAAGCTATCACAATATAATGAAATAAGTACCTACACAGATCAACTTAATAATTAGGATAGATACCTAATATCTCAACGGAAACAGCTGATGCAGGATCACAAGGAAATACAAAGTTCATCTTCCCTTTTCTGTGTTACAATAATTTATGGTCATACTAAAATAACATGTCTATGTTTCGGCTTACTCACTTTCATTTACAAACAAACACATTTGAGACAGAAATAACAACACAACTCCCAAATTAATTACAAGTCGGCCACGCACCTGTGAGTCTTACCTAGAGATTCTCAGCGTCCATGGGCTATAGTGTCTACCTACTATCAAGCAGGCTGTTTGTTTGCCACCGTCGAGATATAAATAAAAACATGACAATATGTTCCGCTCCGTCAGTATCGGGAGAGTCCCTCGTTTCATTTCGACATGTATTATTTTACCTACTGCATTTAGATAAAACAGCGAGAACACACGCTACGCAAAAAGCTAACAATACTTTGTCTAGCTCCAGAGTCTAGACTGACAGGCGATTGTCAGAACAAGAAAAACATGACTGGAGTTGGAACTAGACGTGGCAGCTAGGCAAGCGTGCATAATTACCTGAATGGTTTAACTGTTAATTTTGCTTAAAATAAAGCGGATGAATCTGAACAATTTGATGGAAAATGTTACGACACTGATGTTCACGTTTTGTTTCGGGGAAACTCAATGCAAAGAACCCGCATAAACGTTATAAATTTGTATGGATACTGGTTATCTACATCTGGTTGACTACTGGTTACAGCACACATTTTATGGTCTTTATGTAGGTACTTACCTATTTAAAAAACCTTTATGATAGGAAAAATAAGTTAAAGCGTGGTGTTCTGTGTTCTCGTCTCCTATTAAGTATTTATTAGTATTACTATTATTTTTTATTCATTTGTGCGAGTGTAAAATGTGTGTTACGCCGTGGGATCACCGGATGGTTCCATCGGAAGACCAGTGCTGGCCTGACCAGTGACCAGGCCAGCACAACGCTGAGATGGAACCGTTTCGTGGCAATGTTGTTTTCTATTTTGTGATTTGATTTATGTGCATGTATGTGTTGTAGTCATGAATAAATGTTATTCTATACTATTTTCATAAGTTTTGTTTATGTAAAAGCAACTTATTTCTACTGTTATCAAACGCCTTATTCATTAATTGTATGTGAATAGTGTTTTGCAGAAATGCATATCAACACAAAGGCAAACTTATCCGTGTGAGGGATCTTTTCCAGTTACCTGAGGGTCGTTCAAAATGCATTATTGCAGCACTATATGGCGAGATTTCGAGTCACAAATGATTAATCTATTTAATCATGTTTTATTTTAAAGGATAAATGACAACATGTTGGCAGCTGGTGACATAATGCTTTCTGAAAAGCCCTCTGATTTATCCTTCCTCATTAAATTCCTACAACAAAATATGTTTTGATGAAATCAATCTGCAAGATATGCAGAGCTTGCATATTATAATATTCTCGAATTCACTCAAACAATACCGAGACTAAAACATAATACTTATCTTCAGCCATAATACACCCCTTTCAAATCGCATCATGTATCACACAAATTACACACTAGACGCATGTTTACGTGCAAACAAACAAGTGAACAACGATTTTTTTTAATATCAGAACCCCGCCATTCAAAAACATACCTTGTACGTAACCATTTAAAGTATTGAATTAACAAAACGTGAATAAGACATTGATAAGCGGCTAGCATGCGTGGAGACGCGTGCATAATCGCATGCGCATGATTCACAAACTGTCTCGTGACCACTAGTGGCCGGTGTGACTTGAGCTTTAGAACCTATGAACTGTATTAGATCGGAGGTCAGGATTGTGCTGGTTTGTATGAGGAGTTATGTTGTGAATCGCAATAGTAAGATTCGAAGAGGCGGCGCCGACGCAGCGAGCCGAATCGGACGATATTATAGTGATAAAACAATACTTGCTAGTTCGAGAATGTTATAGGATAAAATCATAAATAAGTACCTCCCTTGTTCGATTTTGTACGGTTTTGCACCTAGACTTGGAGATGTGCAACAGTGATATAAGCATGTACCTAATTATGTTGGAGGCATATGGAACTCGACGGGACGTCGCGTCATGACAAGGTTATATGACTGTTGAAACTCGCGTTGTTTCAAAGCCAAGAGTCATCATAAAATAATTAACAACATGGAGAAGTTGAAAAACCCCCACATTTTCATATCTCAAAAACGGCTGAACCGCTTTTGTTGAAACGTAGCTAAGAACCATCTCGAGCACAACAGCTTTTGGACAAAATAACACCCCTCTTTTTGCTTCCTCTCCAGCTTATCCTTGGTTGACTCTTTTATGCGAGTAGCTTATCCTTGGTTGACTGTTTTATGCGAGTCAACCAAGATTAAGCGGTTGACTGTTTTGAACCCCCGACGCAAACAAGTGTTTTATAAGTTTAATGAACCTGTTGGTCTGACTGTGGCATCGTAGCACCCAAACAGATTTACCGACTTGATTGAATCAGGTGTTTTAAACTTTGATTTTATGCAGTTGTTGAACGTTATAACATGTTTGATCCGTGTGTAGTACCTATATGTTCAATCGCATTTTCTCCTTCTTGACGTCAAGCTGGAAATTACATTTCATATGTCCTGCCAACCCTTTTTGGTAATATAGGCGTGTTAAGTACTTATGTATGGTACTTGTTAGATTCCGAAGTATTCCTGCGCAATCATATCATAATCATAAGACACTTAACTGGCCGAACCTCGATCAAAAAGCAGATTTCGCAACCAGCTCGCATCCGAGCAAATTGCCCTTCCAAGAGCCTACTCATTAGCTTACAATAATTACATTTCAAAATAAACCAGCAAAACATACCCGTCCCCGTCTATCGCACTCTTGCACCAATAAGCCGAACGTGACAAAGAGATCTAGATAACCCCGTATCAGATGAGATCGGGATCAGAAATGCGGTTAAGATATTAGTATTACAGCCTGCTGTCTTATAATTTATTAAGATATTTTCTGTACTAGGGTACTAAGCAACAAGCTGTTTATTACTACCATACTGTGAATTACGTAACATTCAATGTTTTAAGTAATAAAGTTATACAGTGTTGCTGAGAGTGCTTCAATAAATAATATTCACCTATTATGTCTATGTACGTATCAGAGATTTGCTTGATAAATTAATATCTACCTAAAATTATAAGGACCTTTTACGAGGAAATGTTTCAACCCTGCTTTTAGCGTGGAGTTTGCAAAGGATCACGCGTAGGTACAGGTACCCGCCGCTAAAGTTTCGCCGAGAAAGCTTTCGGCCGAGGATGCTGCAGCGCCAGCGGCGGCGCTGGTGCTTGGAACATGGGACGGTGCCAGGGTATCAACGCAAGTAGCGTTCCAAACTAGCGGCTGACCCATGCTCCAAGGCACCAGCGTCATTCCGTCAGGCTCAGGCCTCTTGCCGTCGTCCCTAGCCAGTCCGCTGGGCTCGAGGACTGCCGGCACTCTCGCACTGACAAGGGCCCGGCGGATGACATCATTGATACAGGCGTGGCGGGATATCCTACCAGCGCTCCGGACACAAGAGAGGCCATGGTGGCCCAGTATGTCTACCATGGCGCCGCATTGACAGCGATGTGTCTGATTTGTTTAATTTGTTATACATAGTAAACGATAATCGATGAAACGATTTTCAGTGAAATAATGAATTAATCATCTAATTGATTGGTGGATTTTAAAAGCTGACACCTCTCGCCACAGTACTGCCCTGGACACCCTCAATATCAAGGGTGACTAGAACTACTGGCTGAGGACATCGCTGTCAATCATGTAGTCTCTGTTGTTGAAGGCCAAAAAATGTTACATAAAACTGCCATGTCTGCAAGTATATCCCTTCCAAAGCAATGAAGCGCTCAGTTAGTAACCAGTCACTGAACAAACAGTAATCAGAAATACTAACTTGAACCTTTAGTTACACCAACTTTTTAATTTACTTACATTTATATCACGAAAGCCTCACTGGTTCATGGGGTCCAAAGCTCCAAAATCTGTAACAACCAAAAACATTTCTTACTTCAGTTAACTAATGAACCGTTGAGGAATTCCTAGTAAACTTAACATTATTTGAGTTGGTCGAATCGTAACCAAGTTACCGTTCAAAAAGCGACTTTGCCGCCATGGCTAGAAGATTGAGCGTGCAAAACATTTATATAAAAAATCGGCCAGTAAAAAGTATTAACTTATAAATTATAAATCCAAGTATTGAGAAAAGAGATCAACAGTCGCTTAAATAGTGTGTCGTTGATAAAAACTGATTGCGGTCGATTATTTATGCACGTCTCCGGTGAACGGCCCGCGACAAGGAGGGCTATTTGGATGGACGTATAGTGCGTGACGTCGCAGATGCCATTACTAAACTCAAGTCGAGATGCTCGTCAGAGTGATGGGCGTGATGGCTGATGAAAACGGTGTGACTTATTTGCCCAATTCTAGGTCAGAGAAACATCAGCCGTCCGGCTCGATGGGTTGACTTTAGGAATATCGCGGGTGCTTCCTGGACAGACTAGCTCAGGACCGGGACTATTGGCTTCCTCAAAAAGACGCAGCAGTGGTCCGCATATTGGCAAATGCGGATAGAGATATTTGTTCAGGTTTCATTTTAATACCTCATGCGTTGGGTGTAATTAATAAATCAAAACTCAGCGGCTGCCATTTTCAAGACTTCTTTGCTCCAGGCAGGCTTCCGGGTAAAAGAAAGTGTGTTTTTTTGCCATTAGGCATAAGACCATTTATAATAGTTATCTACAATGCGCTAGCGTTTTAATAACAGCATAATCGCTGGTGAAATATTATCCACATCCTAAGTACATTAACCCAATACCATACGAGTTAGCACTGACAGGCACGCATACCGAATAGAGATGGGTAGTGGGTAAAAACCCATGGGTAAATACCGGGTATTTACCCGGTATTTACCCAATCTACCCGTATTTACCCGTTTCTTCCCAAAAAGGTGGGTATAAACTCTTTTGATGCGTTTTTTAACTCAATTATTATAATGAAAATGTTTTCAAGTTATGCAGGAATGTATAAACGTTGTCCTCATGGACATTATGCATGCTGTTAATAAAATAAATAAAAATTAAATTAAATGTTTGTATTTACAATCATCTGAGCTCAGAGAGAAGTGTATTAATTACTTAGTGAGTTTATATATGTTTGTATAACTTTAGGATGGAAAAATGAAAGTTGTAGGTAAGTATATTATATTATTTTTGTACCGCCAATCCAAACAAAATTTAATAACGTGAGCTTTTACCTCAAACAAAACAAAATCGATATTTAAAGCATGGATCAAATATCCACACGTGGCACTTAACGCACAATAGCCGTCTCAACCAGGCAACTGATAAACATTAATTGGCCGGGTCGGACGCGGTGTAATATTCGCGCGTCGCAGATGGCACGATCGCGACGTTGCTACCTGCCGGTTAGGGCTGATCTTATTGTTTGTTGAATTGCCCAAACCTGTTAAGTGCAGCAACAAGCAGATACCTAAAATTAAGTTAAAATCCCTGAAAACCGCCGCGGGATCAAGATTCGTTCAAAACATAGAAACGTACTTTGGCACAAAAGACACTTCAAAGGTATAAACCGAAAACAATATGTGGAACGATTTAGAAACATTCTGTAGAAAATCCACAGAAACACATTTAGGGAGAACCAGGAGTAAGAGAGCCCCCTTCACGCTGTTTGCTGCTTTTGTGACAAGCAGTGTTCGTCCTATTTTTTGTATTTCTCTGTTGTTATATGTGTTTGTCATAAATAAATGTTTTTCTTTCTTTCTTTCTTTCTTTAAAGAGACTAAATGGTGACAACAATCTGTCAAGGATGTTGTGCAGGCCAAGAAGTTTGCATACAAGAAAACACAAAGAAACCGGTAATGATGCGGATAAAGCAGACTACAACAGAGAGAAATCCAACGCAAAACGTGAAGTGGCAAGCGCACGAGCCAAAGCCGATGCTAACTTTTACAAAGAATTAGAATCTTCCACTACAGAAATCAATATCCATCAAGTCGCAAAAGCTCGAAATAATAACAGCAAAGATATAACTTCAGCCAAATATATCACAAATAAAAACAATAAACTATTAACAGAAGACAATGATATAAGAAAAAGATGGGCAGAGTACTACCGCCATTTGCTTAATGTTACGAATCCCCGAAAGTTAAACCAAGCAATAACAGCAGTTACAACGGAGGAAATCATCAAAGAGATCAAAGATGAAAAACAACAAAGGCCAAGGTCCAGCCAAGATTCCAATACATCTGGAAACATAATAAGGCACTCTGGCATCGGCTGGCTAAGCGAGTTGTTTAACAGACTTATGGCAGGACAGAAAATTCCAGATGCTTGGAAAAAAAGTCATTTAATACCGTTTTACAAAGGAAAAGGCGACGTACGTGACTGTGGGAATTACCGAGCAATAAAGCTCATGGATCATACCTTTAAACTATGGGAGAGAATAATCAACAGCAGACTTAATGGTATCGTGAAGCTCACACCCAATCAGTGAGGGTTTGTAAATGGAAAGGGCACCTCTGACGCTACTCAGGCTATAAGAATCCTGATTGAGAAAGCCAAAGTCAACAACACAAACCTGCATATGATATTCATCGACCTTGAGAAGGCGTTTGACCATGTACCACGCGACCTTATATGGGAGGCTCTTCGCGCCCAGTTTATCCCAGTCGTATATAGATCTTATTATGGTCATGTACACAGACGTCTCTACACAGGTGATTTGCTCAGCAGGTGCGAGTGACAGCTTCAAGCTCAAGGTCGGTGTACACCAGGGTTCCACACTTAGTCCACTTCTATTTAATGTCACGATGGATTACCTCACACGAAAATGCCGACGGGCTGTACCCTGGCACCTTCTATATGCCGATAATGTGGCCTTAATAGCAGAGACTGAGACTGACCTTCAACGCGCTTTGAATAGCTGGATGGAAGCGCTAGAAGGACGGCCTAAAAATCAGTCGGAAGAAGACCGAACACATGTCCTTTCTGTTCGACAAAACGGCTAATAACCCAGAAAATGACAAATTCTATATAGGTAATGATCGCCTGCCAACTGTTACAAAGTTTAAGCTCCGTACTCAGCAACGACGGAAAGATTGACAGTGATGTAGTCCATAGAACTCAGACAGACTGGATGAAATGGCAAGAACTCACAGGCATCCTATGCGATAGAAAAATGCCTCTAAAGGTGAAGGGTCATGTATATAAGACAGTAGTAAGACCAGGGATGTTGTACGGATCCGAGTACTGGGCTACAAATAAACCCCACCTGAACAAGCTCCACACCACTGAGATGCGCATGTTACGCTGGTCAGCGGGTGTCACCATGATGGACAAGATAAGAAACGTGTATATCCGGGGTAGTTTTAAAGCAGCGCCAATAACAGAAAAGCTGACGGAAAAACGTCTGAGGTGGTACGGTCATGTACAGGGGCGCCCAGTTGACTACATGGTTAAGGTAGCGCTCGATATTCCAACGAAGAAGCTAGGACGCGGAAGACCACCTGGCACCTGGCTGACGACGGTTCAGCGAGACCTGAAAGATCTTAATATAGACGCTGACCTTGCACTCAATCGTGCAGAATGGAGAAAAAGAACAGGGAAGGCCGACCCCAAGTAAATGGGAAAAAGGCCTAGCAAGATGATGATTTCTTGTCCAATAAGTAGAAGGCAACACTATTTCAATATTTTTCTTACATTTTGTTAAGGCTTATAGTTACTATTCTGGTAGTGGCTCCCGTTTTAACTTGATCTTATTTCGGAAAATAATACGTGTTATTTTTAATAACAAACATTTGTTTCTCATAAACTATGCATCATAATGGATATTTAACAATAACAAAAGTTGTTCAGAAGGCTTTAAACATTTCATTAAAAAAAACTCGGCCCTAAAATGTCACTTTTTGAAAAAATCCATTCGAAATAGTTTATACCCACCAATTTGGGTAGATACGGGTATTTACCGGGTGCATTGGGTAAATACCGGGTATTTACCCGGTATTTACCCACCCCTACCCATCTCTAATACCGAACCGATCACACGCTGGTTCGAAATTTGACTTGTTTGAATAACATGGCAACTTTAAAGGCACCTTGGTGAAATGGCGATGTCACCGGCCATTTGTAAAATTGTACTATCCGAATGTAGCTGCTTTTAAAAAAAAAATGAACATAATTTTGATTTTTATGACATGAAATATATGATTGTTAAGAACTTTCATTACTAAAATTGAATTCGTTCGACTACGTCACAAAAATTAACTATCCTACTTATATTATAAATGCGAAAGTTTTCAAAAATGGCTGATCGAATTAAGATGACTTTTAGTTAATTAATAGAGTCTAGCTTGGATTAACATATAGAATATTTTTTATCCTGGTAAGAGCCCAAACAAAAAGAAAGTCGACGCAAACGAAGTCGCGGGCATAAGCTTGGTATATTTTGGTACTTTCGTGACGAAGCCGAGCGAATCAAATATGATGCAAGTTTTTAACAATTTCTATTTATCTTGGAAAAATAATAAAAAGAGGAAGACATCGGGACGAGGTCACGGAAAGAATATAATGACAATGTTACAAGATGTCAAACACACAGTGAAATTATACTATAGTCTAAACTAAGCTCTTTCAAATAACAAATTCCGATATCGGAACAAAATCGTAACAAGGCGAGATCGTGCTAAATGTATACCGGCAAAGATGTTCGTACCTAACATTGCCGACTACGGCGCCTTATACGGACGGTATTATTGATAATAGCAATGCTGAGCTATGGCCTAAATAGTGGGGGATGTATTGGCAAATTTTGTAAAGGGTACCTTATAGTTTTGTCTCGGGAGACTCTGCGTGATCCCTTAGTTTTTCTTAAGGTTATTAGCGGAGACGAAAACGAGGACGAAAAATGACCGTAAAGGTCTAAGTAGCGGCTCCATTGCCATTATGCAGGCCTGGTGGCGGGGTCCGAAACGATGCCAGGCAGGGTTTTAGGGACGTATTTGGGTAGACATTTGTAATGAGCCGCATTCTATGGATTTTTCGTTCGCTGGTTGAGATAAATTTACTGAAAATGGGACGGTTAGGGGACATTCATACTATGGCGTCTCTTGAGACAACAAACGTATTTAACATCATAAACGTGCCTTTTTAGTGTGTGTGTGTGTGTGTGTGTGTGTGTGTAGACACACACACTGCAAGATCAAGCCTAATACTCGTAAATCCTCACATTTTAAACACAAAACATAACTCGAAAAGCAAAGAAATATCAAAACAACAATTTATTATACGAGTTAATCACAACCACATGTAGCAACACCGCTTTTATCTCTGCTCGTCGTAAATTACGGAATAAATAAATTTGGGTGAGCGACAGTTTTTTAACTCGTCACTAGGCAATTTAAGTGTTATCTTAGTTCCGAGAACGCTAGAAAAAAACGTTCGGTGATGAGAACTGCGACAAAACTGAACTTTTATCATGGAGATTGGAGATGAAGTGTTTGCGTCTAGACTTGAATTATGCATGCAAAAGTATGCCTTAAGCTGTTAAGAAAAGGTATGAATTGCTTTGGTTATCGATAAACATTTGAGATACTTCACGCGATATTTTTGGAGAAGCAGTATTGTCTCAGTTGACCTTGGTTTGAGGAAAACGCGCGTCGGCTCGGTACATGTCGTTGAGTGAAAGTCATCTGTGCACGTCTGTTACAATACTCCTAAAGCTAATAGCACCGTAGAGTAAATGATAATCAGCCACTACTTGTTCCGTAGGGACATGTTGTGTTCCTGTTGGTGAGTAAGGTTGCTAGAGCTCCCGAGGACGCGCCTTATTGAGAGTGAGGCTGCATTTGGCTCTAGCGGTCACAACGACAACAAAAGGTGTTAAATAAATAAATAATTATGCTGGTAATGCACACAATAACCATGGTCTAGCTAGAAGACGACATTAAATCTGATATAGCACGGATTTCTGCCTTTTGAGTGTGATATGTTCTTTGAAGCTCTCTAGGAAAAAGAGGTGGATGAAAAACTTTCCGCGTTACATTTTATGAGTATAGTATAATATTAACTAGGATCAGTGACTGTAGTCAGCGATCTTTACTTGTCAACCAAGCTGTACAAATTGACGTTGTTAAATGAGATTGACAATACTCTGCACAAAAGTCAAAGTTATTTATTCCTCAATTTAGTACCTATTTGAATGTCGATAAAACTACCACCGATTCGGAAAGGAAACCTCTGCCTCGAGAAGGACCGACGTAAAAAACTCGGCTAGGTTCTTAAGTCGAGGATTTTAAAATTACACTGCTACACAATAAATTCTGTTTATTTATTTTGCGATAGATTGCTCGTGCAGGACGCGTTATCACTCCCAAATATGCGCATCACTCCCTGTCCATGGTGTAATCGTGTATCTTATAATACACTTTTGAAATAAGCGTCTGTTTTACGACAGATTTGAATTTAGAGTCACATTTCTGGGTTGTCAAGTAACAACAACCCCATGGGGCTAGCTTTACTTGTCGACCGAGAATTGTACAACAAATCATTGTCACACGACCTTCAAGCTGGTGAAATAGGAACAACATTCGTAGGATCAACACAAAGGTATCGGCTATTGAGTAATCGCGAAAGATCGCATCGATGGCTTCGAAACAAATCATGAAATAACAGCAATTCGTGGGCATTATAACAACGTTTTTGTAAAATTACACGTTGCACGATACACGAGGTATGTTTATGGAAAGTGAGGTCGTCAATTTTAGAATGAGCGGGCATTTCGTGTAAAAAATTGACGCTGGTATACTTTGCCGTACTTTCATGGCCATCAACTCTAATTTGCGTTCGCGATATGCAACATCAGGCTTAGATGAATTTAAATTGCTTGATGTCTATCTTCAATCTTCATAGGACGTCTCGTAGCAATAATATTACTTACATTAATTTAAGCTAGGTACTTAAAAATCATTAGAGTTTATTTTAGGTTATAAAATAACCGAAATGACAGATGTCAAGATAGACTGCTGATCTAACGGGGATCATAAAACAAAAAAAAGTAGCACAACAGGCATTATTTTGTGTCATCTTTTCACCATGTTAAGTCTTCTGACGTCCACTTTCGCCTAGGTAGTAATGAGTAATGACCCTGCCTACGAAGCTGGTGGTCCCAGATTCGAATCCTGGTAACGACATCTAATTGTGTCATGAGCACGAATTTTGTCCCAAAGTCTTGAGTTTATTTAAGTATTTATTTATTTATACACGGTGGAATTTAATTGGTGATCAGGAATCCAAAAATCTTAATTATCAATCTACACAGAAACCAATACGTGAGATCTCGTGCAATATAGCTCAAAATCTAATTAATCACACTTAATTAACATCGGTAAAATGTACACTGACTGAATAAATGGACACCCTACTTTTATTGAAGGGAAGTTACTCGTAAGTGTACATACGTCAAGTGCTTGCTGGCTTTGGCGGGAAACTAGACAGATCAGACGTCAATTTGTTATGAATTTGACAATGACAAATTGACGGCTTATTGCTCATTTGTTTTAAGTTTCTATGGCTGATAGTTTGAAAAGAGGTATTAAGCTTTTCAGACTAAACCATTAGTAGGGTGACAATAAATTTTAATTAAAATTTAATTTCAACTTAAAAATTAGTTATGATAAAAAAAAACTTGGTCCCACTTAAGTACTACATAAACGTGACCGCCATCGATTACTGAATTAGTGTGAAGCGCTCATAGCCCAGCGGCGCCTGCGAGTCGGGAACGATTACGCAGGTTAAGCAAAGATGGCAGCGGTCAGCCTTTGGATGGGTGACCGCCTGATGTTTGAGTGGTTAATATAAATGAGCGCTTCCGTGCTTTGGAAGGCACGCTAAGCAGTTGATCCCGGCTCCAGTCTATGACAGTAGTCGTTAAGCCGAGTTAGAGGCCTTCGGGCGGCTTGAGAACTTCTAACAGTCGAGTTGCCCACTCACTTGACAAAGGGGGGACAACTGTTACTCGCGTCCGCAGGAGCTACCTACCACAACCCTGCACGTGTCTCCTGGGTGGTACTAAAGAGTGACAAACTTTAAAGGCCAAAATAATGTATGCCATACGATTAAATAAATAAACTGAATTAGAAAAATGGGTTCCTGTTCACCGATTAAATTCCACCGTGTATAAGTATTTATACCGTCGTCTATTCCCCATGTACAAGCGTTGGTTCGTTTTTAGGGTTCCGTACCCAAAGGGTAAAAACGGGACCCTAGATAACTAAGACTTCGCTGTCCGTCTGTCTGTCTGTCACCAGGCTGTAACTTAAGAACCGTGATAGCTAGACAGTTAAAATTTTCACAGATTATGTATTTCTGTTGCCGCTATAACAACAAATAATAAAAACAAAATAAAAAAATATATTTAAGGGGGGCTCCCATACAACAAACTATTTTTACTGTTTTCATAGATAATGGTACGTAACCCTTCGTGCGCGAGTCCGACTCACACTTGGCCGGTTTTTTTTTAATACTACGACGGTGGCAAACAATCATACAGACTGCATGACGGTAATCAGACACTGTGTCGCCTATGGACGTTTGCTGCACTAGAAGAATCACAAGCGCACTGCCGACCCTTTATTGATTAGAGGATGTGTTGTGTTCGCAGCTAGAGACAAATAAACCCACGCTGTCAATGCAACCCACCCCGGGAGCAGCATTTGGTTCTAGCAATATTTATCGAACGAGCGAGCCAAACGTCCTCCGTTTCAGCTTGAACAAAAAGCTTTCGTATGTCCGGCCATCCGCCTGTTCTCCTCTACATGTCACATTTCTCAACCGATTCTAGTAAATATTTTGAGCAGGTTCGAAAAAATATATGTTATGTTTTGTCGACTCAGGTTTGGAAATTAAGAAAACAAAATGTTTTTCAAAAAAGGCTTGCTACACAGCCCACAAAGCCACAAGTAGATTATTCTATTTTAACACGTCATTAAGTGCGGCATACTCGTATATTAAGACTTCCTCAAGTTGGCCAGTTGATGCATGTGTTGTTAATCCAACGTGTTTACGCCCTCCGCAGATCCATCTGCCACACTTTACGGTCGGTGCGGTCGCGAAAGTGATACTATTTGCATATCAATATCGCCTTTATACGGAAATCCACACTTAATAGCTCCAGTCGCCTTCTGCCGCGCGAAAATAAAGGTCATATGAGCGTTACTTACCACTTTTACGAGCCTTTCTAGTTGTATATGGCAGCGTAAGCGATTGAGTATAAATAGGATGAAATTACCGTTCAAAATGAGCACACGCACATAAGTTAAGACATCGTATACGTGCAATATTTTCAATTTAAGTGTGGGAGCAAAAATAATTATGAAAGTTTGTGAAAGATGTATGAGTTAGGGTGGTGGTCAATATTGCCACGTTTCTCTTTCTAGTTAGATTTACTTGTATCTGAATAGTTTAGCCATAATACTTGTCTCAATCTAGTTATATTTGGAATTTTATAAATCAAGTATACTACATTGTGCAAAGCATACAAAGTAGCAATTAACCCAATAAAACAGAGTTGTGCCGAAATTTAACTGCTACATTTTCGGTTCCCGATAATAGTTAGGGCATAGGTATAGCGCTTTCATAGATCATCATCATCATCAGCGTTTATTCGTCCCACAGCTGGGCACATGCCCCCTCTTGTAGATTATAGAGACATTAGATACACAAAACCACTAACTTAGTGCCATTATCCATACATTTCAGGAACCAAATAATGTTTTCCGTGTCTGTAAAAACCTATGATCCGCTGATAACGACAGCAGTTAGGTATACCTATAGTTAGGTTTTATGGCCATTGCAAAACAAGTGAAGTATTTAGTCAGCTGCCATATTTTCTATCGCAGTAGTGATGTAACGCTCGCGGCAGTAATCTCAGTGTTTTATGTGCGGAGACGCCAGGGACGAATGATTAATGAGCACATCACTAGCGATATCCAGCTGGTATTCACGACGACCATCGCCTTTGGGCGAACCAGTATAAGCTTTTTCAAATTGCATACCTATGGTGGCAAGCAAAACCAGACTTTTGCAATTGAGAAGGCACGTGTAAAATTCTAATCCGTCTCTTTCAGTGTTCTAATTACATTAATTAGCGTTAGAAAGAGACGGATAGTGCACCAAGACAGCTCTATAGATACACCGCGTCCTAGGGAACTCTGGCAACCTTACTCACCGTAATTATGGTTGCAGTATGTAAGGAGGAGTTTGGGCTGCTCCAAATGAGCGAGATGACTTTCCGCTTTGCCCCACCTATCTGAATGTGATCGGGTCGATTACACATAGTCATCACGATACTCGCGACCCAAGTTAGAATAGATCAGCTGCCCGCACGTTTATTACAAAGAACCTAGCAGAATCCACGGGATAAAATATAGACTTCATCCATGCCGAAGATCCATCCTGAACACTGGCGAAAGGATTTTTCAAATCAGATGATGACAGGTGTCGAAAAGTCAGAAATAAAAGTACATAAATATCGCGTTAGACCCGTGTAAAATAATAATCTTAAGAAATGGCTAGTTTCAGAGATTACCCGCTACATACAAGATGTTGGTGAGACGATGAGGGACAGATTATGAATGGCTCCGCACCCACAATATTGTCTCGTTGATTGCTAATGGTGTATTGAAACGTTTCTCTGTCTCATACGTTACTTTCTAATAAATATAAGTGGTGTCGGAATGAACAATATTTCTTCAAAGCTGATTATCATAAAAGTGAAGTGATGCGGTGCAGTTTGGCTTACTTTAATGACAAATCGTAACATGGCGACTTTCTGGTTATGGCTAATTAAATAAATAAATATTAGTTGGCAATATTTTACACAAATCGACCTAGTCCCATATCAAGCAAAGCTCTGCTAAGCGAACCTCTAAAATTCTGTGAAAAGTGGTTATGACATCCGTAGGTTTTAATTTGTTTATTTGAATTGTTTAAAAAAGTAGGTACTCCTAAATAATATTCCGTAAATACACGACGATCAGGGTTTCGTATAATCGACCATATATCGAATTAGTTCCCATCAGTAAAGAAAATAAAAATCCATAAGCTTTTATTTTCATTCATTTTAGTTCCGATGTGCGGTTATAATATCCAATGATGAGGCGCTGCTATATAGACGATATATCAGCGGCCTACCGAAATAACAACCACGCTTCACGCCTATCGTTGAAACGTAAAAGCTACTTATGAATACCATCACAAAAATGATGTTAATTACTCACAATCGCCTGCTCAATATGCAAAACAACAAAATAACAGATTAATTTCAATAGAATAGGCCAAACAAGCAATTTCGCAAAGATACATAATAATAAGCGTTATACAATCAGAACAAGCAATTTACAATCAAACGTGTAAAATGCGGCGAAATACTCGGAAACAGCCGACTAGGTAATATCCAGTAAGTGATGTCAGCGACATTTTTTAATTTAAAAAAAATTAAGACTTTTCTTTCTTGTAGTGGTGCAATAAAGGGTATTTTTTATTATTATTACGTATTAATTAAACGAGCGAGCGGAGCGATCGAAGTTCCCCGTTTTGGCTTTGGCAAAATTAATTTCGGATGTCCCGCTGTCCGGCCGTCCATATGTTCTCCTCTTCAGGCCGCATCTCTCAACCGATTCTAGTGAAATTTTGTGAGCAGGTTCGATAATTTACCTACTTATACAGTTTTGAAACAGTTTTCGGCAATTTTTCAAAAAACAGACTCGCTAGTTCCACTGCTCACAGAGCGACTAGTTACATACCTACCTTAAAGTAGTAAAACAAATTCGTACAAACGTTCGAAGTGATGCTCTGGCATTTAATCACAATAGACTTAAAGAGGGAAACCTAGCTAGATCGGTTTTTCTTAATCGCCCCGTACGGTAAACCTCATCGAAATCATTAGACCTGTTTGTCAGAATTCATCATATCGTCGGTGTACCTCCAAAACCGGATAACTGTTACTTTTGATTTGGAAGTATAACCACGATTTATCAGCCGAAAACGTCCACTGCTGGTACTACGAGTATGTTTAGCGCTACCCGCATCCGGGAACTCTACAAAATCGCAATTTTGCTCATTTAATATTCATTGGATACAACGCCAACGCCAGGCAACATAGGATCCAGGCCAAAAAGTTTAAGAACCGTACCGTCACAACAAAAAAAAACTAAATTATTAGTCGTCATTCAATTGTGAAATCGAGTACTTGTGTCATCAACGTCCAGTTGAAAGGGCATCTGACATGGAGCCGACGAGGCCGAGGGTGTGACTAGACATGTTCACTTGGTTAATCATTACTTTATTCATTGGACGTGTGCATAATCGGGTATACCTAGATAGGAAATACATGAACGATTAGTAGGATTGGTTGTTTCAGACCGTCAATAATCGTAAGTTACGTTCGTTAAAATCTGATTGTATGGGAAGTTTGACAGTAGGTATGAGATGACAGCTGCCGACGCCATATTTAACGTTTATCGGTCTGTAAAGTGTTGACGATTTTAGCGTTTAATTGGCGCAGTGGTTTCCGAAATATAAGTCAAATTCCCCCCTGCTTGTTACAAAAAATCATCATCGAAGCTCTTAAGCTTTGGTCTTGTCTGTGGAATAACCTCCACTCTCCTCTGTACATTGCCAGCTTCTTGACTTCCTCATACGGCTCGAAAGCAACTTTATCCTTCATTTGGCTCAAATATGTTAGTCTAGGCCTTCGTCTGCCCATATTGCCTTAAATTTTCCCTCCTAAAATGTTTAAGAAGAAGTTGTCGTAATCAGATGGCTCACTATTCTGCCTCTCCTATTTTGAATAGATTTTTTCTCTCCTAATATGCCCAAAACTTCTTCGTTCGTCTTTCTTTCCGTCCAGCTAATCCTGTCCTTCCTCCGCCAGCACCACATTTCGAAGACTTGTAGTCTTTACAAAATTTTAAGTCTAAGGAATAAATTGAAAAATTTAATGCTCCGAGCCGGATTCGAACCGGCGACCACAGGCATTCATGGTTCCTCGCTACTAACCAACTGAGCTATCGGACCAATCCGGTTCGGGCACCAAATCCTTCAATCAGTTCCTTAGTTCTTAATGGCACCAACGTCTCAAACGTCGTCGTCTCGTCGTCATCGGCATTTTTAATTTTCGTTAGCAGCGTACTGCTTAAAAAACAAAATTAACCTGTAGTTTTTCTTTGTCTCTCTGGGTCAGTGTCCAAGTCTCCCTCCCTTGAAAAACATATTTAGTAATATTTCCAATAATCATAACATAGTACAAGTACAAGTAAAAATACAGTTGACATTTCTGTCGCAACACGCGATGGTCGGAGGGTAATGAATTCAAAATCGATTCATGTTTACTGTACGAGGGAATTGAACCAGGATGCGATACGCAATAGCTCGATATGATAACATGTTTGAGTATATGATATGAACTAGGTACTATATATTACAATACAGATATCGTCTTGAATTAAGATGATTTCCTTGACTCAAAGAAAAAATCTTTACTCTAGATAATTTCGCTTCATTCGAATTAATTAGAAGGATGTCAGTTTTTCTTATTAATTTCTTGGAATATTTATCACGAATCAAGTAGGTAAGTCTTTTTTTCTGAGATCCTATAGATACTATTAATATCATAAAGATATAGTTTGTAGTTTTGTTAAGTTTGTTCATAGATAGATGCTTCATTTCTATCCGATTCGTCTACTCAAGCCTAATATATGGCTTAATAAACAAACGTGAAATAACTAATCTATTGTAATTTTAATGTTTATCAGTCCATCCACATCCAATTATAAATGTAGGTAAGCATCAGCAAGATACTGGCTGTTTACAGAGTGATGCGCTACCTACTGCTAACCGATTGATGCGCAGATACTTTTCATCCCGACTGTATTGAAACGTCGCCGATACCATCTCATCGTTAGAGGCCCAACGTCACTCCTCACTCACGGGAGGCAACATTAGCTATTCAATTATGCAAACCTCGCCGATCAGATACCACATGAAAGGACTCTAAAAGCGCATTTAAATGAAACAAACACTCATCCAAACAGACAGATCAAGTAATTCAAGTACGATAACGTTATACAAATTCGTGATCTATCAATAAGAACGAGAAAGTTTGACATCGCGGGGTGTAAAAACCATCGCAAGAGCAGGTACGCATCATTCACAACACTCGGACAACCAGTATAACTCTGATCTCTAATGACACAGTGATGAGGAGTCCCGGGGTCAGTTAATAGTGGTCATGCTCGCAGTCGTGTTTCGTGAGTAAAGCAGGCCACGAATAGAGCCTCGTTACGCGCTCGTACGGATGATGGATGGCCGTGTCTGATCGCCACGTGCGCCGCTGTCACACCCCATTCTCTCCAGAAGCACCCTTATTCCCATCGCAAAAGATCTACAGTCCAGTGCAGTTTAATAATCTGGGTGTATTTCAGGTTTGTGTAGCGCAGCCGCGGTGTGATTGACAAGTCCGTACCGATAGAATCAGCCGTCATAAAATATAGCCAACACTAGTTAGGACACATTCATTGCTTATCGCGTCCGTCAAGAACGATACAATTTCATTTATATTAGTGCTATCAGATCTACAATAACATCATTATCCATAAAATAAAACTTCTTCTGCAAAATAAAACAAAGTAACTTACACATATACTCTACACGTGAATTATTAGATTATTACATGATAAAAATTACAATGTATTAAAGGATATGGTCGGTCAGCAGCCAAGGATGTTTTCTTTTATAATGGTTTAAAGGACGTCTTAATATAATTAACTATAACTAATATAGAAGAGTTCCCTCTTCTATATTATATATAATTAACTCTGCACTGCTGCTTACCTAAAAGAATGACAACACTTTTACCCTATGCCCTTTGCATAATGTACCACCCGGCACCTACCTATATAGTACGGTGGCAAAATCGCAAAAAGTCGTCTCCTTCACGATTTTCGTGGACATCTCCTCTATATACCTAAAACTGGTATGGATGTGTTCCTTGTTGTCTCCAGAGTACGAATCTACCGGTTTTAGTTAAGGGAGAGGGGGACGGACATAGCTGTGACGTCATAAACATGGCGGCCGATGGTCATCGATTTTTGTTAAAAACTCGGGTTCTATTTTACTGATTGCTTCGTGTGAGGTGTCATTTGAAAGCATATTAAACGTACTATAATTGATTCTTTGAACGCTATGACGTACAATTAACGGTTTTCAAATTATTAGTAAAAATATGACTTTTTTACCGCGCGCGTTTGCATGAGTACTGATAAAACACGCTTGTAACTCAATAAATAATAACTTTAGCGCAATTAAAGTTATTATAAAAAAGATAAGCCATTTTATAAGCTTTCCAAAAATATAGACTTTGTTGGTGTACCTTAATAAATAACCAAGAAATAAAACATTTTGTTAATTACGCACCCATTAACTATCACCACGCTTGACTCTGCTAGCGATCGCTGGCGTCACATCGCGCCTTTAGAAAATCTTTTTTTTTTCTGAGTAATTATAAGGTCATGATACGCACCTAAAGCAGTAAAATGAAGGCCACCTCAGTAACTTTGTAGCCCGAGCCGAAGGCGAGGCGAGTACTCTGAAGCGTACATTTCCACCCCCCATACACAATGTTACGTCTTCTTTTGGCTGTCAAGTGAGATTGTTATTGCCAATTTACGTCCGGGTGATGTAAAATTAGTCGAGTTCCTAGCATTACATTGAAAATAAAATAAAGAAACACTTTAAGCAAGCAGCTTTATTAGAGAATTAGGCAAATTAACTTTAACCATAAATTATAAATACTAATACACACTCTGAGCAAATAAAACTTCAAATCAAATAAAACTTCCTGTATTGGCTTTGATATCCCTCGTTGGAAGGCAATAATTTGAGTACCATGGAATGTCCCTTTACCATTTATCGTCTCTTCAAGGATCTCAATATTATCGGTAGCAAACTGCACAAATTTCCCCGACACGAGATTTTCTGGAATTAAACCTTGCTATTTTCCTGATACTTCTGTAATAAATGGTTAGCCAATGACGTCTCAATTCGTCGAACAGTGTCGTAATCAACACAATTCCCAGCAGCATGAAGGTGATCTATTACATTTTTAGATCTTGTGGCCTGGTGTATCGTTAGTGCAATCCCTATGTGTTTAGGCGTTAGTTTTTTGTTGAAAGCATAAACTATATCTTGCCCAATACTTAGTGACTCCCTTTCCAAGTCAGTGTCAGATTTTTTCTCGTTACTCAAAATTAGATTAAGTAACATTTGCAAGCTTTCTGGAACAATTCGAGCAGCAGCAGTGCTGGTTATGTCTGTTATATTATTTTCTAAGCCTTCCACCAACGGCAAATCTTGTTTAATTTTTTGAGAAACATGGTAAAACATTCTTGTCATGAGTTGATTTTTGTCTCCGATTACCCTATTGGTCGATAATGTATCATAAGTGATGAAGTGAATTCATCAAACATTTCGATGCTGGATTTGCGACTGGACACGTATATGCACTAAGGAGTCTATGTGATACATACAATAATATCTTGATTGGTTTGGGTAAAGAAAATGCCAATTACCGATCGTCTTTGTTACTCAACAAGATCATCGATCATTACGGGGACAAAATAGAAACAGTCCGTCAGCATCAACAAAATGAATCAACGCTCATTTTTCCTAAAATACCAGCCGCACTCGCTGTTCTAGCCTTAAAACGTTTGTGTCATGAAAACGAAAACATCACTTATGATACATTATCGACCAATACGGCAATGGGAGACGAAAATCAACTCATGACAAGAATGTTTTACCATGTTTCTCAAAAAATTAAACAAGATTTGCCGTTGGTGGAAGGCTTAGAAAATAATATAACAGACATAACCAGCACTGCTGCTGCTCGAATTGTTCCAGAAAGCTTGCAAATGTTACTTAATCTAATTTTGAGTAACGAGAAAAAATCTGACACTGACTTGGAAAGGGAGTCACTAAGTATTGGGCAAGATATAGTTTATGCTTTCAACAAAAAACTAACGCCTAAACACATAGGGATTGCACTAACGATACACCAGGCCACAAGATCTAAAAATGTAATAGATCACCTTCATGCTGCTGGGAATTGTGTTGATTACGACACTGTTCGACGAATTGAGACGTCATTGGCTAACCATTTATTACAGAAGTATCAGGAAAATAGCAAGGTTTAATTCCAGAAAATCTCGTGTCGGGGAAATTTGTGCAGTTTGCTACCGATAATATTGAGATCCTTGAAGAGACGATAAATGGTAAAGGGACATTCCATGGTACTCAAATTATTGCCTTCCAACGAGGGATATCAAAGCCAATACAGGAAGTTTTATTTGATTTGAAGTTTTATTTGCTCAGAGTGTGTATTAGTATTTATAATTTATGGTTAAAGTTAATTTGCCTAATTCTCTAATAAAGCTGCTTGCTTAAAGTGTTTCTTTATTTTATTTTCAATGTAATGCTAGGAACTCGACTAATTTTACATCACCCGGACGTAAATTGGCAATAACAATCTCACTTGACAGCCAAAAGAAGACGTAACATTGTGTATGGGGGGTGGAAATGTACGCTTCAGAGTACTCGCCTCGCCTTCGGCTCGGGCTACAAAGTTACTGAGGTGGCCTTCATTTTACTGCTTTAGGTGCGTATCATGACCTTATAATTACTCAGAAAAAAAAAAGATTTTCTAAAGGCGCGATGTGACGCCAGCGATCGCTAGCAGAGTCAAGCGTGGTGATAGTTAATGGGTGCGTAATTAACAAAATGTTTTATTTCTTGGTTATTTATTAAGATACACCAACAAAGTCTATATTTTTGGAAAGCTTATAAAATGGCTTATCTTTTTTATAATAACTTTAATTGCGCTAAAGTTATTATTTACTGAGTTACAAGCGTGTTTTATCAGTACTCATGCAAACGCGCGCGGTAAAAAAGTCATATTTTTACTAATAATTTGAAAACCGTTGATTGTACGTCATAGCGTTCAAAGAATCAATTATAGTACGTTTAATATGCTTTCAAATGACACCTCACACGAAGCAATCAGTAAAATAGAACCCGAGTTTTTAACAAAAATCGATGACCATCGGCCGCCATGTTTATGACGTCACAGCTATGTCCGTCCCCCTCTCCCTTAACTAAAACCGGTAGATTCGTACTCTGGAGACAACAAGGAACACATCCATACCAGACGTGATCCATAGAAGACGTGTCCACGACTTTTGTCAAAATTTGCCAATTTCCGCCGTACTAATACGGAAACTGTATGGAAATGGAAATTGCATTCAAGATACCCACTTGACACAATAGACAGGTACTTCATAAACGTTGCAAATACAAGTAACTTAATAAATCCAGCGCGTACACCACTAAATAATACTCGCGATACCGTGTAAGTGCATTTGGGTAATAAATAATGACGTTTAAGAAAGTCAACAGGTTTCCGTGGATAGCATTTCTACAGGTGACCGCAGTTGGACCGTATCTCGACGAAGCAAGGTATACGAATGGTCATTTACGGTGGTAGATATAATACATCACGTGTTCCAGGCGGCGACGGCGACCACGGCGGGCGGAGACCCGTTAGTTCGTGTCCAATAAATCCATGATGGTACGCGAAAGACAGCCACGAGGAACAGTCCGCGCCACACATCCATCTCCTGTCGGCCGCCGTAAGCCGCCTCGATCCGTCACACATACACCCGACACCGATAAATCACAATAAATTCCATTCCCTTTCGTAAATATCATTTAAATTCAAACCGAATATGAGCAATGGCCGCGTAAGGGAGACGAATGAATGGCGCTAGAATATAAATCTTACTTCCGACTTGAAAGCGGTTGTAACGATGAATAAAATGCTAAGTATATTGAATTTGTAATTATATCTACCGATAAAAATTATTTCAATCGATCATGAATTAGAATATATTAAAGATACGAGAGGTCAAATGGAATCATGCCGATAGTTTAATATTGCAATCATTCTTTCATTGAAAGCGCCGGAGATTTACTGTTGCCAAAGGTAGCAAAAAAAATGTAAATAAAAAATCCTATAGCCACCTCCGGATTCCATTATGAGACTAGTTCCGTGATAGCACTATCGCCGAATATGTAAGCCTGATTGCCAGCTCAATCGGACGGAAGCAACTGGACAATAATTGCAAAGAAAGAAAGACGTCCACACAAACATTGCAAGTGATCCTAGCTTGAAAAATTCGCGACATAATAGTGATAAAAATTGAAGATGACATCAGTTGTAAGATAAGCGGTGAAGGAGCGACAGATGTCCCAGGCCGGATGTTAGTCATACTCATACAGACACACAAACATACATTCATGCGTGCTAATAGAGGGAGACAATAATTTATAATTGAACACATCCCGTCGGTGCTAACGGGCTCATTCGGATCTTAATCGAACGTTATCACAATCTGCATTTTGATAAACAAAAAGGTTTCTAAGTTGTTCAAATTGACGTTATGTCTGCAAAGGTAAACTAACTAACTACTAACGAGTTTAAATATCGATAACTTCCTCTTTAACATAACTAAAAGTCGATCACAACAAGGAAATCAATATCCTGTTCGATTTCAGGTTTGATCAACGGGCCCATATTCAGCCTCAATCATAATTTGTACTTGTATCGGAAAATAAAAGGCACGTATCTCAGAAACTGCACAATGGGCTTGACATTTCGTCCGTATGGGATCAGTTATCATACCGCATTTAGAGAAATAACTCTATCGAACAGTGCCATTATGCTACCCCCGAGGCAAACCAGCGGTTACCCGCTCAAATACCATGGAATCATCCACACATTACCCAAGCGGAGTGAGTTTAAGCATAGTTTAAGGTATCGAAGATTAACTGCCTAGATCTGAATATAAAGTCACGTCTAGGCTATTAGCTAAGGGCTAAAGACAGATACACATGCAAGCCACACACGATTGGACGGCTTTCTTTTAAAGCCATTGTCTGAACTTTACCTTAATTGCCAGCTGCGCGATTCGCAACGTGGCTCGACTCGTCTCACCGCTGCACGGCTATCACAGAGGGCCTACCGCCAACAGCATTCGAAGATTTCCCTCTATGTCGTACTTACGTACAAACTCTCAAGTCTGACAGGGAAAACTTCGAATGCATTTCGCGGAGACGGCCGCGACATACTCTCGATTATTCTCGCACTATATATCTCGTTCTAAGTGTTCTAATAAGAAAGAGACGGATAGTTGCGAGAAAAATGCGTGACAGCTGTGTTGCTTTCAGTTTAACTTGACTCTGAGATCCTTAACGGGGTCGTACAAAGTTAAAGAAACTATACGTGACAGACGGACACCGAATGATAGATAATTCTGGAATGCAACACTAAAACGAAAGCATTTGAGCATGTAAGTCATGTTTTATGACACAGATACATAAAAGAGGAGACAACTTTTATACGGATATTAGAGTTGAAACAAAAATTAGACGTTATAGACAATGTCAGTCGCGTCGTTCATGTGGACATGTTCTCAGGATAGACGCAAAGCTAAGTCTTCAAGTCCTCTACGTGAGCCAACGTGTATAGTCAACAGCAAAAGTAGATGATCATTTTAGTACCTTGTCACTTTCACTACTTAGACGCGTTCCAAGTGTCGCAGTATTGTTACGTTTAGTGCGACAAAGTACTAAAATGATCATCTAATTTTGCTGTTGACTGTACCGCGGAGGACTTATGCTGGTTTACCTGAGGACTTGGCCGTTTAGCGGTGAATACCAACCGCGCCTTGGAGGCTGGTTAGTGCTAACTGTGGATCTAATGGAGAAGCGGAGCGGTTTTATAGGAAAAGTTAAATCCGACTTAAATGCATATGTAAAAGGGCTCAATGACTTCTCTTTAAGATAAATCTTGACTAGGTAACTATGTGGCCAAATTTGTGTCATCCGAAATGGATTAAATCATGGTGAACAGAAATGGCAACAGTTCTTAATACTTAGATATTTGTGGTCCGATTGATTCGCATACCTAATGGGTTTGGCGGTTCGCATTCTTTATACATTCTGAATCATTTCAAAACGCAAGTAGGTAACGACCTACTTGCGTTTTGAAATGATTCTCGTTAGACGTGTGCCTACATAAAGAAATCCGTCCGAGCATCATCGATCACACATCACACATCATTTGAAACTAAATAGGTAAAAAAACCTATATGTGGCACTGGGACATAAGTTTTATGTGCTCTGTCTACCCTTTTTGGGAATAAAGGCGTTAATCTATGTATGTTTGAATGTATGCAGGAATATTTCTCAAATAATAATTAAATTTTAATCTACAACATGAAACAGAGAAAAAGGACGCAATCATCTCAAATCGGTATAACAGCACAAATCATCATCCCTCCAACGATTGTATTCCTGAAGGAGGCCGGGATCAAATATTAAAACACAAATAACAAAATCAAACCAACGCCACAATGTTCTAGCGTCCACCTAAATCTCGTCACCCAAGCTACCTCCTGTTAACCTCATTGAAGCATCTCACAAGGTGCTCGATTATAACTGGCTATTACAACTCATAAACGACTGGACGAGCGCCCACGCTTCCCGCAACGGCAACTCAATGCCTCAAAAACATGTACACATATTTCAGCCTTATTGCAACGAGATAAGGTCTTACCTTTATTTGTATTGCACTTGAGTAAGCTTTAATTGGTATTAATGAGGACTACTGAGGTATATCTTGCCAAAAGCAAATGATATACCTTGTCTAGAATATCTAGTTCATTTAAACTTTACAACCGACTACCTCAATTTCTACATACACATACATAGATAGGTACATTCACGCCTTTATTCCCAAAAGGGGTAGGCAGAGCACATGAAACGTATATTCCAGCGCCAATTTAGCATAAATGTGGGTATAAAATATCGAGAAAATGTGATATTGCAGTGATCGGTTGCTCACGACACACTTCAACCCTGGTCCCTTAGTCGACTTTTACGACACCCACGGGAAGAAAGGGGGTGGTGAAATTCTAACCCGACACCACACGGGTGACTCAATTTCTAGTCAAGTTATTTTTATAAAAGGACCTTTCAAGTATATAAATCTGCTAAATCTGCTAAACCGTTTAGGCTGCAGAGATTTCCAAATATTTTAGAAACAGATATATTTTCTGCACACCTAGTCTCAAAATAAATTCATCTAAGTACCTTCGGCAATTCGGCAAAACTATAGGAAACTATCATTGAATGAACGTGTTTCTTCTTCGGTACGTAATTTGTGTACTAGACTGGACAGAAGGCCTCCCGTTACTAGGTTAATGATTTGTTTATATTATAAATATTATAATGCACAATGAATATTCCGAGAGCGTTGCTTGCAAATCTTCATGGTTCCGAGATATGGGAGATGTTCTAAATCCATACTAATATCATAAATGGGAAAGTGCATGTGTGTGTTTGTTTGTTTGTCCGTCTTTCACGGAAAAACGGAGCCGCGTGAGCGGATTGATGTGTTTTGTTAAGTGGAGGTGTGGAGAGTGACATAGAAGTTTTTATCCCCGAAATCATCCCCTAAGGGGGTGAAATCTCTCATCAGAGATAAGGATGTATCACGTCGTTTAGCAACCATAGAACATAATAATCATAGTTTGGGGCTAGGTGTGAATTTGCTACTTATTGGTGCCCCAAAATACTTAACTATTTACATACACATGTAAGACAACAAGGCTCATAAAGATCTGAACAAATACATGACTGTGACGATACTCATGGTCTAAAGAATAAATTGAGAGAGCCTACCTGGTGTAGATCTTTAGGATAGTAGTGTATTGATTGTCGAGCTGATACATAAATACATAAATTCGGTACGACACCATTAAAAATTACCAAGAAACGTATTTCAATAAAATTTCTGCAAAATGTATATCCGCGGAAACTAACATATACCTATACAAAAAACGTAGGTTACCATATTAATATCTTATTCATTCATTGATTCAACTGAATGCGTCCATAACATGTATAAAGAGTAATAAAATGGTCGGATTTATAAAAACATTAGCCCATTTTTCTGTGCATAGTCGTGAATTATGGCCGCCCCGCCCACCGCGCAGGCTCGGGACTAAATAAAATTATATCGTAATAATATAATAACATACCGTGCTGGCGGTCTAACTCCCTCGACGTACAGGAGATATTAAAATTATATTTGTGGCGCACGCGTAAACATTTTGTCGCGCATGGAAATAAATGTAATAAATGCAAATTTGATTTCAAACAAATCCGTCGGATGGACGAGCGAGTGTATGTATAGATGTGTCGCCCAATAATCATTTATTCCCTTTCGCGTTTTATTTTATTATATTTTATTATGTTACCACTATCAAACCAATAGTTTAGTTTACGCATGCCTCCAATCCTCGGACGCATTTTACACTGAACTCATGAACTGTGATTAACCATTGAATCGCTTTCTTAATTTGAATTATAAAAAGTATTCTTATAACTAAGTAGTTTAAAATTATTAGTTACGAGTAGGTACAGAGTGTGTTGGGAAAGCTCCCAAAATAATTATGAATTATAATACATTTTATTTATCGATAAGTCACACATGACAATATGCAAGTCCAAAGCTACTAAATAGAATAATTTAATCTTAAGGCAAAAAATATTTTCGTACATAATTACAAAAAATAAAAATAGCTACGACGCATGCGCCAAGTATTAAAATCCGCCCCCATCGAAGCAACAAGTATTTGTATACAAAGCACTTGAATATCTTAGCCAATCGAACGCCAAAACAAACTCCGTAAAACAAAACCTCCACTATTACAGTCGAAAACATATACATGTAGGTACCTAAGCAAAACCCCAGCCAAAAATATGCTATTGTACAGTCGTTTTTCCAATATTTACACATACAACCTTTCAAAATATCTACACATCCGTCTTGTGATATGTATGCCCGACAGCGGACGTCTTTCGTCTGAATAGGTATTACAAAAATCGGCTGTACAAGGGCACAATACCGTGTTCGGATGTTTTTGATCAGAGTTTTGTACAAAAGTATGATGAGATGAAAGTGTGATGAACTAGATTAGAGTGCACGTGAGTGTCCATAGATCCATATATACTAATCCTCTTCACGCTTAAACCGCGAAACCTATTGAAATGAAATTTGGTATAGAGATCGTGTGAGTTCCGGGGAAGGACATAGGATAGTTTTTATCCCGGAAATTATCCCGTTAGGGTGAAACGGGGGCTGAAAATAGTATAATCTACGATTTAAACGACGTTTCCATGTGGACGGAGTCGCGGGCAGAAGCTAGTAAACAATATGTTAATGAGTACCTCCGTCTACTACGGTGCCGCATACAGACATGTTGAACTTGTATTATTTGCGTCGGGATTTTAAATGTTTTGCTGTTCCGTTGCATCCGCGTGCCGATCCAATTCCAGACGTCATTTTGGCAATAAGTATGTACCTTTTTTATGCTATAAATGCTCAAAGCCATGGGGAACCGGAAAAACAAATTCTAATCTACTCCTGGATGCAATGACCTGCGTTACACAAGCCATCATGTTTTTGTTGTGCCATAAAATCTTACAATATTATCAATTTGAAGTAGAACCTTCATTTCAGGAAGGCGATGAAATTTGATCAGTGCACTCTTGTTTATCTAGCTTTTATGAAACCTATTGCAATTTTATACTGAATTTTGATAGTAACCATGGCGTCACATTATGTAGATACGAACGCAGTTTTCATTATTTACCAACTACAACGAGTAAAAATTTGTAAATGTTGATTTAAAGTATTCAGAACTTTGAACAAAATATGTCTTATCATTCAAAATTAGAATAATAACAGCGTTCGTAACTTATCGACGGCATAAAGCATTTCGGCCAAACTTAATCTTATCAGTATTTCATTCACAAAAATATTTTGAATGGGGTTTATAATTTATATTAATGAACACATAATAACAATACTCTTATCAAAGGTTGAAGGAAGTTACACATATAACTATACTCGTACAAATGATTACAAAACTAATAAGTCCAACAAAAACAAACTTACCTGAACGGGAACCTAAAAAACTCCGAAACAAAACACGATAGTCAATTCGATTCACAGCACTCAGTTCAAAAACACCGAAAGTGGTATGGTTGTACGACAGCGGCAGCGACCGCTTCCGAGGACGATACAGCGTGGAATGGTGGAGGCGCTGGGATGGCTGGCCGAAAGAGCCGGGGCGCGGGGCAGGGGGCGTGGCCTAGCCCGCACCGGGACGGTGATATATGCGCATGTTAACACTCTAATTCGTACACGCCTCTGTCACGCGAAGCAAAAATGTGTCAAAAATAATTGTCGACCGTATCGCCTCAAGCATAAGATCTTGTTTATAACTAACTGTACTGGCGAATTCTTAGCTAATTGTTTGTATGGTGAAAGTCGATATTCGGCTCATTAATAATGTGAGGTAAACATTAGACTGACACTCCGATGAAGCGAGATAAAGTTTTCGTTAAACAGTGCGGCCAAATGACAGACTAATTATGTTTGGGAACTTATTATCTGAGGCGCTTATCTTTAATTCAAGTGTGCATGGGAACTAAAATGAGCTTAGGTACTCGTAAGTACCTACCTATACACATAAGAGTAATTTCGTGTTATTTCGTACACATATTGTCGTTGTATTTCCTTCATGTAGACGAACCAAACTTTAGTAAGTATATCTGATTTAATTGCCAAATGAATATTATCTATGTAACTATTATCACTAAAGCTTTTTAACCACGACACAAAAAGAGGGGTTATAAGATTGACGTGTATGTGTATCTGTGTGTCTGGCTGTGGGATCGTAGCTCCTAAACGAATGGGCCGATTTTAGTGCTGTTTAGTTTGTTTGAAAGCTGACGTGATCGAGATGGTTCTTAGCAACGTTTCAGATATTAATTATAGTTCTAAATGTTATGTTGCTAAATAAAATAAATTAAAAAAAAAAAAAAACAAAATCGGTTCTGCCGGTTTTGAAATATTGAACATTGAAATGAAAATGTCGGAGTTCTTCAACGTTAGAAAGTTGTTGATGTCATCATTTATTCATTCGCATAGTTGTTACCTTAATTTAACGGTTATAATCCTGTGACGGTTAAAACCAGTGTGCTGGTGACGCGAAACAAAATAAGTACGTTGAGAAAAATGAAAGAACATCGCGTTGCAGCGGACATCTGCGAGGGAGAGGGAGCTCGGCAGGCGAGGGCAAAGCTGCCAGTTCCCACCAGTACTAAGGCCTAAGGTACGCAAATAAACGATCCTAATTGGATCTCATACACATGTTTAACTGGACAGCTTGGTACATCTCTATTAGGAAATCAGCCTCGTAATGGTGCCTGTTCCCGCCGCTATCCATTGTAATTAAATCGATAATCACTGCGTTAAGACCACTATTCACTGCCTATACCTCTTGTTTTGCTATTCTGAAAAAAACAAAAATAGCTTTATAGCGTACAAAATAAAATTGAAATTATAAATAAAGTAAACGTTAGATAAGAAGTTTAGAGATTATGCAGCTGAGTAGCGGCTATCGGCGTTAGAGCATCATAAGTCTTGTAGACGTCTTATTAGACCATCCCCCAGTACGATTTATAGCTACTGTAGATACGGTGTGCCTCCATTGCATAGAAATAGGCAGTAAAGATTTAATTAGATAGGTGGAGGAATAAATAAGCTTCGTAGACAAACTGGAATCTTGTAATTGATCATTTCTACAACTTTATTTCCTTTCTTGTTAAGTTGCGGCTACATGAGATAGACACATAGGACATAGAGTCCTCATGGCAGCATTGATTGTTACTGATTAAATTACAAATCTGTCCAGGCTCAACTATATACAGGCTGTCCCAAAAGCCGACGTCGAGCCGAAAAATGAGCCTACTAGCCTAGCCATAACAGTTACCGAAATAATAAAAAAAAACCAATTCTTGTGTTCGGCCTCTCACCCGTTTCCGGCTTGACGTGTTATGAGAGTGAGTCTGGACGTGTTCGCAAATCATGCTTGATAATTTTGCAGTCCTACTAATACATAATAATATATCAAATCAAATCAAATCAAATCAAAAACATTTATTCGTGACAAACACAACATCGATTAAAAGAAATAAAAATAAAAATAAAAAAAACACATTTTTGCCACGAAATGGACCAGCTCAGCATGTACTAGCTTTAAGGTATAAGGGCGCTATTGCGCGGGAGTCCGCTTGATGTGGTTGGCGCAGGACCGGTCATTGTGGCACTCTTTGGGTGAGGCCACAATGACCGAGGTGCTGGTTAGGCTGTATTGGGGTGCTGTTATTTCTAAGACGCTCATGAGAGTAAATATTTTAGACAGCATTTTCTGGCAAATAACATGAACGATTCGTCATCGTTTGACGACGGTCCATTCCATACAGCCAACAATAAAAGCCACGATAGGCGAATCTATGACAAAAAGTATTTTTTGGAACCGTAATCTTTTCAGAATCGTTTTCATCGCCAGAATCAATCATTCCTTCAATGCTGAGGATCATGAAACATGTCTTATCCTCACTGAAACAAAAATTGACCATACTTATACATTTAAAAAAAACTGTTCCTGAGAACAAACATTGCCAACTAAACTACTCTCGTAACTAATTATATGCACAATAAATCCACCGCCACAGAAACTACGACAAAGCTCATTAAAACGTCATTATTCGTCCCTTTCACCGCAGCGACAACAAACGACATAAATTTATGACCATATAAACATCTAAGATGTAATTAAATTTTATGCTAATATGCTATTAGGGCTATCAAAAGTCCCGCAATTCCAGACCTTCCCTATTGCCCGCAATTAACAGCGGGCAGTGAAGAGCTTACTTTAATTAAGTCGTAACTCATAGTCACACTTATCGTCGGCGATATATCGCGCTATGGCCGGCGGGCGGGTTGCTCCATACTGTACGGTACAATGCATTCATATCTGACATGAAAACTTGAAAAGCGTGCTAAAAATATATGACGAGTCCTGAAAGCTCTAAGAAATACTATGTCGTAATTATAAACATCGCGACGTTTCGCCCCATCTAGCGCTCGATGTAAAGTCATCTTCATCGCGGAAACCGAAGACAACATTAAAGAGTCAGACGAATTCAAATAATAAATTCGGCATTAATCCCACGACGGTGGTAAACAAGCCCATGGCCTACCTGACGGTAAAGAGTCACCGTAGTTTATCCAGAAGTCACAAGGGATTAAGGATTGATTGTGTCGACCGCTAGACACAACTGGCGGGACCTTCACTCTCAACACCATACCTCGGCTATAATAATAAAGTAACACTTTAATTGGCCGCCATCAAGAAATTCACAATACTGCAGAACTAATAAAGCAATAATTCATGTGCGTACGCACAATCATGATTTATCGCTTATACCTATGATATAAAGCCGATCTTATGCGCTTTAACGTAATCTTACGTAAGTTTTATTGAGCCTACGGTGTCTTATTACCTAGTATTGAGTCATAAACCATGTGCCGTCATAGTTTTATTGCAAGTATCGGAAAAGAGGAACAGACCACATTAATTCCATAACGGTAGGATACCTATGGCCTACCTACCTATGCCTATGGACGCAACTCCAGAGGATATATATGCCTCGTTTTTTTTATTAGAGTACGACTTCGTCTGCGTAGACCCGGGATAAAAAACTAGTCTACATTTTAATCCAGGCTATAAAGTTTATAAACTATCTTCGTGCAAAATTTCATCCAAATCGGTTGAGCTGTACCAGGGTGACTGTGAACAAACATCCAAACAGCTAAACTTTCGCATTTATAATATTAGGAATACCCTCTCTCAACACAGTTCTGGCGGCTCGGCTTACTTAACACCGGAAACACGCTAAATACTTGTAGAGCCAATAGTAGTGTTATTATGGCTGTAGTGTCTTCTGCAAAGTGGAGGCACTTCCCCAGGTGGGCTGCTCCAAATATCAACGATATAACATTCCGCTGTGGATCTTCTCCAACCTCTCAAATTCCAGATTTTTGTAGCTTATTTAAGTACAACGTTTTGGTATCGGGTCAGCTTAATAGTTTCATAATATTGCAATATCACCGAATGAACATAAGTACCTGTGCCAAATTCCAGCGCAATCGTCGGTATACGATTCAAGGGTCAGGGGTTTCAGGGATGCAAGGGTCTGAAAAATGGTTTCCAAATTTTGATGACAGTATAACCCTCATACTTACGAAATTAGCAAGGGGGCCTATATTTTAAAAATTTTCGTTCGAGAAAGTGCCTGGACAAAGATAAACTATATAATTGACGAACCAGCTCACAACATTTCATTAGAATTGGTTGAGAAATAAGACCTGCAGAGGTGAACAGCGGGACAGACACTGGACAACCGGACGGACACATGGCGGTCCAGACAGACAAACGATTTTCGGCCTAAGCTGAAGCACAGAACTCCGTTAGCTTCGCTCGCTCGTTCGAAAAGCTAGCAGCCTAAGGGCCACCCCACACCTGGCGTCTTTCGAGCGTCTTTCCAGCGTCGTCCCATAGTAAGCGGGCGAGCGAGGGGCGAGGCGAGGTGGGTTGGGGGGACGGTTTACTATGGGACGACGCTCAAAAGACGCCAGGTGTGGGGTGGCCCTAATGATAATAACTAGGTATGTGTATGTAACAGGTATTCTCTGAAAATAGAATTAAAAAATGTTTCTCTCGTCTCTCTAGAATGCTATAACTTTCCTCGCATTTTACGAATTGATATTTGTACAGTACAACAGTAAGACATCGTGAAAGGTGAAGCTTGTAATCAGCAGATCCCATGATTTAAATACCACACAATACGGCTCATAAATAAATTGTGTTGCAAACAGATTCCCGGGACAATGCTGTTCAAATAATGCTAACCGAATTGACATTTACGTAGGAACGTGATTTAGTGGAAACCCATGGCGTAACAAGAGGAAAGAGTACAGTCAAGTGGAAAAATATGGGTGCATACAACATACTCATAAATATATCCCATCGCTCTTAATGTCAGCGGGTTAAGGTTTCGGTACATATTTACAAGAGGATTAAATCGATACATATTTTGGCACCTGACTGTACTGTCATCACTAAAATAATAATAGTCAGAAAATTCCTACAGAATGATTCACTCAGTAACGTACAAACCCGAGCACATCAATCAGAAACTCTTTTTCCACCCGAGAACCATAACATAGAACAACTCTCCGATCATCATCATCATCATCATCAAGATGTTCCCTCAGATCATCATCATCAAGATCTTCTGTCTTAGTTAGAACTTAATAGGTATATGAGATGCACTTGGCTTCGGCCCGTGCTTCCCATTACACCGGTATTTACCTAAATGCTGAGAAATTACAAGAAACAAAATAATAATAATAATAATAATCTGTTTATTTTTCAGAAAAGAATAAATGTTTAGTAACTTTTTTCTTAGTTAAAGTAAGTAATCTTTACATTTTAAGATTTTGCTTAACTAAGGAGTGCGATATGTTAAGTGCTAATCTATGTTATGTTAGTGTTTATAGTATATATGCTATAGCAAATCCAGCGAAAATATCTGACTCTTCCTAACGGCCCTAGATGTAGAGTGCTGTGATATATTTATGCACGCTTTGTTTGTAGGAAAAGAAGTGATCACCAACTAAAAAAAACATAAATATTTATCTAGCTTTCGGTTATTAATCCGTTAATCCGTTCAGCCGTGCGTGATTGAGCCAAGCAAACCTCCACACTTTCACATTTACAATAATAGCAGGATAGTAGAGGATGATGGATACACGGATCGGTATGTATCTACTATTTACTTGACATCTTTACTTGAGGAACCATATGCGAAGCCATACTAAATTCACTTCAAATCAACAACAATTTGCGATATAGGCTTTCCCTTTGAACTTGCATCACAAGTAATGTTCAAACCGAAACGATGTATCTAATGAAATAAATCTACTATACCCAAGGAAATCTCTCCGCTATTATGTATAATAACAATTATTTAGTTTTCACTGAAGCTTGAGATATTAATAACTGTTTATGGTGTCATGTAAATTATTGACGATACGAACCTCATAAAACCCACAAGCTTCCTTCAAAAGAATACCTTATTAGGACGTCACAAGGCTGCACTTCAGAAGTGGGATCATTCAAGATACGCGTTTGCGTTAGTTGTCATTCAGCGGGGTTAATGTTAAGATGCGCTTGAGCAAGTGCGTCTGACGAGTCGACAGTGGGCGTGGCTCGGCAAGGCGATGTTTGCGATGCGGGCTCGCGAGACAGTTTACTGTCAGATTTTCCTTGAGTCTATTTACGTTTATGATGCTGATAATCCGCGGAATAATTTCCGATAACTCTGTACATGTAACAGATACAGCGTTTAGTACTTAGTATCGGTAGATAAGATGCGTGATTTGTGTTCAGCGGTCGTGGGATTGGTACGCAGCTGCTCCAAAGTAGTAGTGAAAATTTTCCTGATCAAACAGCTAAAGTCTAAACCGTGGAAACTGTGCGTAAGAAAACGAATTCGTACTTAATTGAAATCAATTGCTCAAAACGACGTATAGGTATAGACGCCTCTAGTGTCCAGAGAATAGGGATTGTTTCTATAACTCCGGCAAAGTTTGAATAACTAACACATAGTGTTTAAATCCCTCAGAAAAGTCGAAGAACAGTTTGATCAGGTTAAACCGATTTATGATAGTCACAAACCTCAGTCATGAGGTCACAAGGATGTGAGTTGTGAATGAAACATTTAAGACACAATAATAGAAAACCATGAACCAGCCACTGAAAGCTACCCCAGGAATTTTCATCGCACACACGATGCGGCCACTCCCTACGCGAGGCGCTAACGCACTTTGAAATCCAACTACAATAAAATGATGGTCAGAAGCCTCAGTCATGACTCATGACCCTCGACAAGGATGTGAATGAAACATTGAAGATACCAACAATAGAAACCGGGAACCAGTATCCACTGAAAGCTACCCCAGCAACTTTCATCGCACACACGATGCATAGAACACTCCTGAACGCACTTTGTAATCCAACAACAATAAACTGATAGTTAATTGCGGCGCTGTCGCGGGCGCAGTATATGGTAATGAGCCGCGGGGATGGCGGCTGCATGGACAATATCTCTCGACGGTGAAAGGTAACAGGGGTTTGGCGTAAGTGGACGAACCGTAGCGGGCGAATGGCTCGAAATACGTTCACAGCTGCACATAGACCAGCTCCGAAGAGAAATAAGTCTATAGCAAAGACGACGCAAATTTTGTTCAAAGGAAACAAGAAATCTTCGGTGCTGAAAGGGAACTTCCGGTTCAGAAGCACATACCCAACATCCAAACACTTTCCCAAGGAGGAACACGCTTGATCTACAGGATTCGCGTACCAAACTGAGGTCTGCGGCCATGAAGTAATGCTACCTTTTCACACTTTCCTGGCCTCACGGACGTATTTAATAGTCTTAGCTGTCAATTTAGTTTTCAGACAACACAGTAATTACCTACAAATGTTTGAGCGAACATTTCGATTAAAATAAAGGTCATATTCAATAAAATTAATAGATATTTGATGATCTGATTGACACAAGATATACGGACCATCTTTGACGAGCATCAAAAGTTTATGCTGCCATTTTCTCTCAAAGTCGACCGTCATTTGTTTATCATGATTTCCTAACACCAGCCGACTCCCGCGACTTGCGCCTGACCATCCCAGTGTTTGCTTAGCCCATGCCCCGTGTCGACGAGATAGGTGCTACATGCGCTTTCAGGTACAGCATACAATCTCGGCTGACACCAATAGGTTTTTATCATTACCAATCTTGTGAGAAAGTTAACAACGGGGAGGTGGACTAGGCAGGACCGATTTTACGATGGTTAATCGTAGTTAATTTGTCTTAGATGCTGGTAATGAAACCCCATATCGGATATAAGTAGGTAATGAGTTTGAACGAGGAAATGTTATGGGGGCCGCAATATGGACTCGTGGACATTAAAGTGTAGTAGATTACTGAAACTACTTACACTCTGATGCTAAATCGATATTATACTCAGAATGATATTAAAATTAATTAATGTTGAAAGTTAAGGAGGTTTAAAATAGCCACTAGAACTTGTAAGTTTGCTAGAACATATGCAGCAAAATACGGTTTTTTTAATATCCAATCTTATGTACGGAACTACGGATGCGAAGCATGCACACTGACACTTAAAAAAGAGAATGTGTTACGAGTCACCGAACGAAAAATTCTTCGTAAGATTGTCGGCCCAACGCTGGACGGAAGCTGGAGAGACCTGGGGATAAAAGATCTGGTGGCTGAACGTGTTAGGTTCAGCCACCATTGAGGGGGATCAAAGCTCACAGACTCCGTTAGCTTGGTCATTATCGTCATTATCATATCAGCCGAAAGACGTCCACTGCTGGACATAGGCCTCCCCCAAAGAGTGCCAAAGAGCCAGCGGACTCCCGCAACCTTTACCAGGTCATCAGTCCACCTTGAGGGGAGACTACCCACTCCGCGCCTTCCGGTACGTGGTCGCCTCACGAGAACCTTTCCGCCCCAACGGCCATCAGTTTGGTCACCTGGAGACAATAGAGGAAGATCGCAAAGTTAAGAGAACATACCGAAGGCCCAAAAGGTACACTGCAACTGGCAAAAGTCAGAGCAGAACCGAGAAAAGGGCGCACTCTCGTGTCGGAGGCCAAGATTCTTTTTGAGTGGCTGAGCCAACGGAGTAGGCAAGCAAGTTTTTTAAAGCTTTATTCTTCTAAATTGTTGTAATTGATATAAACCACCATTTTTTGCTAGCCTTATTGACGCATATCTTCCTATATTGGTGGATTTTTCCTCGCACACCGCTCCGCTACCACGCAGAGTTCTGTGTTGTGGATACTCACCATTCTGCTAATGTGTTTAATTCAATTAATTTGTGTATGGAAACGGGTTAGAACAGCAACATCCCTATTCTGCCGGTGTGTTCTGACTGCAGTGTTCGGAGGGTGACGTTGGAGTCGATATCCATTATTTTCCATATTTAAATCGTCAAGCGGCACTGAAAATTATTTTACTAGTGATTTGCCTCTTTTGAGAATAGAGGGCCAAATGTATTCACAGTCAAGTGTAAATCATAAGTATATCCCATCGCTCGAATGTCAGCGGATTAAGGTTTCGGTACATACTTATGAGATGATTAAAACGATACATAATTTTGCACATTACTGCACATCAGTTTAATACGTTTACATTTTATAAATAGTCCCATCCTAATAAACCATGCGTGTATCGAGCAGAGATCGGATGTAAGGCCGTTTACATAACATGGGCAGGTCAGTTTCGTTCTCACGGAGTTCTAGGTTACTTTCCGCGACTATTAGCGCCCAGCTAATTATGCATCGATGAGAACTAGTCTTAATGAGACACGGCGATTTGGAGCATTACTAGTGGAACTGAGGAAACTGGGATCTTATTAGTCAAATAACAGTTTCCGTGTTTCACAGACGGAGATGAGGGTAATTTACTTTGGCAAAGAGTTTTCCAGAAAAGTGGCGTCAGCAAAAAAGCTAAGTTTAAATAAACCCTGCAGAAGGCTGAAAGGAAAACTTGTCAATGTCTATCCGAAAATTCTGAAAACGATATGGCATGGAGAGCAATAGTGTGCAAAGCGACGACCTCGTGTAGAAAGAAGGTAGTGACAAAAAAAAAATTTTAACGCTCAATATTTACAAAGATGTGACATTTTCTCGACTGAGACGAATATAAAACCTCATCGGACGAGGGAGCGAAGCTAGCGAAGCTTGGGCCGAAAATCGGTTGTATGTCTAGATGTCCGGATGTCCCACTTTCCCGGTGTTCTCGTCTGCAGGTCGCATTTTTCAACTGATTCTTTCGCAGGATCGTTAATTACACAGGTTTTTGTTCCGAGTCACTTTATCGAAATTCAAAAAATAAAGCATTTGCGTCAAAAGGCTGGCACACGAATTCTACAGCTCGCACTCGCAGAACCACTAGTATTTTAAATTATACTATGTCCATACGTTTAGGGCGCAGAGAGTGCCAAACATGTGAAAATCATTGCCCAAGGAGAGTAACTTCATATACCAAAATATCAAAGTGGCAGACTTCGACCGATCTTGGGGACTATTAGTAACCATAATAATATAATGAGACAGTTTTATTAGGTAGGCCCCCGTAGTCTCTCTAGCCTTCACCCAGCACAGCTCTGTGTGCGTCCCGTGACCCCCTTGCATTTCATTAAATTCTCGAAGGGCATCTATCTACGTGTTGGCTAGGTGCTACTTGTTTGGCACTTCGGTATTTTGGCTCCTCGCACGCCTCTCAAAGTTCCGGGACACCATGCATTGACCCGTGAACGGGCTCTACACATAAAAGCTACCTATGTTATCTGTCTTAAAATTGTTCTCTTTTTTTTAATTGTTCCTGACTATATTAATCACCATATATATACATATCTATGTATGGACAAAAACACACCCCTGCCTTGTAATTCAAAACTTAATTTCCCAATAATTTCATAGGCAGCCAGTTATGTGGGATATATGCGGTTATACGCAGCTTTGCAGCCGATAAAGCGTAGCGGAAACGAGCGACGCCTGTAAATAAGGCGGACACATTTATTTACTTTCGCACCGGGATCCGAGGCCTTAAAACCCTGCATGACGTTGGGAGTGGGCTTACCTGGACTTATACATATGTGGAGTTAAGGCAGGTTAGGCAAAGTTACCATGTCATTTAGGTTAGGTTAGGTTAGGTTAGGTTATTCCTTATTTGTTACGTATACCAAACATTTTATAAAATTATTATTATTTTTGGTAATTAAGGTTTTGCTATCCTTATTATTTTATGTAACTAATAACATTTTTTCCAGCAACTTTTTCATCACTTCATTTTATAATAATTTCAAACAATAATTACGACGTGACGTCCAAGTCACACTCCTGTCAAAAGTCAAAACTTAGACAACTCTAAGACATCTAGGGACGAACCACGGACAAACAAATATGGCGAGTGACACACATGAGTGACATCACAGGAACTGTACATCCGTTTAGGCGCGAAAGTTTAGATTGACAATTTTAAACAGAAAAAGATTATAAATCATATTATTTTATTTTTTTATACTTACGTGCTGTATTCTACATGCGATTCTTTCAAATGTAAGCAAAAATTAAAATATGTATTGCATCTTCCCTATTGCGAGGATTACGTTCGGTTAGGAGAACCGAGTGAGAGCGTCATCTTAGCGGCACGGGCTACCCACTATGAGCGAGTTACAGGGAGCCGTGTAAAGGTCAACGCATACACGGCCGCCGTGTGTAAAATAATTCGTACCGAAATCGGAACTAGCTGCGCGCATCGCGGGGCTAAGGCATAGCGCACAGATTAGGATTACTGTGTAAGGTCAACGTGTGTCTTTTAATATTTTTGTCTATTTATACGAGTATTCTAGTGACGATTTAACAGAAATAACTGAAACACGTTAAGTTCTACCATCCTCTTCGATAAGTAATAGTGGAAATGGAGACCCATTTCCACATCGCTCTGAGTACCCAAGTAAGAGTAGACCAAGAAAAAGGCGGATGGACTGCGTGAGAGACGGTATGAATAGGAAAGAAGTGTGTGACGAGTTGACAGGCGATAGAGAGGTACCTATTGAAGGAAAATCATGCTGCGCCGACCTATGTAAATGGGCTAAGGACAGGCGAAGGACAAGCGAATGATGCTGAATGCACACGACAGAGTCCCTTACTAAGGCACGTATGTGAAATGCATTTTATGTAAAATGACGCTTCGTGAAGTGTCCTGTTCGCAAAATTTCCTTATTCGCAAAACGTCTGCGATACTTAATGACGTAAAAGGGACCGTCTTGAGAACGGGAACGGGAGGTTTTGCGAATGGGGCACCTTTAGCGAAAGCGACGTAATTTCGCTTCGTTTTTCTAACGAGTCACTTTCTAGACGGAATGTCGTAAGGGACAAAAGCTCAAGCTCAAGACCTCATTCTAAGGGATGGACCCGTTCTAGTAGGTAAGTATAAATACCTACTAGAACCTCTGTGAGCTATATAGACCCCCCCAGGTCTGTATTTTTCACATTTTTTTTCATCTTTCCAATAATCTTACCGACGAAAGAAATACAATTTCTTTATTTATTAATGAAACATTATTTTTCAGAATACACAAATGTACAAATGCCGAGCTTAATGCCGAATTGCATTCTCTACCAGCTAACCATTGGGCTATACAGAGATTTATAAAAAGTGCAAACAAAAAAAGTATTACAATTTATTATCCAATCAATTATCGAACGTGCTTACAAAATTCACGAGAATCGGTTGACAAATGCGACCTGAAGAGGAGAACAGCCAGACATACGAAATAATTTTTGGCCGAGCTGAAACAGAGGACTTCGTTCGCCTCGCTCGCTCTTTCAATTAGCATCGTTATGGTCAGGCTACGTACGTTAATTTATAGCCATAGATTTCACTGACTCGCACAATTTTCTGTAGACTGTGCAAAACTCAAGCGCGTTGCAAACAAACAACGGGATCCCATCGAAAGCCGATAATGCGATTTATGTAAGAACGGTGTTGGTCGTGTCGAATTATCAATAACATTAACAGCGCAAACTGATCTAGGATTGTGGGGGCAACACCGACGGCCATGCCGCATCCAGAGCAGGTGCTGATAATTATGCCGATAACTATGACTTGCGTGAGAGTGAAATACGATAGCAATGATAATTTATATACACACACACGATTTTGGTACCAAGTTTCAATGCTCTTGCTTGATAGAATTGATTATGCAGTCTTGCAGACGCTAAGAAAACTTATCTAACTTCTATATATACATGAAACGTGGGTTACATAGATTGAGGGTCGAGGGAGGGAGGGGGTCAAGTTTGAAACAGTCGATAACCGGATTTGTTTTGAACGAAATGGTTTATGGGACACAAAATGCAGCGCGACAAACGCACTGGGTTTATCGCATAAAACCATCGCGCAAAACTATCTAATACTTGATTCCACGCTAGCTAACCGAATCCGTAAACACACCCAACGAGGGATACACGGTGAACATACGTTTCTCCGCGACATTCTAAATGAAATAAGGTAAACAGTGACTGCAGATTTACGCGCAGCCTGTAATGGCTCAGCCGTGAATTTCTCCGTGCCCTTAAACGTTTTGTTACCATATTAATATGGACAGCTAGGTGCGGGAAAGACACCTGGAGAGATCTAGTAGCAACGATGATGATGAGGTATTAGGAAGAAAGTACCACAAATGTTAAAAGAAATTCATGATCACCTGATTGATGATTCATCTTCATTGCTATCGGACGTTGTTGGAACGTGGGTGGTCATGCTGGATGACGGCTGATGCAGCTTCGCTCATGGTGTATAATCCAACAATCCAATAGCAGCACGACATTTCTTTGTGACGCGAGAAAATGTAGGATCAGGAATTGAGTTATGATATATTAGATGAATTCGTTTTTGTTTCAGATATTCAAACTACGCTTCATCACGATTTTCTAACTCAGCGATTAGGTATCTACGCCACTCTCTCATTTAAGCTCGCTGCTTCCAGCCACCGGGATCACTTTACCTGTTACGAAATTTGACGCATGTTCACTTAAAGTTACAAAATCTCCCAATAACTACTTAGAGACAACGAAACTAACTGATTGACATTGAACAATTTTAGATAAAAATTTTGTCAGTGCAGATACACATGGAGGAAGTATAATATCCTGTTTAGAGGATCCCGACGCGTTCCTTGACAACGCCCTAAAAACGACTTACAGGCGGATTACCAGCGAAGGACCAGTAAGTACCTTTATTTTATTGCTGTGCACTTGTTCATATTACAAGAATCATCGAGGAGAAACTCACTTTAACCCAGTCCTAATGACAAATCGACCAATACAAGTCTGATAACAAATGAATGTTTCCATCGATACTTCTCAACATTATTACTATTGCAGGACGGGTTTCGCGGCCCCCACCGCAGGCCGCGTTTGATTAAGAACAACCTAATGAAATTAATAACCGTGGCACACTCAAGCGCCTGCTTCGCGCTGACAAATCACCGGCTGTAATTTCACACGAGTAATAATATACCGTCGATGCCACGAACATCCTTTATGAATGAACACGAGATTTATAAACATCAAAAACACGCGCATAAAACAAGTCGGAATTGAAGCCAGTCGTAGATGAATAGCTTCGCGAGCGGACCTGCAATTATACTGGGCTCTGTTAAATTTCCCTTAAGCGGTGATATAGTGGTATCAGGCACATGCCAGTGTTTATCATAGCGCACTTGCCCGTACGGAAACGAGATCGTCGAGTCGGCGCGCGCGCCGATAAATCTGCTGCACTTACCTCGCAACCGGTAAATAACTATGGGATTTCCGCGTGCGAGAACGCGATGCGCCCGGGCATAAATCTGTGCCCGTATTGTGATATTGTGTTGCCATTATGGGACCGGGGAGGCTGCACGTCTCATAAATACGGTGCATGTAAACTGCAGTCCACTCCCAGAACTTGACGCGAGCCGTTACCGTATCTCTGTCTCGCGGTGACGCTGACATAATGTTTGCTGATCGAAAAGGACATGGCATGCTGATCTGTGGTCTCAAATTCCCACGGAAAGCTGCCAATACAAAATGGGAGACACTTAGATAGATGCGCATCTCCGAGCAATTTCCGTTACGAAATTCTTTTGAAAATATCGACGTTGTAAGCCATTTCTGTCATCGAGGCAACCTTTCGCACGTCCTAATAGGGCGGCCGGCGATCGCGCCGAGCCGCGATACTACACGTGTTCGGGCGAAATTACCATTATTATCGATCATCTCGCGCCGGCGCGTCGTAACGACCCTCAATAGGCGCGAGGCGAATCTTATCGCGGCGAAACCAGTTTACCGTTACAGCCATCTAGCAATTTGATGCTTGTTTGTTTTTCGATTAGGCGAGGTGAACGACACCACACGTCACGTCATGCTTGCGTCACAGACCTATCTCAACGTCCGGCGACCGCCAACAAATCGCAGCACCTTACCGAGCTAGCGCACAAAGTTGAATTGTAATTGCTTCCTATGAGAAATACTAAATGGCCCATTCTTTCTTGATTGCGGTCGGCGCTGTCCATGCTTATGGCAATTATCGCATATTAACCGAATTGGTCTCGCGGGGCGTCCGCGATTTATATTTTCATTAAATTATTGTTGTACGTATTCTTTGTGATTAATGCGCTGCATACATTCCTCTTATCTCGTTCTACGCGAATTATTGAGACAGCTTTGTTAGTCTGTCAGTCTGGTGGTAATTTTATTTAGTGCCCGTGAAATTGGATACTCAGAGTAAGTGCTCATTTGTAATTTGGTCAGATTGTGAGGAAATTATCGCGGGCTTTATTTATAGTTTCGTGTACAGCAAAATGTATTCCCAATAATTTTATAGATCACACCTCCGAAACAATTACTTTTTTGGACGATGATCGTTTATTTATTTATTTATTTAATCTTTATTGCATAAAAGGACAACTCATTGTACAAAAGGCGGACTTAATGCCGTAAGCATTCTCTACCAGTCAATCTTTGGGCAAAGTTTATTAGTCCATTATATTTGTTCTCTGAACCACATCGTTTAATATATAGATCGTTCAAATGTCGAGCAAGCGCACCACTTACTTTATGTTTTGTTTGTAGAATGATCACAGAAATAAAATATTTTTGGATGGAATAGGATTTCGGTTCTCGTATGCTAACTGAAAATTGAAATATACCCATTTACGACGCCAATGCTATCATGTGTAATAATTTTTTTTAAAACCCAACTGCTTTTTTAAAATTTTATAGCCCACGTCACTCCCACGATTAAGAGGAATCCAACGACACGTCATATGTCGAAATCCGTCGTACAGTTTAGGTTGCAGGGCGTGCCAAAAAATATGCCACATACATACATACATACATACATACACGCGCTCGAAAAACATAACCCTCTTCTCCTTCGGGCAGGCGGGTAAAAAGTGAGTCGAATTTATAGTGCGGTCAACCCACAATACATTCCGACAGGGCAAACAGATTGTCCGCAATAATTGGCGCGTCAGTGACGGTAATACGGCCGTGTGTCATGCCTGACATTCACGACAATTTGACTCTGAAATCCAGTAAAAGTCTGATCTCCGAATACGCACATTTCCAACGAATACCAGGATCAAGTTATACCAGGGCAAGTAGCATGAATCGTGACAGGTGACTCGCTGGGGAGGCGTCAGACAGACGAGTGAGCCGGGTGATATATGAAGTTATTACTGCTCCCCGAGTTGCCAAGCCATGTTTAGATGCAACCCTATCAAAAAATCTCGTTCTATCGCTTTGGGAGAAGCCTATGTTCAGTTCAACGAGGAAGATCTAATACGGAATGGTTTCAGAGGATGGCGGAAGATCGCGCCTACCTACTCTCTGATTTTTAACCCCTGACGCAAAAAGCAGGGTGATATGAGTTTGACCTGTCTGTGTGTCTGTGTATCTGTGTGCCTGTCTGTGGCATCGTAGCTCCTAAATAAATTAAGCTGACGTAATCAAGATGGATCTTAGCTTCGTTTCAACAGAACCGGCTGTTTTGAGATATTGAACTTTGAAATGAAAATGTCAGGGGGTTTTTAACTTTTCTATAGCATCTGCTTCACCGCCGCGGTAGAGAAGTCTTTCTACCTTTGCATTGCAAACACAGGCACTTATTTATTTATTTATTTGAGATAGACAACAAGGCCAATATTCACAAAAATACCTTACAGACTAACATTCATAACAATATACAAAACTTATAACACAAAAACAGGGTGTAGAATAGTGTAACAAGTGCTTTCTCCCGGCTATGTGCCCCTTCAAAACACTGTCGCAGAAAATTGTCAAGAAAAATAAGAACAAACTAATAAGGTCAGTAATGAAGCTAAAACCCTGGGAAAGCTTTGGATATGAAAGAAACAATTGCCAAATACTATTATACTCTTTATTTCACAGGAAGGCACCGTAACTGTAACGGAAGCTGTATATATCTTACACCAATTTGCATGTCATGGCGAGACCAGTCAACCTTTCAATCTATGAATCCTGACCTATTTCGATTGCTAAGGATAGAGCTGGGTCGTGTAACACTAGGTCCAAAAGACTGGAATCTCTACCATGAGTAAGTTACACCTTTATTACACTGTACTTCTTAAATACTAATATGGCAATGGATTGGCACCAGGGATAAAATTTCTAACTATAATTATTTACACAATTATATCTTTATTTTAGGTACGCCTGTTTCGAACTGGAGCGAACACACCTGAATTTACTGCTGTGGAAGGCGACCGGACAGCAGGCGGACCTTGAAACTGGGTAGCTTCCTCCGTCTCGCTAGAGGGACCCGATGCCGAAGCTGCTAGACAAGAAGCATTTCCAACAAACAAACACTTTCTTAATCCTTCTCCTTCTTTCTCAATTTCCCGTTCACTGAAAATAATTAAATTGGATTAATTAGTGAACGGTGGGTACCTACTACACGCCGACATGAAACCTTCACAAAATGGGTAAGTTTATCTTACCAATAGTGAACTATATAACTTTCATAGTTCCTCCTATCGCGAAACTCCCTCCTCGCTGAATTCCTCTCCTGAAAAGACCAGAGAACAGATTACTACCTAATTCCTCGTGTTTCGCGCCACGCGGAATTACACTCAATCCATCACAATTAATACTCACGGTTCTTCTCCCTTTCAGGACACCGGTACGGAATCAGCTCCCAAAATGGTGACCACCAATGGGTCAGAAATAAGATTTCTTCAGAAACCTGATGCTGCTGTGTCAGCCGCGAATTCAAAAATGGCCCCATGAACATCTTGGGAAACCCACTGGCCCTCAGGCCTTATCTCTGGTATTGCAGTGGAATAAATTATCCAATCCTGAATACTGTCTTTTAATTTTTTATCTCACCTAATTGAAACCTGCTACTATTAATTTATATGAAAATTAAATTGGGGATTGCTAATTCTTTGTAATTTCCTTTAATTCAGAATTAGCCCCATTTTCAAACTTGGAATTTGTAAGTTCACTAACAAAATTCTATATACCTATCTAGATCTTGATTGCTACCAAGTTGCATTAAAAACTCAATTTTATATTTAAAAATAGGATTTTTCCCTAAGCTGACAACACAGACCACAGGTTCATTACAACACAATTAAAGCTGTTTAAGACTTCTTTTTAGATGCTGTGTTGATGTTTAGAGGCAGTGCTACACGATGCCAATAAATTAAAATATTACGCCGTTACAATACATCCCCTCCCGATGAAAAGGTTCAACGCAGGTGAACCGCTCGCTGTCCTCAGCGACTTTCCGCACCTGCCACAACAACTTAAAAAAATAACAACCAATATTTAGAGAAATGGTAAGACCAATTACTTATCCTAAACTTCAAACAACCAAAAAAAAAAAAAATATATATATATATATATGTGGCCCATAAGACCGAGGTTGATCCCCTGGGGATCACTAACCTACCCCAAAACGTTACCACAGTCTCTTTTCTAAAGAGAAACCAACCCGTCGGGTTACTAAGAAAACAATTTAAAAGAAAAAACACAAAGGATCCAATCGAACCCACGAATAAGTGGGAAAGTTAACCTAAACTAACCTATTTGCCTTCATACCGGTAAACATTCCTTTAGCCTTTGCATCACAACCTAAAGTTGTGCTGCAGAAGCTAACTCAAACTGCCAGGGCCTATGTTCAGCAGTCTTCAACACAATCTCCGCTTGCCCGGGCAAAATTCCATATCCGAGAAAATATCCCTGTCCCAGATTTAGGGCATAGGGTATAAAAGAATGAAAAAAAAAACTCTTTGTCTCCAAGTCTCAGCCGAAAGAGAAATATGTTAGCTAAAAAAAAAAAAAAAAAAACAAGCACCATTTAGGCACTTGTCAGGCACCTGACCACACGTAGACAAAGCAAGTGCGCAAAAGAATTTGTACCACTTGGGTACTCATCAAAGGAGGCGAAGCAGGAGACTACACGTCACCGACATTACGTAACAGGATATAGTGCAAGCATTTATAAACTAGCCTATAAATGTGACACTAGTGTGCACACAGGCCTCCTCTCATAGATGAAAGGGGAATAAGGTCATATTAAAGATTAATTAATCCGATCCTGGTATTGAGCACAGGTTGATCGCACCTAACATACTTCGCAGACAAATTCCCATTTACATCATTCATTCGTCATCTAAACACACATGAGTAGTAAAACAGTAGCTCCTGCTCACCACGTACCTTCCAAAATTCGTGATTAAATATTCCAAAATATTTTTAACACTACTTGCGATTAATAACCGTAACTAAGATGTTCACATTTGGCAGTAATAATTAGTTAACTCTGGCGGCACGGCGACGGCTCGTATTGAACTCGGGGCCGTACGTCCAGAGATAACATTACTCTAGGCGTCCGTGGTTGTTGGCCCTGGCGGCACGGCGACGCACTCACAAACACGAGGCCGTACGTCCAGGGACAACTTCACACCTATAACCCTACACCAACTGCCTACTTAAAATCTTTAACATGCCACGAGCCAATCGGATGACCATCCATCCTTTCGAGCTCATAAACTAAAGGAGACAAAACCGCTTTAACCCTGCATTTTTCATACTTGGGCGCAAGTTTTGACATTCTAAACTTTGAAGCGTCGCTTTGTACATACGTACGCTTCCAAACAATGTCCCCAACCGAGAACTTCGCCGAACGGCGTCTTAAATTGTAATATTTTGCGTTAATTGCATGTGCTTTTAATAAACGTAACCTAACCTGCTCAAATATGTCTTTCAATATTCCAAATTGACCTGCGTACTCATCCCTAGGAACAGCTGTGGTGTACTTTTGATCGGTGTCCTTATAAAAGGACCCGTTGATGACTGGTTCTCTAGCGTGAACTAAAAAAAATGGAGAAAACCCTGTGGACTCGTTTACTGCACTGTTTATCGCAAACCTAATCTGGTGCAGTTTTTCATCCCATGTTCGGTGATTGTCCTCTACGTAGGACGCTACGGAAATCATCACTGTCTTATTGTACCGTTCAACTAAATTTACTTGGGCGGTATAACGCGGTCCGTAAAATAGGTTAGGTATATTGTATCGTTTTATCAACTGCTTAAACTCTGATCCCGTAAATTGCACTCCGTTATCAGTGATTACGGTTTCAGGCACACCATGTGTTAAAATGACGTGTTCTTCAAAAGTCTTCGCCACCAAAGCGCTTGTGGCGCGGCGAAGCGGAAATAGCAGTGTGAATTTCGAAAAGCAACATGTTACCACAAACAAAAAGGTAAAACCTCTTCGAGAGCGCGGAAGTGGGCCCACCAGATCGATGCTAACTACCTGCCATGGGCGATGACATACCTTTGGCTGTCCCATCAGGCCTGCAGTCGGTTTTTGGGAGTGTTTATAGGCTGCACAGGTATCGCAAGCCTTTACATACTCGACCACATCCTTATACATTCCCGGCCAAAAGTATGTTAACGCCAGCCGGCGATGAGTTTTAAAAACACCAAAATGAGCTGCAGTTGCTTCGCAATGGTTTTCCTGCAAAACTCTTTTACGGTCACCCTTTCTTACCACTTCCTTCCAATCAAACTCTCTTAATAAGTTATACTTAGACTGGCTAAGTCTAAATAACTTTCCCTCCTTCATGCAAAAATTTGGAAAATTTGCGGGATGAGTTGTGCATCCACTTTTAATTCTGTCATACCATTCATCCGGCTCATCATTTACCACATTAGTTACGTTTACTGCGTCAACCGTCATAAGCCTAGACAGTGCATCAGGCACAACGTTAAGCGATCCCTTCCTGTGCTCAATATCAAAATCAAATTGAGACAGTCTGCAACCCCAACGAGCTAACCTACCTGACGGGTTTTCAAGTTTCATAAACCATTTTAATGACGCATGGTCCGTAATTACTGTAAATTTTCGTGACCCTAAATACGCTTGAAACTTCTCAACTGAAAATAATACGCTCAACGCCTCACGCTCCGTTGCGCTGTAGTTGCACTCGCTTTTATTTAAGGAGCGACTGACATACGCGATTGGATGCTCGCGTCCTTCGATAGTCTGAGAAAGCATTCCACCGATCCCATAAGAAGACGCATCACAGTGTACGGCGAACGGCTTACTAAAGTCCGGAACTGCCAAGATAGGGGCCGTCACTAGGGCGTTCTTAAAGGATTTAAACGCTTCCTCTGCTTCCTCAGACCACCTGAAGGCTGGTGCGTTTTTACCCTTCGACGTGAGTTTATTCAAGGGCGCGGCTATCGTTGAAAAATCACGAATAAACCTACGATACCACGAGCACGTGCCCAGAAAAATCTTTACCTCACGCGAAGTCGTTGGTGTTGGAAAGTTCATAATGGCAGCCACCTTATCAGGATCAGTACGCAAGCCGTACTCGTCTACGACATATCCGAGGTATTTCAGCGACTGCCTGAAGAACGTAGATTTGGTAAAATTTATTGTTAAATTTGCCATTTTCAACTTCGCCAACACACGGTTCAATAAAAGCAAGTGGGTCTGGTAGTCTGACGAACAAATTACGATGTCGTCTATGTAACAAAAGACTAAACCGTTTTCTACGTCACTGGTTAAATTATGGTCAATCAGCGTGTCCATGAGACGCTGTTGACGAGCAGGCGCGCCACACAAACCAAAAGGCATGACTTTAAATTTGTATAAGCCTCGACCATTTACTACAAAACTAGTTTTGTCCTGCGAGCTCTCAGCTAACGGTATTTGCCAGAAAGAGGAGCTTAAATCGATCGACGACAGGTATTTCGCCTCCTTTAAGCTGTCCAGAATTTGCGGTATGTAAGGAATGGAGTACGAATCCCCCTTCGTCACCGAATTTAACCTCCTACAGTCTAGACAAAAACGCCAATCACCGTTAGACTTTTTCACTAATAAAGCCGGGTTACTCCACGGACTCTCGCAGGGTGTGACTACATCTAAAGCTAACATACGGTCGAGTTCGGAACTTAAAACTGCGCGTTTCTCGGCTGACAAGGGGTATTGTTTCGTTTTGATAGGTAAAGCGTCGCCAGTATCAATCACATGTTCTATCAAGCTGGTTCGGCCTAGACCTTTCTCCTCGAACGAAATTTCCCTAAATTTAGCTACTGCGGCATCCGCGAGTTCCTTTTCGGCCGTTGACAAATGGTCGTATGATTGTATTGTGTGCACCTGTCTTGCATCTAACCCATTGCAATTAAAATAAGTTTCAGGTGAAGCCATATAATCAATATTTTTAAATATTTCCGGTGCCAGATGAAAGGACTGCCAAAAATCCACTCCTAAAATAACGTTTGAGACAATGCTGGGTATCACAATAAACTTAATTACATGTGTTATGTTATTAAATGTAACGGGGACAAAGATATACCCTATTGTCTCAACCTCAACTCCGTTTGCCACATTACACTTCGGTGACGTGTGCATTTGGTTCAACTTAAACCCAAACTTAATGAAATCCAAATGAGATTGGTTACCTAGAATAGAAATTCCGGCTCCCGAATCTAACAAACCGTAAATCTCAAACTTATTTACGTTAACCCTTAAGTAAGGTCGAATATCCTCTTTATTTGGGGCAAAATAAACCGTTGCGATTGAGGAATAACTATTAAACTTATCAATCGAATTTAATATATCGCGTTTTATTTCATCGCTAAAATCGCTACGGTTCTCAATCAGTTTTTTGAATTTTGCGTATTTGGTTTTTGAACGCTCCCCTGCTGCGCACACGATTTGCCGTTATCTGTCGCGTCACTTTGACAATTCGGACCATTATTTGGTTTTATGTGCTGCTTTGCACGTTTGCAAAAACGGAAATTATGTGCAGTGCCGCCGCATTTGTAGCAAACTGGTATGCTGCCCGAGGACCCTGACGTACCTGGAGCACTATAATGATTGCCTCGACCGGCCGATGAGAAATTGTTAGTTCTTCGCGAACTCGAAGTGTCGGGTTTCGGGTTAGGCGCATTATAGGCCGCATTCCCGTTCACTGCAACTGCATTTACCGAGGACGATTTCCCTTTGAAGGCGTATTCACTGCAAAGTGTACTAGAAGTAACCTTGGGCGGTTCTGCAAATAATTTAACCCTCTGCAATGCCCCTTCTAGCTTCCTGCAATTACTTTTAAGCTCTGCCACCGTGTTAATCTCCAGTAAGGCTAACTGTTGGGTAAATATTGGGCGAATGTTATGCAATAAAATCTCCAACTTTGCCTCCTCTGATACAGCCGTCCTCAACCTACCAAACAAACCAGACATGGTTGCAAAATATAAATGAATTGGCTCGTTATCACCTTGTGTTCTTGACTGAATTTCCAATTTTAGTCTATGGTCATAATCACAAGGCTCAAACTCATCGAAAAGCAAATGCTTTAAGTCATTCCAATTGTTCACAGATTCCTTAATACCACGATACCATATCAGAGCCTGATCGACAAACAAATGTGGAGCTGCTCTAAATAACTTTGAACTTGGAACGTTATTTGCTTCCCTCAGCTCCTCAACACGCTCTAAAAATGAGCGCGGGTCTGTACTACCATTGAATTTGACTCCCCATTTGGAAATACTTAAGTCTGATGAACACTGTAATTGCAAATCTCTAAAGTCGCTTGTCATTGCTTCAGGAGTAACGCCAGACACTGCTGATCCTGGATTAAAACTGTCTACCTTAACCAACAATGCCTCCAATCTGGACTGCGAAGCTGCCTTAATAGCCAAATGCTCAGCGCTCAGTTCCGGTTTTATCCGGCCCAACCGATAGAACAAGTGGTGTGCTAAGGCCCTTGTTCGACTCGCGGTGTATCGATCTTTATGCCTAGTGTGCCTATCCACCAAGGAAGATAACTCTGAAAGCTTCTCCGAAATCACGTTAAGGTCGGTCTCTGCTGAGAAAGGAGTGTCCAGTATGACCTCGCTTGGAGCCTCAACAATAAGACCTCGCAACTGCTTCCCCAAACCTTCAACAGTTGTTGCTGGTGTTTCAGACCGAATTTGTACCTCATAAACAAGTTCATCTTTCAGCAAACTATGAAACTGAATTTGGCGTTCCATGTTTGTAATATTAATTGATGATAAAATTTGATCCCTTTGCCTTACAATGTAAGTAACCAAATGTCTGTGTAACCAACAATGTTGATTGTAATAAAGCTAAATAGTGCTACTGATTGTTGTTATTCTAGTTCCTAAGTGTATAACTATATGATAATGTATCTCAAAATACACCGTAAGTTTTGTTGTACAACATAAGAAACCAACACTGAAAATGTATAAAGCTATCCTTAATGCAGAATGGATCTAAGTTTTAAATATAATTCTAAATCTACAATTGTTAATTTTGAAAAGTAAGTATTGTTTTGTACACAAGATGGCTGACAAAGATTTGTCTCAAGTTTTGTTAATATTCTCAAAATAATCAGAAATATTTCAACCAAACGGCTGCTTAAACAAGGTTTTCCGCCTGAAACATGTCAAATGGACATTCGGAATTTCGTAACGTCGCAAAACGAAAAAAGCTTAAGTACATGTGTCAAAATGCTAGTGTCAGCAAATTATAATAACCTCCAAAATTTGTCAATGTGTTATCAAATATTACTAAATACCAATGAAATACTGCCTAAACCAGCCACAAATGTGGTAAATAGTAGGGGTTTATAAATAAAGAACACAATTATGTACACAAGGTGAGTTCACAGGTGATTCCTATACGAAATTACACAAAACCTCTAGTGCCATAAAACTTTCCCTGGGTGAAAATATATCAAAAAAAAGAAAGATTTAACGTTGGGCGCCACTGTAACAAGTGCTTTCTCCCGGCTATGTGCCCCTTCAAAACACTGTCGCAGAAAATTGTCAAGAAAAATAAGAACAAACTAATAAGGTCAGTAATGAAGCTAAAACCCTGGGAAAGCTTTGGATATGAAAGAAACAATTGCCAAATACTATTATACTCTTTATTTCACAGGAAGGCACCGTAACTGTAACGGAAGCTGTATATATCTTACACCAATTTGCATGTCATGGCGAGACCAGTCAACCTTTCAATCTATGAATCCTGACCTATTTCGATTGCTAAGGATAGAGCTGGGTCGTGTAACACTAGGTCCAAAAGACTGGAATCTCTACCATGAGTAAGTTACACCTTTATTACACTGTACTTCTTAAATACTAATATGGCAATGGATTGGCACCAGGGATAAAATTTCTAACTATAATTATTTACACAATTATATCTTTATTTTAGGTACGCCTGTTTCGAACTGGAGCGAACACACCTGAATTTACTGCTGTGGAAGGCGACCGGACAGCAGGCGGACCTTGAAACTGGGTAGCTTCCTCCGTCTCGCTAGAGGGACCCGATGCCGAAGCTGCTAGACAAGAAGCATTTCCAACAAACAAACACTTTCTTAATCCTTCTCCTTCTTTCTCAATTTCCCGTTCACTGAAAATAATTAAATTGGATTAATTAGTGAACGGTGGGTACCTACTACACGCCGACATGAAACCTTCACAAAATGGGTAAGTTTATCTTACCAATAGTGAACTATATAACTTTCATAGTTCCTCCTATCGCGAAACTCCCTCCTCGCTGAATTCCTCTCCTGAAAAGACCAGAGAACAGATTACTACCTAATTCCTCGTGTTTCGCGCCACGCGGAATTACACTCAATCCATCACAATTAATACTCACGGTTCTTCTCCCTTTCAGGACACCGGTACGGAATCAGCTCCCAAAATGGTGACCACCAATGGGTCAGAAATAAGATTTCTTCAGAAACCTGATGCTGCTGTGTCAGCCGCGAATTCAAAAATGGCCCCATGAACATCTTGGGAAACCCACTGGCCCTCAGGCCTTATCTCTGGTATTGCAGTGGAATAAATTATCCAATCCTGAATACTGTCTTTTAATTTTTTATCTCACCTAATTGAAACCTGCTACTATTAATTTATATGAAAATTAAATTGGGGATTGCTAATTCTTTGTAATTTCCTTTAATTCAGAATTAGCCCCATTTTCAAACTTGGAATTTGTAAGTTCACTAACAAAATTCTATATACCTATCTAGATCTTGATTGCTACCAAGTTGCATTAAAAACTCAATTTTATATTTAAAAATAGGATTTTTCCCTAAGCTGACAACACAGACCACAGGTTCATTACAACACAATTAAAGCTGTTTAAGACTTCTTTTTAGATGCTGTGTTGATGTTTAGAGGCAGTGCTACACGATGCCAATAAATTAAAATATTACGCCGTTACAATAGCCTAACGGTGTTTATGCTAAACAACGCTCCTTCGGCTTGCTGATTTAGGAACTTCAGCTTGGAAAGTTAACATTCATCGATAACCTATTATGCGAAATGTTATTCCAAATTTAGAGGTTATGCCAGATAGACAGAACCCAATCCATACTAATATTATAAATGCGAAAGGGTGTCTGTCTTTCTTACCATGGTCTTACCCCTTCACGCTTGAACCTAAGAACCGATTTAAATTAAATTTGATAAAGAGATAGTTTTGAGTCCCGGGGAAGGACATTGGATTATATCCCGGAAATCATCCCCAAAAGGGTGTGAAATAGGGGGTGGATTTCAATGGATCTACGATAAAAACGAGCTCCGCGCGGACGGAGTCGCGGGCAGAAGCAAGTATAAAATAAAATAACAAACTGAACAAGAGTAAAGGTCGAGCCCAGATCTAGACCTTTTGAAGTTTTACGTCACTTCATCGCCAATTCGCCATGAGGATAAGCGAAATAGCCTTAATGAGACAATGACGGCACTAAGTGATTGATTGTTGAGTTTCCTTAAGTGAACAACTTCAGTGAAGGCACTGGAAGCTGTAGTGAGTCTACATGATATATTACACCAAGGTAAACAAACAGCCATGCAATTTGGGCAACATTGTTGCAAGTGCATTGTTTATCCTCGTATTCTTCATTCCGGTTAAACATTACCTTTAATGGGTGTGCGAGAAAGAGCGCAATAGATAATGTGTATGTGCTGATGATGAGTTGCAATATTTATGAGCGAGTTGTGGGTTCCAATAAGGTAAGCTATCAAAAGTTATTAGTGAATGGGAACATGATAATACTGCGTCATAGTTATGACTATTTTCTCTTCGCTACCCAAAGGTTGCCTGGAAGAGATCGCTTTTTAGCTATAAGAGCGCCTGTTGTTTGCAAATGCTCTTATATTCGCTGTTTTTCTGTAGGCACTAATATTCCGTATTAAAATGTCTTTATTTAATCTTTTTCTAGGTTTTTACAATAATGATATGAAAAGTAAAATATAAAACTATACATATAAAACCATTATAAAAACCGGTCAAGTGCGAGTCTGACTCGCGCACCGAGGGTTCCGCACAAACTATCAATCAACTCAAGGTAAAGTAAATGCCCCAATATTTGTTAAATTACCTACTTATGAACCCCCGATGCAAAAAGAGGGGTGTTATAAGTTTAACGTGTCTGTGTGTCTGTTGTATCTGTGTATCTGTCTGTGGTAGCGTAGCTCCCTAACGGATGGACTGATTTGAATGCGGTTTTTTGTGTGTCATAGATAATTTTATCCCGAGTGTTCTTAGCCATGTTTCATGTAAATCTGTTCAGCCGTTTTTGAGATATTGGACTTTGAAATGAAAATATCGGGGGTTTTTCAACTTTTCTAAGTTGTAGTTATTTTAACCCAACACATCGAATGTTGAGATGGATGTGTGGCGTGACGAGATTGGATCGTGTAAGGAATGAGTATATAAGAGGAAGCCTGAAAGTAGCACCGATAACTGAAAAGCTGAGAGCAAATCGTTTACGGTGGTATGGACATGTTACCGCCTGGCCACGACTTTGCGCGACCTGCTTCGGCGGGGGCGACTAGCGGATCGCGCATAATACAAAAACAGCGCGGAAAAGAAGAGATGCCACGAACTTCCGCACCGGCGACCAAGCGCGCGGATTTACTCGAGCGACCGGCGACTGCGGGCAGCGGGGCGGCGGGCGGAACGAACAAAGATAAGGTGCGCGAACGCGCGGCAACGACTATGAGCGGTGCGACCGGTCTTAGCGGCGGTACGGATCGGGCGGTGATTTTAAGAACAAAGTTTATTGTATTATCCGCTCTCTTTGACGTGAGTTTGGGTTTCTGTATATACTCGTCCAAGTGTTGTAACAAGTAATCAAAAGTTTCCACACTCATTCGTGTGTATATGGTGTGTATTCATAAAACTTTTGGGGATGCTGTCAGTATTCTACATACAATGTCCGGAGTAAGGAGTTCGCCCAACGTATGACGTCGTCTATTTGTCACGTGCACACCTTCTCTCATATTTAAAATGTCTCCCAGGAAATAGGAGCTGCTTTCGAGGCACTGAAGGGCCACTTCTGCCATAGACATTTTGAGTCACCCGAGTACGTCCCATCCGCTCGAAGTCGCCGCGGCTACTGCGGAGTACGTGGCCTGCTCGCCGCCCCGCTCTAAATTCCGCTCCGCCGGACGCACCGCAGGTCGCTTAAGACCAAAGTCGTGGCCAAGGCGTTATGCGGAGGGATGATAGTCATGTTACTTAAAGGGCATTAAGTATGAATGTGGAGGGATGTAAGAGAAGAGGTAGACCAAGGAAAAGGTGGATGGACTGCGTGAGAGACGATATGAACAGGAAAGATGTGTGTGATGAGTTGACGGGCGACAGAGAGGTATGGAAGAAAAAAACATGCTGCGCCGACCCCAAGTAAATGGGATAAGGACAAGCGAATGATGATGACATCAGAATTCAATTTCAAGGGCGGTTCCAGGATTTTTTTCTGAGGGGGGGAGGGCACAAGTGGCAGGCGGGCATAAATAATCAACAACTGTTAAAAATAAACTCGTAGTATGATGGAAACTCCACAACCGTCTGGGGGGCACGTTGAATCAAACAACGAATAACTATACATCGAACTACCAAGACAATTGTATCGCGATCTTTTTTTGACCTGCTATTGAAATATACCCGTCCCAACCCCATTAATTCTAGAAAAATCTAAACAGCGCGAAGTACGTATGGGGTCAGCGCCATCTATCGGCCCCATTTGGTACTAACGTGTAGGGCAATCAGCTTAGTATGTATGTTGATTTATTGGTTATATTGTTTTAGCGATTATTGTTTATCACGTGGACCGATCACAATAATTTTTTTTATTTCAAAGAGACTATTTCTACTATAAAAAAAATAAAAAAATAAAAATTAAGTTGATTAAATTGCAAACTTAACTAGAAAATGATTTTTGAAAATAAAAGAAAAAATACGCTAGATACAGAAATAGTAATACTTTTCCAGTAATATTTATGTTTATCTTAATCACAAGTGATCATTTCAAATTTTTCGCTTGGGTAACTTCGGAGATAAGGGAGGGACTGGTATTTTTTTGACATCTTCCTTCAAAGATCGAAATATTACCAATGTAGAAAAAAAAGAAAAACTGTTTCAAAAAGTACAACTCAAGCCCTTTCATATGATACTCCACTTGACCTAATAGTTGAATATATTTTATTTGCCCCCTCCTCATATTCGTAATTTTTCAGAGAAAATTAAAATGTATATTTAAATTTCTCATTTTCCATGCACGTGGAGAACTCTCATTTAAAACTGCTCCAAATTTCAAATTGATAGCTTTAGTAGTTCGTGAGATTTTTCACTTTGTGACACACAGACAGACAGACGGATGGAGTCGCACCATATGGGTTCCTTTTACACGGGTACCGCAGGCAGCGAGGCGGGGCCTAAGCTGCCAGTGGTCAGGGCGTCAGAGACAGGAACCTCCTGACTATTCGCGCAGTATCCAGGAGTACCCCGCCTTCTGTATCTAACCCTTGATCCAGCCATCTAGCGAGAGTCTCTTGATGGTCGAGACTCTTCGCTATTAAACAGCTGAAACGACTATCGGGACGATGATCGTCGAATCAACATCCCACATGGCCTTCAAGAGGTTCTCGTCATGGGGGATGGTGATGTCGACGAGCACTGCCTGGCGTTTCGTTGGATCTATCAGCACGACATCAGGCCTATTGGCAAGACTAGCCATGTCCGTGATGACAGATCGATCCCAATAGAGCGTGGCAAGACCATTTTCGAGAACTGGCGCAGTTCTGTACTGTGTGTATAGTAAAGCACTTCGGAGACCACAAGACCGTATAGCAGATCAAGTTGCTGGTGAATAATTCTGGCTACAAGGTTATGTCTGTCTGTGCAAGTACTCGCCGTTAGCAAGATGATCACAACCGGAGATAATATGCCTGAGTGACTCCCCGGGACGGCGGCATGCCCGACAATTGTCGACCGTACCGTCCTTCAGGATATACCTCCGGTAGTTGTTCGTCATGATAACTTCGTCCGCAATTGCACAGACAAAACCTTCGGTTTCCCCGAAGAGATCCCGGAAACGTAGCCAGTTCACCGACGCGGGCAGATCTACATCGGGCCCTGTGAAGGCCTTGTAGAACCACCCGTGTAGCTCCTTGCTCCTCCATACCGCCTTGCGGTCCTCGGCGCTCATTACTTTAAGTCTTTAAGTCAAGGAGAGCGGGGTGAAGTTTCCGTCTACTGCTACTACATCGCGATGCTTCCCATACTTGTTGTGTAGGAAATAATCCCTGAGACTGCACACCTCGCGGTTGTGGAGGTCTTTGGCATTTAAAAATATTCCGTATTATTATTGAGGTCTGCAATAAAGAGTTTGTGTGAGAGTGTATGTAAAGATCGCAGTTCTTAATCACTATCACACTCGCTAACTGCAAGACAAAGACGATTAAGAAAATAAAACCTATTACTTATATATGCTGATGATGATATTTTTGCCTCATCATCATTATCATATCAACCGAAAAACGTCCACTGCTGGGCATAGGCCTCCCCCAAAGATTGCCAAAGTGACCGGTCCTGCGCCACCCGCATCCAGAGGACTCCCGCAACCTTAACCAGGTCATCAGTCCAGTCCACCTTGCCATTTTTTGCCCGAGCGAATGGAATTGGATGAATTGAATGGAATCCCTTCATCTGCATTTCCTTAGAACTACGATCTAGGTGCCTTCAAAACAAGAGTGAATAGGCTGTTACTGAATCAGTGAGCTTCATCTTAGGCTCTGTCGTCGCTTTGCATTATGCGGGACTAGAGTCAATCACTGGACAGTATTAGTTTATTTATGTTAAAAAACGAATCCATGTACATAAAGTAGTACGTCACCTATGCGCCCCAGTCATTAATAAATATCGTGTGCGAAACATTTTGAAGGGATGAGATAATGCTGGTGTAAATAAACACTAGACGCCACGTCGGGATACAAATGTAGCGGCTAGGGGAGAAATATTGCAAAAACTGGATAAAATATGACGTACATTGTTAGGGGTAACAAGATATTAAAACACGCTCTAATACGCTACAAAGTCTACGCAGTTATTTTATCTGAGAGGTTGTCGGAAACCAAGCCGGTAACTAGCCGCAGCAACACAAACCAAAGGAAAAATAAGATTCCAATACTGACTATTTGTAACTTTTAGTCTCATGATTAATTTATGCATACACATATCTGTGCCCTGACTGGGTTCATGCCTGCATCATTGCAACCCTGGTTCATTATGCAATAAATTATGAATTATCATACATACGAGTACTATGACGCATTTATATGTATGGCAAAACTGTCACCGTCATTTCCAAAACTTCCTCTCTTTTCTCAAACTTCCACTTAAAGCGGTCGAGTAATAAGATGTCCTGCAACTCGCTGGACTAACTGGCAGAGACTGCATGGGGTAACCCCACAGAGTCCAATATTAAGCCGCAACATGATGGAGGCCTCCTACGTTTCGCAGTGTATGAACTATGGAACTAAGTATGGAACAAGATTAATAGCTGGACGGGAAGGATGGGAGTCAGTTTGGATGATGTAATAAAAAAATACCTAGGAAAAAGGGAATCTTTAATCAATATTTGTAATACATTTTCGACTACTTTTACTCAAGAGATATTAAATATAAAACACGACTGCAACCACAAGTTTTTAAACAGAGCTGATTATGTAAATAAACCTCAATTATCAATAAGGTACCGGAAAGCCACTCATCTTGATATTATCAAAATAATAAATAACTTGAATATTGATAAATCACCTGGCCAGGATAGAATACGAGTACGTGACGTAAAATTTATTAAATCAAAATTAAGCCCCATTACCGCTCTGTTTATTAACTTGTGTATACAGAAGAGTGTATATCCACTTGAGTTAAAGACTGCTCTAATAAGACCAATCTACAAACAAGGCTCGCATATGGACTATGCAAATTATCGACCAATAGCAATACTGTCGGTAGTAAATAAAATAGTCGAAAAATTTATAGTTGAGCAAATAAGTGGTTTCCTAGAGAAAAATAATATATTAAATGATGCTCAACATGGGTTCCGGCGGGGCCGTAGCACGGCGACGGCACTAGCGCGGTTTGCTGACGACGTAAACAGCAGTCTTAACGACAGGCAGCAGGTGGTGGTGGTCTACATCGATTTCAAAAAAGCTTTTGATACGCTGGACCACCGCCAGCTGCTGTGTGCCATGGACGAGTGTGGGGTTAGCGGCCCGGTCAATAAGTGGTTGCAGGCCTATTTGTCCGAGCGTACTCTGAGGACTGCTGTTTGCGGCGTTACGGGTGGTAGCGCGCAGATAACCTGTGGGGTACCAACCGGCTCCGTGTACGGTCCCGTGGGATACATCATGCATGTAAACAGTATGTGTAACGTGGTTAAGCACTGTAGGACCTATATGTATGCAGATGACACTTGCCTTGTCTACTCTAGTAAAGATATAAAAAATATAGAATATTGTATTCAAGAGGACCTTAACAATATCATTAAGTGGGCGCATGACAATGGTATCATAATTAATATTGCTAAAACCAAGTGTATGCACATTTACTCGCCCTACAGTAAGTGTATAACGGGAGAACCAAAGATTATAGGCCATGACTACGACTGCCTACATAATGGTGTCCCCTCCTCTTGTCACTGTGAGGGGGTTGAGGTGGTGGAGATGTACAAGTTCCTGGGCCTGACAATAGACTCCCGCTTCACTTGGAGCGCACACGTGGAGATGGTTTGTGATAAGCTCCGGGCGGTGCTTGTGAAGTTCCACCACCTTAAGTTTTTCACAGATAGAGCGACTTCATATACAGTTTACTATGCACTCACTGATTCGATACTTTCTTATGGACTAAGTACGTACGGTAAAACATTTAAAACCTATCTTGATAAAATTAAACACCTACAAATAAGGTTTATGAAAGCTCTAGTAGATGAAAAGACAAAACAAGCTTGTAAACTGGATTATAGTAACTTATTCGTCAAATGTAATATGTTGCCAGTCTCTGAGAAGGTGTCGTTCCAAATTGCATTAGAACAATTTAACTTGTGCGAGTTTAAGGTCCCTGTAACTAATACAATTTTGCGGAGAACGCTGGCCAATGAGGCGTTAATTGTGCCTAGAGTAAGCAATTATTATGGTAAGAGAACCAGATCTTATCTCGTTCCTAAAATCTATAACAATATACCGTTAAATATTAATATAATAGAAAAAGCGCCAGCAAGAATACCTTTAAGTCAAAGTTAAAAAAGCTTATGTTAAAACAAAGAGAAGATAAAATAAGTTTAATTACTTAGTTAAGAAAGTTTACGTAATAACATTTATATTGAACTTACATTTCTAACTTACACTACTACAATATCTAGTTAAGGTACTTAATTAATTTAAAACAGTAAAAAATGGGAGCTTATTTCTGCCAACAAACTGTTGTACAGTTTGGCGGAAGTAGAAAAGTAAACTTAAATATGTACTGTTTTTGTGAATAAACGCTTTATTTATTTATTTATTTTTTATTTTATGGTTGATGATGAATTGATTTTTTAGACCAACATTTCATGTAGCAATTATTTTTTCCATATGCCTACTTAGCTACTGACCCTATCTCGATTTTGACCAGTAATATTTTTCTACGGAGATTATTTTCGGATTATCTACGCTGTTTTGGTAATGTTCAGTATCAAGGAAAAATGCTACAGAGAAAAACAAGGCACATATTTTGTTACAAAAAAAGAAACTTGACAAAATAAATCGTTTAACACAAGTCAATTTAACATTCTGTACAAAAAATATTATAGGCATCAAACACCACAGATTGGATTGGCTATCTGAAGAGTACGTCGCAATTTCTCATGCACCCTGGGCATTCGCAACGTTAAGTAACTCGTCTCAAGTGAACCAGTTCAATTCTAACCTGCTCACGTATAATCATTAGGAGCTCCTAATTGTTTAGATTACATTACTTCGTCATAACTGTGACTTTAGTCAACTCGAAACTCACTTCTTTGAATATAAGGACTCTTTACATTTTCATTCGTTTTAATGTAATCATCTTTATTTTATGCTGAAACCGTAGATGGGAGGCCCTGTACCTTGAAGATGTCAATTGTCAAGATCTCCAAGGCACAGGTTTACATTATTGTAATGTAATAGACTCGGAGACTTTATACATATCTGTGCAAATATGTGCCGAAGCATTTGTACTGTTTTGTTAATGTTGCTCTTTATTTTCATGAACTTAACAATTGTCATTTGTTAATTCTGACACGACAAAGAGCCCTTGAGTTGCATAATTTCAATTATAATTTTAGAAACCCGTGTCAATTTACACTAGGCGTGAGTGTGCGTCGAGTGGTTGTGAATAGTTGCCAGGCTTGGAAGGGTTCTGGAAAACAATCAAGGGAGCCTCGAACCCAATCAGTTGAAACAAATGACTGCCATTTATCTGGGCCATCTATTGGCGAGAAACACTGGCGATTCTTTGCAAAAATGGAGGTCTTCATTTGCATTTCGACTTATTTATTAAAAGTATGAGAATAGTTATTTACGATACAAGTATCGAAAATAGGAAATTCGATACGAGTTGCGAATTACCTATTCGCACGTGTATCGTACCTCGTTTTACAGTACATATGGCTCTTTTAAAGTTTCGGCATATTTAAAAAAAACCTAGTGCGGGAAAGTAGCACCACATGTACTGTAAATATGGTTAGTGGGTGTGCCGCGTATAAGTATACCGGTATAACGTAAAACAGAAAATTTGTTTTAAACCATTATCGGAATATTTTTCAGAAACATTAGAAAAATCCATTTTGCAGTTTTCAATAGGTTCTTACTTACATTGCTATTTTACTATGGTAGGTTTATTCCTTTTCCTTTTCGTTACGCTGTCCCTTACATGTTTTATATTATATTAAATATACCTAAAGATGGAGTGTGAAACGTATTGTCCTTTTTTGGATACAGATCGCAGTGGACATTTTTCGCCGTCATTGCTATGCATGGGCAATCGGTGGGCCTGTAGAAACAGGGCTACAAGCGCTTCCACTCTTTTGCCTTCGGTCTTATAGCTAAGCTGTATTAGCTTCCCGTTTACGTTTGAAATACGAGTTCATTTATAACAGCATTAAACAGTGGCGCGCTCTAATCACGATTAATGCCCACTGCTGTCCGTCCGATAACTCGGATAAGTCACGGTGCTATGCGGGTGGACTGAACATTGTCCAGAGACATGACGCAGTCAAAGATACCCATACAACAGGGTAAGGTCGTGTGAAAGGATGACCACGTTTCTACTGTCATTGGACAACATTCGTAATAGACGATTAATGTCAAATATAAATAAGTCACATCGTGAGGAAACCGGTCCAATCTCAATAAGGTCTAGTGTGGGTTAAAAAGGTCAAGTGTCAAGGTCGATGCAAAACTAGTGTCTATGCCAAATCCTGGGGATTAGATGTCAAAGCGGACCTCGGGCTCCTTTAAGGGCAAGTACTTACTTTTGCACTTTGAAATGGCAACAAAAGCAAATTTTGTGTCAAAGGACATAAAGACATTGACAGGGAAAAACTCTTCTCACTTTATGGTACATCACATACTGCCGCCCCATCCGCCTAGGCGTGCGGAGTGACTGTTTGCAGCGTTGTATGCCAGTACCTGAGTTTGTATATAAATTACGGCCGGAACTTCACACTGCACCGCATCACATTTGTATGCCGCTCCGCACGCCGCAGCGAGATGCGGCGGCAATGTGATGACCGCCTGTCTCTACTCGGTGAGTCGATGTCAAAGACAGATTTTCGCACCTTATTCCATCGCGATCAGGCGAAAACTGTATACCTACTTGTTGACTTTTCAAAGAGAGGGTCATCCTGGCCATTACAAACAGACGCGTAAGCCAGCGGACATTAATTATGAACATTACCTATTTAAACCGATTAGCCGGACGCCGGAAACTCGACTCAAGCAGGATTAGGACCAAGAGATCTATCAATAAATAATATTAACGGAGAGTTACTAAGTAATTCGGTAAGAGCTGGTGTTGATGCTGTGAAGGGTATATCTTAAATTTTTTTCGAGTAATAGTCCGAACATATTAAATTTAATAAACATTACAGATTCAGAAAACTGCACAGCACTTTCTGGTATCTACTGAAAATTACCGTTTATTACCTACACGTTGAAGTTGAACGATGTCGAGGGCATCTATTATAGTTCAAAGGTAATCAAGAAGGCCGGGAAATAAGGTCCTGTCAGGGTCACTTGGACATTTTAATTCACGAAATAAAAATAAAATAACAACCAAACATGCAGTTTCGTGTTTGTAAAGTAAGTATAGGTACAAGTCTTTTTCGGGTCACCATTTTTATAATAAATTACCCAATTAAATTTTGTCTCTACCCTTTCCAGCTCTTAAAAATTACATGAGAAAAACATTGATACCAAAGGCTTATTACAGGGTTGAGTTGAGAACTATCTCACTGACAGAAATGCATGGCCCAAACTGGAGCCCAAATAGCTTATTCATATAGCTTATTCGGACATGTGTTAGTGCTGTAGAACAACGCGTTATGATGTTTTTTTTTTCTTTGTAATCATATTAAGTTTGACTTATTTTAAGAAGGTTAAGAACTATCATTGTGACAAGTTTTTTTTGGCAAAAAATGACGTGAGTGTTGTGTTTGTTTCGGCGTTTCTCCTTTAACTCTTCTCTTCTCTTAACAGTGGTCTTCTTTTTCAGAAACGCTGGTAGAATTTTGACTTGTAAAAGTGCCATTACGGCCTGCTTTCAGACTTAAATTCATTTATTACATAATAATATAGAATCAAATGGAAAAGATGCCAAAAAAAAACCATCAACCAGAATCAGTTAAAATCAGTAATAAGCAAACTAGATTTTGTAAACTACGAATGACATTAGTCTTACACATATCACTCAACAGGAAAAATCTTCAAATCCCGTTCAACATTGCCCTCTCCACGCAACACTGTCATTTTAATAGGTCTCGTATTGCCCCATTCGCCCTATTTGTTACAGTTATTACGTCAATCCATCCTATGAGGCACGCTGCCCGCTAAGGAGATTAACTGGACCAACTTAGAAATCGTTAATAATTTGTCCCCCAGGCCCCAAGCTTAACCAACTTCCTAAGATTACTTGTAAGGTGTTAACAACTTTATACAGAATTTCTAATACGCTCAGTAGATCGTTTGGGTAAAACTTTGAATTCGATTTGAATTTATTAATACAGTGTTTCCGAACATTATTTCTGGGGATTATTCAAATATAATTTAAATTATTGACTATGTTCCTTGGGAATCCCTACAATTGTACTATTGTACAATCTTATTAACTCTTACCAAGGTTAGCACGTCGTTCGTGGGGAACTGCATACGTTTTTACATCAAAATATCCACCGAAATTGTTAATTTACCGTTCAGTCAATTTAAGTCTCATGTTAAAAGTAAAGCTAAGCAAGGCGTATTATACTGTGAACGATTTCTTAAACGACAAAAATGCCTCTAAGCCATAAGCATATACTTTAAGTAGGCTAATTCTATTAGGAATACACCTAAATACATATTATAAGTACCTACCTGAAATAATGGTTCTACTTTATGTAAGAAGGGAGCACGAAATGCTGTTTCTCGAGCAAATCGCTTAATCTTTGTTATTAACAATGTCTGGTGGCTTGAATATGTCATGCTCGCTTAAAGGGCTTTGCTTACGGTGGCGTCGTTGATCGGGTCGCCACCTTCCCTAACATATGGTTGAGGGAGGCGATGGCTGAGATATGCGTCATACTCGTGATCGGATTCTGTTTGTGGAGTCCGGACTGTTCATGCTTGCAAGGGCATAGTGCCTAACTACTTAAATACTAGTGTTATTGTATTATTATCGTATTGACGAGAGACATCATTCCGATCTTGACACGTTTTATTGTTATTGACCCGGTACATCAGTCACATTTTTTTTTGTTATGTATACATCTCTACGAACATTAGAATAATTCTCAATTGTATTTGGATGCTCAGAGACCTTATACATCTCTGGAATACTGAATTCATATAATTAACTTCTTGTTAATGCACAGACCTTATATCGAATGGTCATGTTTTGCAATTTTATTTTGTTTTCATTAACTTCGTGACATTTAGTTTGTTAACCGTTTACGAGTATATCGGACCTGAATCTGCAAATTTTAAATTATTATTACATACATACATACACACATACATTCACGCCTTTATTCCCAAAAGGGGTAGGCAGAGCACATGAAACGTATGTTCCAGCGCCACTCTAAAGTATAAAAGATCGACTAAATGTGATATTGCAGTGATAGGTTGCTAGCCCATCGCCCACAACACACTTCAACCCTGGTCCCTTAGTAGACTTTTACGACACCCACGGGAAGAAAGGGGGTGGTGAAATTCTAACCCGACGACACCACACGGGTTATTACGGGTAAATTATTATTGTGTAACATTATTATTATTTTATTGCAAGACGATTAATTTTGTATTGTAAATTACCGTTTTATACGTAAAAGTGCCCTTGTCGCCTATTTGCAGAATAAATAATTGATTAATATCAAGGCAATAGAGATAGATGTAGGGTCCAAGGAAAGAACAAGTCTATAGTTCATTTCATTCAATCAAGCTAAAGCAATGACAACATTGTATGTACGTAAAATAGAAGGTATTGGAATATAAATTCCACACAATGATCACTCTTCAATACCTTAGTCTAACCAGATACGAACGACTTTAGATATGAACGTTAAACTGAAGACATCATATGCAATTGCATTTCTCCCAGAAGCCCACCTTCACCTCACCTTCAACCCACCCGGTCTATGCGTTATTTTATAAAACTGTGCATCTAGATCGCATCAACTACGCTCATGAACACTACTAATACAACTATTTTGAATATTGACGCAAAACACACAAGTCTATTACACAACATAAAATCTAACATAGCTTAATCATTTAAAATACACACTTTCCTTCATAAGTGTGTACTCAAAGCAGCCGACGGCCCCTCGGGCGGGGCGACCAGAACAAATGAGCATCATTCGTCTAGCGCTCCTATTTCAATAGCCTACCTACACCTAAGCCATCGCGATGTTTTGGGTGGCCATCCGATACATATGGATGTCCGACGGAGAACTTTGTCATAGTAAAACACTGACGAAAGCGTAATTATTCTTTAGAATTGACCACTTTATGACGTAGGTAAGTGAACTTTATTTAATAATTTTGAACTTTATTTTGAATAACGAGAAACATTTGAAGAACCTGTTTTTCATGCATTGAGTTTCATGCGCTCTTACGTTAGTGTATGGCAGTGGCGCCGCGTGAAAATGGTCGATGGTAAACCCGCAACAAAAAAAGTTAAAAAAGAAAATTAATTTTAGATAAACCGATGGGAATCGGCTTTTATGGGCGCTCCGCCACTGGGACTGGTGCATAGTGAAAAGATGTTAAATGCAACGATTGCAACACCCTTTTCAACTAAGATTTACATTTCTTTCGTCGCATAATGGAGGCCCGACGATTTTTCTTTATCTTAAGTGGACCTGACTGATGGCAAAAGTGACACCTTTGAGGTTGCCAAATAACGGTGGGCGACCTTTTGAAGGTTCGTTGTGTTCACAGAAAGAGACAAATGTAAGTCTCTCACAGTCAACACAGCACATCCTCAACAGCTTTAAGCTCACCAACTGGAACACAGCACATACCAACGTAGATCTACACAGCAAGTCGATCTTACTACTTTCCCAGTTGGCTCTATTTCTAGTCTGTAGCAATGAGCAACCAATGAGAATTTTGGCAACCGTCTTTAGAAAAAACAGATAGGTATACCAAATCTTGAATATCCTGGAAGCGTAAAATCGAGGAAGTTTGCTTTGTTGCTATCAACATTTTGTTTCTGAGAAGTAATTATATTATCCTTTTGAAAGTATTTTTGATGGGTTGTGATCTGGGGACTCGTTGGGTCCACCATCAACTCGATCTCGATGTCATACCGACAAAGTTCTAATATATTCTATAGCCCAAAGCGAACATGTTGAAACATATATGGACATACTGGATGCAACTTTGTTAGCGAATTGATCAAGAGAACAATGGGTACTTATGTGTAACGACACCAGGTCGGGACAAATAGACTTGCTTCTACAAGCTCTTATCTGTAAGTTTTTAACGGTGCTTTTCCTAACGTTACTTTACAATTAAGGTACATGTCCCGTGCGGTAAAACGGTGATTTTTGATAGCCTAAAGCTCAGAAAATAAAGTAACCAAACATTTTTTTTTTTCATATTAAACTCGGGTGTTATTTACAGTTTTCATTGTTTATTTCCATCAGTAATATTTTGAAAGTTCTTCCGAGAAAATCAAAATATAGTATAAATCATCAATTCATCATTGATAAATTTTTTGAAACATTGATCCTTTTTTATATGAAACTATTTTTATATCAATTTTGAACCTGCATACCAGAACGGCATATTGAGCTAACATTCACATACAAACTGACTCCCTCGCCAACTTTAGCCTTCGTAATATTAAATAGTATCAATCGATTACATATTTCACACGTTTTGATTTCATGTAGGTAATTGTGTTTCACGAGAGCAGTTAATAAGTTAATAATTATGAAATGGAAACCAGCACCGGGTTCATTAGGAGAAAAGTTATTTATAAAGAAACCCACATAAATTCCCAAGCACGCAGTTATGGTTAGCCAATATACCTGTAAAGTTCAGAAATTCTAATTATAAATGCCATAAAATTACGCAGAACTACCAACTGGCCATACAATTTTATATAACAATTGGAAAAGGGCTTATCTTGCTTTAGAATTCAAGCGCGCTATGTACTTTAGTATTTGGAACGGTGTATGGATCTTAAAATAAACGAAATATAACCAATAATTATATTGCTCTACTGTCAGAATACTCGTAGTCGTAATATGCCAGAAGATGCGTAAATTGCAAGAGACTCCGACTCCGACCGCATATCGCAAAGAACGTAAGCAAACCCGAGGGTTAAAGTATAGCCTATACAGAAAATCCATTCTATAGACAGGTGAAAAAAATTCGGATAAGTGTTTCTGGAGATTACACCCTACCTACAAACTTGCAAAACTAGAATCTCACAGAAGTGTTATGCCACATGTCGCCTGCTTCACATGTCTGTCATTCGTTACAAAGATAGAGAAATGAAGGTGGGGATATCCCCGTGACAGGCTGGGGATGGGGTCATTGACTGCTGCTTGGGCTACATGAAGTCATTAAATATCAAATTGCGCCCCTGGACACACTATTATTAACAAGTTCGTTATCGACAAGCCAACGTGGTGGCTCAGTTGGACAAATTTAATTACTAGTGGGCCCCTGTAAAACTGGAGCATGTTTTTTGGATAAGTGCTTTGTTAAAAAAACTATATAAATAATGAACATGCTCACAAAACCTTCCCGAGAATCGGTTGAGAAATGCAACTTGTAGAGGATATCTGGCGGCACGGCAGTGCCCCCGCCAAGTCGATCTGGCGGCACGGCAGTGCCCCCGCCAAGTCGAGCGCGAAGCAAACACTCCGTACCATACTTTACTGGAACCATTTCGCCGCATTTTCAGGCCCCTATTTGAGAACCTCTGGATAAGACCAGAACGCAGAAATTTTCGTCATCCAGTAAGCTCTCTGAGTTTATGGGAAGTACTAGTTCTATTTTTATGATCATGAGTGAGTGAGTGTCATAAATGCGAAACTTTGCTTTCACTTCACTTCGGAACTAAATGACCTACAGACTTGAAATTTTGGATTTTAAGTTTGTGATTAGAGCTTGGCACGACTTTGTCTAGATTTCATTACTTTTTAGAGATAAAAAAGCAGCTCCATCGAGACTTGACTAGTTTTTTACAGAATGTTTTTTTATGGGATTTATATTACTCGAAACCAGTTCAGTGATTTGAACAAATCCTTAACTAGTATATTGGTCAGATAGAAGAAACGAAAGCAGGACAAAAAGATTTTCGTGTTATCCCTAATAAAAACTTACATAGACTTCTGTCAAGCCAAGCCTACATTTTTACCATACCCCCGCGACATATGCACAAACACTGATTCAAAAGTTCCAACTTTTACTAATAGTGCTAATAGAAGTACCGTGCCAGTGGCTAAATCCCCAATCAGACATCAGAAAGCATACCTCATCCGTAATCTTAATAACTAATCTCCGGTACAAATTTTCTCACAGGCCTATTACAAATAGTATCGGGTTTGAATTAGCTCGGATTTCTCTAGGCACAATAATTGGAGTGCTAGTGCGAACTATGTATGAGATATGAATTGAAATTAATAATATGATGTGGAAGTGGTGTTAGCATAGAGAAAGTATACGTATAGGCTCACACACATACACAAGTGAGTGTCAAAGACGTAAGCATAGACAATAACAGCTCGGCTATCACGGGACGGCGCGCGAGCTCTCTCGATTTTTCTCGCACTATCCGTGTCTCTCTTATTAGAACAAGAGGTATAGCGCGAGAAAAATCGAGAGTATGTCGCGGCCGTCTAATTCGCACAAGTGGAAACGAGATACACACAGAAAATTTGAATTTGATGCGAGGCAAGAATTCTTGAACTAAGAATTTAATTATGAAGTTTGTAAATTATTGCGAATGAAACGAAATTATCTTAAGCCAAGATTTTTCCCCGCTGGTTTGAGAGAATCATCTGAATTAAAAAGGATATTTGTTTAATGGAATATAATGACATACGACGGTCCGTCTAGTTTATTTCTAGATTCAAGTTTTTTTTCTTCAGCGTGCAATCAACTGGAACTGACGTCATGTATAAACACGAGTAAAGTATGTAAGACATTGAATGTAACACTAATTTAAAATTTTAAAGGATGTATTAGTCTTCAGATACTTTTCTGTTTAGTCAGTTTAATTTACCTCCAGCAGAGAGGGGTTTGGGGGAATCACTATTAGGAACCCATGGAAACCTTAGTCTACGGCTATTAGTGTCATGTAACCTCCGTGATACCATGGAGGTTGTCTCGTCAAAAATATACACAAGAGATCCGACTGGCGTAGTTAGCCAACTACATTCAAGCGCGTGGTTTCTCCAAAGCTTGCTCAATAATTTCCTTGTACGTCGTCATAACGACTCTTTATTTGTTTCTGTCATTGTTTTCTCTTGGTTTGATTCATGTTAATTGCCTAATTAATATGCGAATTAATATGAAAAAGGTCATACAAAAAGACATTTGCATTTTCTAATGATTTATCTCATATGTGCTTATTTTAAATAAGTGCCAATTACTTTGATTTAATGGCTGACATATGCCTAGAATGCTTTTCGGGCAACTATTATCCTAAAATTCATCAGCATAGCATGGCAATTCCAGTGACTTTAATTCTCCACACAAAAGATTAATAATGTTCATAATATCGCACGGTGAGATAGCCCGCTAGATACCGGGGGTGTGGCGGCAGGCGGGGCCGCGGGTAACGTATAGCTTAAAATCTACAAGGAATAAACAATGACCGTTTCCTATCGTGACGGCGATATTGAAATGGATATTACGGATGCACGCTTGGAGCTGAGAAAAAACATTATACTGGTATTGCGGGGATACTTGTGCACTGAGTTTTGAGTAGCTTTGTGGGAATGTGGGTGAGAGTGGGTGAAGCAATAGACTTTAATTAGCAATTGACAAATCACCAAAAGACTCGTGAGAATGTACTCAGAAATATCAATACAGAAAATACTGAAGTGATATGACAATTACATCGTAAATGTATTGATAAATATAATACAGTCTGTATACGAAAACGTTTAAATTAATAAGAAAATGGTGACACTTTGCATAGATATTGCAAATTACCGTTTTCTTTGCTCTCACCTCTAGTTTAGAACATGCATCTATGAGGCTTAATGAACACTATTTTATTAGATCGTGTAAGTAAGTCATCTGCGACGAAAGAATTAAAATTTTCAAAGAATTCCCTTGTATGTAAGTCATTCTGCTGTCGATAGGACTAAGTAACATTGGAACTGACCACTGAACCTGTAGAGTATAGAAAAGTAGCGCGATACCAAAGCCTAGAGTTGAGAGCGTCGAGGTTTAAATTTCCCAACGAATCTCTCAGCTAAACTATCCCAGAGAGCTTTCCCGGAACTCGGTACGAGCAAACACCAAACACTCAGACCCCTGAAACCGCAGAATCAATTTACCTTTCCAATACAAAGCTATAAAGCTGGTAGAAAGAGTCAGAGGCGTCACGATCGCGCCAACCTCTCAATTTCGAAAACAAAGCCGCTTCAATCGATTATGCCGGCGTGGCTACCGTTACCGAGATACCCGTACTAATGGTTGTGAGTATTGGATGAGACTTTTCGAGTGTATCGGAACAGGTGCGGTGCACACATAAACATCCAAACAAAGCGAATATCTAATGATTTATACGAAAAAGTCTCGAAAACGAGTGAGTCTATCAAAATCAATTATTTAGTCCACAAGGGCACTTTTACATGTCAAAAGGTAATTTATAATAAAATAATAATAATCTCACACAATATAATCATAAAGAAATTGCAGATTAATCGACCGGAAAATGGTTAACAAACTAAATGTCACTAAGGGAAGACAAAAAATGGCAAAATATTATCCATTACATTCGATATAAGGTCTGTATCCGAATTAACAAGAATAAATTAATGAACAAAAATATAAGTCTGCGGACATAGTGAGAATTGTTACATTCCAATTTAGATGCACGATTTTCTACTTTCTGAGTAAAAGTACCTATACTATCTTAAATTTAATTAAACTTAGCTAATGATCTTCAAAGGTTAAAATTGTGCCAAGTTATAAAACATAATATTGTAAAAATTATTGAATTAAACAGTTTTCTTTTTAACTGAAATGCAAGGATGGAGAACGTATATCGTATGGACCCGTCCACATTTTGTAGAAATTGCCGACAGTAAATACCTACTTAACACGTAGTTATTTCCAATATTATTCACCTGACCAAATGAACCTTCTTTGATACCCGCCACAATCAAAGATTTCTCTTCAAACCTCAACAAAATCCCATAGTACTCGCCAACCGAGGCGCAAGAAATAGAAACTCTCTTATAAAGACATGTTCGATTTAAAATTCACTCCCGGTACAGCAAAAAATAGGTCTTGGATGCGCGGCGCATTATGCAGGCGTGCCGCACGATCTATGCCGCGTGCTGGCCGAGAACGACGTATGTTTCAATACGGGTCGGATACATGTAAATCCTTTGTGTGACTGGCAAGTCGCAGGACCGGCGAGTGGGGAATGTTGGGGACATTCGACGCTTTCCATCTGCATATGGCGCCCGCACGGTGCACGGTAGGGCGCACTTGGGTATATTAATTCCGTGCGCATATATTGAACGTGCTAGTAAAGCAGCGCTCTGTGAATGGTTTGACGGTAATGTTCGATTGTATGTTGTTCCGTCCGCTTGTCTCGAATTCGTGCCCTTTCTAACCTTCTTTACACATTTCTCGCGATATTTGGTTTTGTCAATTATTTTTTTCAGAAATAACTGTCTTTAGGAAATGTAGACTTAAAGACTAGTTAGTGGCTCTGTGAGTTGTAGAAAACGTGAGCCTACATTTTTTACAATACGAAAATGTGAACCGACAATAAAACTATACATAATATTATTATTGAAACTGCTCGTAAAATTCACAAGAATCGGTTGAGAAATGCGACCTGTAGAGGAGAACATCTGGACAAACGGACATACGAAAGAATTTTGACCCAAACTGAAGTAGAGAATAATATGGTCGGTTAGCTTGCTCGTTCAGTTATGGACACATCAAGGAACATATCGTTACTAATCAATCACCTAGGTTGAGTTGCATTGCATCAACCGCGACCGTCACGACCGCTTTAGCCTAGTTGGTAGTGACCCTGCCTACGAAGCAAGAGGTCCTGGGTTCGAATCCCGGTAAGGGCAAAAATTTGTGTGATGAGCATGAATATTTGTTTCTGAGTCATGGATATCTATGTATTTAAGTATTTATATCTATTATATATATCGTCGTCTAGTACCCATAACACAAGCCTTACTGAGCTTACTATGGGACTAGGTTGATTTGTGTAAGATTGTCCCCCTTATATATTTATTTATATATTTTATCAACCAGATTTGAACGAATGTCAAAAATATCACTTGCTGCTGTCATCCCATAGAAAATTGACAACTTAACTAACAATAAGCTTTTAACGAACGTAATTAACGAGTACAACACACAGTGTCGTATTAAAATAATCGGCCCCCGCTGCGCTTGTCATGATTCACAAAAAAATGGAACTCTTAATTTTAATGGCAATGCATTTGTTGAAGAACATAAAAAATTATGTACTCACCGATAAAACATCACTCACTAATATGCACCGTCGCTGGAGACCTGAAACAATCAAAACTCTATTAAAGAAGGTTAAATGTGAAGATACATTATCGGCCAACGTTCGATCAACAGCTAATAGTGTTTAAGAACCAATATAAGAAGCAATATCTATGCAAATTGCAATATCCAAAGTTCCAACAAAGTCTTAGAGCGTTTATTTGCAACGGAAATTTTATTAAAACCAGGAGCTACTTAATAGCCGATGAATCAACGTTTTATGCCGTGTATCATATAAAAATAAATCCCTACCATTAAAAATACATTAAAATATGGAAAGTGACAACCCTGCATTATTTGTGACCATCATAAAGGCAACGGCGCGGCGTAATAATAATATGTAAGTTTGCAATATTTTATGAAGAGATAGGTATATCGTACGATATATTTTAATATTAGAGTCTGGTCAGGGAAAGATGAGCCTTTTTTATATGGCAACAGTTATGTCATTGTCAAATAAGTAAAAGGACTATAAGGTGATGTCCTAATATTGATACTAAATATGGTAACTAAGAAAGTTACTGTTCTATGAGGCCAGTCCATGTATAGAATTAAAGGGTGGCTTAGTAGTATTTATCACATTGAATATCATAAAAAGGTCAATCACTATGTCTCGTCAAAATTTAAATTTCGGAGAGTGGTTTTGTACTTTCTTCTTAAACATAAAGTGGAACGAAGTTAAAGAGTTTTATTTAATATACTTAACTTTACTTCCTCCTGCTTGTTCAGTTGCATTGTGTGAATTGAAGAAAAATAATAATTTTTCAAGCGTTATACACAGTGCTACAAACGCTGTGTTTTTTTATTTACCGCTCTTTTCTTGGCTCATCTTTCCCTGGCCAGACTCTTTTTCTGTACGTGGAGTGTTGCCATAAAACGTTATGCCTCCGAGCCAAATTGACGAGACGGTTACCTTTCAAATCTAGCCGTAAATTATTGTCACCCCAAGCAATAAAGTAATGACCGGAATTACTTTACTGACCATTTTATGAGTAAAACATAAAAAGCGACAAGTTTACTGACATAGATTTTTATTATACTACGACGAGGTATGAATAAATGAGTAACGCGCTTGTCATTGTTCTGAAGTTGTAAGCGTCTATAGGCTACGGTGTCTGCTTGCATCAAGCAGGCCCTACGTAAGATCGACAAAAGCATATAGCCACAGTATATACATATTATCATTTGAATGAGATTGTTGCTATATAAATACGTCAATGTTTATATGAACTGACAAATATTCCCATCCCAAACTCATCGCGGTTAAATTGGAATAGCTGTCAGTTCGGTGTCAGCCACATAACAAAGCCGGCAAAAATATTTGACACGTCCCCAAAGCCACTAGGAATAGAGTCGTGTCAGCCATAACAAAGCCGGCAAAAATATTTGACACGTCCCCAAAGCCCTAGGAATAGAGTCGTGTCAGATGTGTATGCGCGTGTTGTTCTCGCAGACATTAATGCTGGCGACTGTACAGTCAACTGTAAGAATATGGGTGCATACAACTTACTCATAAAAACGTCCTATCACTCTTATGTCGGCGGACTAAGGTTTCGGTAGATATTTATAAATAAAACAAAATAAATAACTATTAGAAGATAATTTTACGCAAATCGAACTAGCCCCATAGTACGCTACCTATTGTAACGTTCGTTTTGCTACTGGTCGCTGCCGTCCCGCTCTTCCCCGCGCCCCGCACCACGCACTGCGCCGGCGACGGTTGCAGATGACTCCCGAACAAGAACGAGGCGTAGACACCTACTATCATCAGCATCAGGGTATAAAACATCTCAGACTCCGAAACAAATATTCATGCACATCACACAAACGGGTAAGTAATACGAGATCATATAACGGTCATAATATATACGCTCACTGTGTATAAGCTTGTTTAGTATAACGTTCATTGGTATACTCTTGCTCGCCAGAATTTCATTTGCCCGAATTTTATCTGCCATGCCATAATATTCAACTGCCATAGTGTTGTTCTCTATAATTTTGTATGCCATACTAATTGTTTACCATATTAATTATATGCCAGAATCTTTGTTTTCCATAACATCAATAATCTCATTTTCCATAATCCATCACATGCCATAATGTCATTTGCCATCCATCTCAACATCCATAATATTCATATGTAATAAAACTAATAAATGGATACGTATTGAGGTCTAAAATTTTTAAAAAATTACCTCGAACCTATCCGCGATCCGAGTCGGTTTTGCCACTAAGTAAAAATAAACTTTTCTCTGAGTACCCAATGCCAAGATAGTGGTGTATCGTAGGCAGTAGGGAACAGGGGCTTAGTGGCAAAACCGACTCGGATCGCGGTTAGGTTAGAAGACGGAAGCGGGAGCTTTGCTAACACTTTCGTCTTCGAGGTTTTTTTTATTAAAGAGCGGAAAAACTAACAAATTAACAAAGATGAATCCGAATGCATGTTTAGCATGGCGTTTAAATATTCTATTAAATAATATTATTGCAAACAATAATCTGGAATACAATACGTATGGCATTCGTATCATTATGACATCCAATATTCGGGTAAACAAGAGTATGCCAATTAACTATTATGGTAAACGAAACATTCGAGCAAATGAAATTCGGGCAAGCGAAGTTCGGGAAAATGATTATTATAGTAGGTATATGAATGTCGGGCAAACAATAGACAACCCGTTCATTGCACATAATGAACGAAGGGTATAATGTCAAAATATATATTTTCGTAAAGTAAACTTTAGATATGAATACATGATAATAATATCAATTGATATATCGATTAAAGCGTATAATATTCATAACACCTAAGGAATTGAAAGATTGATTGTTTTTTTTTTAATTAAACACTCCAATTATTTTAATCTAACCTCCTCTACGTAATTTTCGGAAGGACATAATCGTCTTTTCGCACAAAATATGTAATACAATTAGTGAAGAGATATTGCAATGTCTTCCAATGCAACTCGGAAAATAGAACCCACAACATCAAATCCCATTAACAATTCTTCATCAACGCATGTCACTTCAGCGATTTACAGGCAAAAACCGCCTGGCATCGACTATAAATAAGGATTGTGTAATAGAGTAATAAACCATCGGGCATTATGCGCGGTATTATGTACGCCCGGGCTGGTCGCGAATGCAAGTTAATCAGTCGTTAGTGGGATATACTCGTAGGTAGTGGGCGGTGCGTTCTAAAGGAACTTTATGGGACCTAATTAAAGCGAAAATATAGCCTAAAATACGCTTTATTACCCTAGTAGATAATATTATACAGACTATAATTCACTTTCAAAACAAAGTTTACATGGACGCTATTGAGACTGTCGAAATATACGTTATTTGCGGCATAAACGGCCGTATCTTTTCTTACGTTAACTTACAAGTTTGATTTTTTCACATGTTCAAGGAGCTGTAGAGCTGGGTATATGGTTATTAATTTCACCTCGATACCTCCACGTGTTCCCAAGATAAAGGGTCTCGACAGACAGACAGACAGACGGATAACAAACTGTTACGTTTTTTCCTTTTGAGGTACCCTAAAAATTACAAAATACATCATTATGTAATGCTTTACAACTAAGATTTCCATATATGGTTTGAAAGGGAATAATCCTCCCGGTCACAGATCAATAGCTGTAAAATAAACAACCTCACTGGATTTGAATCTGCATTTACTTATTTCCTTTCCGGTGCAGAATTGCTTTACCATCAATTTAGCTATATTCAGAGCAATGACGTGTAGGTGCAGTGTCCAAAAGGCAACCGGATGGCTCGCGGTATTTGAGCTCGCGAAGTGTTCTGGAACCGCCCTGTGCAACACAAACGTCATTGCTTTAACTAATAGAGGTCATCCAGCTAAGTAGAGATAGCGTCAAATATTTTGTCGACTTTAACTGGATTAACTCCCTACCTCGCACCCTCACAGAACTTTTTTCGATAGTTACTACTAGTTTCATTGCCTATATTAAATTTTAATAATGACGGTTCTACATTTAAAAATACAATAAACGGTGTAGCTCTTGCGAACAACACCAGAAACCTCAAGAGATATTTGGCACTTTCAATCAAATTCTAAAATCCATCAGAAAGGTTGTTATTGTACAAAAACAACAGCAGGAAATGCAATTCTCATTGGAAAGGGACATGTATGTGATTCCCGATTAGAAAATACGAATAAAGACTGACCAATCCCCGTTAGCCCACCGACCGCAGCATCCATGTCTATATTTATTGTATCGCTTGCTACTGTACAGTCTCACGACTCAATCCAATAAATAGCACTTGTATTACGGGGAAGATATTCAGTAATAAGATATCTGGTAGCGAAATACGATGGCGCTGAATGTTAATAGGAAATTATTGGCCAAAGCAGCGCGAATAAAGAAGAAGTAATGCGATGGGGCTCTGTGGATCCGCTTTACAATATCAATGGGTTTAATTTATTCGCTCTGCCGTCGTTATGCCCTTTAAGACCAATATTTATTATAATATTCCATACTTATGTGGTGGGTTAGAATGGTTGGAATTTAAGTTCCCATTCTGTAGCTAAAAGATAAACTTATTGTAAGTTTATCTTTTTCTTTATCGTTCGTGTATTCGCTAGTCTTTTATTTATCTACATGTGAAGATAATTGTTGCGCCACACTAGCCGGATACAGAGTATGTAAACCATTTACTTATCTGGTAAAATCAAAAATGTATTTGGCTTTTGGTGAAATAATCAAAATGGTATAGAGAAGCTACATATGACAACAAAATAAAGATAAATAATACTTAATTAATTTGAACTTAATTGCATGAAACGAATAAGTAATGTCATAGGTTACCTAGCTATATGTTTTCTGCCTCCTCCAGTTAGAGAACGGGCGATAGTACTTATATATATGTTTCGTAAGCTCTCATTAATTCCCTAATTCCGTCACGCATGGACTGAAGACCTCGAGCGAAGTTTACGTGCATGCGATACGCGGCCCAATTTGTAACGAATTCTCGCTAAATCACTACGGAACCACGACTAGAAAGTGTGCCCGAGTAACGACAGCGCGTCACGCCAGTTCAACAGTAAGTACTGACTACTGCAGGGCCATCAGACTTCTGATATCAGGCAATATAATAACCAGATTTGATTAACAAAAGGCATTTTCAATTTTAACATAGCGTTATGCGGGCATTATAGGCTTATGAATTTAGAGTATGCCCGCAGCAGCGCAGCGGGCATGTAATGTAACCGATGCACGGTAGGCTGCGCAGGAGTGAGGCTCGGGCCAACTCAATGTCGTGTAATCAATGTAATCATTCATATACCTACATTAAAAATAGTGTGGACCTAGGACTCTCCCCTGGATGACTCCGAATATTACGCACATCTTGGCTTATGATATGATCATTAACTCTCTGAGATCGCACAAGCAGGCAGTCACTAAGCAGACGCACTGGATTTCCTTATATCCAGACCCGCACCAATTTGCGTAGAAGACAGGGGAATGAATGTGTCTAATGCCTTCTTTAGGTCTAATATCACCGCAAGACACTTGTTGTTTTCCTTATCCGCTATTAACGTAGTTACCGTTGCAAACTTAATTATATTCTCACAGACCCACTTAAAGCTGGCAACCCTGATCTCCACAATGGCGTATTAATTTAGAGGATGCCCGCAGCAGGTCACGGTCCGTGTACCGTTCGCACCTGCGCCGGCGGCGCCGCGGACAGGTAACCGATGCACGGTAGTCTGCGCGGGAGTGGGCCACGGGACTTAGCTTCGCTAATGCCATGGATTCGGAGAAACATTAACGGGTCGTGACACATCTAAATCCAAAAACGGTTCGCAATATAAGAATATGTCTTGTTAACCCTTATCTAGCCTCGTTTTTTAGGGTTCCGTACCTCAAAGGAAAAAAACGGAACCTAAGGAAAAAACGGAATTTAAGGCTTAGAGTATCAGTTTGTTGTCCGTCTGTCTGCCTGTCAAGACCCTTTATCACGGGAACGCGTGGGAGGTATCGTGTTGAAATTAAAATCACATACTACAGTCCCTTGAAGCTGTGAAAAAATCAAACTACGTAAACGAAGAAATGTATGCCACAAAACAACGTATGTACATATTTGACATTTCGTACAATCATAAAAAACATAGTCCTTATACGAAACCCTCGGTGGGCGAGTCTGACACGCACTTGGCCGGTTTTTGAAGATCAAATGTCAATGTGGGACATTTCTTTGAAGCACTCTTCAATAACTGTTGTTTTCCTTTACACAAAGAGACACTAATATTTTATAAGATGCATCAAAAACCCTATTTGAGAAGATATGTAAAATGTCGACTGTACCAATTGTTAGAAATGATTTATAATTCGAATTGTACCTACTATAAATTTACTAGCAGTTGCCGAATCGCTTACTGCGCCTACTTGCCAACACTGCTCTCAAAACGATACGAACAGTCCATGCAACATCTTACTTCAGAAGGCTATTTCTGAAAAGCCGGAATACTTTCACAAGTAACTCGACGACCACTAAACATTGCAAGATATCTTAATCTCGCAATCTTAACTTCTAGATTATTCTACCCATCTAACTTTACAGCTTACTAAACTATGTACTTAATGTGCGATGTAGTTATATCACTTCCCTATTTTCATTATCAAAATAACAACCATAAACCTTAATCTTTTACGAGAGAAATCATCTTATGAAAACTTGGGATAACAACTTTGAATTGAACGAGCTAGTTAAAACCTTTACAATGAAGTGCAAAAATAATAAAATAAAATAAAATATAATAAAATTAATCCTCTCATACATGTACCCAAACTTTAATCTGTCCACATAAGAGCCATTGGGACAAAGTTATGAGTAAGTTTTGTAAGCACACCTATTTTTACATACTTCTTTCTTGAAAAAAAAAACCATACTGTAGTTTCATACCAACATTGGATTGCCAGATAGCCACCGACGACGTGGTATTAAAAAAAACCGGCCAAGTGCGATTCGGACTCGCGCACGAAGTGTTCCGTACCAATATGTATAAAAATGGCAAAAAATCACGTTTTATGGTTTTTGGGAGATGGGACCCCCTTAAATATTTATTTTATTCTGTTTTTTAGTATATGTTATTATAGCGGCAACAGGGCTAACTATCACGGTTCATGAGATAAAGACTGGTGACAGACGGACAGACGTACAGACAGACCGATAGACATACGGGCAGCGGAGTTGGGTACCGTTTTAGCTTTTGGGTACGGCACCCTAAAAATTGTTAAATTTTACTTACTTATGATATCGAAATTTAGAAGAAACATTTTTAAATCATTAATAAAAGTACTATAAGACTTTTATTTGTTATTTTTTGGGGTAAAAAATGTTTCTTCTAAACGGTATTGGATTTCGATATCTCGCTTATTATTTATTGTAAATCTAATATTTCTGCGTCCTTAAAGTGTATACATAGGTACTGCAGCATTAATTACATTAATCCTTGCAGAACTATGTTTATTCGTGTAACTGATTGCCTTATATTGCAGCGCTTTGGTACTGTCTGGTTTTATGAATTAAATTGGTGGGAGTTATTTGAAATTTTAATTAGTTTGTAGTACTTCCAAGGTGAAAAGGTGAATCTTGGGAGCAAACTTACCAGCATTAGCTTCGTCGGATAAAAGTGTGAAGCGTGAAGTACCTTTTACAAGGTACTCCAACAACAAGGTACCAACCCGAGTTCCTGGTCCACAGTTTTTAATCAGTGCTAAGAAGTACGTTTTCGCGCTAGTGCATTAGCGCTTTCCCAAGCCCTGAGGCGAAGCTCGCCGGTATTGGAACTAGTTGTGGTTGTTTGCACACAAGGGAAACGGAAGAGTTTCCGCTTTATTGTTAAGGCCGGGTGCTGTTATAGCATACTGGGTAAGCACTGTCGCCTGTCGGTGGTAGTTGATTTTTGGCTTGTAGTCTAGACAGTGGAGTGGTAGTATTTATCATTAAATTTTGTTTCATAGCTTCCAGGTTTAGGCCTCAAGCCTAATTTCGCGGTGGTTGTTCCCCGACGACTGATGACAGTACGAGTGCGCGGACGGCTATCATCAGGAGTCTGCGAGCCAGAGGGAGAGGCGATCGGACTGACCCGCTTACCTGCACATCCGATTCTCGTTCGTGAGGACCTCCGTCGGAGACGCCGCCAGGAGATAAGTCGCGCTTAAGGAGACTCCCGAGAGCTCGATTTGTATTTTCTCTTAGTTTGACCTTCCGTCTGTAGCAGAATCCGAACGCACTTTAAAAAAGTAAGCTTAAGCTGTCAAAGTGACACCCCTGCCTTGATCGCCCATCCCTCTAGCGACACACACGCACTCTTGTTTTAATATAATAAGTATTTTAAGAAGATATAAAATAAACATCTTTGAAGACCAAATCATATCTTTTAATCAATAACAATACATGGCGCAGTCGAAACGAACCGAATTCACGAAGATGCAAGAAGATTAAAAAAGGTAACCTCCAACAACACGATTTTCACCGGCCCGGCTTTTAACATTACTAAGAAGATAAGAAGAATCACATTTTATGAAGAACATTACTAATTATGAGTGGCAGCGAATCGGAGAACAAATCTAATATAAAAATTAGCGAATCGGAGAATAAATCTTAAGTAAAAATTGACAACATGTGTGCCGTCGAGTATAAAATGCCGCAAAGTCTGAACTTGGACGATATTGAAAATTGCTGGCCACGTTGGCAGCGATTTAAATTGTCATTTAGAAACTTTGTCCTGGCGGCAGGTTTAGAAAAACTGTCAGAGGCTAGAAAAGGCGCAATATTAATTAATTGCATAGGACAACAGGCACAGGAGTTGTATTTTAATGTGCTTAAAACAGACGACGATGACAAGGACAAACTAGAAGACGTGCTCACAATATTCGACGACTACTTCAAACCAAAGCAAAATGAAGTCATTAACAGCTATAATCTCAACAAACGAAACCAAGAAGACGGAGAATCATTCGACACCTACTATACAGCAATCAGGAAGCTAGCCGAGAACTGTAACTTTGGGGAACAAAAGAACAGGATCATGAGGGATAAAATTGTCATCGGAGTTCGGGATCAAAGGGTGCAGCAGAAGCTCCTGGAGGTGAAGGACCTGACACTGGAGAGGGCGGTAGACATCTGCCGGTCTGCGGAGCTCTCCAGAGAGTTTGTGAAGACGCTGAATCCCCCGGAGGTGCATATGGCGCAGTTTGGGAGGCCAGCGCAGCAGGGGCAACAGGCTAACAAAGCTAAGTATTATGCTAATAATCATAAGAATAATAAAAATGGTCAGGCTCACTCATCAACTGATAGAAATAATAATGGTGTACATTATAATAAAGCATTTTATAATTGCAAAAAGTGTAACACGGAGCATGGGCCAAGGCAGTGTCCAGCCTATGGCAAATTATGCTCTAGATGTAACCGATTCAATCATTTCAGTGTGGGTTGTACCTTTATGAAAGGCCAGGTGCATTATATGAACAACTATGAAGACAATGACGAAGCTTGCAATGATGTGCAGGACTTGTGACTAGTATATTCTATAAATTTAGGTAGTAACGAGTGGACCGAGTCTCTACGTGATGTGATAAATGTGATACAGGTGCCCAGATTAATGTGATTAGTTTAAGTACTCTGAAGATGATTGTCGATGATGATTCTAATATTAAAATGTCTGAGACAAAAACATTAATTGAGGTCTTCGGAGGTGGAAAATTATACCCAGTGGGAAAAGTCACATTAAGGGTTTTTAATATTAAAAACAGTGAAGTTATTAATACTGAGTTTTTAATTATTAACGAGAGGGTCAGGCCAATTATGGGGTTAGCTTCATTAGTGCAATTAAAATTATTAAATAATACTAAAATAGACACATTAAAAACTGAACCTGTAACACATAGTGAGAATACTATTAACATTAAAAGTAAAGACTGTATAATTAATAAACACAACGAACTATTCCAGGGTGTTGGGGAGTTCGATAGACCTTTGCAGCTGCGCATTCGACCTGGTGTGGAACCTGTGGTGAGACCCCCGCGCAGAGTGCCCAACGCGCTCATGACACGCCTCGCAGATAAGCAGGAGGCCCTGGTGAAGCATGAAGTTATAGCTAAGGTAGATCACCCGAATAGTTTTGTTAGTAATTTGGTAATAATTGAAAAGAAAAATGGTTCTCTGAGAATTTGCCTCGACCCTAAAGATCTCAATCAAGCTCTAATACGAGAGCATCATTTAATACCTGTGTGGATTGAGGGCAAGATTACCAGTTGTAATGGAAATAGAGCATATTGTGTAGCGGATAAGAGGAATAATGTAATTTATTATAGAACTTCATATCACATTAGATCTCCTTAGCTGTGCTTGGTGCTTCATCGGACTTTGTAGTTGGGTTCAGCACTGGTCGAATGTCGTAGTACTCGTAGGGGTACAGTAAGGTGTACCTACTGGATGTTACTTCTAATTTAGTTATGCATATTAGTGTGATATCTTAGTAATAATTAAATGACTGTAGTAATAATTAAGTGTATCTTTTAAAAAAGGGATGCTGAGCAATGTATAAATCTGTATAGCTAAGCATAGAGCTGAGCTTTTTGTTTGTATAAATATTAGTTTTTCGTTTAAAAAGGGGATGATGTAGCAGAATCCGAACGCACTTTAAAAAAGTAAGCTTAAGCTGTCAAAGTGACACCCCTGCCTTGATCGCCCATCCCTCTAGCGACACACACGCACTCTTGTTTCAATATAATAAGTATTTTAAGAAGATATAAAATAAACATCTTTGAAGACCAAATCATATCTTTTAATCAATAACAATACACCGTCAACGATAGGCTCATTTTAATCTGATTATTACCCGTGTTTCACTATCGTGCCTTGCGGCTTTTCGATGGTCAACGCTCCGACTTTAAGGTGGGATCGATGTCTTTCGTTCTCCTCAAAATTTAGAAAGGCTCATTATCGCCAAAGTTGTCACAACGATTGTTTGGTTTTCATTTAGGCGCCATCATCACACAACCATTCACATTCACCATCTCGTAGAACCCAGACGTCTTACATCTCTTTTTATCGTTGCGCTGGTCTGCTGACCGTAAATCATATTCTAATTGTGTTCCGCAGCAACGCTCAGTGCAGGATTACTAGCTTGGTATTTTGTTTTAACGTCTTGTTTTACATGACCTAATGCTTGTGTACACGTGTACGTGTTGCTATTTGTGCTGCAATAAAATGTATTAGTTTAGGAAAACAAAAAAATAAACTACTATCGTATCTTGTGAGTGAACCCTTTTTATTTATTTTCACTACAGTACCTACAATTTTGGAATAGTTACCGATAATCGCAAATTGAGGAAGATATAATAAAATCAAATAAAATGAAGCATCATTTAATGTTTGACAATATTAAGCGTAGTTTTTTTAGGCTTAAAACATTGGTGTGTGGTCTTACGGGCGTCATGGACTTTTTAAAACTGCAACACCTTTATCTTGCATGTTCATGACTTTAAAATGAAATAATAGACATGAAATGTTTTTTTCCCATCCGGTGTGGTCTAAAAGACCATTTCAATAAGCGTTTATGCCAACGGAGCTCATAACAATAATTTATCGATTATATCTCATAGCATAGCATTGTCTTAGCACATTATTACTGGATCATAAACGCGTCGCGTTGCAGCTCAAGACACTATTCGACTATGTTTTTGACAGCTCGTAATCCATCCCGCCCGTAGGCCATCTTGTGACTTAGTCATAATATCACTAAAAACCGAAGTCTCATCTTGCTTCATCAGGCGCCTAAGCAACCGTTTCATAGAATGTGTTATTATCGTAGTATCATAAAGATATCCCCCCTTAAATATTCAAACTCAAACTCAAAATTATATTTATTCAAGTAGGCCCAGTAACAAGCACTTTCAAATCGTCAGGTAAAAACATAATCTTAAGCTAATTACTTAGAGTAATGTATAAAACATAAAAAGTAAAATTTATATGAAGTTTTTAATTTTTCTAATAAAATACTTCAATCTAATGTCAAATATAAATAAAACGAGAATAATTAATTAAAAACACAATGTCAAAATGTATAAATCCAGTCAAAATTAGTCCCAAGAAGTTGTGCGCTATAATAAGCTTTCGAAATAAGTTTACGTTTCACATAGTTCTTGAATTTATTACTAGATAACTGAGTTACGTTTCCAGGAAGTTTGTTATAAAACCTTACACAATTACCCATTAATGATTTTTTTTATTTTTTGGAGCAGAGTGGTGGGCACCGCGAGCTTATGCTTACTTCTCGTATTAATATTATGTATGTCACAGTTTTTCAATATTGAATAATTGTCGTTATGCTATTAGTGGAAGCCCCACAAGCCCAATTTCATAAGAAAACCGCAAATCGATGTACAGTTTAGCCGTTTGGCACACGCATACTAGAGGTCAAAACAATTTTTGTGACCCGCAGTTCCTAAAAAAAAATCCCGTGCCGAAACATTTATCTTTTTGTATGGAAAAAAAATATTTTTTTTTCAGAAACCTATCGTGTGTAGTATAATATGAAAGGGCTTTTTGAGGCGAGTCTAAAAATATGCCACATGATTACATTTTAGCCATATTTTTTTAATTGAAACAAAAATAATTTTCGAAATACACCAAGTTTGGGCTCCTCCAGACACGATATGGCTGATTTTTTTAAAATTTAATATACCACAAATGATACGTGATATTCTCATATCTAACCTCAAAAAAGCAATTTTGAAAATAATTTAATTAACAATTTTTTTTTTAATTTTTCAATATTACCAAGTGAAACACTCAAATAAAAAAAATAAAAAAACTATATGATATTATTTCTAAATTGCTTTCTTGGGGTTAGATATAAAGATATAACGGATCATTTGTGATACATTATTTCTTGATATCCTTATCCTTATATATTACCTATATATTTTGTGACAAAAACTAACCAAACTATACCAACTGATGAAAAAGCGCAGTTAAAGGGTTAAAGAGGTATTTCCCGTTAGATATATGGATACTACGTATCATTTTATGATTAATAAGTAACGTATCTGCAGTACAGTTCCATAAGTCACGTAAAATAGGTATTCAAGTAGAACTGTGTCCCTTGGTGATATTGAAAAATTAAAAAAAAAAAAATTAATGCAATCCTTTTGAAAATTGCTTTTTTGAGGTTAGATATGAGGATATCACGTATCATTTGTGGTATATTGAATTTTTGAAAAATCAGCCATATCGTGTCTGGAGGAGCCCAAACTTGGTATGTTTCGAAAATTATTTTTGTTTCAATTTAAAAAATATGGCTAAAATGTAATGATGTGGTTTATTTTTAGAATCGCCTCGAAAAGCCCTTTCATATGATACTACACACGATAGGTTTCTGAAAAAAAAATTTTTTTTTTCCCATACAAAAAGAAAAATGTTTCGGCACTCCCCCCTAAGGGATTTTTTTTAGGAACCGCGGGTCAAAAAAATTGTTTTGCCCTATAGTATGTGTGTGCCAAACGGCTAAACTGTACATCGATTTGCGGTTTTTTTAAGCGTAGGGCTACCACTATATAATTGATAGGAGATTTTCTCAAAATACCCTTTCACACGATTATGAGGAATTCAATTGACACTTCACGAGACAGAATCCATCAAGCCGTTTGGACTGTATCCCGTCAAATAGTTTTCTTGTCCATATACTCGTACATACATACTTACGCTAGAAAAACATAACCCCCCTTCTATCACAGCCGGTAAAAAGTATAGTATATATATAGGCATAAGTTCGCCATGTCACTAGTCGTTCATAACCTGTTGAACGGAGCCCCTGCTTTATGTCCCGGGCGAGACTCACGATGGCAATTTCATAGGACATTTGCGGGTGAAAGCGACGATTTGTTGGGCTTAGAGCGATAACTAAGTGGCCACCCGTAAAAAGGGCGATGTGTAAAACAATTTGCAGTCACCGGGCCCCCGGTTCACTTGGAAATTGTCACTTGACAAAGATATTTCATACGTTTCGATGACAATAAGCAACGATAGAGACCATCAATCATCTTTATTGTTCAATCATGTTTCTCACTTGTCGTGGTGCAATAAAGAGTATTTATTGTATAAAATGGGAATTAACACTGAGAAACTAGGTGTCTTTAGGTCATTTGCTTACATACCACAGATAGATGCGCAGTCCAGGGTTCAGGAGTCACAGCCAGTCACAGGCACACACACGAGCTCACACGCGAGATAGACTTGGTATGTGACGTCACAGGTGGAGCGACATACGCCTTATTTTCGTTTATATATATTTATTTCGTTCTGTCGGTCATTGTCAATAGGTAAGCGCGGTGCGCCCGGGATATGGAGGGGATGCAAGATTGTTTATTGAACATTTATTATTATGTATGTCTTTCCCGCTCACGAGACAATGATGTCCCGGACCTTTGGGAGGCGTGCGTGGAGCTAGGTACCTACAAAGTTCAGTTGGTACTTTGTAGAAGCCAACACGTAGAGGCCCTTTTGACAATTTAATGAAATGCAATGAGTACACCGAGCGGATGCTGTCCCTGTCATGGGACGCACACAGAGACAGCACCCGTTGAGGTGTATAGGGCCTATTGATGGTTTATGGAATCTAAATGAAACGGGTTATTGGGTTAAAATGATGGACTAGTGGCTGGGCTATTGAGTGAAACATCGGCCTAATAAAATTCTTTCACTTTTTATCTCTGGCAGACGGTGACTCGCTAACTGCTAGATGGGCCCCTATTAATAGCGACATAAAAAAATGGCCTAAGGGCAACACCGGTGAGAGAGCTGGGGGGTAGAGAGGTGGCACTGGACTTTAAACATGTAGCCAACTCGCCACTTATGTGTCCACATCTACCCGCGAGCAACAGCTCTTGCGACTCCACTCTGGACGGCCAGTAAAGGCAAGCCAGAGGCGGGGGGCCTGTCCAACCATCCACCCGATCGGCTCAGCCTGACCACAGGACACCCCCAGGAGCACTCAGGTACGTAGGGTCGCTACTCCCTAACAGCCCGCCACAAGCTGCCTTACGTTGACTGATTGCACCAGAAATCTGGTGGGCGATGGGGCCGTCACATCCCTACGCCTACTTATTATTATTATTATTGTTTTTCTTGAATGCATTTTCGAACGAGGGACCGAGGCGAACGAAGTTCTTTATGCCTCAGCTTGGGCTGAAAATCTTTTGTAGGTATGTCCGGATGGCCCGCTTTCCCGTTGTTTGTTCTCTTTTACTGACCGTATTTCTCAATCGATTCTCGTGAAATTTTGTGAGCAGGTTCGTTAATTATAGCTTTTTTTATGTAGTCACTTGTTCAAAATTACAAAAAAATACAATCTCGCGAGTTCTACAGCTAACAGAGCCACTAGTTCAATAAGTAAAACCAGCATTTTAACAGTAAAATATAATACAGATGGAAATATGTTATCATGCTGTTTGTGGCCATAACAGCATATTTGTGAAAAAATATACTGCCTGAATATTTCTGTGACGTCAGACAATCTACTTTCAAAATAAAGTTTTAACCGACTTTAATTCAGTAAGTACCTACTATGCCAAGCAGCCCCATCATCAGATCCTGTCCTGGTTATCACGGGACCATCTGGGAAGGAAACTCGTTCAAATAAAACAAATCCAAATCTGTCCAGGCCCCTCCGACGAATTGAGAACCCTCTCCTTTTTTGAAGATGGTTAAAAATAGGAAAAGTCCAAGTCCACTATAAAAATGACAGATCAGTAATGTCATAACCAAATTATATTCTCAAAAACTAACGGTAAATCTAGCTTAAATAAACAAAGAAAGCAAACATAGACACAAACATGATTAGCAAAAACGTTTGAATCGTTTGATAGACAGCATAATGTTGCCCGTTGCCCGTTGTTTTGCGTGCGAGGCACGTCCAATTATTTACTACTTACTTCGATCAATCACAATCAAGCGCTGATTTAGCCCGCTAAGTAAATTGTTTTGTTGGCAAACAATTTATTCAGGACTGCTATTCAACGCTTGAGGACTACTCGCCTCAGGAACCAGTATAACTGTGGCTCTCATAAACCTTTTTCAATTTGGAATAGGTCGCGTCTTGGACATTTAGAGAGATTAAACAGTGTTAAACTGCAACTGCACTCGGACACGACTCGCACTGCACTGGACTTGGTGAAGGCTGAGGGTTGTCTATTGTTTGCCCGACATTCATATACTATAATAATCATTTGCCCGAACTTCGCTTGCCCGAATTTCATTTGCCCGAATGTTTCGTTTACCATAATAGTTAATTGACATACTTTTGTTTACTCGAATATTGAATGTCATAATGATACGAATGCCATACGTATTGTTTTCCAGATTATTGTTTGCAATAATATTATTTAATAGAATATTTAAACGCCATAATAACATGCATTCGGACTCATCTTTGTTAATTTGTTAGTTTTTTCGCTCTTCTATAAAAAATAACCCTGAAGACGAAAGCGAGAGCAAAGCTCCCGCTTCCGTCTTCTAACCTATCCGCGATCCGAGTCGGTTTTGCCAATAAGCCCCTGTTCCTTACTGCCTACAATACACCATTATCTTGGCATTGGGTAATCTCAGAGAAAAGTTTATTTTTACTTAGTGGCAAAACCAACTCGGATCGCGGATAGGTTGGAGGTTTTTTTTAAAAAAAATACTGCAATACGTACCGACTTTATTACATATGAATATTATGGATGTTGAGTTGGATGGCAAATGTCATTATGGCATGTGATAGTTATGGATTACAATGATTATGGAAAATGAGATTATTGATATTGATATTATGGAAAACAAAGATTCTGGCATATAATTAATATGGTAAACAATGAGTATGGCATACAAAATTATAGAAAACAACATTATGGCAGTTGAATATTATATTATAAGCAAGAGTATACCAAGGCTGAGACATCGACTAGACTAGATACATCCCTGTACTCGTGCAGCTTATGGCATTATTATACAAAACGGGCCTACGGGTCCCTCCGCGTCCCGTACGACAACGCGTTCCGGGTGTTGGTGGGGCTGCCGCGCTTCTGTAGCGCATCAGGGATGTTTTCAGAAGCTAGAGTGGATTGCTTTTATGCCACCATGCACATTATGCACAAGAGAGCTGCGTCCCTGGTGCGCCGGGTGCGCGCCAGCCCCAACACCATCATAAGGGTGCTAGGGGACAGACTGGACTGCCCCTACTTGCTCCATTGTAGTCAGTTACATGTGCCGTACTTTATGAAGCCAAATTTCTAATGTTCTTTCTTTTTAAATTCTTAATTTGATATTCTAAGTACTAACAGTCTTTTTAAGGATAATACTAACAAAAAATGGATCTTGTTAACTGAATTAATAAATGAATTTAATTGAATTAACAGGGCCTAGTTATAGATTCATATTCAATACTTGAAGTCCGGTACCATAAATGTCATAGACATCCCCACCGGCAGAATCAGAGTGACATATTCACTTTTATTACGCATTACGCCATGCAGCGACCTCTACCTTGCTCGAGTAGAGGCAGTTGCGACTGGCTTCTTAGACGGCACGTCTCAAATCACATACTCGTGGAGACATCATCAATAACAATGCTTCACCACATACTACATTAATTTAGAATGACTTGAGGCATAAAAAATGCTACGTCCTAGGAACATCACCTTCTGTCATTCTACATGACAAAATAACGGCTTTGGTTAATATCATCATCATCATCAGCCTATATACGTCCCACTGCTGGGCACAGGCCTCCTCTCATGTATGAGAGGGAACAGGCAGTAGTCCCCACGCTGGCCCAGTGCGGATTGGGGACTTCACATACACCTTTGAATTTCTTCGCAGATGTATGCAGGTTTCCTCACGATGTTTTTCCTTAACCGAAAAGCTAACGGTAAATATGAAATCATATTCCGTACATACGTTCAGAAAAACTCATTGGTACGAGCCGGGATTCGAACCCACGACCGCCGTTTGACATGCCTGAACCACTGGGCTACCGTAGCTTCTAATGGTTAATATAACACTGTCCAATCTCGCAGTGTTTCAGTTCCACGGCCATAAATAGAACATTTGAGGTTCGAGTACAGTATTTACGAATCTCGGGCCCAACGTATATAAGGGATGAATACATAGATGAATGCAAACTTGTGAATAGCACAGATGTATAGCCAACTTGTAACAACACTTAGTAAGACCATTAAGTTATACGCGCACGATTAGCGCGTTGAATCAATCATTTGTTGACGAGTTTTTGTCACGACTGTCATTGTAGACGTTGAAAACATCTCGCATGTTTGTTGTAAGTATCTACTCGATTTTTGTGGGCATTGTCATTTCTATCCGAATGTTAGTGATGATGATGATAATCTCTGCTAGCTCACATGTGCATGTGCAATCAGAACCAGAACTCTTTAAGTATCCAGTAACAATGTAGTTTATGTATATTGCTCTTATTATTATTTTTGACGATTATTTTAAAGTCTATATATATAGACTTTAAAATCTTTTTTAGGTCAGATGGCAGTCACTTTCGTAAAACTAGTGCCTATGCCAAATCTTGGGATTAGGTTTCAAAGCGGACCCCGGGCTCCATTAGGGGCACTACCGGGAGTAACGCTAGGAGGATGATGAGATATATAGACTTAAAAAAAATTCTAGTGGTTCTGTGATCTGTGAGCTGTAGAAATCGAGAGCCATCGTCCGTTTTCCAACGTCCAACGCGACAACATTACCATCCTCACCACTTAGATGGTTGGCAGTCCTCAACTGTGCGCTTCTCCAGAAACTTCCTGCCTCGCACAGCTAATCTGTGGAATGGATTGTCGCCTGCGGTATTTCCAGACCGATACGACCTTCAAACCTTCAAGAAAAGAGCGTACTCCCATCTTAAAGGCCGGCAACGCACTCACAACACCTGGTGTTGCAGGTGTCCATGGGCGGCGGTAATCGCTTAACATCACTCATCAGGTGATCCGTCTGCTCGTTTGCCTCTTATAACATAAAAAAGAGCCTATCTTTTTTAGGGTTTCGGAGCCAAAATGGCAAAAACGGAACACTTATAGTTTCGCCATGTTCGTCTGTCCGTCTGGTTCAGTTTAGTGATCCTTACTACTAAAAGCTGTAATTCAGCATGGGTACAGGTATATAAATCAATCACGCCGACAAAATAGTAGAATAAAAATTTGAAAACCATTTTTTTTTAAGGTATACGGTAAGGTACAAAGTGGGGATGTTTTTTTTTTCTCGTTAAACTCATAGGGTGGGGTATTGTTGGATAGCTTGCTCAAAAATAATATGAGTTACTACAAACAATTTTTTAACTTAGTGGTTCATTTGTGTAATATTGGGCGTTAATGTCCAATTTTTTTTATATAATAGGGGAACCTGAGTCAACAGCAAAAAACCTGCACATACGAAAGAATTTTGGCTCAAGCTGAAGCAGAGAAATAGCTCGCTTCGCTCGCTCGTTCAACAAAGACAATATACCTACATGATTACGAAACGGAATAATTATTTATATGACTTGCCCGTCAAATTAAACTTTTTTTAAATCTGAACTTGAATATAAACAGCCAGTTTCCTTCCGATGACAAAATTTAAAGGCAAAAGGATATCGAATCGCTTTACATAATTAACATTAACATTCACATAGGAATTGTCAGTAGCTACTTTGTATGTAAATGAACCCATTGAATATGCAGGTGCATTATGTTTGTGTGGGACACCGTAAAACTGACGGGGGCATAAATAACGAAACGGACTTAACTATCCTTAAAATTCTGTGTAGACACGTGTGGTATAAACTTACTGGCTCATGAATACGTCTGCCATCTATCAGTCTAGTTTCCCTTCTGGGTTGGAAGGTCAGGTGGTTGGTTTTGCAATAGTAGTCGTAATGCCCGTTTTCTAAGCCGGATTCATACTTATCTGACGTGATGCCGTCTGATGGCTCTGACGCCTGACACAATAGTAGTATTGTCGCGTCACAAGCCACGTCGGTTAAGGCGCCGTAGGTTCATGGTCTTCTCTTCTTCTCACTGAGCATAAGCGTGAGCGAGATGGAAGTGCGTGCTCGGAAGCGCGGAAATCATGTTTTTTAATTTAATTTTTCTTGCCGTTGAAATAAATAAAAAAGTAAACACTGATTTCTTTCAAACATGATATTGCCGATTTTTAAAAGCCATTTTAATATTTTTAGCTTTAGTGCATAATTTGCAAGAAATATTTTAAGTGTATTTTAGACCCTTTTAGAAATATGTTCGTGATTTTTTTCTATCGAGCGAAAATTGCTTAATCATGTTTCTAAACACTGATTTCCCTGCAGAAAAAGATTTCCCTGCCTTTTCCTCTAGATTACTATTGGTAATTTTTTAAAAACCATATTATTATAAACAGACGCATTATATTGTTTCAAAAACTCTGTTCGCTTAACTTCGCTGAACCTACGGCGCCTTAAGTGTGATTCCGGCTTTAGGACATATATAATATTGTATCAAGCGAACGCAGCGCTCCTCCAGGATACATTGGGGACTGGGATTGACGCTAAGACGAGGAGATTTAAACTAAAGGCGGGCTGCACAGTGCACACTTTACTGAGCGAACAACAACGTTAAAAATGGCGGTATTTATTCGTGGTTTCAGTTGAGTTTCCAGTAATACGAGTACAACCTGCGGCGCTACCACGAAAAACGAAACTCAAAGTTCGTGTACATGCATCCCTGTCACACGAGTAATGTGAGTGCGATAGAGATGGAAATACCCGAACTTCGAATCTCGGAGTTCGTGGTTATAGCTCTGGTTACGAGTATATGTTCTGTTCCATTCCATGCACTGATTAATTAATCAGTTAATGTGTACCTAACACATGGCTGTCACTTATGAGACTTCTGTGACACGGCATCATCACAAGGTTATATCACTATTCACGGGCGTGTCACAGACTCACAAATCGATCCAATCATAAATTAAGCAACCTCTAATGGAATACTGTAGAATTAGTTGGAAATTACTAATGATGAAGCTACACATGAGTCTGATGAACCCTGACAGTACTGAATGATAACTCCACATTACATGAATTGATCGTTATGCTATTACTAGAAAGTAGTCAACTAAGCCAATAGGTCAGTCAGCAGTATTCCGACAAAACACATGCAATCCGGTCCTCGGATCAAGACGTTTTTAGCATCATTACACATATAGTTAGCCCCGGGTGTTCCAACATGCATTATGCTTGAGTCGGTCAGGAACTATGAACTAGCTGATGTGTGTGAGGTGTCTTTAAAAAAAATTACTGGACAAAAAAATGCTGCTCATAAAATTTCACGAGAATCAGTTAAGAACTGTAGAGGATAACAGTGGGACAGCCGGACACTGGACGAAATATTTTCGGCCGAAGCTGAAGCATAGAACTTCGTTCGCCACGCTCGCTTGTTCGACTAATAATGGGAAGTAGTTGAATGGTAGTTGACTAAAATTGTATTATTACTACCACCTAAAAAAAACAAAAACTATGCCTGATAAAGAGAAACCAGAATATTGCTAGTCGGACAGAGAACGCACTACGGGTCCGTGACGTCACGAACCACTAGCGTGTTAGTATGTGACATTTGCTCGATATAAAGGTATGTTTTGCGGTAAACGGACAGAATATACCTATTCCCCATTAAAACTTTTACAAAGCGATTATTCTCTTGTGTTAATTTATTCTCCTTTGAAAGAAAGAAAGATACATTTATTCACAAACACACAGGACACACATATTAAACAATAGAATTTAAAAAAAAAAACAGATAAGACATGAAACCAGTGTGTCTCTGCGGCAGTGAACCGGACACTGGCTCAGCATTATACTGAGGTGTCAGACACCTGCAGCGCTGATTTTCAGCCAGCACCGTCGGTGACTCACGGAAACGTCATACAAATGTAATAAATAACTACTAACATTTTTGGGATATGTGAAAGGGAAATAAACATAAATACAAAGTGAGATAATACATGTATACACTACCTAGATGCAGCTCAATAAAATATTAATATTTACAGTATCTACACATTAAAAATAAAAATTAGATAATAAATGAACAATTGGCATATTTATTGCTGTCACAGTGCTGGGGATTAGGATTAGGATAAGGGTAAGGGGGTAAGGGTATTACGGATTTGATGTTTTGACCCAAAAACCACATATTTCGACTTGCTAGGATTAAAAACTAAACAGTTCTTGTCCGACCAAGAGGAAATACGGTCAAGGTCAGCATTTATGATGTCTATGGCAGCAGATGTGATTGAACTAGTCATATACGAGTATTAGTTAGGGAGGCGAATAGGGGAATTTTCGGTAATACTCGAGCGTGGCAGTTTAAGATATGAGAGATACCTTAGACCTAATAGAACAACCTTGTAAAGTATTTAGCTCTATATGTAGTGACGCGCGCCTAGGATAGACGATCAGATTAGTAAAAAAAATCGATAGTCTGAAATACTCGAGCGCGTCAGATGAAGATATTGGGGGTTGATTTTAGTGTTTTAAGACTAAATTTAACTATTCTGACGATAAGTCCTTGACGCCGCCGAGTTATAGGGTCGCGAACTTGTAAAAAAAAACGTTAATCCGGCATTCTCGAGCGCGATTTTTTTTCTTTTTTTGAAGAAGAATATAATCTAAAACTTACTAAAATTACAAAATCTGCCGGTTTCCGCATGACCGGAAGTGTGGAGGAGCCATTTCGTCTTCCGAAAAACGCGTTGCGGCATATAAGTCGCGAACGATACATTTTACAAAAAAAATGTTTAAATAACCTCCTGCCGCCCAATGACCTATCAGAAGGTCTCCGCATGCGTAATGCGTAATGACAATTTTAACTTTTTAACGCCCGCATACCTTTTAAAAGGACTTCAACTTCATCTTGTCACAAAACTTAAAATTTACCGCGTATTGAATTCGAATGATTTCTGAACGAATACGTCACATTTGACGTTGACACTAGATGTCAAAATGTGAAACTTCATCTGTCAGTTTTATTCATGTATGTATATTATTCAATAGAATTCAAGAAACCAAAAACCTTTTTCGGTCAGATTAAGAGAACCCACCAACATTTTTGTCAGATTAAGAAAATATGCTTTCAGGATACCGAGATAAACCTCCCCTATGAAAATCTGACGCGCTCGAGTATTTCAAAAAAACTCTATTTTTTTGCATTTTCAAAAATTCATCGTTACTTATCGTCACGCCGAAATCGTCAGTTTTTTTAAAGGGAGCTTCCTTGGGGCCTACTTAACACCACTTCCGAAAATCTGACGCGCTCGAGTGATTTTTTTTTTTTGCATTTTTGACTACTTTATATGCCTACCCCCACCACGCAAACCGGCAGATTAGTATACCGTTGTTATCAGAGGCACTTGGGGCATACGTAGTATGAATATCTGTCGCGCTCGAGAATGCCCAAGTAACTGTTTTTTTTAACATTTTTGAAAAACCGTACACGCCAAACCCACCGCTAAAATGGCTTTTACCATACGAGCTTTTCTTTTCGAAATTATTTTATCTTTCGATTTTGATAGGTCTCGACGGCGCCGTTGAATTACGCCATTTAGCTACCTCGCCTCCCTAACTATATGTAATCCTTTTTCGAGAACTTTCTAGACAATTTATTTATTTATTTGGGGTCAACCTCTTTATTCCCGTAGCGGACCGGAAGGAACTAGAACCCTTTGCACGATCTAAAAATGTAGATTCTTTAGTTCACTGAGATTTGAGGAGCGGGACGTAACGCGAGTAATTCACTGAACATGTCAGAGTCACGGAATCGAAGCGCGATGCGAACGAGACAAGTAGCACTCAACTCTTATCGAAATCGAAATATACATAATTTAATCTTAATGCATGCCTTATTCTCATTAAGTGAAATTTCTTTTGAGAAAAATAAAGTTCTTTAACCACAACTCTTCTCCTTATATCTCCCATCTGGGGTAGTAGCAACGAACTAAAGGATCTAGTTAGTTCTACTAGGTATATTAGGAGAACAATATTTCTTTGCTATTCCGCTAAAAAACGTGCTGGTCTATTAGTGAAGATAAGATGCAACTATTTGCGTAAAAACATGCAAAAAATTACAGCAAACCACCACCAATAATGACAAAAACCTCGACACGTGTTTCGCCTCTCTACGAGGCATCATCAGGAGATGCTGGCAGGAGATGTTGCTTGCGCCACGTCCACTGACCAAATGACCCGCCCGGAGCCATCCGCCATATTTATATTCTGTCCCCCTATACTACCGTTCATGCGTAACGCCTGATTCAATAAATTAGTTCTACTAGGCACTTTTCGAGATTATAAGGGGTAGCGCTACTTTAGAGTAGCCCTAACTTCCTGGTGGTAGTTAGCCATGCCTGTTTACTAAAAGAACCGAATAAAAGACCGAACTAGTTCCTTCGACTGATTGAACGAGACCGGATCAAAGACCGAGCGCAACTCTACAATCCATCAAATTACAAGCCGCCTTAATATCCCCCGCCTCCTGGACCTTTCAATAAACCAGCGCCGACGCCGGCGTAATTATATGCGTGCGCGCAGCTCCGAGCGCAGTTGGAGTTTGCATTGTGGGATTATAGATCTGGTGTTTAGTTTGGCTGCTTATGCTGCGGGCGGTGGTTTGTGCGAAATATAAGAAATGAGGGGACATCGACGGAAATATTATGTCAAAAAATAACTATCGTCATAATTGTGTTTATATTTTTTTAATTTGCACTGCCTACAATGGATTACCACAGCAGCCCAGCACGGCTATCATGACTATCATGAGACAGCCCGCGAGCTCTCTCGATTTTTCTCGCACTATCTGTATCTCTTATTAGAACACTTAGAACAAGAGGTATAGTTTGAGAAAAATAGAGAGTATGTCGCGGCCGTCTCATGATAGACGTGCAGATAACATTAGATCTTTAAAGGAAAAAATCCTCTGCTTTACTTCGTTGAAATAGGAACCTTCAAAGGGACATATTGTAAAAAAACTAGATTATTTCGATGATTTAGTGCTTCTCAAACATAAAATAATACTATTTTTTCTAAATTTCACAATCCTTGAAATCGCATGACATTAACGCACGATTTTTCTAATCTTATAGAAAACATGGTATAGGTTGCTCTAAGGATGACTGATAATGCCTTACAACGTTTAGTCCGCCTTTTGTTCTTATTAAGGGGCTCCCATACGCCAATGACCTTCGATCTGAATCCCTTAGTTTTCTAATGTTTTCTGTAGCTTATTATATTAACAACAACGGCTTCAAGCAATATAGTATCCCATATTTACTGAAAAGTTCATTGCTTTCGAGATATTTGGCATCAAAGTTGAACAATTTTAGGCCAAAAACTGGTTTTCTGGCCATAACTTTTGTGTTAATAAGTAAGAATATAAAAACGCATATCAAAATTATAGGTCATTTCAGTATGTATGAGAAGGTATGAGTTACGGGTGTATAAAAGTTATAATGAGGATGAGGTGTCGGGTTTTGTATTTTTACAGACCCTCCTTTAAACATGGATAGTTAATTCTGTATTAACATTTTTCAAGTTATTCAATATCAAAAATGTTAAACAGGAATCAAACTTTCCCATATCTGCACCTGGAAAGCTAGCTTCAATAAACCGAGGACGAGTGTCGAAATGAAAACTATACATTTGTTGGGAGCCCCTTAAGAATGTGCAATAATAAAAGGAAATATAAGGATTTATAAAAATAAAAAAGTGGTGTAAAGATTGTCCCCCAATATTAATTAATTTATACTCGAAAGCGAAATTGATCTGCGTCAAGGAGCTGCAAGCTGAATGGAATTCAGACCCTATTCAATATATCGCATAAAATTATAAGCGACCGGGAATATCCCACCATCAGACCATAACTTAGGCAGTTCCGTCCAACGACTGTTTTTATATCATTGCCGCGACAGTAAACTCGGATCTAAGAACATCTATTTTCGGCTAATGAGGGAGTTTTATTATTTGCCGAATGGGACGAGACTCTAAACCAATTAATGGTACACACCGGACATGGACGAGTTGAACTCGCGTGGAGATGGTTCCGTATAATGATCAATAATTGCATATTCTAGGCCCTATAAGATTCATCCAAAGCATCATATATTTCAGCTAGAATAGTTCTAGAATATAGGCAAAGAAGAAGGCTCCCGCCGCTTTGAGGGATTTTTGATCCGATTTTCTAACGCTTTTTTAGGTTATCAAACCTAAAAAAATCTGATTTGCACTGCTGAAATACTAATCTTTCTTCAAGATTCGGTTTTGACGTGCAATTGTTAAATTTTCATGTGCAAGTCAGTATTTTTTGTTGCGCAGCGGGTATTAATTTGATAAGCGAAAAGAGAACTCATTTCAAACTTGTGAACTTTATGCAATTTTGCACCTAAACATTTATGGCCTAATAGGTTATTACTTTGATTTCGTCTCTGTCACTTTGTGTTTGTGAGAATGGGACAACACAAACTTTACTTAACAGAGGTTTGTAAAATTTGATGAATAAAGACGTTTCGTTTGTATTCTAGTTGAAGTTGATTGACACATTGGTGAATGAAATATTTGTATTTTTTTATAATTAGCCATTTATTTATTTACGTTGAACCCTTAGTACAGTCCGGTAAATCCTCCGTAGTAAATGGATAGACATATGTATGACGCTATAAGGCTCCATTTTTTTAATTCTGATTTGGGAACCCTAAAAATTAACTATAGAAATTACTACACTATCTACACTAATGCCGTACTTTCGAATCAACTCCGATTTCTGTATGGCACGGCGGTTAGCATGACTATAAACCCTTTACGGGCACTACGTCGTTTCGTAAATCAATCAATTATCAATTTACAGCTATGCTATTCAAATACTTTTTTTTACCTCACCTCACCCGTCACCCCTAGGACATTTAGACACCGCGATTCGTAGGAACTAAGCTTAGTCAGCCCCGCTATTCTGTACCTTGTTTTAAGCTCTCTTCAACGCTCACCCACAAATGTGTCTTGACGCAGCGATTCGTAGTAACTAAGCGTAGGTAGAGGTCTAGTTTCGTTAGGCTAACCGGGTGGAGTGCGACGCATGAGCGCGTAAAGAATAACAGCCCGAGGACTGGTTTACGCTGGTGTCGTTTGAGGTAAGGAGAGGAGAAGCGTTCAGAACAGCCTTGGGCTTGAGGGTCGACCACCCGGGAAAGTGTCTCCGGACAGGTTTGCTTGCTTGCACGCTACGTGAAAACAGTGATTAACTGATTAGCTGTTTTAGATATTAGTAATGCGACAGCGGGGGGAATTTTATGGATGCAGATATGAAATTTTATTAGACTCACGCATTCATACAATTACGTACTAGCACAGTTAATAATAATTGTAATAAGAAATAGCTTTATTTGGTTGTTTTTACATCCATACGTTGTTAGTTTATACCTTAAGGCGCCGTAGGTTCAGCGAAAAATATCGTCTCAGGGGGTGCGGCCCCCGCGCGCGCGGGGATGCTCCGTTCGCACGTCTCCCGCCGTCGCGCATAGTGGAAACACACAGTACAGAATAAACAGTACCGCAACGAAGCGGCTAATTCATATTCTAGTTTAGACGCGCACTACCGCGGTTTTTAGAACTAAAGCAAAAATTGTAGTAACTTCACAGACCGGAAAGTAAATGGGTTGCCAGTTGCCAACCATGTGTGTAGTAAAAAATAAAGTAGGTATATAAAATAAAATAAATAAATATTTGGGGGGACAATCTTACACAAATCGAGTAGTCTAGTCCCAAACTAAGCAAAGCTTGTACTATGGGTACTAGACGACGATATACATACTTGAATAGATAAATAAATACTTAAATACATAGAAAACATCCATGACTTAGGAACAAATATTCATGCTCATCAGCTCATCACACAAATAAATGCCGTTACCGGGATTCGAACCCGGGACCTCAAGCCTGTAGGTATAATAAAATAGCGATGGGCGCTGACGGTATTACACCCGGTAAATTCGCCAAACTAACCAAACGAACCGGTGGGTTTAAAAAAGGAGAGAAAAAAGAGAGAAGTCGAGTAGAGTGGTGAGGAAAGGGTTAAGTGAAGAGGAGAGGAGAGGAGTAGAGTGGAGTTGAGAAAAAAGGACGAACTTCAACTGGGATACTCACAATTTATTGGAAAGTAAAGTTTTATAAGTACTTTGCTAGGGTAGGTACCTACACACAATGAATTTTAGCGAAGAACATTTAGTATAAATAAATAAAAACTTGTTTGTCATACCTTCTTCATCGGTAATGTGTATGTGTGTGAGAAAAAGTGTGTGTGTGTGTAAGTGTCTACTATTTAAATAAATAAATAAATGTAAGGGGACAATCTTACACAAACCGACCTAGTCCCATATTAAGCTCAATAAGGCTTGTGTTATGGGTACTAGACGACGATATATATAATAGATATAAATACTTAAATACATAGAAAACATCCATGACTCAGAAACAAATATTGATGCTCATCACACAAATATTTGTCCTTACCGGGATTCGAACCCAGGACCTTCAGCTTCGTAGGCAGCGTCACTACCCACTAGGCTAACCGGTCGTATTTTGTTTAATAAAATAAATTATTTTTATGTCGATCGATTAGGAGACGCTCCTCTAATTGGCATTCCTCGCGCTTGCCGCGAGTCAACTAATTCTGGTAATAAATGACCAATATAAAATTCCATAAGTTTTTTCTCCATTTTTTCACTCCAAAACGCATCATCTCGCTTAATATAAATTACTTCCATGGGTTGATTTTCCCCTTCGTCTTCAATGTAACTTGAAACGTTGGTGCCGTTTCAGAAGTTGTAATAACTTCGCGGTAGATGTCGCTACGAGCCTCCCTAAGGTGTAAATACAATAGTGGAAGGGATTGAAAGATTCTTCACCATTAGCGGACCCACGGTAGCTCAATTGGGAGAGCGATGGACGGATTCCAGAGGTTGTGGGTTCAAATCCCGCTCTTGGCGAAGAATTTTTCAATTTTCCACTATGATTGAAATTTGGAATTTCGATAGCGGACGTTTCTGCTTCATAAACATTTAAGATTTCGTTACACACTATCTCTCTTTTCCTCTCTCGCCATATAAGATAGACAAATACCATCTCTCTCTCTCTTCGTCTCCCTCGATCAAACCATCCCCTGAACCCACTAAAATATACAGTGTTGTCACATGTTCAGCAAATCCGGTTTTTCAAGATATCGCGATCACAACGCCATCTACCGGGTCCAACTGTTTGTTTTTCAAACCATCCAGGGACCCACTTAAATACCTAAACACATAGTTTCATAAAAATCGGTCCAACCATTCGTCATTTCAATTGTGATCATGACGCCATCTATCGGGCCTATTGTCTTTATAAACCATCCATGGACCCACTCAAATATGTAAACAAAGTTTCATCCAAATCGGACAAGCCGTTCCTCCCCATGTAGCACTGCATTATTCTCCTCTCTTTCCCACACCAGTCCTCTCCAATCTACTCCCCTTCACTCCATTTTCCCCGCCCCTCTCCTCTTCGCTTAACTAATTCCTCTCATCTCCACTCCTCTCTACTTCACTCCACTCCTCTCCTCTCTGTTGAAAGTGTGACTGTCACACGAGTTTCGGTTGCGCCATGCTCATGTACTGAGGGCCTACCGCGAAACGACAACGAACTTCGTTCGTGTATCTCCGTCTCTGTCGCACTTGCTAGTTCGAGCGACAGAGAGGGAGATACTTGAACGAAGTTCGTTTTCGCTTCGCGTTAGTCCCTCTGATTAGACTAAAATAATTATTACGTACTCATTCGATGGGAACACGGTTTCGTTATTTTCTTTGTTGCGGTCCAACAACCTAAAAATAATTAAAGAGAATGATTACATTCAGAAATGAATAATTTGATATGATATTTACAGTGCCTACTTATTTAACAAGAAAAAACACTATTCATATAATATCTTCGGTAAGTATATAGCGAACTTCCCACTTCAGATACATAATATAACTTACGCCCGTCACACAGCCACTAAGTAAGTAGGCACCTACACTACTGCATTTATTATTTATCTGTGATTGCAGTTACCGTTTCGCATTTGTTCTTCGGGCAATCGCCCTGCAATTCATAACATGACTCCTTCTCCTTTTTTTAGTTCTATTCTTTTTATTCCCCATTATAGGGAGAACGCAGGGTATATTTTTTGCAAGAAATGCACTTGGCGGTACGGATTCGGGAGCACGAGTCGCGCGACACAGGTCCGTCCCTGAACGCAGCTCGCTGAGCACTGAGCGGGCGGCGGCCGGTAGTCGGGCATGAGTAGGTTCACGGTTATCGATGTTTTCGAATTATTATTTTTGATTGGAATTATAAAAAAAAATGTATTCACTGATTACCATCTAAAATACAAATACGCAATTTTTGATGCAAGTTTCATGTAAGTAGCAAGTTTAAAAAAAATGTAATATCGTTTTAAAGAGTGTAAATAGAGGTATGTTGGCGATTTTTTTTTATCGAGCGAAAATTGCTTAATCATGTTTCTAAACACTGATCTCCCTGCAGAAAAGCCTGGAGATTAGTAAACGTATTTTTTCTTAACCAAATTATTATAAACAGACGCATTATATTGTTTCAAAACTCTGTTCGCTTGACTTCGCTGAACCCACGGCGCCTTAACTTAATTAGTATACAGCCTCTATATACACAATCTTTATATACTTATATCTAAATTTTTGCGACCGCAAAAAGCAATGTTAAAGGAGAAATATTTTATTGTGATGTTGTTAGGGTTCATCTGAAAAGGATAATAATCTAATAGGCGCACTTTGTTGTCCGTATGTATGTCAAGACTAGTTTTCGGGAACGCGGGAGGTTCAAGTTGAAAATAATTTTAAATAGTCAGGTCTGTAGTCGATGAGAGCTGTGAAAATAACAAAATTCTAAGTTAACGTAAACAAATGATCTGAGGGCTATCCCGAATATTTTGATAGTAACCAAAATATGTGATAAAGTTTCAAATTCGCAGTTATCGGAATTATTATTTTACTCGTAGGTAAGTACCGCCTGTTGTCTGCCATTGTTTATGTTTAATTTAGGACTAATTTTCTACTGTCTACAATTTCTGGTGAGCAATAAAGAATATTTGTATTGTATTGTACAGAAAGACCTTGCCTCTTGAGAAATTGCATGATTGTATGTCAAGTGTTATACTTAATGTTCCCTCTCATACATGAGAGGAGGCCTGTGCCCAGCAGTGGGACGTATATAGGCTGATGATGTGATGTCAAGTGTCATACGAACCTTCTAAAGGTAAGCTGTTATCGTAGTCGTAGCCTATAGTCGCCTACAACTCCACCGGGAACTCGCAAGTAGCCCGCCTCTTAAAACAACTCTATTGGAAGAAACCCCTACTGTACTTAGTATTAGTTATTTCCTCTATTTATTGTGTCAAAAAATACCTAGCATAAAATTCCGAGATGCGTTGTCAACAAACACCACACTATATGGTATTTCAACACCGCGCTGGAGGCGTGAGGCTACAATATGCTATTCATTTGATGATGACAGCCGGACACGCTGTCCGAGCGTGTCGGGCGAGCCCGATCTATTCAATATTTGTATGAGACATACACGGAAAAAAAATGTACTTGATTCGAGGCAAATAATATTCTTGAAGCAAAATTAGGAAGATGTTAAATTGTCTCCAATGAAGCGAAATTTCCTCGGCATAATGCTAAGATTGCTAAGACAGCGACCGATTCACTGCCGCGAAGACACACACACACAGTGTGTCAATTGTATTGTATTTTTAACCGACGAAAAAAACGGAGGAGGTTGTCAAGTCAACGCGTATATATATTTTTTTTTATGTATGACCACGCATAACTTTTTAGAGAGTAGTCCGATTTTGATAATTCTTTTTTTATTAGAAAGGGTATTATACCTCGAAATTGGTCCCACATAAATTTTAAATAAAAATTCCAATCCTAAGGATAGGAAAACAGGGGATGATTGATTGTTCACTTAGTGATTGAAATGTATGACCACATATGCAGAGTAATCACAAATATTGCATGTAAGTAACTAGTAATTTAGTTAGTAATTAACTAAAGTAAGCCACAGAAAATTGAAAAATAAAAACTTTTTAACAAAAAAATTAAACCGCCGAAAAAAACTAAAAGGCAAAAAATTATAAATGTATCTAATTTAGTTTAATAACTAAGTTCTTAAATGAATCTAAGTGTACCTAATTAATTTTGAGTCGGCGCCAAGATTAATTTAAGAACTTAGTTATTAAGGTTAATAAAAAAGGTTATATGATTGTTTGGCGCCGACTCAAAATTACTTAGGTACACTTAGATTCATCTAACAACTTATTTATTAAACTAAATAAGAAAGGTTTATTATTTTTTGCTTTATAGTTTTTTTTCGGCGTTTAATTTTTCTGTTAAAAAGTTTTTTTGTCTCATGTCTTTTGTGTAGTGAATAAATGACTTCTTTCTTTCTTTAAATAATTTTATACAGAAAACTCCCGTGAGTCTCGTTATATAATTTAAGCGAAATTATCTTGAGCCAAGATTCTTTTTCGAGAGAATCATCTTAATTCAAGATGGTACCTACCTGTTAATTCAAGAAAATGGCGGTCTTCCTGTTCTTTTATTCTTGAATTTTTGTGTTACATATTTATAACGACTGGAGAGAGATTGCTCAAATCCGGGACGAGTGGAAGTCGAGAGGGGAGGCTTTTGCCCAGCAGTGGGACACTATAAAAGCTTAAAAAAAAAGGTAATTTTTTCATTGTATACACTGTTTGTGCAGTTTTCGACATGAGACATTTGTACATTTTACCTTTAAGTAAAACGGGTTAAGCCAACGGTTATATATTCGTATTGTAGTGGAACAGTCGCAACGTTCTGAATGATTATAATAAAGAGGTAATCCATACTCCATACTAGTCTAAACTAAACTTATAAAGAAGAAGTCTGTAAGTTTTTTGTTAATTTGTAAGGTTCATTTCCGAAACGCATATCCAATTTTAATATTTTTTTTCACATGTGTGAAGAAAAGGACTTTCTGGGTATATCTTATGGCTTTGCCTGAATTGTTTGCAAAGCGTAAGCAGAGCCCCGCGTGCAGCTAGCACCTTATACACTTGTCTAAGTGTCTAACGCGAATGTCCCGCCCAGGGTATGTCGTAAATTCGAGATCGTGTGAACCTTGCAGCAATGGTTCTGCGACAAACCGATAATTGGAGTAGAACCTGAATTTATGACACTCGCAGCCGTGTCAGGTTGGACGAAATTGGCAAAACACGTAATTGGATAATGATGCTTTAAAAATGTTCGGCTAATTGGCTGTGATCGAGAGAGTCAATCTGTGGACCGCAGTAATGTGGAGTGATTGAGGTAATTGTAATTGCTAGATCGTCTTGTCACCTAAAGGTTTTGCGATTGATGGTAGTTTCTGATAAGTGGTTGATTAGCGATTACGCAGGGTCAGTCACTCTTCATGACTGAAGACCAGTAAATATGTATGTAAGAATTAACTTTATGTTATACCAGCGGCCGCCCGCGCCTTCGTCCGCGTAGATTTTTGGTGATGATAAAGATATAAAATAGGTAAAGGCCTCCACCCACCGGACGCGTGTCGTGCGCGGCGCGTGTGCTGCGCGGCACACGCGCAAGTTGTAAAGCATTGAAACTACAATTCAAACACACATCGAACGCGTTTCGAAGGCGGGCCCGCGCGGGCCCGCGCGGCGCTAAACATACAACTCGGCAGCGCGGCCGCGTGTCGTGCGCGTCGCGTGAGCTGCGCGGGCCCGCGCTGCTAGGTATGATAGAGATAGTAAGATACATATTAAATGTGTTGGTAGTGAGAGAGATATGACGCGCGGGCCCACGCGGGCCCGCGCGGCACACTCGCAGCACACGCGCAGCACCCGCGCAGCAGCCGCGCTGCACACGCGCGTCACACGCGCGGCAGCGTGATGGAGATAGTAAGATACATATTAAATGTGCTGGTAGTGAGAGAGATATGACGAGCGGGCCCGCGCGGCACACGCGCAGCACACGCGCGGCACACGCGCAGCAGCTGCGCTGCACACGCGTTGCTATACGCCGCCCGCTTCCGGTGTGAATATACCGCTTCATACGCGCCCGACACGCGCAGCACACGCGCGGCACACGCGCGGCACACGCGCGGCACACGCGTCCGGTGGGTGGAGGCCTTAAGTGAATTTTATTCTTCGTTAAAATGGTCTAGACATATTTCATTTCAAACAGTGGCAGACACTGATATGTTAAGATTTTAAAAAAAAAATCCAATCACATTACGGGAAATGTTTGCAGAATACTTAATACTTATTCCGTCAGTTATAATGACTCTGCAAGATATAGAGCGACGCATGGATTTGGAGTTAGAAAATGAGGATCTTAGTTATTAATGTTATTATGAGTGAGATGTAAAAAAAAGTTATTTATCGTAAGGCTGTTAAAACAATCTTAAACTCAGCACTGGAAATCGAGAGATGGAGATAGGTTAATGAAAAGTAGTCTTTAAAAAATCCAGTGTTCCCGTACAAAACCTTCAACCTTTTTTAATCCCCATAGGGATAGAATTTTCTTAAACGCTGAAATTACTTTTTTTGTATTTTAATAAGATAACTTTCTACAAAGTTTCAAGTCTCTAGTTCAAGAAATAATGTTTCCCCCATACAAACATTGCACCCCCATTAAACCCCCTTAGGGGTGGAATTTTCTAAAACTCGGAAATTACTTTTTTCGTATCTTAATCAGTAATCTTTCTACAAAGTTTCAAGTCTCTAGTTCATAAAATAAATTTTCCCTCATACAAACTTTGCACCCCTATTTAACCCTCTTAGGGGTGGAATTTCCAAAAATCCCATCTTATCCCTAGCCCTCGTTATAAAAGTAACCTATTGTGCAAAAATCAACTCTCTAACATTAGTAGTTTCGGCTGTGCGTTGATGAGTCAGTCAGTCAGGCCTTCTTCTTTTATATACATAGATTATGTATAGTTTTTTTAGTTCGAGCCTATGTAAGTTTGTATGTATAAGGTTATTTCACGACCTAGACGTTTTGCTAAGTAAGTCGTCCTAAAACTAAGACAATTTCGTAACAATATATACATGGCATTGTGTAAACACGTCATTTTTGCATACTTGGTCAGTGTGTTTTAAGATCACCTCTACGCTCACCCACAAATATATCTTAACATCGCGATGCGTTTCGTGACGGCGAGGTGAGCCGCATTAGCGCGTAGCGAATAACAGTCCAGAACTGAACCCAAACTCCGATACTAAATTCTATACTAAGTACAATACTATGTGAGGTTGTAAGTTACGACACGAACTTACGAGAAGTTTGTATGTAGATGATGGGGTAATCATCAGTAGCTGCTGCCTGGTATTGGTGGTATTAACGCTCTGGTGGCCCCAAAGCTGGTTTCTCCACGTGGTAACGTCATGTGAAGAAACCTAACAACGTACAGAAACAGCGGAAACCTCCGACATGCCATAAATCGGCAGTGAGGCCGTGTGCGATTAGAATCCGTGTCGTCGCGGACGGAGAGGGCGCGGCGCGCGGCTCGTGAGAACGCGCGTAGGGGCTGCGTTACATTTAGGTTTGTTTGGTATCCGGCTCGGCGCTTGGAATTACGTAATGGAAAGTTTATTAAGTTAGCTATATAAGTAGTAGAAGAAGATGTTAAGTATCTATCGTGCGTACCTAATAATAGTAATTTAGTTAAAATAGAACTCCTGTAATAGTTATTTACGATACAAGTGCCGAAAATGGGAAATCCGGGACAAGTGGTGATAAATTAAAACACGACCGAAGGGAGTGTTTTAAATAGACACGAGTTGCGAATTGCCTATTCGCACGTGTATCGTACAACATTTTACTGTACATATGGCTCTTTAAAGTTTTGACATATGCACGGAAAGTGCTCTTCTCCGCACTAGTGCGGGAAAGTAGCACCATATGTACTGTAAAATATATATTTATTAGTTATAAAGTGAAAACAGCGGCAGTTAAACCTTTACGGCTTTGCCCGCTGTACAAATGTTTCCTTATGTATTGTTTTGTTATAGTAAAATTAAAAAAAAAAAAAAAAAAGTATATAACAAATTATATTAAATCGAATTTGGAGATTCGTGAGACATGCTGAAACAATGCTAATAATTACGCGGTTCAACTCACGTATATATTAAGTAATTGTCACTACTGTCGAGTTCACGGACCGCGCGGCGAGTGGAGCGGGCGCGGGCAGTGATTCAATTCGAGCGACACCGCCGCGAAAACAGAAAGCTGAAGAGTAACTCCCGAAGTGACATTTATTACGTGAGTTGAACCGTGTAATTATTAGTATTAATTATATAAAACTTACTGCCCGCGCGGCTTCGCCCGCATAGATATCCATACCAATATTATAAATGCGAAAGTGTATGTGTGTGTCCGTCTTTCACGGCAAAACGGAGCGACGAATTGACGTGATTTTTTAAGTGGAGATAGTTGAAGGGATGGAGATTTTTATCCCCTAAATCATGGCCTAAGGGGGTGAAATGGGGGGGGGGGGGTAAAAGTTTGTGTGGAGCTGCGATATAAACGAGTTCCACGCGGGAGACGCGGGCAGAAGCTAGTTACAAATAATGCAGTCAGATAGGTACAATACCCGCAGATGAAAGAATTTTTAAAATCCGTGAAGCGGTTCCGGGGTTAATCCAAATTATACGAATTTACAAAGCTACAATCTCATCACAGACCTCTTTACAATATTAGTATAGATAAAGACGATATCCCCTGGAACCCGCTAGCTCTGCTTGCAGATGCTTTCGTCTACATACGGTTTTTTTCATGTTATCCCAGCGCCACCTAATTGTGTTAAAGCGTCCAACTACTCCAAAAGTCCAGGACCTCAGCTAAAGAGCATGTTCTAACACCACATTGCTTCGGTGTTCTTAAGCACGGGATTCCCCGCATTCCTACCTCTTAAAGCGTTTTACTTGGGTACGGAATATTCTAACGAAGACATCTTGCCGCTGCATTCCGACGCGCTGCAATTGATTTCCAACCGTGCCAGCCCTATAGAAAGTAAATGCCTTAGTGGAATAGTGTCGTGGGCGCATGACTGTTAATATGCGATAATGCACTTTAATGTTGTTCCCTTAGAGGTCTGATTTCAGCAGAACGCAGGGAAAAGACAGTAGTTCTCAGGATACGAAATCTTAATTCGGCTGTAGGCATAGTCGTACACAAATAGATACGAGTATATTCAATATTTATATATAATTATTCAATTTGTCTGCTTTACCCAAAGGTGACTAGTGTACGATAAGTTGTCCTTTTGTGCAATAAAAATTAAATAAATATAAAAAGATGGAGAACTGTATTGCATAATAGAAAACATAACAATTTACGGACTATTAATGCCATAAGGAATGCCTTATGGCATTAAGTCCGTAAATTGTTTTCTGTTGATTGTATTTGTTATTTAGAGAAAAATGAACCTTAGCAGTAACCCTTTCAATCTGCATCATAAAAAACAGCACATTATTTTTTGTCACATTTGACCGGTTCGAGTCCCGACTGAGGCAAGCGATTTTTCATCAATCCTTAAGAGTCCGTGTCGGCCCGGTAAAAGTTCGATTGTAGGTATATTACCCGTCTCCCGAGCGCGCCAACGCTGGTGTCGTGGTGGGGGTCGAGCGAGTGCTAGGTCGGCGTAGAAAAGTTTTGATACTTTAACCGTTTTATCTGAGTTTTTCGTTACTTAATATTTATATTCATATAAATATATAAATGTTGTATATATAAATACATATAAAACACATGTGTTGTATATTTGTTATACGTGTTGTGTTGAAATAAAATATCAGGCAATCAACAAAAAAAAACTCATGTATTTTCTGTGTGAACATGATACGGAGTATCAAAATTATGCACAAATAATATTCGGGCTATTGAAATTCAGCGTAATCGAACTATGCGAATCTCAATTCTGCCAAAACAGTTTATTATGCGAAAAGTCAATTATGGCTACATAGATAATGCGAAATTGAATTCCTACTAAAAAAAAGACCGGGTTGCACTCCGGGAGTGCCGGCAGAAGTGAAAACTTGAATAATTTTAATTTTTCAAAAAAAACCCTTCCTCGCCCCTCCCTCCCCCTGCGTGCCAATATATCTAATAACAGCCTTATTAGTAGTACGCTATAGTTCAACTTAACTCAGCAAAATTGATGAAGGAGACGATGAAATAAAATACCAATTTGTTTTGCCATTGCTAAATATTTTTCAAAGCCCTATCTCTAGGAATAACGTCCAAATTCGAACTATTCGAATTTATACAATGGCAAAATCTGTCTCGACTGTCACGAGTTTATCAATTTTTCCACATCCCAAAAAGTGCTCAGCGCCGCTAAAGAAGTTTTCACTTCAAAAATATGCCAAAACAGAGGGAACCTACTTAGAACTGTATCGTTAATTATAATGTATTTATGTAATTACTAGAAATTCAGAATTCATTCAAGTACTTACTTGTTTGACGACTGCTTTAGCCTAGTTGGTAGTGAACTAGTGACCCTGCCTACGAAGCTGGAGGCTCTGTTCGAATCCCGGTATGGGCATTTACTTCTTCCTGAGTCATGGATATTGGTTTTCTATGTATTTAAGTATTTATTTACCTATCTATATAAGTATGTATATCGTCGTTTAGTACCCACAGTACAAGCTTCCCTTAGTTTGGGACTAGGTCGATTTGAGTAAGATTGTCCCCAATATTTATTTATCTTTATTCATCTTAAAACTTAGTAACTTTGGCTTTGCTGGAAACGTATGGCCAACTGGTGCCTTTTTTTAGGGTTCCGTACCCAATGGGTAAAAACCGGGACCCGTTCGCTGTCCGTGTGTCTGTCACCAGGCTGTATCTCAAGAACCGCGATAGCTTGTTGTATGTATTGTAGGATACATACAAACAAAGAGGTTATTTGAGGTTAGGACTTCGGCGTCCGAATATTTAGTTAGAAAACAATGCCCGGAACTAATGATTGAATGGAATACATACATCAATACCCGATCTCCAGGTTCCGCGACGTCGGAGGTCCCAGAATGCAGGAATAACAGGTCGGCACAGCTAAATCCCACGAGCAAATGACTTTGCAAAAAAACCGTTTTTCTCGCTGAGGACGACTCAAACACTATGCATGTTACATACTGTTCGATTCGCAATTTCACGTAGAATCCAGTTCCGATAGCAGCGGGACGGATTTCGAAAATAATTTCTAGATTTTATCAGCTGTCAAAGTCAAAAGCTACGTCAGCCAAATCGGTGGCTAGTGACGCGACTTGCGAAATAGCGGTTCTCACTATAATTCGAGATAACTCGTGAATCTGAGGGTCTTGAGGACTCTGGTTGTGATATTAGTAACCTATGAGTAAAGCCTGATAGTTCCCATGTATTTTCGTAAAAAAACGTGATGTTAAATTAGCCATGTTTACCGGTAGAGTGAATGGAATTCGTTAAAAAACGGCATTTTTCCAGACACTAGTGACAGGAGTTGTGTCAAATCAGTTACTCCTCCTGTCCGTCCGCTGTACTGACCGCACGCCTGTCGGAGGCGAAAGTGACACTCGTCGTGACAGCTCGTCGAGCTGAGTTCGTATTTCGGAACCGAGGGAGGTTCCCGTGTTGTTGATGTGGGCGTAGTGTGTGCTGGTGCTTGGACGATCGCCGAATAGCGCCCGTGCGGCGCCTGCGAGGCGCAAGTCGTGGGAGAACCGCGCGTGTTATATTCGCGCCCTATCCGCGGGATCTCTGCCCGTGTCGATGAAGCATGGGGTCGAAAGACCCTCGCACGCCAGCGAAGGCCGACGAGTAATACCGCGCCGCCAACTCGACGGGTAACGCCCAACGCCAGGCGGACCCACGCCCCCACGACCGCAGGATGTCTTCTCGGCGAGTACAGTAGCGGGCTCCGCTGCTGTACCATACCAAGGTCAGGCGTGAAGTCTCCTATTCTTCGAGAGCCCGCGGCATCTGTCGACGGGGTTTCACCATCGCGACCAGGACTTAGGACCATGTCGCAAGCTTGCGACATCGGGATGTGAGTTCGTTCCTCTTGTATTAACTTGGCCAAGTTTCACACAGACATTAAATCCGTCGGGCTTCCGTATCGCGTTTCCGCGTCGTACGCTAAGTCGGCATCGCCAGAGTACTCTGCGTTTCTGTGTGGATGGATCGACCGAGTTCGGTAGCCGAGGAACATTAGGTTTTCCGGTTAGTTTGGAACAGGATATGTTCAACCAGTGCTCGTTCGATCGATCTATAACTGTATTTAGGCCTAAGAGTAAGTGATGTCACTGCGGTTACTCGAGACCGTCATGTTCGCGAGGATTCTTGGCTATACAATATAGTGTATAAACTTTAGTATCTTGTTTAATTATCAGCAAAGATCCCCACCATTTAAAGATCTGCGCGGCTCTTGAGCCAAAGGTCCTCTCTGCTAAGATGTTATCCGGTTATAAGAGTTGTTCAGTAAGTATGGTTTAAATCACTAAAAATAACAGTTTGTGTGTGATCAAGTAACAATCAGTTACCCACTTTCTTTCGTTACTTACATTCTTTTTTTTTTCTTTTTTTTTACACACGACAAGCTACACAAATTTGAACGAAGCCCTTTCACGTCGGTTGAGAAATAAGACCTCTAGAGGAGAACAGCCGGAAATCCGGACAGACATACGAAAGCATTATTGTCCAAGCTGAAACGGCGACCTTATTCGCTTCCGCTCACTAGGTCGATAATTAACTACTGTTAGAGTTTTCAGTTTCCAGGTTATTCAATTCTAGGTGAATAGTTTTTACCTGAATTATAGTATAACATTAGTGTATGTGTTGAAATAAAATACTAGGTAATTTAGAAATGTAGGTACAGTTTATTTTTGATTACAGTTGATTGGCCTAACGTATGAGCTTAATCACCTGATAAATATTAATAATTCGTTAACCTTTCCAGATTCCAGCGTTGTGCTGATTTCGTTATAGTCTGGTTTAAATCTTTAGGACAACTAAATATTTTCTCTCTCTTTACTTTACCAAATGAACGGTTTGTCTTCCTAGGCGCCATACCTGAATCTAAAATAATAAAACCAATCAATTTATGAATATTGTTTTATAGTATACTACATTAGCGACATGAATAGTAAGAATCTGACCAAGGAAAAGATGGGCGATAAAAAGATATGGAGATAAAACATGTTGCACCGTACTTCCACAACTAAAGTGAAAGATGAAACAACTTCAGCAAACATTATCACTATACGTAGGTCATAAATGACTGTTTACAAGATGCAAAACGATAATACACTTTAAAAGCGCGAGTTCTATACAAGTGGTGGAATGATATTGTACAAATTACTATCAAAGCTGCAGAAGAAGAAGCAGAAATAGCTTAATTTTTTTTGTGAAAAAAGCCGGCGGAAAATTTTAGCTATAGCGTTTAAGAGTGCTATTGAAAAAAGCGCTCGCTCAGGATTCGGTATTTTGAGACGCGTAGTGCGTAGTGTGTGTGTAAATACTACTAGCACGCACACAAGCTTACAGTAGCTGTATAGCGCACCGTTGGAGCGAATGCGCGACCGATATTAATACTTGCACTATTAATATTGTTATTTTTGTCAACCCTGCATATTATGGCGGTGGTTTGTAAGTACTTGTGAATGTTACAAATGAAAAAGTGATGGCCGTTGGACCTTGGACCCCCCACAAAGTGGACTGATGTAACTAATAACAATAACTAATTAACAAATAATAAAAGCTTGTTTTATAACAAGCTTTTCTCCTTTTATTAAATTTTTAACTTTTTAGATTTTTAATTTTTCCTATATTTGTTGGAGTTGCATATTCACGCCATATCATATAGATATGTCAAACGAGCCTAAAGTCGATGGGGCTGCGTCTTTTAATTACGGAGTTCCATGGCTACCTTTCAGCTCCATTATCAGACCCTGGTTACCATATAGAACCAAAGTACTCGTCAAGACGAATTACACGACCCCAAACTTGATGGGGTTGCGTCGTTTAATTACGGAGTTCCTATGACCACCTTCCAGCTCCATCGTCAGACCCTGGTGACCAAAGTACCCGTCAAGACGAATTAATCAAGCCTAAACTCGATGGGGTTGCGTCGTTTAATTACGGAGTTCCCATGGCTACCTTCCATGTCCATCATCAGACCCTGGTTACCAAAGTACTCGTCAAGACGAATTAATCGAGCCCAAACACGATGGGGTTGCGTCGTTTAATTACGGAGTTCCCATGGCTACCTTCCAGGTCCATCATCAGACCCTGGTTACCAAAGTACTCGTCAAGACGAATTAATCGAGCCCAAACACGATGAGGTTGCGTCGTTTAATTACGGAGTTCCTATGGCTATCTTCCAGCTCCATCATCAGACCCTGGTTACCATATAGTACCAAAGTACTCGTCAAGACGAATTAAACGAGCCCAAACTCGATGGGGTTGCGTCGTTTAATTACGGACTTATTCCTATGACCACCTTCCAGCTCCATCGTCAGACCCTGGTTACCAAAGTACTCGTCAAGACGAATTAATCGAGCCCAAACTCGATAGGGTTGCGTCGTTTAATTACGGAGTTCCTATGGCTACCTTCCAGGTCCATCATCAGACCCTGGTTACCATATAATACCAAAGTTTTCGTCAAGACAAATTAAACGAGCCCAAACTTGATAGGGTTGCGTCGTTTAACTACGGAGTTCCTATGACCACCTTCCAGCTTCATCATCAGATCAGCTTTATGTCATAATAATATTACATTGTCATCCAATTTATACATGCATACAAAATTTCAGCTCAATCGGAAACCGGGAAGTGGATCAAATTTAACTTGCAAGATTTAATTACAGACAACGGATATGTGAACTAAATAAAAATTTATAAAAATTCACCAAGTATCACGATCACTCGTAAAATATTTGACATTGGAGCTATACAATTCGTAAGTTGTCTCGATTAGCCTCACGAATATAGTTTGACCCCGACGTTGGTAACAACTATGTCTAGCCGGAGATCAAAATAATATTTTAGTCGAGGGGTAGCCTTCGTGAATAGCCACAATTACATAAAAACAAAGGAAAGTCTCCCTTACACAAAATGTGCTATTTACAATATTTCAGGTAGTTGCCATCCATGTGGCATTCGATCTTTCCACCCTGTATACTTATTCCGAATAATTGTAATTGTATCATCATCCTCCTCGCTTTGGACCTTATCCCTAGATTTAGCGTAGGCACTAGTTTTACGAAAGCGACTGCCATCTGACCTTCCAACCCAGAGGGAAAACGAGACCTTGTTGGGGGATTAGACCTGTTTCCTCACGATGTTTTCCTACTGCTACTCGTACTGCTAAAGCTACTGTTCAATAAATAGTTTGTACAAAAATTGCCATTGTATATTATGAAATAAATACATCTTAGCACAGCGCACAAACACTCGGTCGCTCCTTGCCCCCGGCATCAGTGAACGCTCTCAACACGTAATACGTAAAACAATAAATATTTATTTTGTTCCATAAAATCATTTTCAAAAAAGACTGTCACTATTCTTAGCAACAGGTCTTCCGGATTATTTGAATTGGGTATTGTTTAGATTGAGTTTAGATCTTGGATTACTTCTTCATTTTTATTTCTTATAAATAATACGCCGATATTTCTGTTGATACTTGACACGTAAACAATGTCATTCTAAACTCATAGTGACAGAACTGGATTTGACTTTTACAGTCAAGTTATTAGTTGGTTAAGTCTCGCAACGTCGCAATCATAAAGGTGTTTCATACTGGAGATTTCAATACAACATTTTTACAGGAAAATTGAAATATCTCAACCCAGCCGAATTTAGGAGATGATCATTAACATTTTAAACTTAAAATATAATCAGGAATATGCTGTTAACTTCTCTCGCAATGGTCACGGGCAACGTGTATGTGAATTTGAATTGAGTTCAAATTATTAACAATACAGATGAACTTTTAACTACCCTGCATACGGCACATTACCAAAGAATCATTTATACGACTAACTGCCCACTCCAGAACACACCACTAAGTCGCATAACAATAGTCCATAATACCATTTGCCATATAAATCCGGCCGTCCGTTGCCAACATGGGCCGGCCCTTAAAACCTATTAGGCACCATTAAATAACCTCTCACTAACCTTTTCATCTACCGAAAACCATTTAAGTAAAGTTTTGCACAGACATAATAATGATTAGACCACGCAAACGCGGCTTCGCGTGCCAACGTCTGCAGAGCTTATTCAGTTGTTATGTGTGTCCGAACGTGTATTTTAGCCCGATGATAGACTGGTAGAGAAGGCCATATGGCAAGAAGTCCGCCATTCGTACCTTCTTTGTGCAATAAAGTACAAATTAATAATAAATAAATGTGTCAAAGCCATTTTCCTTACGTTGAAAGTGGAGCTGTTTCAAAACGTAATTCGAATAACGGTTTTATGTGTATTTTCTTGTTATCTACAATTTTAAATGTCACTTTTTCAACGCCAAGGCGTTGCGTGTTGAAGAGCCTTAGCCAAGAATGGGCGCCGGATCGCGGAAACGCCTGTGGGCGTTATGATCTACGCTATCAAACTTGCGATGATGGCGTTTAGGAGTAGGTAATTTTTGTGCGAATAGATTAAATGTGAAAGCAGTTACTTCGTCTATGTATTTTGCCTGTTATTAAACTAGCAAGGAGTTGACGACTCTTACGTAATTAAATTTCGTCAAACCTTCGCACGCAACTCCTCCGAGGTGACAAACTCACTTAATCGCGGTTGACAATGACAGACACTAACCGTTTCGCGGCCGGCGTTGTGCTACGACGACGACAAGCAAACGGCTCCAAACAGTTTGCTAGCTATCAGACCTCGGTTTTGTTAGACTGAAAACCTACACTGAGAAAAACAACATTTAAATTAAACATTAACAGCGGTCTTATCGCTAAAAAGCAATCTCTTCCAGACAACCAACTCCAACCAACCACGGCAACCACCAACCAACTCGTGGATGCCTCATCTATTTAGCTATATCTGTGTGTTTCCCGGTTGTCTCATTATTTCCAGGCATTGTGCCGTTTAGGTCTACGGACGGAGCCTGAATGGATAGAAGATGGGGCGATACGTTAATTGACGAGAGACGAAGGCGAAGCCCCGAAACCTTACAGCTGCATAATAATGGCGTATAATGCCTTATCGAGAGAGCACGTTAAGGGTGAGTCCGCCAGCGCTGTGCGAGCTAGCGGAGCGGTGTGCGAGGACAACAACCACCAACAGCGCGTCTATCACGGGACGGCCGCGACATACTCTCAGTTTTTCTCGCACTATACCTCTTGTTCTAAGTGTTCTAATAAGAGAGAGACAGATAGTGCGAGAAAAAATCGGAAAATAATACTTTTAAAAATGTCTCGAACAGTTCTATCGAAAGATGCATTTCTGGTTTTGTGTGGTAGGTTACATTTCGGGTTGGTTATGTTTAATAGTTTCAACAGAGAGAGAGAGAGAGAGAGAGAGAGAGAGAGAGAGAGAGATCGCATAATAAATGCTCACTTTATTTGCCCTTATTTGCTACTTATTGCTCCCTAGTTATGTAAAGTAGTGTAGTGATCCTGAGGGTGAGGTTGCCAGGGCTCCTGCATGAGGTTGCGCTGCGCTGTGTTGAGTGTGAAGGACCTACATTTGTGCAGCTAATTCTAAAATCAATAACCGGTAACGTATATAAAAAAAAAATAGTTTAACTCTCCAAAAAACACTATCAACGATTCTGAATTTAATGAAAATAAAGACATCTAAATTAAAGAAAACCGCCAAATCCAGTTTTGCATAGTTTGAAGACAACCGGAACTAATCAGCAGCCAACACACCGATAATCGTGACAAAAGCATTCCACGCCTGTCCTCGCAATTAAGACCTCTCCAAGCTTGGCCTTAAGCATTCGAACGTTAATGGATGGCTCACAATACCTTAATTAAATCGTCGCTGGTATCGGCGCCTAGAGCGTGCATCTAGCCTATCTATTCACTACACTTCTCTACCCATCACTGAGGAAAATTCTAGCATAACTTTGTCCCTAAGACTGCAGAACTATGCGTGGTCAGAGGCCACCTTACACTGGTTTGTGAACAGTTGTGAATAGTAGCTAACGGATCAGCTCACATGAGGTTGCGGACTTGGATACATTGTTTGCCAGAACTCAATTTTGTAACGAAATTGCTTGAAATCTTTAACGGTATGCGTTTTGTATCGGGGATTAATACGAGTAGGAACCGTAGTTGGTGTTCGTTAAGGCGCCGTAGGTTCATGGTCTTCTGTCCCTCTCACTGAGCATAAGCGTGAGCGAGATGGAAGTGCGTGCTCGGAAGCGCGTATATCATGTATTTTAATTTTAATTTTTTTGCCGTTTAAATAAATAAACAAGTATTCACTGATTTCTCTCAAACATTATATTGCCGATTTTTAGATACCATTTTAATATGTTAAGCTTTTGTCCATAATTTGTTAAATATATTTTAAGTGTATTTTAGACCCTTTTAGACCTATGTTCGTAATTTATTTCTATCGAGCGAAAATTGTTTAATCGTATTTCGATTCACTGATCACCCTCCAGAAAATCCTCAAGATTACTATGCGTATTTTTTTTAAACCATATTATTATAAACAGACGCATTATATTGTTTCAAAAACTCTGTTCGCTTCACTTCGCTGAACCTACGGCGCCTTAAGCCGAGGCAGCGTCAAGGAGGAACAATTTATGTCTACAATGAAAGCGACTAAAAGCTTAAAGCACCCTATTTCATTGAGTGAGTCACAAAATTGACAAAGACGTGCATGTGCATCATGCTATGGCATTGGTAGCGGACATGCGTATTGACACACTACGTTTCTTCAGATTAGAATATGAACGGCCAAATGCCAATAGTTTTCTTCATTGATGTAGAATATCTCACAGAAATATAAACTTGTTTCAGTTCATAATGACTGGTGAAGAAAACACGAAACACATATTGCAGCCTCATACTGGTTTTTCAAGAGCTATGGTAGCGCAGTGGTGGCTGTCAAGCGGCGGTCGTAGGTTCTAATCCCGGCTCGTACCAATGAGTTTTTCGGAACTTATTTCAGGAATATTTACCGTTCGCTTTTCGGTGAAGGAAAACATCTTGAGGAAACCGGACTAATCCCAATAAGGTCTAGTTTTTCTTCTGTATAGGATGGACAGAGATGACAGTCGCTTTCGTAAAAGTAGTGCCTATGCCAAATCTTCGGATTAGGTGTCAAAGCAGACCCCGGGTTCCTTTAGGGCTCAACCGGGAATAAAGCGAAATAAATAGGAGGATGAATGAATACTGGTTTTTAAAAAAAACGGATGATGTATAAAGCGACTTTTTTCATAATCTGTAACATTATACCATCCCTAGCGACTGCGTTAACGATTTGTATCTGTAGGGAGAATAGTAGTAGGTAGGTACAGCACACTTGGCGGTCAGTCAATCAGTCATGGAACCCAAGAGTTTGAGCCCAACGGTAAATCACATTTCGAAACCTTATCACCAGCAACCAACGTTGTATAGCTTTTGTCATAGAAAACGCGCGAACTGTAAAAGAACGAAGGTGTGGAAGCGAGCGCCGGCTACCAATGTCCACTACGTTGTACCAATATCAATATCACATCAATACGCCAAGACTCAGACCTCCATATATATTTCATTGACAGACAAGTGTAATTTGATTACAATGTTAATTGCAGCCACTATTAGCACGGCAGATATTAGACAGCCAGTCGTAATGACGCCCCATTGTCCCGTCCAATCTGCATTGCTTAACACTGACATAATGTCCATTATGCATTTAGGTACTGTTATACAGAGTGCAAAGTCAATTCGAAAGGCTTTATGCCTGAGTATCAATCAGGTACAGTCACATGAATATATATTGTTACACCGGCGCGGTTTCGGTAAAGATCGAAGAAGAATTGCGAATTTTGGAGTTGCCTGATAAAGCCACAAATAATTAATAAGTGCGGCCCGCCTCAATTTTGTTATCTACTTTAAGGTCCTTGGTTGATAAAAGGTTGCCGACCGCTGCATTTAGCCTAGGCTTTGGAGTCACATGGGCATTGCCGAATCCGAATTTATGATTGATACTCTTAAATAAATAAAAACTTAAATTGACGACAATAATCCTAAGTAAGTAGAACAATTAGTGCACATGCATTATGCAGCTAATCTACGCATTGCCTACAATTACTGACAATCGACTTGAACCCGCTTTGTCTCTGAGGTGACGGCTTACATTACGTTTGTATTACGTGTAGACACTTCAATCACCTACAAATTATAATTATAGAGATAGGGCCATATTACTAACAAATCACTCCCGAAGAGTTCGAAACATGTCGCCTGTCGTGACATTTAATAACTCACATATGATTTAACTGTGGATTTATTAATAGTATTTTAGACTTGTCTCTCGAAACGACAACTTCTTTAAAAGCATCATGGAAGGAAAGATAGAAGGACCATAAACACCAATTAAAATTTAAAACAGAACTACAAAAAGTAAATTGGGAAAATGTAATCACAATAAATAACTCATTGAACGAAAACTATAACTCTTTTCAAGAAACTTTAAATAAAGCATTAGATAAATGCATTCCAAAAACAGAGATTAAAATAAAATCTAAAAAAACTTATTTAACAAAAGGTTTAAAAACTTCATGCCGGAACAAAAGACTTTTAAAGCTTTTAGTATCACAGTCGGAAAATTCAGTCCTAAAAGACTATTATAAAATATATTGTAAAATTCTTAAAAAACTAGTACAAACAGCTAAAAAACTTAGAAATAAACAAAAATATAATCAGTCACAAAATAAAGTAAAATCCATGTGGCAAATAATAAATAAAGAAATAAATAGAAATAAATTTAAACATAAAAGTAACATACATGTAAAAACATCAGATAATGTACCAGTAAGCGATCCTAAGCAAGTGGCCAATATATTTAATACATTTTTCTCTTCCATCGGCAACTCTTCTATCTCCAAAGACAAACTACCCATAAAAAACACTATAAATAATTCATTTTATCTAACGCAAATTGAGCCCAAAGAAACTTACTCCATTATAAAAAATCTTAAAAACAAAACATCTTTCGGTATTGACGAAATCCCTCCCATAGTAATAAAAAAATGTGCAGATATACTTACCATCCCGTACACTAAACTAATAAACCAATCCTTTTCAGAAGGAATCTTTCCTGACGCTCTAAAAATATCTCTGATAAAACCTATACACAAGAAAGGAGACCCCTCTGATATCAATAATTATAGGCCCATTGCCCTGCTTCCCACCTCGTCTAAAATATTTGAATCGGCAATGGTAAAACGACTCAACTCATTCTACGAAAAATTTAAAATACTTAACGAAAGTCAAAACGGTTTTAGAAAAAACCGATCTACTACCTTAGCAATATATAAATATATACAATAAATATATACTTTGAAACTGGAATAGTTCGTCATTTAAGATCTGATAGAGTCCCTATAAATGGCTCAATTCCCCAAGGAAGCGTGCTAGGATGTATTTTATTTCTAGTGTATATAAACGACCTCCCAGATATCCTAAATGATCATTGCACACTATTTGCTGACGACATTTCCGTATTATTTCCGTGTGTTAAAATCGACGAAGTTGAAACTAAACTAAATTTAATTCTAGATAAAATACTAAACTGGTTACAAATACATAATCTTGAGCTCAACATTAAAAAAACAAAAATTATACAATTTAAGCCATATCAAAAAACCACTCTTCCAATAAATTATAGCTATAATAATCTTAAACTTGAAAATGTGACCTCAGCTACATTATTGGGAATCGAGTTAGACTCTAGCTTGAACTTTAAACTCCATATACAAAAGCTTACAAAACAGTTATCATCTTTTGTATATGCTCTAAATCATCTAAAGCGTTTAACTGACCTAACTTCCGCCCTTTCAGCCTATTATGCATATGCTTACTCCAGGATGTCCTACGGACTCATTTTATGGGGTAATAGCACAGACATAGGAAAAATATTTATCTTACAAAAAAAGTGCATTAGGATATTGGCAAACATAGATCAAATGGAATCGTGTAGAACCCATTTCATAAAGTACAAAATATTGACTGTCACGTCCATGTACATTTTGGAGTCGAGTAAATTTGTTAGAAAACATATAGATTTATATTCACAGATAACGCAAAGCAAAAGAAATGACCGAAATTTAAATAAACTAAGATTACCTTTTTCAAAATTAAAGTTCGTTACATCTAGCCCGCACTACATGACAATAAAAATTTATAACCACTTACCTAATTTTATAAAAAATGAGACCGAACTAAAATCGTTCTGTACAAAATTAAAAGCTTATTTAGTCGATAAATGCTACTATAATATAGACGATTTCTTTAATGATAAAGTGTAGAATCTGAAGTCTTAAAAATGTGTATGTATAACTAACTTAAAAATAACAGCTATTAAGCTGTAGATGCCCTCTCATATTGCTGCGCCCTATGCAGGGTATCACATGTAAAACTGCCCTATATTGTACCTACCTTTATAGCTATGTGATATGCAATAAACGATTATTATTATTATTATTATTAAAATAAAAAGCTTTTGTCGTATCATATAGGCAAATAGGTATAAAAAGCTACCTTAAGAAAGAGAGAGAAATGGATATTTCTCCACCGACAAGAGGAATTACTTTTAGATTAGTGATGATGGTGTGTCAGGGCACAACAGAATGCCATGAACTTGCTATGTAGTTATATGTGGTGCAGTGTTCCGGGTGGTGAGCAACCTGGGGGACCTGGGCTGTTATTCGCTACGCGGTAATGCTGCTACCTTCCGCTCACCCTTCACGAAACGAAAACTCTACCTACGCTTAACTAAGCGTAAGCGTAAACATATCTCGACACCGCGATGCGTAGTAACTACTACGCATCGCGGTGTCGAGATATGTTTGTGAGGGTAGAAAACAAGTTACAGAATAGGGAATTCGTCACGTCAATAGAGGGTCGGCAACGCGCTGTGATGCTTCTGGAGTCGCAAGTATCCTCATCATGCAGGCCGTACGTGGTCCGACACGCAGTTGGCTGGTTCTTACTGCCCACATTTCGGTATCATGCGAACATGAGTTTAGGAGCATTCTATTTGAAATCGTTAGATGACCTCTAAAACGGATCGATTTAAAAATTGCCTAAGCCTAGCCAGCTTGCAGAAATACCCTGCGGGTAATAAAATCGGTAGTGATAGTGACAGTACAGTTTTACGGGCAGTTTATTTTTTAGTGCTAATAGGAAGGTTCCTATACCTACACAGACCTAATAAGGGCGTAGCTCTAAAGACCATTGCCATAGATTTTATAATCGAATGTGACTGGACAGACTATGTGGTGTCTCCTGTTTTCGCCAGCAGTAAAGAGTTTACTAGAAATAGCTTAGCAGTTTAATTGTACGACTCCTGGCTGTAAATATGTAATTGAATAGAGAATAGGGTATAGCTATAAACTACAGCTATGATAGCCTTATGGGTGTTCAAGCACGCGACACGCCGCTGCTATTTTATTTTATCAACATATATATATTTTCTAGCACACGCTACGGTAGCCTATTGGTTCAGGCATGCGGCTGTCAAGCGGCGGTCGTGGGTTCGAATCCCGGCTCGTACCAATGAGTTTTTCGGAACTTATGTACGGAATATTTACCGTTAGCTTTTCGGTGAAGGAAAACATTGTGAGGAAACCGGTCTAATCCCAATAAGGTCTAGTTTTCCCTCTGGGTTGGAAGGTCAGATGGCAGTCGCTTTCGTAAAACTAGTACCTATGCCATATCTTGGGATTAGGTGTCAAAGCGGACCCCGGGCTCCTTTAGAGGCACTACCGGGAATAACGCTAGGAGGATGATGACATATATTTTCTAGCAGTCGAACCAACGCGAAAATGTACCGCTGCCATCGCTCCTGCCGCTCCAAGTCGTGGCTGAGCCTTAACTGCCCTTACAAATAATGTATGAGTATGATGTACAGTCAGCGTCTTATGTTAGTAGCAGCCAGAGTAGACAAATATTTCGTAACACAGCTTTAGGCCCCGTTCACACGAGCGCTTTTTCAACGCGCGTTAAAAAAGCGTTGAAATGAAACAAATTGATAACCATGTATTTATTCACACGAAGGCGGTTTAAAAGCGCGGCGCTTTTTTATCGAGCACTGTTCGATTTTAGACGTTGGGCGTTGAACGTTAATTCGAATTTAGCGTACGGAACTCCGTAAACGTTTTTTTAACGCCCGTTGAAAAAGCGCTCGTGCGAACCGGGCCTTATTCTTACAGTAATAAAGACGTGTACCGAAATATTTGGCTACCTTGGCTGCTACTAAATGTAAGACCCACACTGTACTCCTATATATGCAAGAAGGATAATTATAATAATAAATAATAGTTATGCAACAGTTCTCGAAAATGGTCGTGCCACGCTCCATTGGGATCGATCTATCATCACGGACAGGACTATTCTGGCCAATAGGCCTGATATCGTGCTGATAGATCGATCGAAACGCCAGGCAGTGCTCGTCGACATCACCATCCCCCATGACGAGAACCTCTTGAAGGCCGAGAAGGACAAAGCCAGCAAGTCCCTAGACCTGGCTCACGAGGTAACCGCATGTTGATTCGACGAACATCGTCCCGAGTGGTTTGATAGCGAAGAGTCTCGACCGTCATCTAAAGAGACTCTCGCTAGATGGCTGGATCAAGGGTCAGATACAGAAGGCGGTACTCCTGGATACTGCGCGAATAGTCAGGAGGTTCCTGTCTCTGTCGCCCTGACCACCGGCAGCTTAGGCCCCGCCTCGCTGCCGGCGGTACCCTAGGTTAGGTTTTTATAATGGTTTTATGTTTTTATATGTACCAATAAATTTATATTTTACTTGTTATATCATTATTGTAAAAACCTAGCCTAAGAAAGAGAATAAATAAAGAGATAATAATAGACACATTTTCAATATTATTATTAGTAAAAGAAACATGTGTTTAGGTCTGTGACAAGTTTACCGGGGTGAGCCTCTGTCTCCCGAACTAGGTTCGAGCCTGTGATTCCTCCGAGGTCTAAGCTCACAAGATGGACGCAATAACAGGGGCAATGTAAATTAATCAGGTACAGTCAGCAACAAAAGCCACTGCGCAATTGACGTCTTCGAAAGCTCTCATTCCCTTGTAATAAAGACTTTTGACGTCTTCGTTTGTCCAGTCACTTGTGATGATGACTGTACTTCAGTAGGTATAAGGAAAGTTAACACAACAGAAGTAAAAAAGTTTATAGAGTTTTAAGTCTATTTATGTATTATGGCTCTTATATTTGCCAATGGCAGCTTAAGAAAAAAGTTTTATGAGATGAACGAAAGGTTTAGTTTCACAGTGCTAAGACTCCAGCGTATATATGTAAGTCACAACGTTATCACTTAGAGAAGACCAGTTTCATCTCGATCTCTGATTATCGTCGTAACAAATCTATGTTTGTCATGATCAGCCTATATACGTCCCAGTCCCACTGGACGGAATTTACGGAACGGGCAGTAGTCCCCACGCTGGCCTTGTGCGGATTTAGGACATCATAACATACATCTTAGAATTTATTTTCCTTCACCGAACAGCTAACGGTAATTATCAAATGATATTCCGTTTATTAGTTCCGAAAAACTAATTGGTACGTCAAAGGTGTGCGGGGCGTTTTCCGAGGCGCCATAAATGATCTGGTTCGTCGGGCTTTAGTTTCGGCCAACGTGCCTTGTGTCCTTGAGCCTCCGGGGTTGTGCCGTACGGATGGGAAACGGCCGGATGGTCTGACGTTAGTTCCATGGCAGAAGGGACGGTGCCTCTTGTGGGACCCGACATGTGTAAGTACATTTGCCCCGTCCCATTTGAGCCACACCATCAGATCCGCGGCGTCGGCCGCCGAGACGGCGGCTCGGATGAAACACGCAAAGTACTCTGCCTTGGAACCGATGTACGACTTTGTACCAGTGGCGGTAGAGACTGCGGGACCTTGGGGTACGGAGGCTAAAGATTTCATACGGGAGTTGGGTCGGCGGCTTAGGGATAGGGGCTGTGATCCTCGTTCCGGATCGTTCCTGGTTCAACAGATTTCTTTGGCCATTCAGCGTGGCAACGCCGCGAGTGTCATGGGAACTTTTGGACCACCAGCGATCCGGGGCGGTCCTTTTTGTTAGTTTAGGTTAGGTATAACGTGTTTTTGACGCAGCCTGTTGCGGATTCTTTCGTTGTTAGTTAAGTGCCTAGGGGGATGTATGTTTGATTGTACGCAATTGACGAAGCCTGCGTTGCGGATATCTTATGGACCTTAATCATTCTATTGTCAACGAATAAACTTTTTATTGCTTAAAAAAAAAAAAAAAAAATTGGTACGTAGCTTCCGTGTAATCTCCAAAACTTCTCATCCATTTTTTTTAGACCAGTAAATAAATGTGCTTTCAGTATACACATATTAGCTATATTTTACCCTGCTGCTCCGCCAGGGTCCTCCGAAATACACGGGAGGAGCCTCGCGGGCAGGTTAATGTTTTATTCACTCGTATATTTACCAAGATAGCGAATACATAGTTACAAACACTTCCCTAAGTACCTACCTCTTCCAGGAGATAGATTACACAGTCAGATATTGTAAATACATGTTTAATTCCATCTTAGTTAATATCTACAGAAGCTTAAATTAACCGTTTGGCTTCGGCAAGTTTCTAATAGGAATGGCGATTTATTAGCAAACGTAGTTATTCGTTACTGTAACCCGTTATTAGTGGGCCTGGGCCGGTAATTTGTTGGACTTGCGTGCGTGTGATGCAACTATTTAATTGCGGAATATGTGCTTTCTAACTTTTGATATGTTTCGGTACTAAAATCCTATATTATATTGAAGCCAGTTTTTAATTTGGAGGCATTGATTACGTAAAGCTTTTGGCGATTTTTCGTCTACTCATAAGATTGTTGAGCGGGTTTGGCTCGAAGGGCGCTCTTTAATCTTGGCGCTTAGATTTGTCAAATTAAAAACATACATTTTCATTTTTTTTAATTAAGCACAGATTGTTGTTGCACAGTTTTTGGATTAAGTCGGAGAGAAGAGATCCTTGCTAAGGACGATTGAAAATAGAAGAATAGAATTGGGGCACCTGTTACGACATGACATTTACATAAAAACTATAATCGAAGGGAAAATAGAGGGAAGAAGAGGCAGAGGAAGGCCGCGACGTGCTTTTATGGACCAGGTCAAGGAGAAGGTCAATGTAGTGTCGTACCAGGAGCTCAAAGCAGTGGCAGAGCGTAGAGCTGAATGGCGGTTACTCCACCGACAAGAGCAGAGCTCTTAAGTTGAAGAAGAAGAGAAACACAGATTACGTTTAGGGTAAAAGTAATCAGTGCTTAATTATAATTACGTTACTTTTAAATAAATCCCTAATACTACTTACGTAAGGTTAAGATTATTCGATAAAAACAGACATTGGAATTGATTGACTTATACTTGTTGCTTTTTAATGGACTACTTTAACTAATTCAATTTGTTCACTGATAATCTCAAGTTTATAATTGACATTACAATAATATGCAATTGGGATTAATAATATGTGACATGTTAACATTTATATAATACTAGCTTCCGCCCGCGACTTCGTCTGCGTGGCCAAGGGATAAAAACTATCCTATACTTTAATCCAGGCTATAAACTATCTTCATGCAAAATTTCATCCAAATCGATTGACCCGTTGAAGCGTGATTGAGTAACAAACATCTAGACATCTAAACATCCAAACATCCTGACTTTCGCATTTATAATATTAGTAGGATTACTAATAAATGAGTATGAGTATAACACCTCATTTAGTCATATTCAGTAGCGAAGACTATTTATCTTTCACAAACTTAGAATTTATTGTGGAAAAAGAATTACGTGATATAATAAGGTCCCAGTTGTCCGATTTCAATAAATGACTGGTCCAATACTTGACCTTTCGATATTAATTCATAACAATAATATGCTCTTTGCTGATGAAACGAGTAGAGTCCTTAGTGAAGATGGACTCGGGGTGAGAGCAGACTACGCCAATGGAAGCAAAAATTGGAGATTGAAGGCTTGAAAATCAGCCGATGAAAAACTGAACACATGTTTTGCAATTTCGGCCTTAAGGCATTAAGTCCACCAATTGTACCTTTATTTTTATATTTGTGCAATAAAGTTTAAATAACTAAACAATTAAAATAAATAAATTGATAAGACTGCCTTATTGTCCACCATTGTATAACTTTAGGTCCTTGTATTATTCCTTATTATTATTTTTGGTAAAGAATTTAAAGAATATTTGTTTTGTATTGTATGTTTGAGAGGACCCCAGGCTCCCAGCACAACCGGGAATAAAGCTAGGAGGATGATGATGATGATTGTATGTTGGAGAAGCATGACCAAAGTAAATGGGTTACTATTATTAGAACTTAGCTGGTGGTTACAGCAGTCATACTGTAATATTTTAGCCTGTGTGGTGTCGGGTTAGAATTTCAGCACCTTTGTTCCCATGGGTGTCGTAAAAGTTGAGTAAGGGAGCAAGGTTGAAGTGTGTTGTGGGTAGCAACCTATCAGAGCAATATCACATTTTGTCTATCTTTTTTTTGTATTTTTTTAATGTCTTTTTTACCCTTAAAGTGGCGCTGGAACAAAAGATTCATGTGCTCTGCTTATCCCTTTTGGGAATAAAAGCGTGAATCTGGTTACCTATCATAAAGTCGAAAATTGTAATGTCGATTATTAATACCCCGAAAACGTTTCCCATTTTATTAATTAGCCTAAATTTTGTTTGCCCGAAAGTACGTTTCCCTGTTCATTACTTTCCCCCCTTCTCAGTTCGCTGCAATTTTATTTCGCTTATGATTCGAATCAACACTTGTAAAAATTCCGAAGTATCATTTGCCAACTACTTTTTGTGGCGTAAAGTATTTTGAACGAAATATTATTTTCCCCCATATCAAACAATCGAAATTGATTGTTTCGAATAAACACTTATTAAAATCCCGAAGTATTATTTGCCAACTACTTTTTGTGGCGTAAAGTATTCAGACCGAGATATTATTTTCCCCTTATATCAAAATACCGAAATTAACTGAAGTATGGACAAATCATCAATACGTTGATTTGCTATTTATTTTGCGTAGGAGTCAATATAATTTTCTTGACCCATAATGTGGGTAAGTAAATAAATTGTAATTATTTATGATCACGGCACTGATATGCCAAGTGTTTATCGATTGTAATGAGTAAGAAGTTTATATCGCAGTGTTCGTTTATACAAAATGGCACATAAATATGGTGAGCTATTTAAATCTAACAAGGGAGAGTTAAAATTGTTTCACGGCGTTGTGTTTGTTTGTTGTATAATATTAAACTTATAGTTTTATTAACCTATATTCAATACTTTCTTACTTTCCTAGCAAATGTTTGTTTCCGCAAGGGTCGCCGTTCTAACCTAACCTAACCCACTTTTCTAGCGAAAGTTTTTCCCGGGTGAATATTTTTTGCTTTGATTTACTGACTTCCCCGCCCCGACCTATTTGTCATGTATCTTTTTAAGCTATCACATTTCACCAGCAAGTCGACGGAGCCCCGCTTCGCGGGGCCCCTATTTCAGCTCTAAGGAACATAAGGTAACTAACGAACCTATCCAAGTAAACTAGCCTTTGGGTGACCGTTTTATTATTAATGCGGGTGGTCCGCCCCCCGTCCCCCCTTTTTGGACTTTCCGTTATATGCCTGGCCATATTATCGAAAAGGTTACTTCCTATATATTGGTATAATAACCAACCTAACCTAAGACACTTTTCTAATAAAGGGCACTATGTAATGTTTAACAGATCTGTATGTTTTATGAAGATTATTCACTGTAAAATTATATAAGGGAAAATGACATTTCAATTACACGTAGCATCGGCATAGCATCGAAGTATTGAAGTTTCGAAAATTCCTTATCTGATTTTCACTTGTCCGAGAATCGTTCTTCTGGTTATTAATATAAGGGAAAATGACATTTCGATTTGGCGTAGCATCCGATTTACGAAAAGGTGGTTACTAAATCGATAGTCAAATAATAAAATTAGCAACCGTTGTTCTGGTTACTGATAAAAGGTAAAATGACATTTCGATTTCGCGTAGCATCGGATTTATGAAAAGGTGATTAACAAATCGGTTGTCAAATAATAAATTTGGCAACCGTTCTTCTGGTTATCGAATTTCGGGAAAATGTAGATGTGGGATAGGAAACTAGAGACATTTCAAAAAATATGGTAAGCAATGTATATGGATTATAAACATTCGAGCAACCGTTTTCGGACAAGTGAAAATCGGACAAAGGATTTTCGAAACTTCGATAGGTTACCCGTGAATCTATGTAAGTATGTATTGTAATATTTTGGCATCAAGGTCTGAAACTTAAATAGGTACAGTCTGGTCAGTCTGAAACTGCCAACCATTGGAAGACTTCTGCACTAGTGGATGTATCCAATGTCTTTGGATATATCTTTAAAATGTATCTCAAACGAATCCAGGTAGGAAGGTAAGGAGAAGAAGTTTTGACTACTTATTGTAAACATTATGTCAGTAGGTATGATCAAAGATTTACGAGAACTTGGGATAGTACCTCGATTACTCAAGACAAAGTGTAGCTTAAAATCGACCCACGGCTAGACAATAATAGATAATAATGATGTACACGTAAAATTTGCAAGAACGTTTTTATACATACGAAAATAACCTTAAAGAAATAGTAACATATTACGGACATAAAACTTACCTAAAATGGTTTCGAAACTACTTAAACACGTATAATTTGAACACAAAACTTTACTCCCAGTTAAATCCCGCTTAAAACAGAAAAATATAATTTGTAAACATCAAAATCATAACAAACAATGACTAAGGACTTCATGTGTCAAGTGTCATTATTTATTGACAAGTAGAAATAGTAGAATAGTAGAATTAGTAGGTACTGGACACAGATTTTAAAGAAAATCTGGCAACTATCCAATGTATTTTTACGGATTTAATACCAAATCCACAAGAACTTACTAAATACAATTTAGAGTAAAATGTAAAATCGGTTTATTTTCTTCATAAGAGCTTTTTGAATTGGAAAATGAAAAGAACATTGCAAGTACAGTTAATTTTCTACACTAGAATGAAATGAATTCTACCAACCCAATTAATTACATCCTGGCAATCTTTTTTTATCACTAGTGGTGTACCAAAAAACGGCTCCGTTCTAACAACGTTATACATTACATTATTTTTGTGCTTCTTTCCTTCTTTTCGGGTCTCTATTGTTTCCCATAAAATTTAAGATCCGATTTTTTCAGTCCATAACGTTTTCCACCATAATTTTTTCTAGTCATATTGTCGAAAGTCATAAAATTTAACAATATACATTGGAGTTCCGATTTTTGCAGGTCATCATTATTGTTAGTCATAAAATTGGTTAGCCATAATGTTCAATGTCCCGGAGGTAAGCAATTACATAATGTTACAGGCAATAATCTAGTTTGTAATAATTATTGTAAGGTATTTTTTCGCAAGTCATAATGATTGGTAGTCATCTGATTAGTTAGTCATATCATTCAATTTCACGGTGGTGTCACTCTTCATAATGTTAAAGCCCATAAACACACTCCTAGAAAAATAATAAAATACATGTTTTTTTTACTACCGAACGTTACTGAACGCGTTCTTCCAGACTGCTTTATAACATACCCACATACCCATTAATTATAATTAATGTGGGTACTTTGGCAAAAATAAAGAGTGATGCGATTGAAAGATATTTATGCCGCTCACTGTTTTGTTTAGTGGTTAGAATACGTTAAAATAAGTATGTTTTGTTTTGAAACTTTTTTCTCTAAAATCAAAAATGGCCGAAATATTTGACCCGAAAGTTAGGAAAAATATGTACTTGTCAACATTTCGATGAATGTTGTGTCATTATTGGTTCTGGCGCTTCGCCGGCCGCTGCCGCGGCACGCTCGCTTCGCTCGCTCGGCTCGCGCGCTTAGGGTCACGGTACAACTAACACTCCTCCTCGCTTTGCTCATCGTCGTACCTACACCGACCTGCCTTAGAAGTACAATATCTTGGCCATTTTTAATTTCAGAGAAAAGGTTTCTAATAAAACATGCTTATTTAAACGTATTCTTTACGAAACAGTCATAAACCCTTCGCGCAGTAGTACCTAGTACCCCTTTCAAATGTATGTCTAGAAATGTTTCTGAGTAATTATCTATATGACTTTGGATGTTATAGATTTGGTCTCTTAGACGTAATTCACTTTAGGCATTAAAACGATATGAGTAGCAATCATTAGTACGCTGAAATATATGCCTTAGAATATTTATGAATAATTATCGATAGACCTTTGATCGTTATGGACATCAATTTCTGACTTTTGTGATTATAATACTTAATATTATGGGTCATTAATGTTAGAACTACAAAACGTTATACTTAACAAAGATTATGACTACCGATGTTTATGTCTATAAATTATATGGATATCAATTTCTGACTATCGAAATTCGGAACAATAAATTTATGGGAAACAATGGGACCCCCTTCTTTTCACTTGCTCTGTTCGTATGTCAATTTGACACAAGTACTTTCATTTAATATAATCGCATTTTTTTTATTATATGTTAGGCTTTAAGGTATTTGTTGCCATGGGCCTTAGATTTTTGAAAAAAATGGTTTATTATTATGATTAAGCTGTTGATTGTGCTACTGTAACATCAGTGACAAGTTACAACGTACGGCCCGACGCACTAGGGCTAATTGGAACCCTTTCAGTGAATTTTTGATTGAAAAGAAAATACCTAAGCTCAGTATTAATAATATAAATCATCGATTGTAATCTCTGTTCTCATATAATTTCTGTTCTGCTTCAATGAATGATAACTGTTAAACATGAACCCTGTAAACAGTTATTCCCATAAAAAAAACCATGTAAAGAGGAGGAGAGGAGGAGGCCAAAAGGCTCGAAACTCTTTCACCGTAAAAAGTTCTGAGATATTTTGGAGAGCCAAGTCTCAGGCATTCTTATTAATCTTTATTTGCTTGTTAGCTCAATGAGTGAGATGACATAAAGCGGCACCAGTGCTCCTTTATGTCCGGCGCCCTGGACGGTTGCCCCACCGCGCCCTACACTAACGTCGCTACTGTAATTGTGAAATAAAATTCTACAACTTGGCAATCGCACAACTTTACTGCATTTATGGATTTTTGCAGACCTAAAACTATTTATTATTGTGTGATTGCCAAGTCACAATTTTTATGTAGCAAGCAAATAAAGATTAGTAGGCTCTACGAAATATTTCACAATATTTTTATGGTGGAAGAGTTTCGAGTCTTGGCCTCTTTTTTTATATGTCGAGCTGTTGCTAACAGATGTCGCGATATATAATTTCGATGGTTGCTCATCGTTTTACGCAAAACCGTGACGAGTACCAACATGTGTTTCAAACTGCGGAAGCCGAAAAGCTTGCTACGTATGAATCGCAATCAATCTGCACTGAACAGTGTTTCTTTTTAAAATGTAGTCCGAAAATACGCATAAAAGTGCTTTTCCGTGAATTTACGCAGACTAACGTAGCTAAATGTCACTTCCGAGTCAGTCATTGTCAAACATCTTGCATAAATCAAACTAGAGGGCGCAAAACTAAATCTATAGTAGCGCCTCTATTAGGAAATAGTGAAACTAAATGTACTTGTGGCAGGCACTCTAGACTACAATATGAATGCAGCTGCCTTTTTTACTCGTTACCTAATGTCATGCGGTAGCGCAGTGCGCATCTCTTTTGCTTAAATCTGTCTGTAACGCCATCCTTGAACCGGGTTCAAATCTCGACGGACATACTACTTTTTTGTTTCTCTATTTGGATTTCTAAACCAATATGACCGTCTCAACTAACTTAGATTTACTTATAATGTGCAAAAATATCTTTTTTTAACTTAAACATGTTTATAAATTCTTGATAAGCATGATTGTATCTAGATGATCCACAAAAATACCCTACTATATTTATGGCAGACCCATTCTTACATGTTACATACTACATAAATACTATTTTGGATCGGTATATCATTTAAAAGATGTTACACCTTTCATTTAATTAGAAAAACATGATTCATGAGTATCCGTAGGTTTACTGTTGAAAAATCAAAGTACTACCTTTATCTATTCTATACCCTATTCCACATAAGATTAGACAAATCGTGCGTAAATCTTCAACTCATTCGCGTCATGAAAACCATTTTGAGAAACAAAAACATTTACATTGTTCCATTTGAAACACATTAAATAATCGAAATAACACTAGTACAATATTTATAAAGGAAGATAAAAGAGGTATTTTTCGTTATAAGGAATAAGGTACCTATACTTAGTAAGTATATTAGTACTTTGATTTGTTATATCCATATTCACCCGCAGTTGCGGTACTACATAATTAATTAATTACAATCAGAGAGGCTACGTATTATTCACAAAATGTTTTGTATTTGCCCGTGAGTCACGTCTAAAATAATGACCTCAAAGTTGGTAACAATTTTGCGTTACCGGACGGACGAATTTAGTAAGCTTTGTGAATAACAGGCGAGTTTGTATATCAAAACTCTTAGTGGCCAGTCTCTCGAATCCGGACCTAGACCGCGTCAGAAAGAGAGAAATATATCATTTGACAATATGGTACTGTTTTCGATGAACGTCAAAATTCACAATTCGAATTCGCCTTTTTCACGCGTTTACGTATCTATACGTTTATGATGCTTTCACTCATTCATTACTAATCTTCAATGGCTGGGTTATGGGCATTTGCTTACAAAATTATTGAATGTCTTGTTTAGGTAAATATGAGATGAAACTTATCTGTCGAACCCACGACCGCCGTTTGACAGTCGCATGCCTGAACCACTATGCTACCGGAACGATTATTGTAAAGTGATATTTTTTGTATGTTTGTATGTACGGTATAACCTCCGATACCACTTATCCGATTATAAAAAATCTTTCACTGGTGATGGATGACTGAACTTACTTGGGGGACATAGCCATGCTTAGGCATAGTTAGTATACTTAGGTACATTTTATACGCAAAAAACGAACTCTGATTTTTAGACAGATTTGACTGTGTACTATGTTAAATGCAGTTTTTATTCTTTCTAAAATCGGTCTGGGTGACTCCTTAGAGTAAATTTCCGTGTCCCTTATAGTTTCGGATTGAATGTCACTCTGTATAATCTTCAAATCAGCTCACAAAATTTCCCGAGAATCGGTTGAGAAATAGCTACCTACAACATATAGAGGAGAGGTCTAGACAGCCGGACATACGAAAGAATATTTATTTATTTATTTAATCTTTATTGAACAAAAGAACAACATATCGTACAAAAGGCGGACTTAAAGCCGTAAGCATTCTCTACCAGTCAACATTTGGGCAAAGCAGACAAATTGTGGGCGGTGCAACTACAGATATAAACACACAGTGGTTATACATACATAATAAATAACGACAATAGACAAATAAATAAAATATATATAAATACCTTCATACAATATATATTAATATATATAAACAGACGAAAATAGAGAACAGCAACACTAAGAATTTACGGCTCTGCTAGCAAACAACTTGCGTAAAGAACTTTTAAACGCGAATCTGGAAATCTGGAATAATTGCCTAGCTGAAATGAAAATCCCCGTTCGTCTCGCTCGCTCGTTCAATTAGGTATATGGATATTGTTATCGATTCAGTTTTTAACAATTGGCCAACAATTTTGTTTTTTAAGGCTGACTTACGAGCATGGACTGATTTCGGTTACGGTTATACCGGTATGGAATCGGTATTCCATTACAATAGCGTTATATTGTAAAGGTTAGCCGCGCCGCCAACGTAACGGTACCGGATCCGGAACCGTGTAGGAATACATATCAATTACCGGTATTTATTTTTAATTGTACTGAAACTTTTATAATTCCTTTTCCAAACCGGTATAATTATGGTACCGTTATTTTTTTCATTTCATTCTCGTCCATGAGAGGAGGTCTGTGCCCCGCAGTGGAACGTAATATAAACTGATATATTATTTATTATGCCAATTTACATGAAGTCATTATTATAATCGTCAAACATGAAATAGATATTTACCTTCAATATCAGATGATCCTCAATCCTGGTAGTATTGAATTGTGATATTGGACCTCAATGCCGGGATTACCGAGGCTTCGATAAAAATACCTATCAACATTTGGTTGCAGATTATAGTGCGTTTTTTTAGGATTAGAAATACGCTAAACAAAGAAGAAGTCATCGTCAACCTTTTATGCTTGGGATAAATATTGAACAGACACGGTTTGTTACACGGAAATTCATTATTGCTGCAAAGTTCACACACCAACTTGTAAATGTTGAACACCAACGTTTCTCATTTGTTGTTAATGGAATTTGTTTCTGTCTCTTTGCTTTTGTTGAAGGCAAAACGTTCGGGAGAGAACGAGTCGGTCTTTTTTGCAAACCACTTGGGCCTGCCTCTGGTAGCTCCTTCGCAGTCCGCTCACCATCACACACAGCGAAAAATAAAATCTTAATATGAATTAACAAATAGATACTCGTTTAATAATCTCGTGATCTGAATTAAAATAATTTGTTGATTTGCAAGAAAACAAGAAAAAGAACGAGATACGGTTATCAATTTTGACAATTTAGATACGCGAAAAATACGAACCGATCGTTTCAAACCTCTTCTTCCTTAGGTTTTTTATTTAAGCAACCTTTCGAGAACTGAATAAAAAAATAACTCAGTTAAATAATAAATACATTCAAAATAAATATATTGTTGTAAGTATTATTTAGATATAAATGTTAAAAACACTTCTATCATTTTAGGGTCAAAAGACAACAATGATTTAAGTCTTTTTTAATGGCGGTTTGACATACTTTGACGGTATCCTGCTGTTTCGGCAAAATATTTTTCGCCAAATTTCACTTCCCATAAAACTTATGGCAGTAGTTTCATTTCCCAAACGAACAAATAGCACATTTTTGTTTCGCATTTTGTTCATTTGGTCAAAATATCATCTGGCATAATTTTGCTTTGTCAAGTGTTATTAAGACAAAAGTTTATTAAGCAAACACTTTGTTCGGGCTAATATTGTTTTCCAAACAAAACATTTGTTCAAATTTTCATTTCGCACATTAGGTATCAGTGTGGGAAAAATGGCTTGTCATAAGCGAACTCTGTTTTTCGGTCGGTTAGGTTAGAGTTCACTTGTGTCCCTCAGACCAGAAATAGACACCCGGCACAGCGGGGTGGCGTCGATTTGCTGGAGACTATCGATGAAAAGGGCGAAACTGACTCGGGGCTTGCTTGCATGCATGCTGCTTATTTGCATCATAATATATTGTTACCTAAGTACCTATAGTACAAAAGAACATATAAACTTACATGTAAATTATATACTTTTGTTTTCTAAAAACTACTTGCTTAACAAAATATGTAATAATCTCACTGAAATAGATTTCGTATGAACTACACAATTAAGTTCTAAATCGTATGCCATGCAATAATTTGGAAAACTAATGTTATGCCAAATAATACGTTTGACCAAATGAAACTTGACTATGTAAAACTTTGCCAAACAATCATTTTGCCATAGGAGATATTGCCAAGTGATAAAATGCGAAATAATAATTTGACTAGTGATTTTTTGCCAAATGATCATTTGGGAAGTGACACTTTGGGAAATGATTTTTGCCCATACAATAGAGAACCTACTTTGACAGCTGTGTGGCATAAAGTGTCTTATATAAAAGACCTCGTGCTTTGTTCTTTTTCCTTCTTTCTAATGCTAAAAAACCCACTAAAAAGTTCACTTTTTCTTGTAAAATAAGTCTGAAATTAAAAGTGTCAGCAATGCATTTGTGTTTTTGTGTTTTGGTTTTACAATATTGGAAGTTTTACAGCTTATTTTTTTTGTCAAAACATTACTATTGGTATATTAACTAATATTCAATTAAACACTCATCTCTCACAGCAAAACCAACCTATTTACTTAAAAATACCTATGGGGCTGTTTTTGACCACTGCTTTTATCTGTTCAGGGAGTCATTGTGAATTTAGAAACTGTCTATACAATAGAATTAGTGCCCTCCCTGAACCGATAGTAGTAAGAGTATATGCATAATATTTTTTTAACATTCATGTTTACAACCAAAGGTTTAGTAAAGTTTTATGTTAGGTAATGTTTGTGTAATCAGTTAACAAACCTAAAAACTACGTTTTTTTGAGAGATAAAGAACGAAATTACCAGAAAAAAAAACATTTTTTCCTACATTCCCCATTTACGGTGTTCTACGTTCATTCATAGAAGTGACCCATTCTAGTGGAAGCCTATTTTACCTTCTAACAGTTCAAATAGTGCTCCTACCACCAGCATCAATAGAGCGGAAAAGCGATTATTCTTCAGTAGAAAAATTACGTAGGACAGACAATAACAACTAACAAATAATTTTAACTACACTAGATTATGCGTTCCTTTTTTTTACAAATGCATGACAATTTTTTTTTTTTTAATTAAAAACTAGATTCCACTCACGGTTTCGTCTGCATGAACTCGGGATAAAAAAATTGTCCTATATTTTAATCTAAGCTCCTCCTAAGGCTCAACATATATTACAAAATGGCATTGGAATTGGAATCGCGTTGTGTTGGAAATAGAGTTGACTTTCGTTTGTTTTGAAAAGTTCCCGAAACAAATCAAATTCAGCTCTATTCCTGTTGAATATAATTTAAATGCCTTCGACAGAATAAGTCCCATGAGTAGGCCCATGGGCCTTAAGAGGTTAGGCAGGCAGTCGATATTTTATACCCACATTAATGCTAAAAGTGGCGCTGGAACATACGTTTCATGTGCTCTGCCTACCTCTTTTGGGAATAAAGGCGTGAATGTATGTATGTATGTATGAATGTATGTCATTTGATCAAAACCGTTCGGTAGCACAGATTACGTTTAAATATTGGATCTTACTCCTTTCTAATAAGACGCAAAATGTACCTATGCATAATTTATCGTTCCGTGGACTTTAGGCAGGTCTATATAGCAAAGCATTGAAATTCATACTTTGTTGCTTGAAATTCAGTCTATCAAAAACAAATGACATTGCTCTTACGTCATTACCAAAATGAGCAGCGTAGCAAGATAAAATGAATGCTAACTCTTTCACCACAAACTAAAAATGTTTGTACGATGGTGTCACCGTCTGGTGAGTATAATTACTAATATTTACTCCGCTATCTAACTAATCTTGTTTGATATTAAAGACATCTAGTGAAGGTTTTGGGCAACATGCTGTCACGTGACGCGGCCATGACATTTACACGGGCAGTGTAAAACTCACGCACACATACAAGGCTCGGAGTAAAATTTGATGAATTTTAAATGGCTATATTTTGAATATTACCGGTTTTTACGTGTATTTATTCAAACTGCGGGAGAAGAGGGCCATATATTATCTAAATATCACAATTTCAAGTTCCTGACATCGATAGATTAGACGTCTAGGCCGAACGAAAATTGTATGGAATTCGTCAGTGACGTTGCACCTTAAGGGATCTTCTTTTTGTAGGTTATTGTGTTATCAGTACATACAAATCATGAATGCAGTCCCATTCTTGCTATTCCTGAAATAATTTATGTAGTAGGTGTTTCTACAAAACTGGACCGAAATTGCAACATTTTCCGTTTTTCTTTAATTTATACACTAAACACTAAAATTACTGTCTGCTAGCTTTGATGATCGATCAGTCAGTCATTGAGTGGGTGAGTGACAAAATTATGAAACTTTGACTCGTTATAATTCTTAAACTACTGGTTCAAATTAAATGAAATATGTAATATATCGTGTTAAAACAATGCCTGCTTGGTTACCGAAAAAGTTTTATAGATGATAAAGTTATAGGGGCTCGAAAATGGTCTGATCTGCTTCGAGAAAAGGATGGTCCGTCCGTGCCGCTGCTGTTGTGCTCGACTTGGCCGGGGCACTGGGCAGTGCCTCCAGATAAAATGTACTTTCATCATCATTATATTTAAGATTCAAAATCTTGTCGGTGGAGCAATTTCCATTCCTCTCTGTTCTCAGCTATTGTTTTGACCTCTTGATACGACGCGCCGTTTACTTTTTCTTTTATTTGGTCCATAAAAGATCTTCTTGGTCTCCCTCTCTTCCTCTTTCCCTCTATCTTCCCTTCTACTATGGTTTTCATAAAATCATCGTGTCGTAACAAGTGGCCCAACATCCTGCCTCTCCTGTTCTCAATGGTCTTCAACAACGTTCTTTTCTCTTTCACTCTCTCAAGCACCTCCTCATTCGTCTTCTTATCCTTCCAACTAATCCTCTCCATTCGCCTCCAGCACCACATTTCGAAGGCCTCCAATCGTTCTCTGTCACGCTGTGTCATTGTCCACGTTTCGCTTCCATACAACGCTATGCTCCAGATGTACACTTTTATAAGCCTCTTCCGAATATGGCCTGCTATTCTGGCTTTGAGCAGGCTCTTCTTGGCATTGAAAGCCTGCTTCGCCATGGCTATCCTCGCGATAATGTCTGGTGTACATCTGGAGTCATTAGTGATTATGCTTCCCAGATATTTAAATTTGTCGACTTGCTCTATTGTCCTGTTATTTAAAGTGATTGGTCTATAATTTGAGTGCCTTTTTGAGGTTACTAGCATTTTTGTTTTATTAATGTTTATTTTAAGTCCAAAATCTTCAAAAATTGCATTCATATCTGTAACTAATTCTTCTAACTGATTTGATGACTCTGCAAAAGCCGCAATGTCATCAGCAAAACGAATAAATTGAATTTTTTTCCCATTGAAATGAACCCCCCCTTTTCCAGACTCTAAAAATGTACTTTATCGAGTATAAAATAATCTTAGGTAGCCGTCGAATTTTAATTACAAACTCGCCCTTACTTACAAGTTGAACATTGGCACCCTGCCGCAAGAAAGTATGTGAAGAGAACACGCGCTACGACTAAATATAATTATAACGCACTGAGTAAAAGTACGTAAATCACATATTTACAGGACTTATTAAAACTTAAAACTATCATCGAAGAATAGCACTTCAATGTATTTTTTACTTCAATTAAGTATTTAATCATGTTGAAAAGTGAAAGAATAGAGCATTGGAAGATCATTGATCCGGCTGACTGATGAAGGAAGATTTCCGCTCTTGACATTTTACAAAATACTTAATTATATTTATATACCTACTAGCTTCTGCTCGCGACTCCGTCGGCGTGAAAATCGCTTTAATCGTAGCTCCATACAAACTTTCACCCCCCATTTCACTCCCTTAGGGACTGATTTCCGGTTTAAAAATTATGGCTTTCCCCGGGACTCAAACTATCTCTAAAAATTTCACCCGTACAAACTTTGCACCCGTATTTTAACTGCTTAGGGGTGGGTTTTTCCAAAGCCCTAAAACCGCTTTCGTAATAAAGAGCCCATACACAAAGTATCAAGACTCTCAGTTAAAATTTGACTCCATCTCCACATAAACTTTGGACCCCCTTGAGGGTCGGTGGAGGTTGGGTGGTGAAGAATGGGTTTTTCCAAATCCCAAAACAAAAAAAAACTTGTATTGCATTGTGTGGAAGTATGGATTATCGATACTTCCACACTATTATTATTAATATTATATATGCGAAAGTGTGTCGGTCTGTCTGCTACCTCTTGATGCATAAACTGCTAACCGATTTAGGTGAAATTTGGTATAGAGATAGTTTGAGTCCCGAGGGATGACATACGATAGTTTTTATCGCCGAAATCATCCGCTGAGGGGGTGAAACGGGGGGTTGTAAGTTTGTATGGAGCTGCGATATAAAGGAGTTTCACGCGGATGGAGTCGCGGGCAGAAGCTAGTATTGAATAAATATTGAATTTGGATAAGGAGTGTCCATACACAAAGTTCTCAATCTCTCAATTAAAATTTTACTCCATTCCCATACAAACTTGCAACCCCCTTTTGACCCCCTTGAGAGAGGAATTTTCAAAAATCCCATCTCAGTGGGTAGTAACCACTAAGAAAGGAATCCCTTCTAAGAGGGTAGTACCCACTAAGTAGGGATTTTGGGTACTTGGTACTAACGTTATATAAACTACCTACCTTTAGTGAAAAATATCAGCTTTCTAGGTTTCACGGTTTCGGCTGGGTGTTGATTTAAGTCAGTCAGTCAGAACTGACCTATTTAAATGAGACACCCTGTATATACCTACCTACGAAACTTACGCAGCATCAACTTTTCAACTCCTTACACCTTAATCGTAGATTAAAGAAAACTTATAGCTCATTATTAATACGAGTATACAACAAATTTCACTTATCAGGTCGTTGATCGTAACATTTCCGTTACAAATTGATTTTTGCATGTGTAGCACGAAAATAGCGTCCCGGGCGTCGCTGCGTACGCGCCGGCAGTCGAGACAGCAGCACTGGACGCCCAACCCGTTCCCCCGTTCCGCCCTAGCACAAAAATACATCCGACATTGCGTGAACTCTTATCACATCACCACTCGTTTTGGAATACAGTGAAGTGAAATTAATGGTTGAACTGTTATGAAATTTAGTTGGAATGTGATTTTGATGTGTATTTGTTTGGACAAAGTCCAAGTGTATTTGTGAACCGTTTAAGTGCAAGGTCTGCCCTTACCTGTCTGGTAATTTCCATGACCATTGTTATATTATCTTTAGGAACTTCCATATTTGTTAAATCATTTTCACGTAGTCGTAGAATAATGAATATAATGATTTAGGCAAATATTACAGAACACATATTTTCACCATAACCATGTTTTCTTTTGAATTTTAACCTAAAGCCTTTTCATATTTATGCCAATGGAAAAAAAAAACAATTATTCCAAATTAGTTAATAAAGGATTGTACATTCCATTGTAGGATTTTATCAAACATACGAGTATGATTGAAGTTGTATTATTTATACAGATTTTGTATAGCTAAGCAGAAAATAGCAACTCACATTCAGGCGACCAAAATGTTCAACTACCTACCTAGTTCTTTGTATCGAAAATATGAAACGCTCTTTTGCGATGTATAACTGAGTCCTACCTTAAAACTGAAAATAAAACTTCTGAAAGATGTCTTTCAATGACCTTATAATTACAAATAATTGGAAATGTATCCACTGTGTTGATATTTAATACAATTTTTTCCTCGATATTGTGAGTTTCCTAAATGCTAAAGCTGCTATAAATATTATTTTAACCCATTTGTAGGTATTGCCAAATTATGCATTTACATACTCATAAGGCATATCGTTAATGCATAATGAAATTGAAGCAAAACAAGCAACAGTATCACAAATCTACGTAGATCAATAGATCGCTGAGTATGTTTCTGTGCATCCATGACATATGCTCACGTCACAGGTGACGTCAGGAGATCTGTCTGGATCAGAAGTCTGGACATAAATAGTTGGCGAGCATCCAAGATCACTCATTAAATTTGCTGATTTCACAGAACTAGAGGCAATTGTAAAGTATCGCGAATATGGTTTCTGCGGTGATACAGGATAATTGTTTGTTTAAAAAATTTGGTATTGTTGTGATTGTGATTTAAAGTTTTAAATAAAAATTGAAACGTGGTATACAGAGTTAAAGTATATTTTATTATTACAGGTATCAAGGGGATGTGCTAGTAGTTTTTTGAAGTCATGAACAACGGTACAAGAAGAGCCTTAACAGGCTCTATTCACAAAATCAGAGAGTTTGAGTTAGAAAAAGTAAGCCTGCTTTTTGCTTTTCTTATTTCTGACATACTAAATACGGTCCTTGTTTACTTATTCTCGCTGTTTGTTTGTGTATGTTTAAATAAGTAATAACATAATTTTAAAACTAATGAGAGATGTACGCCGTTAAATTTATATCGTAGGCGAAGTTCGTCCCTCCTGGCATTTAATCATAAATTTCTGACTGAAGAATGCGGTTCCATAACAAAAATAACGAATGAAATTTTTAGGCCACGGCTAATAACGTCTTGTGCACTCATTAGTAGAACCAAAGCATTTATATTTTTAATTTTTTACAGGTGTGTCTGGTTGAAGAATTCGATATTTTGCAAATAGTGGGCGAAGGATGGTTTGGCAAAATACTTCTTGTCGAGCATCGTGCTTCGGACACAGAAATTGTTTTGAAAGCTTTACCGAAGCCGTATGTGTCTATACGTGACTTTTACAGAGAGTTCCATTATGGCCTACACCTCAGTGCACATAAAAACATAGTAACCACATTTGATGTTGCTTTTGAGACTGCTGGATTTTACGTATTCTGTCAGGAGTATGCGCCCTTAGGTAAGAAATAGTGTACAAAAACCTCCCTTTTTGCCAGGTTTTAAATAATGTTATTGAATAAAATCATAATGAGGAAGCAATTGAGCTCAATTGCTTTCCGCTAATACGTTTGAATTTGGAAAATTGCCAAGCCAAAGTTTTAATGAATATGAATTATGACTCATTTCTAATGATGGTTGTTATTTATAATATTTACTGCCCCAAAAGTACTTATATAGCAATATAATATATAAAAAATCACAAGCACCCAATGTGTAGCTATACTTTTTTACTTAAGAAATAGAAATAACTGTAAAAAGCATTTAGAAGGAAGGTAAAATAATAATTATGCATAAACAAGTGTATCAATGCTTTTCTTATTTCATATTTCAGGAGACTTGACATCTAACATGCTAGACACAGGAATTGGAGAAACTCATACAAAGCGAGTAGCACGACAATTATCATTAGCCTTAGAACACTTGCATCAAAGAGACTTAGTGCATAGAGACGTAAAACTTGACAACGTTCTTATATTTAAGTCAGATTTTTCACGAATAAAACTTTGTGATTTTGGAGAGACAAGAAAAGTGCATTCTACAGTCCGGAGAAGGAACGAGTGGCTCCCTTATTCTCCCCCAGAAGTATTAAAATTACCCATGGACGCCAGTTACAAGTAATTATTACACATAACCATATTATTCGTATAATTTTGTCAAAATAAAACGTTAATCACTAATCATCAGCCCATGACAATCAAAGTCACGTCAGTTACGCAAGTGAAATTGAAAAATATGTATTTTTTTAGGGGCTGCCACATAATTTGAATTCGTACTTCTTATGCTACTTATAGGATTTACCTATTTCAACTCTGACTCAGAGTAGCTAAAAACTTTCAGAACAGGCAACATATGGGAAACCAATTCTTGGTCTATGTTTATCATAAAGTTGCTAAGAATGTAAGCACCCATTACTCACTCAGATTGTATTTCTGTTTTTAGAGCGTTAATAACGCATGACGTTTGGCAATTCGGAATTGTTATTTTTATATGCCTCACTGGTTGCTTGCCATGGCAAAAGGCTGCTTTCGATGACCCACGCTACACAAGGTAAGTTTAAATTGTTTAAGACGTTCTTAGATTACTTACAAGCTAAAGGGGGTGTATCGTGTATCAATTATTGCGTTCGTGGACGAGTTCATTTAGATGTAAGTTGTAATAAAATTGGACGAAGCTTAATAAATGTTTATTTCACTTAATTTATGTTTCAGCTTTCACAATTGGTATAATAGTGCAAATCCCTTGAAAAAACAGCCTAAGTTATGGAAAATGGTATCCTCAAAAGCTCAAAAAATGTTTAAGAAACTTGTTGAGCCCAGGGCAGACAGAAGAGCAACTAATTTCCAGGAATTGTCACGATATTTTGACGACCGATGGATGGCTAAAGGTTACACAGATAGAGTCGGTATGGCCAGTTTTCGTAAATCATGATATTTTTAAAAATTCTCGTATACATATTTTGAGCTAAGCTTTCTTTATAATATTCTCATCAGTTTTAATTTCTCTTCATTTTCAGCGGGAAGTGACATAGATGAACTTTGTCCTTCAATGTATAGTTTTCATAGTGATGTTAATGAGAAGAATATCCTTTTAAAACATTTTCGAGACAATGGAATTGAGACTACGGTTGACCGTCAAGCCAAAAAACAAAGGATACGTGATTGGATACAGAATAGTGTAATTGAAGAGGGTGATGAAGATGTACGTATACTAAATAATTATTATTGACTAGCTTCTGCCCGCGACTCCGTCCGCGTGGAACTCGGTTATATCGTAGCTCCATACAAACTTTCACAGCATAAAAGCTATCCTTCCCCAGGACTCAAACTATCTCTTTATCAAATTTCATCGTGAAGAGATAACAGACAGACAGACACACTTTCGCAATCTCCAGTTAAAACATATCCGTCAGATAAATGTTAGCTGTTATTTTTTTTTTATATGACGGGAGAAAAGGATAGCAAGAATTTTAACTGGCAGATAACTTTTCCGGCGATTGTGAAACAGGCCCTAAGTATGGATGTATAAATCCTCAATTAACTAAATCACAGGAACAAAACATCACCTTGTCTGGAACAGATCACTTTTAAGTTATTGTTGTTCTGTATTACTTGTATAAATTGGGGTGTGCACTGTGCAATAAACAGTGTTTGCATTATAATATATTGGATACGTTGTTTGTTAAGTACTCTCTCGTTTTAGGATGAAGAGAATCCCGAGTTGATGTTTGATGAAGATACTGACGAAGAACTTCAAGACTCATCTAGAGGCCACCCAATTGACGAAAGTCACAGAGTAACATTGCGATTTGATACCGAAAAACATATAAATCCTAGAACCGGCGAAGTAATCGAAGGAGTTAATAAACCTCCTCCTGAGAAAAACCCGCTTTCTTACGACGTGCAAAACATTGAACCTGTAGCCCCAGCGAATGTTGTTCGAAGGTACGGAGTCAAAGAAGAAGGTTCATCTCATAGCTCCACAAAAGACAGCGCATATGGGTCAATGGAAGGAAAAGTAAATACAAATTCTGCCACTTGTAGAGTAGAGAACAAACATGTCACAAGTGTAGAAAAATCATTCAATAATAACTCTCCTAGCAGATCATTAAGTGGTTCATCTATACCAAAACAATCACCAATGACCACTCATGCTCGAAGAATACAGAAAACTGAAGAAGTATATTGTAAAGAAATCGAGAGCACGAAAGGTAGCACATCGACACTGCATTCCGTAGGAAATTCATCTAGATCTAACAGTCTGCAGATATCACGCAACGGTTCCCTCGACAGTTCATTAGTTCATGTTAACAATGTTCCTCCTCAAAATGATAATGTTATTACAGCTTCTAGGCCGAACAACCCTGTTGTAACACAAAATGGCTTCAGTCCTGGACCAAGACAACGGCAAACGAAACCCCAAACTTATGTGTCCATGAAAGAAACGCCATACGATACTGTGCGTAATGAACCAATTTCTACAACGGATACCAACACTAATTTAAATAAAACATTAGTACCGGATAGTCCCTACACGTCAATGATGAATATAGTTCAGGGCCAAATCCAAATTAGTCCACACGGTAGTGAAAATAACCGAAATGTAGTAAATGTTTCGGTAACTAATGTAAATCGTAGTAAAAATAAATAATTGCTCAGAGTGGACCAATAAAATAATGTATCGCAGATGCACTTAAAACGAATTGATCCAAACAGGAATTGAGTTCTAGTCATCTAATCTGTAAATGCTAGAATAGGTAATCCGAATGCAATATCCAATGAATTCCTATAAATGGTTAATATTACAATGCATAGGCCTATTCGAAATCGAGTGTACCTCCGATAGATAGCAAGAGTATACTATTATCTCTGTAGGTACTATTATCTCTGTTCACTATTTTCTACAGGTTATTTATAGAATTTGTGATGGTGGTCATGGTGGATTCAAAATGGCTTGCACCCCGTAAATTTAGTTTTTAATTTTCACCAAAATTTACCAAGGTTCCTTTTATAGATAACATAAAATCAACTTTGGTTATTTGATAAATATATATAAAATATATAAATCATTTCCTATTTAACGGAAATGATTTATATGAGGTTAGTTTAAAAAAAAAGCAAAGAGCCTGATTGTTTCGTTTTTTATTTTGGTATTGACATCAGAATCGGAATGTCTCTTTTCGGAGTTAACTGACAAAATATGAACTAGATTTGAACAAATTATATACGAATACACACCAGTAAAATGTAAGATGATTTTTCATCATACCATGCATGAAGTCGTGACGGCTATGTCACCTCTGAGCCTAAATTATGGTGTAGAACACAATATTATTGTATTTATATTATTATTTACTATTGCTTACACTCAAGGTTATTTATACGTAAATCGTAACAATTACTGTTTTATTTCTGTTTAAGTTGATCTTTTAACGTGACCATTAGATATCTGCGCCTCTATTCTTTTGCCTGGTATGTAAAGTTGAGTTTTAAATATGAATGTTTTAAAATTGCTCAAATATGTCTATTGACGGCCTATTACTTCAACAATACAAGGAATATACTTAACATATTTGCTACGCCCGTAGCCGATAATTTAGGAAAAGCATTTGTAAAGGAAAGCTTCTTGGCAGAGCACCCGCCTGAAGAATGGCACTAGTTAATATCCTAACATTGACTGTATTTAATATTAAACATTATAAAATACAGGAACAGGCAAAAAAGCACTGATGACTGATTGTGGATATTTTTAAGGATATATCTTTATTTGGTGAATTCATCATCCTCCTATCGTTATTCCCGGTAATGCCCCTAAAGGAGCCCAGGGTCCGCTTTGACACCTACCCTACCACCTTTTATTTGGTGAATTATGACATTAATTTTGTATAGACACATTATTTAATATAGTACTTTTCATATAAAACGATATTCCGTCCCATCCATGAGAAGAGGCCTGTACATACCACTGGGAACATATAGGCTGATGATAGTGATGATGGTGATGATATAATTATGCAGCTCGCTGAATGTCTTGAAAAGTACAAACTATGGTTAATATTGATAATAGGTATGCCATGTGGCTGTGAATATGTTTCGTAATTTTATCATTATATAAAAACTCATAAAAATACAGTAAGTTTTTACATCACCTAGAGCGTAAAGTGCGAAAGTATAATTCAAAAAGGATATTATTATCATGGGTGTAAAATGAATAATTTTGTACAAAGATACTTACTGTCTACAAATTGTTGTAGGTATGTTTCACAGTTTAGTTTTATTTTATTTACGTAGTTTAAAACAAAGACAAATATTCATCCATTTTTTGTAATCTTTTAAAATAAAGATATAATTTTAATTTTTTTTGTTTTACTGATCTATTTTTCTCGTATAATATGACCACCAATATTTAAATATTTTTAATCTATTTTTTTCGAAAAAAAACGCCTCAGTGCTAAACGGGACATGGTGTCCTTTAGGATCGACCCCACAACTTGGGAAGAACATTCTCAAGATCGAGACCAATGGAGGGAGACCCTACGCAATGGAGTTTTGGATCACGATAAAGCTTGGTTCGATCTCTTATCCTTTAGGCGCGAATTAAGACACCAACGCGCTGCTCTTCCTCTTCCATCGCCGGGCAGCACATTTACTTGCCAAATATGCGGCCGTGGCTGTCGCTCCCGTATCGGCCTTACAAGCCACGTACGTAAGTGCCGCTCCTCTAATATGGACGCTGTTTAAATCATCTTTTCATAGATGTAAAGGCCATTGATGATGATGATACCTACTCAGATTGTTAAGAGCTTATTGAAGAGCGAATGAAGATGTCCGTTTCAGCTTGGGCAAATATGCTATAGAATGTCCGGCTGTCCGGAGGCCCGGCTGTTCACATCTACAGGTTGCATTTCTTAACCGATTCTTGTGAAAGTTTGTAACTGGGTTCAAAAACTACGTGGTTTTTTTTATCAAATCATGTTTATAAAAATGTTTTTTTTAATCCCTGGATTTTTCAGTTCCACAGCATGGCTATCATGAGACAGCCCGCGAAATACTCTCGATTTTTCTCGCACTATACCTCTTGTTCTAAGTGTTCTAATAAGAGAGAGACGGATAGTGCGACAAAAATCTAGAGCTCGCGGGCTGTCGCGTGATAGCCGTTTAGTTCATAGAGGCATGTAAATACAGTGTTTAGATGTGTGATCCATTTTTACAAAAGATACTGTTATCTTCGTTTATTCAAATCGCTGAAATAACGTTAATTGCCATTTAACGTTACAAATTACGGTTGAACTGAACATCAACATTATGTGGTGCATCACTATCACGTCACTACACATCCGCGGCTTCCTCCCGTCTTGTCTGTCAAAATTGACGTTTGCTTTGCGAATATTATTATACCGCGCGCGTAGCGCAAATTATCTTGTTAATTTCAAATGGAAAATAACGACTCAACAGACTTATTATTAAGTTGTAGTTCATTTATATTATAGATATAGAACTAAGTCTTTCAAATTACTTGCCGTTGTAAACTTATGCGGCATAAGTATAATGCATCATAACCTCAAAGTTTAATTCCTTTTCCGTTGTACATTTTAGAATCAATTAGTTTTAATATGCAGAAATTACAGGACAGTGTGTTTTCGATCGTAAAAACGACAAACCTGTCACCTTCTGTGTTCAGTTACTTGCAACCATCGGAAAATTCAGGTAAGTTTGCCTATTTAGCCTTATAATGTCTTTTGGCGGTGAAAACGAAGGAACAGTGCCGCTTTTATGAATTGTGATACTACGGCAGCCGCAGCGCAGCTTACTTCGTTATTTGAAGTTGATTTAATCACTATTTTTCGTATCGGCTAACAATTATTAATATCGAGTATGTGTGTGGCATTTTTGAACTATTGAACCTAGGCCAAACTATACAGAGCTTGTATTATGGATACTAGACGACATAAATACATTCTTAGATACATTCTAACCAGGTTTTAGAGACTCAAATCAAAGGGGGCATCAAAACCACAACCTCAAAAACTGATCATACTGTGTCACAGCAATATGATGTCACATGTACATATTTGTACTTATTTTGCAAAAATAATTGCTGGTTTGGTTTTAAACTGTTAAAACACAAATATCCTATTGATAATTGGTAACTATGATTTTATACTATTTTGATTAGTTCTTCTAATATACAATCCATTGTGATAATTTAATAGATTACTTATCCATAAGGTTGCTCGAAAATAAATAAACTATTTTAATTTATGGGAACAGTAACTAGTTTTTTGGACCCAGATGTGGAGTATAAAAAGGTTCAAGTTATTCCACAACCCCGTATCATGCTCATATCATGCGATAAGTGACGAGATATAGTGTCCGTCACTGGCTGACACCATTTGATAGAACCAGACTGACACTATCTTGTCTCATATCGCATGATAAGGCCGACCGTGATACAGGGCCAGTATGCTGTTTTGAAATGAGAACCAACCTATGTTTTTATGGAGAGTGGATTCTGTGCTGGGGACTCTTAATATGCCACGCATACCTAAATATTCAAATCAACAAGACAGAGAGTTGATAATGAGCAAACTAGCAAATAGGGGTGTAGACACTAAATAAAATAATCAATAATGTCATATTTTCTTGAAGAAGGATTAAAAATGTAGTGAAATGGAGAAATAATCAACGCAAAAGGTTTAATAATCACGAAGTTATGAGTGTCCAAGGTTTTAAGAAGGGGTAGGTTCTGTCCCCTTCTTCGCATAACGCAACTTAACGTGATGTAACACACTGTTTGCGATTTCTCTCTCTAACAAGCAATATTAAAACGGTTGTTTCTCAATTCTTTGGGATATCTAAATGGAATTTTCGTGACTAGGCATTATTTTTTGCCTTTTTTCTTTTGGAGTAATAATAATTTTCGAGTCTACATCCCTATTGCTAATTATATAAACAACTGACATTGAATAATGAAACACCCCTTGTCATGTTGGGTTAGAATAGCACCAACCTCTTTTTTCCTGTGGGTGTTGTAAGAGTCGTACTAAGAAGTCAGGGTTGAATTTTGTTGTGTTGTGGGCAATGGGCTAGCAATCTATCACTGCGATATCACATTTTGTCGATTTTTTATACCCACATGCATGGTTAAGTGGCACTGGAACATAGATTCATGTGCTCTGCCTACCCCCCTCAAAGGCGTATATATATGTATGTATGAATCATGAAATATTAATTGATGGAATCAGGCGCAACTTTGTACACGTGTTTCTAGAAAATGAAGGTAACTTTTCTTCCAGATAATGTCCCTCTGGGAGGTATTTTAAGTGACACCAAGCATGGGTGGCTGGCGCTGGGCCCCAAGCTCTGTGTGGTGGACCTCAGGACCGGGCTGAAGGTGGCAGCCAGAACCTTTGGAGTGCCTTTCAGGTAACATTTAACATAATCCTTAAGCAGACTAAAAATAACGATGTACAGTCACCATCAGATATATTGGAGCGGCCGAAGTGCTCACAAATATCTGAACACGTCTCTAAAGCCTCGACAATAGAGATGTGTTCAGATATTTATGAGCACTTTGGCCGCTCCGATATATCTGATGGCAACTGTACATAGAAAATAAGGTATTCAACAGTATAACTTGAAATTCATATTTGCTGCAAAAGTGGATGTTGTTTCACCATAAGCTTTGAGTTCATTACAACAAGTTTTACATCTAGATCTTTAAATAACTGGGTGTCTAAAAAAGTCCCCAAAATTGGCTGGCTGAATAATAAAATGCTTTAGTTTGTTGTAATTACAAAACTTCATAATATTTCTATCTCAAAACAGGACATGAATACATTCGCAAGAAGTGTTTTGAGAAAACAAATTAAGGATTCTGGGATTTAGGTATTTTGAGATCTAGAAGTATTGGAGTATTATTGTAACCATAAAAAAATCATGACATCATTTGCAAGTATTTCCTACTAACTTGAATGAAAAAGTATTTGATTTGACTAACAGTATAAGTCCAGACATCAATTGATGTCCCCATTATTCTGAAGCTATACCTACTGGGTTCGATGAGAAACTGTGTACCTAACCTATAGTGTTCACTGCAAGTGTCTCAGGTGGTGGTAAACATAATTTCAAGTGTTTTTCAATCCATCAATAATGTTTAATGATAACAATCTTCAATACTTTTCATTCTTCACAGGTGCACAGTGAATATCTAGGTTAATTTTCTAAATTTAGTAATAAGAATGTGTTATTGTATTATGATATACAGTTTCATCTGATCTGTCTGACCGTTTTTCGGCCATGGCGACCATTCCGACTCCTATTCTGCGTTTGACTCCTATTCTGCGTTTTGGCACTCGTGCGCTCACTAATCCAAAACTTTAATAGTCGAGTCCCATAATCCAGCACCGCACTCAAGACCAGACTGAGTCCTTACCGAAATCGTGCCAAAATCTAACCTCGGCGAGGCCAAGCCCCCGCAAACAGTGTCACGCCACAGCAGCATCCTCTATCAGGGCTTCCTCCCTAATTCCGCTCTGGGTTTGCTCTCTGGCATCAGGTTATAACTTTGTTTTTTTTTACATAATCCAGTCCTCCCATCATTCCATCATTGAGGCCCCCAATTTTGAATAGTGCCGAATTAGTGAGACTGCTGTATTTAGCTACTCTGCCTGCTTTATTTACCAGCATTCACTATTTATTAAAATTCTAGCAACACCAGCTCCACGATCACCAGCGTGTTAGAACTGCCAACACCGCTCACCGAAAACTCCAAGCAGCTGGTGGTCTGCCTAGAGTGTGAGGATCTCACCGGTCTCATCTGCATACTGCATGTGAACGGCTCGCAGATCCTCCGCTGCATTCAGACTGATGTGGTCATCACGGAGATAGCTGTGTGTGATGCGGTGCCTGATGGACCGCTGACTAGTTTCGATGGGATTCTCATGGCTGGTTCCAAGAGAGGGGAGATCTTTGCCTTAGATCTTAACAGGGCAAGTCTTATCCAAGGTAGATAGCCAGTTTTATTTTATGTGTAAACCAATGGGCTTATATTTCCACCGCCAAAATGGCTCGAAACGTCGCAATGTATTTGTTACAACAACAAATCTTTTTATTTAAGCTTTCAAACAGGTTCCACATGCTTATATTTTCCTACCTTTTAAATTGTAACTAATAAACAGGGCTCGTACAATTCAAGCGGATGACGTAAGAATGACGTAATTTTACACACAGGACTTTGATGTTTGTACTTGTGCTAGTGTAGGATTTAATACAATGTTGTAATATTTCCAGCATTGAAAGACATATCACAAGGCTATGAGCATCTAGTTCGCACAGAGTCCAACCCGGCCAACCTAGTGTTCCTGTCACTCAACACTTTAGACCAAATAGAACAACACAGAGACCAGGCCTTAGAAAACGAAGACCACCTAGCCCTAATCCTTAACGAGAACTCATTGGTGGACGGCCAGTATCTCTTCAGGAACCCAGATGGTTCCGTACGGATGAAAGCGAAAAGGGACCACATTAGAGTGTCGTCGCTGCAGTATGTTCCACAATTAGGCAGTTTGGCGGTTGGATACAACTTTGGGGCGTTTCAAATTTGGAACATGATGAGTTTGCAGTTGGAGTTTGCGTCGCAGGTCAACAGAGAGTGCTTGCCTGTAACGCGATTTGGATTCCAGGTAGATATCAAAGTTCCACTACTACTAGGGGAACATTCCGCTTCACTCACCATTGCTGAATCTTACTTGCGTTTTTGTTGAGTTTCATATGGTATTTTCGCATTCATTAGAAATTTTAAAACAAGGCAATGAAGTATTATTTTTGGTCATTGTTGTTTGAAGTGATTATTAGGTATTCAAAAAACGAAATAAAACAATTATATGATGAAAATGACCCAAAATTTGTGGGACTCTTTGGGGGAGGCCAGCAGTGAACGTCTTTCGGCTGATATTATGATGATGATGACTCAAAAAACCCTCCTCCATACGTAATCAGACTCGTTTTCTGTTTTTCTGTGTGTATATGAATTCATATATATTTTGCTATACAAACACAGATTTTAATACGAACTGTTTAATTATCAGGAACCTTGTGACGACCCCAGAGCTTTCTGTTACTTATGGGCTGTTTTTTCTGTGATGGAGAGATTTGAAGAGGAAGAATTCCCGTTGGCTGTGATGTATTCTCTAACTTACCAGGGAAAGAGGATGCTTTCAGACACAAAATGTCTATATCAGGTTTGTGAAAAAAAAGTAAAATGCTACCATCATTTTCAGCCCAAAGCTGGGCTTAGACTCTTCAAGTGTACCTGCAGTCATCTAAGTCCTGCTAAGCGAATAAGTCCACCTAGCCTAGCTTGTGCATCTCTTTCTATTAGTGGACTATTTTCTCGCGCGCTGCCTCGATTTATAGCACGGTTCTGGTGGATACTCACCGTAACACTGCTCTGAGTAACTACTAAACTTGACACCGTATATAGATTCCAAAATTATAATCTTAAAATTGCAAAACTTACACTCTTCCAAATGATTGACGTACCCAATTTTTAGCTACGTCCATCAAGTTTGCCAGTGTCGGTAATTTTTTCATTTTAATGGCAATTTTAAGGTTATAATTTTGGAATTTATATACGGCGTCAAGTATAATATCAGGCCCAAAATAAGGGTTTCATATTACATTTATATCTCTCTCCTCAACTTAGAGACTGATCAAGTTTCTTTGGAATTGACCTAATTTTAATTTGAACAGGAATTCCTAATGGCGACAATTAGGTTCCAAGTGGAGTTGGGTGTGATGGAGAATGCCGGGCAGTTGGTGGGCGGCAGGTGCGTCTCCTGCCAAACGTACTCGGTCAACTCCACGCTGGGGGAGGAGGGGGAAGACAGTGAGTATTGTGACATTTGTCACGTGTTAAAAAAGGTACAAATCATCATCATCCTCCTAGCTTTTTTAGCGCGCGCAGTGCTGCGCTCGTGCGCAGAGTGCGTGCCAGCCAAAACACTGTTCTGTCTATGATAGCCGACAAAGTAGATTGCCCATACGTCCGGCATTGTTGCGACAGACATGTTCTAGCAAAATAAGTCGGACGAATGGGTAACTATTTTATTTATGTGACATTTTATTTGATTATATTTTATCCTATTTATTTTATTTTGTTTGACATTGTATTGAGTTTTTAATTATTATTTTCTTTTTTAATTCTAGCATTTGTATTTGTATGGATTTTATGAAACAATGCATTATGAGTCTTATGTTACTCGAAATAAATGATTTGATTTGATTTGATTTGATTTTTTCCCAATTTTATCCAGAGCCCGGGCTCCGCTGAGGTATCTAATCCCAATATGTAGCGTAGGCGCTAGTTTTAGTAAAGCTACTGCATCTGATCTTTCAACCTAGAGGGAAAACCAGATCTTGTTGTTATTAGATACATTGCAAATTTTTTCAACGTAATTTAACAAGCTTTTATTATTATTTAATCGAACTAGCCACTTGGCATAGTTTTCATTTGTCATAAAGGCAACGTTCTCTCACAATGCCTAAAACAATTTTAACCTTATACAAATTCATATTTAATTGTTTAAAAAAATACGATGAACGAAACTGGGAAATAAGTGGTTCCTATTTTTAATCTTAAATACTACCAACTGAGCATCGTTGCTTCGTCTGCCATGACAATGCCAGGTATCTACTTAAGAATAGTGCCAATAGTGGAGTAGTGTTCCGTCATTTTATATTAAATATTTAGCAATTAATATTATTACAGCTATGCTGAACATCTGTCAACTCGTGTGGGAGTGTTGGGGAGAGAACGTGAACTCTCCCACAGAGTACGGGATGCTATTATTCGACCTGGACCAGTGGTACAAGGATCAGATGCCTTGTGAGTATATTGGATATTGTTACTGGCGCAGTCGGTAGGATGCGATAGGATTTTACAATATACTTACTATAAGGCTAGTGTTTCATTCGGTTAAGATTGTCCAGTAATATTAATGATTACTTATCTACGAGGGCTGCCTTTTAATGCTCGCTAAAATGTTAAAATTACTCGTTTTTACTCGTAGTTTTGATATTTGTGTTTGTAAGTACATGAAATATACACATGGAACAAAAATAAACTATATATTTATTAATAGAAAGTACGGTCACTGTACGCCACTGTTTGACTATAGACTGCTTGAGAGAGTCGAGATTCATGTGGGGTTTAGGTTAATAATACGGAGAGTCAACACTGCAACAAATAATACCACCCGCGTATGCCTTCGGGATGGTCGTAACCATAAGCTTTATCTTTATAAATCCCGCGTCGCCGCCTACGTCCTGTGTTATACGCGTACCCGCCCAGCTATTGGTTATCAGTTGTGCTTGTTCCAGCCACGTACGGGCTGCAGAGCAACGCGTTCATGAGCGCCAGCTGGTGCGGGGCGCTGACCGCTGCCACTGCCCGCACGCTGGACGTCCGCCTGCAGCCCGGCTCAGTCGCGCCCTACTCGCACGCGACAAGGCTCGAGGAACACTTCTATCCCAACTCTGTGCATTACGGTAAGTGGGACTTTACTACATAGAACAGCCATTCGTTCGTGAGTGCGAGCTGGTGCGAGTGCTAGAACCTGCCTCATCTGACACACATCTGTCCCGAGTCTGTTGATTGTCTGTGATGTCCTGATGTCCATAGTTTTTATTTGTTTTAGGTTTTAGAACTGATCCTTGCCCAAAGACCGTCAAAATTAAACTGAACATTCTCCTCGTGTGTAAATATGTCAAAAAACATAAACTGATATTGGCAAATGCACCTTGCTAAACAGCAAGGAGGAAAAGCCATGCTATAAAAAAAACGAAACGCTACACAACTCTGTTTTTTTTTTCGATTTCTCTGTGTCTTGTCATTCTCTTCCTATTCATATTTCCCACAGCAAACGGCCTCTGCAAACAGCACGGCTATCATGCGATGGCGCGCGAGCTCTCGATTTTTCTCGCACTATCCGTCTCTCTCTTATTAGAACTTAGATCAAGAGGTATTTATACTGCGAGAAATATCGAGAGTATGTCGCGGTCGTCCCACGATAGACGTGCTGGCCGCTGTAAAATTTTGCACGGCGCTTTGAATATGTATTTTATTTCAGATTGCATCTGCCTGAACACATCAGACGCTTGCGTGCTGAGCACGATCGGCATCCAGCGGCAGATCATCTCATCCATGGACGAGACGGGCCCGACGGCGCTGCTTCACCCGCCGCGCCTGTTCCACGCGTGCGTGGCGGCCGGCCTCACGCCACTCTACATGGACAGCGTCCAGAGGAACCCTACTCAGGTGAGTGTACAATAGATCATCTCATCCATGGACGAGACGGGCCCGGCTGTTCCACGCGTGTATGTGTATGTCGGGTCGAGCTTCGACTCTGTCACTGTCAGTCGTCGAATCAATTACTGTGCTAAACGAACTGCAGTCTGCAGACCCTTGTGTCTAATGTTTTTAGTGACATAGTGTTCTGTTGAACACAAGCACATGTAAAGGTTACAACTATGTGACATAAGGCAGTGCAGACTCTGCCTTAAAGCGGAGCAGGAGACGCCTACACACATCCTAACTGATTGCCCCTGCCTTATGAGCAGCCGTTATTCCTTTCTGGGAAAACGCATCATGTGCCCGGAGGAGATTAAATTTCTTGAGATCAACAGTATCCTGCAATTCTTCGAGTTCGCAGGACTTGACCAAGAATTGTAGTAAGTAGCGATCACAACAGATCAGCGATGCTGCGGCCATGATACACGGTCGCGGTGATGTGATATGCTGTGGCTCACTCCGGAAGCCACTACCAGAATAATAATAATAATAGTGTTATGTTTTCAGGAAGATCAGCGCAGGTTCCTGCTGTCGGTGGCGCTGGAGGCTCGCCTGGCGCGCTTCCTGAAGCGCTGCGCCCACGACTGGGCCACCGGCAGCCATAACGGGGTGGGATGCACGCTGCCCTTCCTGGTATGTTCACGTTACCTCACCACGCTTCCTGAAGCGCTGCGCCCACGACTGGGCCACCCGCAGCCATAACGGGGTGGGATGCACGCTGCCCTTCCTGGTATGTTCACGTTACCTCACCACGCTTCCTGAAGCGCTGCGCCCACGACTGGGCCACCGGCAGCCATAACGGGGTGGGATGCACGCTGCCCTTCCTGGTATGTTCACGTTACCTCACCACGCTTCCTGAAGCGCTGCGCCCACGACTGGGCCACCGGCAGCCATAACGGGGTGGGATGCACGCTGCCCTTCCTGGTATGTTCACGTTACCTCACCACGCTTCCTGAAGCGCTGCGCCCACGACTGGGCCACCCGCAGCCATAACGGGGTGGGATGCACGCTGCCCTTCCTGGTATGTTCACGTTACCTCACCACGCTTCCTGAAGCGCTGCGCCCACGACTGGGCCACCGGCAGCCATAACGGGGTGGGATGCACGCTGCCCTTCCTGGTATGTTCACGTTACCTCACCACGCTTCCTGAAGCGCTGCGCCCACGACTGGGCCACCGGCAGCCATAACGGGGTGGGATGCACGCTGCCCTTCCTGGTATGTTCACGTTACCTCACCACGCTTCCTGAAGCGCTGCGCCCACGACTGGGCCACCGGCAGCCATAACGGGGTGGGATGCACGCTGCCCTTCCTGGTATGTTCACGTTACCTCACCACGCTTCCTGAAGCGCTGCGCCCACGACTGGGCCACCGGCAGCCATAACGGGGTGGGATGCACGCTGCCCTTCCTGGTATGTTCACGTTACCTCACCACGCTTCCTGAAGCGCTGCGCCCACGACTGGGCCACCGGCAGCCATAACGGGGTGGGATGCACGCTGCCCTTCCTGGTATGTTCACGTTACCTCACCACGCTTCCTGAAGCGCTGCGCCCACGACTGGGCCACCGGCAGCCATAACGGGGTGGGGTGCACGCTGCCCTTCCTGGTATGTTCACGTTACCTCGCCACGCTTCCTGAAGCGCTGCGCCCACGACTGGGCCACCGGCAGCCATAACGGGGTGGGATGCACGCTGCCCTTCCTGGTATGTTCACGTTACCTCACCACGCTTCCTGAAGCGCTGCGCCCACGACTGGGCCACCGGCAGCCATAACGGGGTGGGATGCACGCTGCCCTTCCTGGTATGTTCACGTTACCTCACCACGCTTCCTGAAGCGCTGCGCCCACGACTGGGCCACCGGCAGCCATAACGGGGTGGGATGCACGCTGCCCTTCCTGGTATGTTCACGTTACCTCACCACGCTTCCTGAAGCGCTGCGCCCACGACTGGGCCACCGGCAGCCATAACGGGGTGGGTTGCACGCTGCCCTTCCTGGTATGTTCACGTTACCTCACCACGCTTCCTGAAGCGCTGCGCCCACGACTGGGCCACCGGCAGCCATAACGGGGTGGGATGCACGCTGCCCTTCCTGGTATGTTCACGTTACCTCACCACGCTTCCTGAAGCGCTGCGCCCACGACTGGGCCACCGGCAGCCATAACGGGGTGGGATGCACGCTGCCCTTCCTGGTATGTTCACGTTACCTCACCACGCTTCCTGAAGCGCTGCGCCCACGACTGGGCCACTGGCAGCCATAACGGGGTGGGCTGCACGCTGCCCTTCCTGGTATGTTCACGTTACCTCACCACGATTCCTGAAGCGCTGCGCCCACGACTGGGCCACCGGCAGCCATAACGGGGTGGGTTGCACGCTGCCCTTCCTGGTATGTTCACGTTACCTCACCACGCTTCCTGAAGCGCTGCGCCCACGACTGGGCCACCGGCAGCCATAACGGGGTGGGATGCACGCTGCCCTTCCTGGTATGTTCACGTTACCTCACCACGCTTCCTGAAGCGCTGCGCCCACGACTGGGCCACCGGCAGCCATAACGGGGTGGGATGCACGTTACCCTTCCTGGTATGTTCACGTTACCTCACCACACTTCCTGAAGCGCTGCGCCCACGACTGGGCCACCGGCAGCCATAACGGGGTGGGATGCACGCTGCCCTTCCTGGTATGTTCACGTTACCTCACCACGCTTCCTGAAGCGCTGCGCCAACGACTGGGCCACCGGCAGCCATAACGGGGTGGGATGCACGCTGCCCTTCCTGGTATGTTCACGTTACCTCACCACGCTTCCTGAAGCGCTGCGCCCACGACTGGGCCACCGGCAGCCATAACGGGGTGGGATGCACGCTACCCTTCCTGGTATGTTCACGTTACCTCACCACGCTTCCTGAAGCGCTGCGCCCACGACTGGGCCACCGGCAGCCATAACGGGGTGGGATGCACGCTACCCTTCCTGGTATGTTCACGTTACCTCACCACGCTTCCTGAAGCGCTGCGCCCACGACTGGGCCACCGGCAGCCATAACGGGGTGGGATGCACGCTGCTTTTCCTGGTATGTTCACGTTACCTCACCACGCTTCCTGAAGCGCTGCGCCAACGACTGTGCCACCGGCAGCCATAACGGGGTGGGATGCACGCTGCCCTTCCTGGTATGTTCACGTTACCTCACCACGCTTCCTGAAGCGCTGCGCCCACGACTGGGCCACCGGCAGCCATAACGGGGTGGGATGCACGCTGCCCTTCCTGGTATGTTCACGTTACCTCACCACGCTTCCTGAAGCGCTGCGCCCACGACTGGGCCACCGGCAGCCATAACGGGGTGGGATGCACGCTGCCCTTCCTGGTATGTTCACGTTACCTCACCACGCTTCCTGAAGCGCTGCGCCCACGACTGGGCCACCGGCAGCCATAACGGGGTGGGATGCACGCTGCCCTTCCTGGTATGTTCACGTTACCTCACCACGCTTCCTGAAGCGCTGCGCCCACGACTGGGCCACCGGCAGCCATAACGGGGTGGGATGCACGCTGCCCTTCCTGGTATGTTCACGTTACCTCACCACGCTTCCTGAAGCGCTGCGCCAACGACTGTGCCACCGGCAGCCATAACGGGGTGGGATGCACGCTGCCCTTCCTGGTATGTTCACGTTACCTCACCACGCTTCCTGAAGCGCTGCGCCCACGACTGGGCCACCGGCAGCCATAACGGGGTGGGATGCACGCTGCCCTTCCTGGTATGTTCACGTTACCTCACCACGCTTCCTGAAGCGCTGCGCCCACGACTGGGCCACCGGCAGCCATAACGGGGTGGGATGCACGCTGCCCTTCCTGGTATGTTCACGTTACCTCACCACGCTTCCTGAAGCGCTGCGCCCACGACTGGGCCACCGGCAGCCATAACGGGGTGGGATGCACGCTGCCCTTCCTGGTATGTTCACGTTACCTTGCCTACGTCTAGTCCTAAGTACCCTGGTGTGCCGCCGTCGAGTTCTATCTCGGGCTGGGTGCTTCACTACTCTTGCGTCTTCAAATTCAAAATTAATTGAAAATACCTACAGACATAGATATACCTATCTCATGTCATTGTAAATGCCATGTTTCGTCACATAAATTACAAGTCAAGTTTTAAAATGAGAACGAAAGTCCGTTTGTATGGGAAGGTCAAATGCGGCTGAGCTTACTCTTAACACGTTTCTGGTGAATTGTTCAATTTTTAGTCCGGTCGCGAAAGTGTGAAATGAGGAGAGCTCTGACGCGATTATTTAGAGTTGTAATAATTGTGTATTTATTCCAGGTGGACTGGTGTTGGCGGCGCGCGATACAGCTGAAAGAAAACGCTAACGAGCTCACCGCTCCGTTGTTCTCGTCTTCATCTTTACCAGACAGGTAACACCACCGTCTTAATTAGAATTTGAAATAGCTAATGTATGTAATGTAATATGTTTTTGTTAATATTTAAAACAATTGCTTTAGCCGTACTACAAGACTGTATAGGCCCAGTTATACTGGTCCCAGTAAAGCTGGACTTTGACGATCGCTCCAAGCAAAGCAAGTTACTAGTTAGCCGCATCAAAATCGGTTCATGAATACAGTTTAAAAACAGTTAGTGCGGCTTGTTCAAACATAAATGCAAACGGAGCGCGGGAACGTTCGTGAACGACTAAATTCCAGTCCATTCATTTGTCGCCGAGACAAATGTCGAAACAATATTCACGAACGCGAACAAATGATATTGCTACGTGCGCGCCAGTGGATACAGTTTTTTTTTCGAAGCCTGTAAAGTGTCCCACTGCTGGGCAAAGGCCTCCCCTCTCGACTTCCACCCGGATTTGAGCAATCTCTGGGCAATCGCTACAAAATGCGTCCAGGTCCCCCGCCCGCGCCCCCCGCTGACCGCCGTGGCAGCCCGTTCCCGCTGCAGCTGGGCGGTGTTAGCCCCAACGTCCAGGTCCCCCGCCCGCGCCCCCCGCCGGCCGCCGTGGCAGCCCGTTCCCGCTGCAGCTGGGCGGTGTTAGCCCCAACGTCCAGGTCCCCCGCCCGCGCCCCCCGCCGGCCGCCGTGGCAGCCCGTTCCCGCTGCAGCTGGGCGGTGTTAGCCCCAACGTCCAGGTCCCCCGCCCGCGCCCCCCGCCGGCCGCCGTGGCAGCCCGTTCCCGCTGCAGCTGGGCGGTGTTAGCCCCAACGTCCAGGTCCCCCGCCCGCGCCCCCCGCCGGCCGCCGTGGCAGCCCGTCCCCGCTGCAGCTGGGCGGTGTTAGCCCCAACGTCCAGGTCCCCCGCCCGCGCCCCCCGCCGGCCGCCGTGGCAGCCCGTCCCCGCTGCAGCTGGGCGGTGTTAGCCCCAACGTCCAGGTCCCCCGCCCGCGCCCCCCGCCGGCCGCCGTGGCAGCCCGTCCCCGCTGCAGCTGGGCGGTGTTAGCCCCAACGTCGGCAATGCGGGTTTTTGAGCGCAGCGTAGAGTTTCGGACCCGGTCGATCCGTTTCTCTCCCAGTATACGCTCCATAGCCCGTTGGTAAACCTTCAATCTGGGCTTTTGTGCCTCGGTGAGTGACCATGTCTGGGCACCGTCGGTTAGGACGGTCAAAACACACATGTCGACGAGTGTAAACAGACAGTTAAAATATTACGTAAGTATTTTCTTTGTTTGTTAGTTTTATAGTTATGAATATAAAACTTGTTACAGGAACGTGGTGCGGTGTCTGGAGCACTGCGTGCAACAACTAACTCAGCTGACGGGGCTGCTGGACGCCATCCTCACCAAGTGCTGCAACCTCATCGTTCCGGACGGTTACTAGCTTTGTGTTACCTCTTTTCTAACGTTACACCCTTCATTATATACCTGCACGGCTATCACACGACTCTCTTTCTAAGTGTTCTAATAAGAAAGAGACGGATAGTGTGAGAAAAATCGAGAGATCTCGCGCGCCGGCGCGTGATAGCCGCTGAGACTCTTTCTTTTCTTTATTCAGTTGAAAACCGAGCCAACTTTCAAGTATGGGTTACATTTCTATCCGCACAGACAACCTATAAACATATATACACATGCGTCTTATGTCAGTAACAATAAAAACTGTGTATAGATATTTTTGAAAGATTGTCTTTATAAATATTGGAGAACTTGACTGTACTTAGTTCCTATAGGATTCAGGATTTCAGGTTGAACGCACAGAGCCGGGTTGGCGCCTTGCCCCTTGGGTTCTAGGCATCTCCGTCGACTTCTCTGGGTTACCTAGCCATAAACAGCACATGCGACCCCGATGACCCACTTAAATCGCCTTCTACAACAGGCGAGGGAGACCGTAGACTTAGTCCCACCCCTTGGCCCTTGGCTGAGTCTACGGGTTTGACTTATCTTTGTAACATGATCAAAATGTGTCATTATTTTTACGTCATTACATTTGGTTTCAGCTCTAAGCGAGATAGAAGAGAAGTACAAAGGTGTCGGCACCGTCTCGCTCTACTTCCAAGTGGTGCAGTGGTTCTTGCGCGTGGGCCTGCTGCCCGAGCGGCACCAGGAGCTGCCGTACCCGCAGCGGCAGCTCCACGACACTTACGCTAAGAGGTAACTATACACGGGCTGAGCTCAACTGCTGCCCGAGCGGCACCAGGAGCTGCCGTACCCGCAGCGGCAGCTCCACGACACTTACGCTAAGAGGTAACTATACACGGGCTGAGCTCAACTGCTGCCCGAGCGGCACCAGGAGCTGCCGTACCCGCAGCGGCAGCTCCACGACACTTACGCTAAGAGGTAACTATACACGGGCTGAGCTCAACTGCTGCCCGAGCGGCACCAGGAGCTGCCGTACCCGCAGCGGCAGCTCCACGACACTTACGCTAAGAGGTAACTATACACGGGCTGAGCTCAACTGCTGCCCGAGCGGCACCAGGAGCTGCCGTACCCGCAGCGGCAGCTCCACGACACTTACGCTAAGAGGTAACTATACACGGGCTGAGCTCAACTGCTGCCCGAGCGGCACCAGGAGCTGCCGTACCCGCAGCGGCAGCTCCACGACACTTACGCTAAGAGGTAACTATACACGGGCTGAGCTCAACTGCTGCCCGAGCGGCACCAGGAGCTGCCGTACCCGCAGCGGCAGCTCCACGACACTTACGCTAAGAGGTAACTATACACGGGCTGAGCTCAACTGCTGCCCGAGCGGCACCAGGAGCTGCCGTACCCGCAGCGGCAGCTCCACGACACTTACGCTAAGAGGTAACTATACACGGGCTGAGCTCAACTGCTGCCCGAGCGGCACCAGGAGCTGCCGTACCCGCAGCGGCAGCTCCACGACACTTACGCTAAGAGGTAACTATACACGGGCTGAGCTCAACTGCTGCCCGAGCGGCACCAGGTCCTCCTCCATTTCGGACGGCTCTGGTTTTTCCTACGGAACCCACCAGCGCCGCCCTAGCGTCATGCCTCTGAGGGTCCTACTTTTGTTATTCTGCGTTTGCAGCCCCCAACTGTACCACCCCAAGTACTCCTGGTACGATAGGCAGGCGATACCGTTGCCGTTTTCTAAAGCCCGGGCTACAGGGCGCTTTTGGGCGAGCCATAATATGTCCCCCCGGCTGAACTGACTGTCTTTGAGCCGATACGATGATTGAATGGTATTTCTTGTACCAATGTTGTTTTGTCTCAGGAGATTGAAGCTGCAACGGCTGGTTGGTGGGCCCGAGGACGCGAGCAAGTCGTGCTCGCTGCTCTACATCGACCAGCTGATCGAGCACGAGTTCGGCGCGGACAGGATCCAGCAGTAAGTGGCTTCCTCTGGTTGCTAGCTTTGGTGCTTTTGGGCACGTGCAATGGACAAGGCACGCCCAACTTAAAGCTGCGTCTACGGTAGGCGAGCCGAGCACGAGCGGAGCCGTTCTGTTCGCGGCGTCAAGTGGCGTTCGAGCTTTGTAAGTCGGTCCGCACTAAACCAATCGTGGCTCCGCTCCTGCTCGGCTCAGTGTAGCGGCAGCTTAAGAATTTAATAGTACATAAGCCAGGCAGCAACACTAGGAATGTCTAAGATCGTAGATATTTGACAAATAATTTCTTCTTAACCAGCCGTAGGAAGTAGCTCCTTAGCCAGGTGCTTCAAAATCTGCAAACCAATATAGCTGAAACTTAGCACACTTATTAATATTATGGTACCACTGCCCTGATCTCATGATGGACACCGGATATGGTCATTTATTGATTTATTTATTGACAAATACATTTACGTGACATTACAGTAATAACCAATACGTCACAAAACCAAAAACAATAAATAATACTATTTAGGCCACGAAACGGCGTGGCCCCGTTGCATCGTCGTCTCCGGTGTAGGATTCGGCAGATTGCCCCGGAACCGTCGAAACACTACACCCTTCGGCCAGAAGTCAGCACATGCGACGGTCTCCTGCAGCGGCCGCGGCACGCGCACCACAAACGAGCTGAAGTGCACATAGTGGCGCGAACGCAGCTGGAACACCCTCAGCGAGAAGCCGGTCTTCTGACGAACGTACTCCGCCACATCATCAGCCGTGGCGGAGTAATGCAGGCGCGATACATATAGCGCCTTGCTCGATGTGGCAACCCGAAGACCGGAACCAACCGGTTCTGCAGTACCACACTAGTAGTTAGGTATTGGGAGTTCTGGACCACTGCTTCGTTTCGCTTCGCTTCACTTCGCGGACGCGGTCCAGTTCCTCCCAATACCCAACTACAATCATGAGTGGGGTAGAATCCATATGTGGACCAGAATACAAAAGTAGTTACAGTTGTATATAATATACGATTTCTTTTACCTGGAAGGTGTTTCGATGGTTATGATAAGATTTTAGCATCCTAAAGTAATGGTCTAAATATTTAATATATACTCTATATTGAATGCAAATGTACTATTTACATTATGCCTTTCGAGTTTGTTGCACGTGCATATTGGTAACATGAAATTTGTAAAACAACCTGAGAGATTGCAGTTGGATGTCGTTTGTTCTTCGCAAAATAAGCGCTGTTTCCGACATGGATCACTTTTACCTGACACAATTCGATGCATAATATGTGGACCGTCCAACTGTGGAAAAACGAATTTGATTGTTGGTTTATTGCTACATGAACATGGGCTACGCTTTCAAAATGTTTATGTTTACTCTAAAATCTTATTCCAACCTATGTATCAATTTCTAGAGCAAGTTTTAAAGTTGGTTCCCTCAGTGTCATTTCAAAAATATAGTGAAAATGAAGAAATACTGAGTCCTCTTATGGCTTGCATTAATTCAATAATGATATTTGATGATGTTGCATGTGAAAATCAAAATAATATAAGGGATTACTTCGCAATGGGAAGGCATAAAAATATAGATAGCTTCTATCTGAATCAAACGTATAGTAAAATACCTAAACAATTGATAAGAGATAATGCAAATTTAATCATTCTTTTTAAACAAGATGATGTTAATTTACGACATGTTTACGATAAACACGTAGGGAGTGATATGTCATGGTCTCAGTTTCGTGAAATGTGTGGGCAAGTATGGGATGTACCCTTCAATTACTTAGTTATTAATAAAGATTGTGATAAGAACTCTGGATGCTATAGGAAAGGTTTTGATACGTTTATCGTGCTAGATTAACTGTATATATAAAGGATTGTATTTAGGTTGAAACTTATTACTTAAGATGAAACCATCTGGATCGGCCATGAATCTTAAAATGAACGAGGAGAAATTATTGAAACAAAAAGTACTCCGTTCTGCCGAAGCCATAAGAAAAAAAGTTAAACTCATTCGTGACGTTAAAACGAACGATAATATGATGTTGGAAACAATGCTAAAACCAATTATAGATCCTCTCAATGAAATGGCAAAAAACAATATTAGTAATACTGATCATAATATCGAAGATTTTAAATGAAATAAATCAGTAAAAACATTAAAATATAGTCCATCCGAACAGGAAGAGAAAGAAAGTTTCGTTGATAAAAGATTTCTGAGAAAATCATCAGAATCTAACTCGAATAATACCGAACATGAGTCAAATGATAGTGGCTCTAACCTAAACGATTCCATATCTCATGAAAGTGTTGTCCAAAATGATTCTGATACTAGCATCAATGCTTCGTTTAGAACGTCTGAGTCGTATGCTTCTCCTCGTGAAGACCCCGTTTGGCAAAAACAATATTTAAACATGAATATTCCTTTTGGTATACGAATGGAGCGTGAGAAGCTAATGCTAGGATCTTATCCGATTTCTGTGAATGACAAAGAACTCAAAATAAGTGGAGAAAGCTTTCGTTTAACGCCAGGTCTATACGCTTTATTGTTCAAGAAATTACCCGATTTAAGTCTCGTTACTGAAGACGATAAACGATTATATAAAACTTTGTTGTTAAAAACAAATGCTCATAGACGTGATTTTGATCCAAATAAACCGATAAAAAGCAATAAGGGTATGAAATATTTATATGTGATAAAACCACTTTTCAAATTATCTAAACAACGTTCATTAAGTGAAGAAATACCTGTATCCGGTCATGGGCTACCATCAATGAAAAAAGTAAAAAAAGACATTGCATATGTGTATTGGGATGACCCGAACGAATTAGTGGAGAGATTAAAACTGCTTATAGCAGCACGTGACGCTGGTAATACCGGGTTAGGAAATGAAATCATATCTATTATTGAAGAATTGCGTGAAGCTGGAATAGTCATATAGTATATAAATAAATGAAGTTTATTAGTTTTATCAGTTGTAGTTTGATTTTCAAGTATACAAAATGAATATAGACAAATTTGGTCACTATGTTCATAAACGCTTGCGTGTTAGCGAAGTTTCTGAACTCAATTCCAAGGCTTTGATTCGTACAGAAGCGGGACATTTTGATTTAAAATCTTTGCGACTAAAAGGAGTTGTCGAACCTTTATCACCCGATGATGCAGTAAATAAACAGTACGTTGACAAATACATGCAAAACACGTATGAGAAGAAGTATTTAGACTCCATGTTTGATACTATAAATGGACAAATTCTTCATCTTGCATCTCAGTTGAAACTAAACTTTTATACAAATAAGGAGATAGATAGAATTTTAAAAGAAAAGTATAATGACAAAAGAACAAATAGTGAACGAGATCCATCGATCAGCGAGAAAGAACTTTAAGCGAAGATCAGTTGTACTCAAAGGAATTGATGATTTATGGCAAGCTGATTTGATCGATATACAGAAATTTCATACAGTGAACAAGGGATATAAGTATATTTTAATCGTCATTGATACCTTTTCAAAGTATGCATGGTGTATTCCTATTAAATCAAAAACAAAAACGGAAGTAAAAAATGCATTTGATCTAATTATAAAATCATCTAATCGAAAACCAAAAAACTTGCAGACCGACTTTGGAAAAGAGTTTTATAATGAAGAATTTAATTGTTATTTAAAATCGTTGAAAGTAAATCACTACTCAACGTATTCAATTAAGAAGGCATCTATTGTTGAAAGGTTGATAAAGACAATTAAGTTTAAACTTTATAAATATTTTAGTTTGATTGGCTATTACAAATGGGAAGGCAAACCGTTAGAAGATGTAGTAAAATCTTATAATCAAACAGTACATCGAACAACAAAATTTAAACCTGTTGATGTAAATTTTGATAATGAAATTAAAGTTTTAAAAAATATTGAAAAATCGCAATCCAATTTGCGTTATAAATTAAACAAATTCAATGTTGGAGATTGTGTACGCATTAGCAAGTATAAAAGCGTCTTTCACAAAGGTTATACGCCTAATTGGTCAACAGAACTTTTCACTATTAAACATGTGAATCGCACTCAACCTGTTACGTATCACATTCAAGACCAGCGTAAAAACACTATTCTCGGTACATTTTACGAAGAAGAACTCCAGAAAACTAAGTATCCAAACGTTTATCTTGTAGAAAAGGTGATTAGAAAAAAGGGCAGAAAGTTGTATGTCAAGTGGTTGGGGTTAAGTGATATCGAAAACAGTTGGATTGATAAAAATGCAATCGTATAATTATACTCGTATTTATGTTCATTTTCTTAACTGCATTGATCATTATGATTTGAGAAATGAAAGGAAGAGGACTATTAAATAGTGCTATTAATCATTTACCATTCGAACTACATTTACCTGGTTATAACTATTGCGGTCCGGGTACAAAATTGCGCAAACGATTACAAAGAGGTGATAAAGGAATTAATGCATTAGACACTGCGTGTATGAAACACGACATAGCTTACGATACATATACTGATTTAGCTGAAAGACACCGGGCAGATTTAGAACTTTATAATATGGCCAAGCAAAGAAAAAAGTCAAAAGATGCAGGGAGAGGCGAAAAAATTGCTTCCTGGTTAGTAAGTAAAGTGATGAAATCTAAAGTTAAAGCTGGCGCAGGAATGAAAACATTTAAACATTTTGTGTCTAAAATTCGCGCTGAAATGAAAAAGAAACCTAAAACAAAAGGGTCTGTAGTTGATCGTGCACTTATTGCCGCAAAAAAATTTTTTCCTAAAGATACTAAGATACGAGTACCACGTTTAATACCGATTCCAAAAACTGGTGGTTTATTACCGCTGATACCAATTTTCGCGGGACTATCTGCGTTAGGATCACTAGCAGGAGGAGCTGCTGGCATCGCTAAAGCTGTCGGAGATTACAAAGCTGCCAAAAAAAACTTAGCTGAATCAGAACGACATAATAAGTTGATGGAATCTATTGCATTGGGAAAAGGGTTGCATATTAAGCCATACAAAAATGGGAAAGGTTTATGTATTAAAGCTTCAAAAAACTAAATCAGAGGTTACCCAGACGCGCTCTCACAAATATTGATATTTTAAAGCACTCATCTGATATCCCTCATTTTCGAGGAGTTTATATGAGAGATAGTTTACCATCACGTGCCAAAAAAGTAGAATGCGGAATCCTTAATTTGGATAGTTCAGTCAACAATGGAACTCACTGGGTAGCCTATGTGAAGGACAAAAGTTATTGCGAATATTTTAATAGTTATGGTGACCTTCCACCGCCAATGGAGTTACAGAGGTATTTAGGCAATTATAATATATGCTATAACTACAATAGGTATCAAAAATTTAACACTGTAAATTGCGGTCATTTATGTTTAAAATACTTAAAAAAATATTGGTGTGACCGTTTAAATAGTATTGCATAATAAACATGTTATCATTCACACGATGTCTTTCACTTTGTCTATAACGGGAAATTCTGCTACTCTAATAACGAACCATTCACCAGCTTTACAACTAGATGGTGAATACGAATGTGGCCTATTGTATATATCAACTTTTAATTCAATACCTAATATTGATGCAAGAAATAATAAGTTTTATTATGGTGAAAACGAAGTAATTGAAATTCCAGAAGGTTCGTATGAACTTCAAGATATTGATGATTACCTACAAGAACACCTTCAAGGATGCACATTTACCTTGAAATGCAATAATAATACCTTAAAAACATCAATTTTGTGCACCAAAAATATTTATTTTGATAAAGAAAATTCTATTGGGACTTTACTTGGTTTTGGAGCAGAATGTATTCAAGCCAATATATTAACAGAATCTCCTTTTCCTGTATCCATTCTATCTACAACTATAGTCCGCATTGAATGTGACATAGTGAGCGGTTCATTTGTTAACGGAAAACCTAGTCACATAATTCACGAATTTATTCCGGCCGTCGCTCCAGGCTATCGAATAATAGAAACACCGAAAAACGTGATATATTTTCCTGTTACTCAAAATAGTTTAAATTCAATTTCAATAAGAATATTGGATGTTAACAATCATTTGGTTAATTTACGGGGTGAAGAGATTCAAATATATTTACACTTAAGAAAAAAATGATAGACTTTAATAAAACTTCAGTGGCGTTTAAAAGTAGTACTAGTATACATCCAGCTATCAAGAAAAGAAGACGTAAAGTAAAACTTTCAAAAGAAAACAAAGAATTCCTCCAATACCTTGGTCTTTTAAAATGAGTATATTAAACTTAGCTGAGCCTTTTGCCTTTGACAACTCAATTGAGAGCTTTGAATATCATTCTTATAAGCCGTACGTAACCAGTTTTAATTTCAATGATGAAATACGCATACCTATAAACCAACAACATCTTTACGTTTTGCCATCAGCGAGTGCTATATACATAGAGGGTAGTATAAGTGTATTCAACAGACAAACAAAAGCAGAGGTAAAAAGTGTTCTTTTTACGAATAACCCTATACTTCACCTATTTCAAGATATTCGATATGAACTTAATGGAATCGAAATAGATAAAATAAAAAACGCAGGTGTTACGACAACTATGAAATCTCTCGTATCCATGAATGAGCTTGAAGCATCAATGTCTAAATTATGGGGTTGGGATATCAACGGTACAAAAAATGAACACGGATCATTCTCTGTATCCATTCCTTTAAACAAGATTCTTGGATTTGCAGAGGATTATAACAAAATTATTATTAATTGCAAACATGAACTTATTCTTTTAAGGTCCAATACGAACTTGAATAGTGTTAAATTAAATGCAAACGAATACATAGACCATATAACTATATCTAAAATAGTATGGCGCATGCCTCATATTAAGGTTTCTGACCGTGAAAGATTAGGCTTACTGAAATTTTTGGAAAGTGATCGCGCTATTCAGATAGCGTTCAGGAATTGGGATTTATATGAATATCCACTTCTGCCTGAAACGACAAAGCATTCTTGGGCTATCAAAACTTCATCTCAAATTGAAAAACCGCGTTACATCATAGTCGGATTGAAAACGAAACGTAAAAACGTCGCTGATAAAGACATGACACACTTTGATCATTGTCATTTGAGAGATGTTAAGGTATTTTTAAACTCTAGTTACTTTCCTTATGAAAGTTTTGATGTCAGTTTTTCAGCTGAGAAGTTTGCTATATTATACGATCAGTATGCTAAATTTCAACAGTCTTACTTTAACCGTGGTCAAGCACCTTTGTTGAGCCCGGAAGAATTTAAAAGTAAAGCCCCTCTGTTCGTCATAGACTGTTCTCGTCAAAACGAAACCTTGAAAACAGGTTCGGTAGATGTAAGGGTTGAATTAGAGTGTGAATCAGATATACCTGCCCAAACCTCGGCGTATTGTCTTATCTTAAATGACAGTATTGTTGAATACAAGCCATTGAGTAGCATAACGAAAAAGATATCATAATGCAAGACTATCTATTCGTAGATCTTCAAGGGTTTAAAACCAGCAAGAATGAATTTATTGTTAAAGAATTTGCATACAGCACGCTGGAGTACACTCAAACTTTTTTAATAAAACCCCCCTTTACATTTTCTAAATTATTGGAAAGTGAAAAAGTACAGACAAGATGGTTAGAAAAACATTTAGGTATTATGTGGCATGAAGGTTATGTTGATTATAGAGAATTTAAAAGACTTATTGTTAACCATATAAAAGATAAGACTATATTTGTAAAGGGGGTGGAGAAAATTGAATGGGTTAAACATTTATGTTCAGACTGTACTATTATCGATTTAGGCGAGAAAGGATCACCTAATTTAAAGGAGTTGTTTAAGAAATATTGTTTACCTGAGTGTACTTTTAATTGTGTGAATCATAAGAAAAACTGTGCTTTAAAAAACGTTTTATGTATTAAAAAATGGTATTTAAATAATTGTTAAACTGTAATTTTGTAAATAAACGTTGTTAAATATGATTGTTTTTTTTATGTTTTTTTCAACCTATATATTTAGAATTAATGTTAGGAAATTAATAAAACGTCACATTCCTTTAATAAGATTTATTACACCTTAGTATGTGTACATACTTAACATTGCATAAATTATATTGATTTACACTTTCACGATTTGCACAATTTGTTATGAAATAATATATTATGTATTTGACGCGATTAAGTCCCACTTTATAAATTAACACTGTAACCACACATTTTCTTCGAAATCTTGTTGATGACCTCTTCAGTACTGTCAATTATGTCGTCGTAACCATCGTTCGCTACATACTGCGCGTTCAGGAGAACCTTTTCATTTTGATCATCGTTTTGATCCGTAACGCCATCTTTTATGTCGATTATCTGTATTTTAATGAGCCTGCTTCCTTTTCCGGCTTTGTTGTTTATAACGAAACATGGTGGACGTCCAATACTCTTCTTTACTATCTTGTTACTAGTGTTTACTTTACGTTGCTTCGTTTTTTGACTGTCGATAGTATTCTTAACTTTTTTGTACAGGTCACTATCATCGAATTCTTGAGGTAGTTGGAACGGATCTTGTGCGTATTGAGAGAAAACAATTTGAATATCTTCGCTATCCGCCATTTTCTGGAAATCTAAAACAAGAGAGACACATACAATACATACATACAGTGCATACATAATTATAATTTTAGAAGACGTGAATGTTGAATACTTTAAAGGACATATCCTTAAATTTTATTATTTATTTGGTTTGTAAAATAAGAGCGTGTTTTCAAGGCTCACTAATCAACTTACCAGAAGTTCGGTTGCGAGTAAGTAATGAAGAGGTGATTGCAACTATTCGAATGTAAGAAATTAATAATTTCTATGCGCTTATATAGGTAAGTTACTGTTTGTTCAGCAAAAATGAAAATGCGCAATAGTGTTACATGATAACTTTAACTTGCACGTTCCTCAATGCACACCTAAAACAAGTCGCAACTTGTTGATAGGTTACCAGACCAATTAGGTGATTCATAAATTATTGTATGATGTGTTTGATGAGGGTTTGTGGCAGATAAGTAGTAAAACATCAGAATGACAAGATTAATCATTTATTTATTATAAAACACAATTTTGTTAAATCAGTGTCAGTCAAAGAATTGGTATAATATAAAATCGTGTCTTATACAAATAACTAAGGATGTATATTTTTCATTATTTACTTAACATACAATAATGATTTATTGATAATTTTTATCTGCAAGTAAGGTAACTCAGATAACACATGTTCATGAAAATTAACTACCAAATAGTATAGAGTGTGCCCCCAAGCCTTTGTAAAAATTTGGTTGTCAGATATCAGACGCTTATCATCATTAGCTGAAAGAGCAACTTTGTTAACACTTTGTGTAAATATTTCGTGCTTTATTGATTTGAATAATATGTTTTTTTCTTTTTATTACTTTCCTTTCAAATAGTGTTTTTTCATAATCTGATATCTGAAAACCGCGTACAATTGGTTTTTTCACTCCTTTAGCTTTTTTGATAACATCATTAATGGTTTTAATACAGTATACTTTTGAACGTAGTCCTACGAACTCTGGAATCATTTGCCCATTCATTTCATCTTTAAAAAGACCTGGCACTTTTTTGTTCTGGACTTAGTATTTATTATCGGCACTATAATTACTAGTATCAAAATAAGACAAAAAGTTTAACCTTAAATCTTCGAAATAGTCTTTTGTCTGTATATAATACACAAAACTATCTGTATCCGTGTAGCACATTTGTAAACGCTTACCGTATTGTTTTTTATATACTGAGTAATGGAAATCATACATATGGCTTTTAGATAACTCTAGTACAGCAAAACCGATGTATATTGGCTTGTCTAAAATTATGATGTCTGGTTTCAATTGGACAGCTATAAAATTCTCTGTAAAAACTGTAGCGCTATGAAAATTAGGGCTTGCGATCAATTTATCAGCCGAGATTTTCTTTTTTGTTTTGTTAGTATTGTCGGTCCACTGATTAACTAAGCGCACTTGTACCCTTTTCTCGGTATTCTCCAAAGTCTTACCAAATATACTGTTATTCATCAATTTGCAAAAGTCTTGTTCAAAAACAGACGTAGCCTTCTGTCGTAAATTTGTATTCATATCAATATATTGTTTCAAATACGGAGCTTGTTTGAATGTAATAACTCTATGTATCTTTTGTAATTTTAGACCATGTTTTAGACATGTTTTCAAATGCACATAATGGATCACATAACAGTATTTGTCATATAAATTAGGTACAAGTTTATATTGTGTGCCTCCTGGTGGTATACATTTTTCAGGACAAAATGGTAGATCGTTATGTTTATCATGTAGATGTTTTGGATAAATAATATCCACTTCAAGGATATAGCCAATTTCTGAATCATTAGGGACTTCTGTAATATTTAAAACACTTATTTCATGATTTTCTAAAAATCTAAAGTTTGATAAAGGCAAATATTGGCACATGCTGTAACCATATAAGTTATTACAGTCGATATAAACAAGGTATGAGTCCAACTGGGATGGTTCATAGTCCTGTAAGTATTTATTATTATATTTAGCATACCGTTGGGAGGTCATACACACTCCTCCTCTGATTCCGGATTGAATCATTTTCAGAATGTTAAAGTCATCTATGAGCTCTAATTCTACACCAGTTTTCAAAAGCATTGCGTCAAATGATAAACTTGGAGTAGTTAAATAAAAAGCCGGGTCGAGGTCATAGTGTTGCTTGCAAGTAGAACGAAACTTTTCAAAAATATCGGTTAACAGAAGAACATCTGTTTGTAAATAAAGGTCCGTATACTCGCCTAAATTTTTTATATTAAATTGTTTCCAAACTAATTGTGCATGCTCATAGTCTTCTCTAGAAACGGTTTCATTAGTCAGTGAATTGTAAAAAAAATCGATACATGGAAGACTTTTTTCCTCAAAACTTTCCCATTTATTCATATACTCATAGGGAAACACACCTTTGCGCGTAAGTAATTGAAACTCTTTTTTGTTACAAAAATATTTACGTAAATGAAGAAAGTCGCGTTTCTGCAGAGTTTCAGTTAGTTTCTCTAAACTTGTACCTAAAAATTTAAAGGAATCCACGAAACGAAGTTGAAAATACTCGTTCTCGATTGGAATAAATTTAGTAATAGAAATATAGTTTTCCTTGGTTTTAGGAATAACTTTTACTGCTCCTGGCGCCTCACCCAGTTTTTTTATAAATAAATGAGAATCATAACCAGACAGATTATGAAAAAATATGGGTACAAAACCAGGTCGTTTATATTGTAAATTGCATAGGTTATGTGCTGCACCACGATAGGCTCCTGTAATGTGACAGTGGTCCCGAACCCGATCAGAGAATAGAAAATGATTACATATGTGGCATAGTTTAGCATTCAAAAAGTTTAACTCGTCTTTTTCGTTGAATATTATTGGAGTATTTGTGGTTAGAACTTTATGAATTCTGCCAACATCTTCATAGATTGCATCAATAAATTTGTCAACACAATCGGTTCCGCGATAAGAGACGTAATGATTGAAGCTTTGATCTATATTACTAACAATGTAGTATGCAAAGGCAGCTGGTACATGATGATGCAGAGTAGTCGTGTTAGGCGAATGGTTAGTGTCTGTATTATCATTATCACTAATATCTGAGGATTGTAACAACGATTCGAAATCGGCATATATTACAAATGGACAATTCTGTTTCCGATTGAAGTTTTTAAATTTAATTACTGTTCCTTTTTCTGGTAAACCTGTAACTACTCCCGTACACATGTGATTGGATAGTTCATCCTGTTTCATAAAAAATAACAGACAGGTGTCGCAAAAATATATCTTACTATTATGACTCGTGACTTGTTTACGCACAAGACGACTCAAATCTTTAATTAAAACATAATGCGGTGGATGGCTGCCATCGTCCAATAAGAGCAAATGTATATTTTTCCTATTTGTCTGATCACGGACAATCTCAGCCTTGTAAAGAGGACCTATTACAGTTTTATTATTTTTCAAGCCAAAAATTGTTATTGATATCTTTGGATTGTTCTTTTCAAACACTCTGATGTCATCAAATGTGACAGGAAAAGACATTTGAGAAATATTCAATACGTCGCGATTGTTAGGATACGATGAAACTCGTTCAGGGTGGTTGTTAGAAGGATACAACGCCGCTGTCACACTCCATAAAAAGCAACACTGGTCATTGTTTTGTATATTTATACATGCTTTCTTGACTTTAATGCATTTTGGCAGGTCAACGTAGCTTGATCCTCGCAGTGGTTGATACTTGTTTACGTTAATCTCTAAATGCGAGTTATTAACAAAAGCCCATCCACTATCACGATCTTGAAATTCCTCAAACTTTGTCTTGAGACAACACACGGTCTCGCGAAACAGTGATTCAAAATCATAACTTAAGTATAAAATTTTATTTTTAGTTCCAAAGGACTTAATTGATTGACTGTTATCTTTAAACATTAAGAACATTCCAAAGAGTTCAAAATTTACTTTTACGCACGTGTGTTTTGTAAGAGATTCATCTAAAACCCATTTTATGTCATTTTTAACCGAGTTCATAAATTCATCTACAGATCTCAAACTTCGATCGTCTTTTGTCGATACACGATATGTTACAATACGCTTCAGAAATGCTGATTCTACTATTTCAATGTTATCTCTTAGAGCTTTGCTAGAATTAACTCTTGTTTTGTGTGCATTGCTTCGAAGATACCCAATTTATTTTTTTTACAGACGTGCTACACGGAACACAGAAAGGCATTGTGAAATAATAATGTTATACAAACAACAATAAATACCAGGTGTTTCCTGTATCACGAACAAAAGTAGTTAAGTTTGAGGAGTGGAGCTCGTATTAAATTTATTTATTCCTGTTGCAGGAAACACCCTGTATATATCCTAATCTATTTTTGACACTATAACCCGCCGACGACGAGATAATTATTTTTATTAATAGTACATCGTATTACCAAGAATGCAACGACAATCGAATGTGTAGTAATTAGTACTAACACGTAAATAGGTGAGTTGGTTAACCAACGGTACAAAAGTTAATGTACTTAAACAATATTTATATTTTAGAAATCTCTTATTAAAAAAAAAATACGAAAAGCAGGATTAATGACCCTGTTTGACTAATATTTTTTGGAGTTAGTATAATAAACGGGTTCACAATCTTCAAAGATATGGAAAGCTTCACCCATGAATTTTTGTAATTGATTCCACTCAGAGGAATTTTCGTTACTTTGTAATTTGACCGCCACTAACGCTTTTTTATAGCGATCTTCAGGGTTGGTCTTCAGAAAATCATCTACATTATACACTCTAAGATCTATATAAAATTTACCATCCGTAATCGTACTACGCCGAGAGGTACCCGCAGACACGCGACTTGTAAATGATGACGTGTTCTTGATAGTTTTCGATTCGTCTCCGAGTTCCTCCTCCTCTGCTTGTATGATCGTGAATATATCCGTTGTGACCGAATTCTTGGAAGAACTGAAATAAATAAACGAAAATGTTATTACGAGCTAACACATTATAAATAAAATAAATAAAATATCTTTATTTCGGAAAATTAAACTTCCAAACACAATTAATTACACTCATACAAATCATCACAAATTTAAGTCTCAATCATCATCATCATCATCATCATATCAGCCGAAAGACATCCACTGCTGGACATAGGCCTCCCCCAAAGAGTGCCAAAGTGACCGATCCCGCGCCACCCGCATCCAGCGGACACAACAAGCGGACAGTCTCAATAATGAAATTAATTTAAAAAGCAACAAATAAGTACCTGGAACCGGAATTCTTGACTTTACTGGTTGATGCTGCGACCTTGCTATTTGCTTTTCTCTTTTTAGCAGCTGGCAGTGGCGATGGTGATTGTCTTTGATGTTCGACGAAATTCAAATCAGACCTAATGAAATAAAAAATAAAAAACATAAATATTAAACAAAGCTGGGAAACCGTGGCAGCCTAAAGGTTTAGACGCATGACCTTCGAACAGTGGGTTGAGGGTTCAAACCCGAACTATACCGATGAGTTTTAGGAAACTTATGCATGGAATATAATTAGATATTTACTATAGGCATTTGGTGAAGGAATACATCGTAAAGAAATCTGTATAAACCAGCTAAGAAAGTCAAAGGTCTCCAACCCGCACTGAGATTTTCAGTGAACGAACTTACATAAACCAACTAAGAAATTTAAAGTTAAAACGATCAAAATATTAAGCGCAACTGTTGAAAAATCTAAAAATAATTGAATTACCTTGATGATGAGGTCCTTTTCTTTATGGTCTTTTTCTTCGGCTCTGGCGAAGGCGTACGCGCATGTGTAGAATATTCAGAGTCAGACCTTCAAAAACGAAACAAAAATTAGTCATATAGTTTTTTAAACATATCTTCACAAATACGATTTATTTGAGTAGGTACTTACTAACATTTTAAATGAAGGTCACTCAACAAAGAAACACCGAGAACTTCGAGGCACTTCCCGAATATTTAGGAAATAAATGGATACAAACTGTATGATTGTTCGTTTTATAATAAATTAGTTGATGATTCAATATTTTTCCGAAATATATAATTTTATCATAAGAAGCAAATCATAGCATTCCACTTTAAACCGTAATGTACCCATTATTCACCGATTGTAAAAATAAACAGATTACTCACAAAACTGTACATCAATCGGTTACAATGTGTAATTAACACAAAGAAATGCCGCCGAAGTATCGAATTATCGAATGAAGCCGACGATTACTACGTTGCAACACGTGTAAATAACCTGTCACAACCAGTTCTTGTCTATTTAGTCGAAAAACATTTTGAATTATATCAACATTACTATCATTTTCTTTAGTTCATCTCTGAATTAATATTTTTTAAACGTATATAAAAACAACTAAGAAACAAGCCTTCTCACGAAATATCCATCGTAATCTACGAGAAAATCAAATATTTAATTTCAAGCCCCTATACCAGCCATTGTTTACGTTTCTCCTTAATAGATGCAATTACCTATAACACATGTATGCATTAATTCTTTACATTACTAAATTAAACAAAATAATGTATTACAACATAACCCGCTTATTTAGAATGTTGGTTAAATAGTATCATGGTACAAGGTGAATAAACAGAGCGTAAGCATTTTTAAAGATTCACACGCCAACCGGCATTACGATTGTAATTTAACACTTTGCGATTAACAAAACAGAAACGTCATTTCTAATCATAGGTTGATGCATTGAAGAAAACACGTTTATTCATTTTTGTTATTTTATGCATATGGAAATATAATGTAAGTTAGTCTATTAATTTACCTACATAAAATATCTTCTCTTACACAACTCCATTAACACTTGTCTACAGGAAAGATAATTTCTGTATAACCTATTAGTGTTACTTTTGATACTTATATTAAGATTATCGAGTAGGTATTTTGTTCATAAAATCAGGTATGAAATGAATTAGAAATCATATTTATAAACTGAACAAACATTTTAGAGGGTCCACCTGCAAAGGTTGAAACAGTAAACCGTTCATTCAATTTATTCTTTGACCTGATATTACTTATCGTCATGCGGTCGACTAGCTATCCTTTCGCATGAGCTGTCTTTCGTTTGTTTATACAACATGCTTGAAGTCTGACAAGGATGAAGCATACGTTCGATTGGTTACGTTTTAATACGTAGTGAGTGTTAATACGTACAGTCAACCAATTTGATACCCAAGTGTACCTATAATTATTATGTTTACTGTAATTCTTCATATCTACGTCACATAAATTATCCAATCAGATTGCGAGACCTGCATCGCGCTTACGAAGTTTTTGTGATCGGTTCATATATATACAATTTCATTGATAGAACTGTCGGAGTGTCTATAGCTATACCGACCGATAGTTCATAGTACTCCTACCACTTAACATGTTGCGAAGCCTGGCCAGCTTTGTGATAATGACTTGGTAACGCGGTGGCGTATGCATACGATGCTTGGTTTTAATAACCCTAAGATGGGCAGGGCTAGTATGCACAACACACTACAACCCGGTGGGGGTAAACACAACACGCGGTGGCGTTGATATAGTATTTGCTTGGTTTTAATAACCCTAAGATGGGCAGGGCAATTACTATATCTCACACAACGAGAAATCTGTTACTATACACGGTCGGTAGTTAACGGTGATCTCATCCATACTTCTCACGTCAAAGTTTCTGGCCAATTCTGCGATGTGATTAGTGTGTCAAACACCGTAATAATCCTGTTAGCCCAGCACAGCTAAAAGCTCAATATTACCCAAGTCTGGCTATGATGGTGCATTACGAGATCTGGTTCTCCAAGAACAAGATCTGGCAGGTTGCGATGCTAGCTAGCACCCGTTGTGTTTAAGCCTTTTGCATTTTTAAACTTGCATCTTTTTGTTAAATGAGTGCTAAAAGTCCGTTAATGCACTTGAAGTTCTGTTCCACTGCAACGGAGTACTAACTGTGAATATGATACTATCCTAAACATGCATTGAGAGTTTGCATCAGATTATTAAACACGATGCCAAACACATAAATTAAACGAATCCGTCGGTTTGTCTGATGGATACAGCGTTTATCTTCAATACGATGAATTAAAGCAAGATATATTATATACAACTGTAACTACTATTTGTATTCTGGTCCACATATGGATTCTACCCCACTCATGATTGTAGTTGGGTATTGGGAGGAACTGGACCGCGTCCGCGAAGTGAAGCGAAGCGAAACGAAGCAGTGGTCCAGAACTCCCAATACCTAACTACTACTCACACTGACTCTTGCGCGGCTTGCGCTTCCTCGACATATCAACTCTTAATTTGTACGAGAAACCCTTCGTGTTCAGCCTCATGGGAACCTTCTCAACGAGTAGAAGACAGCTGTTAAAAAAAAGTACAGCCAGCAATACAAGCTTGTACCATTTTTTTTGTCAGAATCTTATTTTACGCGTCAGTGGAAAACAAGCTTACGGCCTACACCAAGCTACACCTGAGAAGCGCCTCCTGTAAGAAGTCACCGCAGCCTATGGATGCTTGCAACTCCAGGGGTGTTACATGCGCGTTGCCACATGTGTTATCTCTATGTCGGTGGTCGAAGTCGCCACAGCCAGTTTGTCGTTAAACCGTCGTCGTCCATATTGTTGTAGAATGTGGGTAAATGGCGGGAGCGAGTCAGCTGGACTGTACCCGCCGCCGTCGCTGTACTCTCTGCTGCGACTGTACCTGCTGCCCGACGTGCCCGAGGAGCACAAGCACTCGCTGGTGCTCTATCTGTTGGTCGACTACTCTATGGTCTACGAAGTCAGGTGAGTCAGCTGGGGTTACACCTTGGGTCGCTTTTAAAACCTGCGATTTTATGGATCCACCAAATGTCAGTTTTTATGTTCCCTAACCTGGACCTAAGCATGTTAGAAATAACTCTATTGTATCCTGGCCAGCGGGACAGAATAACGAAGAATATAGTTGACCGATTGAATTCGATTTATGGCTAAGTTGTGAGGGAAGGTGGCGAAGGTTAGGCCATAGATCCGTAAGCAGGCCATAAGTTCGTTAGTCTAGAAATTTGTCTCCGGGGTCCTCCGGGATGGACAGACTTTATGTGGCATGATGTCCGTTTTTGCATTAATTATTTTGTACAAGATAGTTTAAATAACAAGATGATTTATAATAATAAGTCTTCCTTCACGTAACTTGCTAATCTTGCAATAATCTGACCCATATTGTTTCGCAAAATGGGTCGTTTGATTTGGCACACGGATGTTTAGATAGTTAAAATTTATAGCAAATTACAGCGGACGTTCATTGTTCCATTTATATTTGTATGGCTTTGATCGTATGATGCAACACATATTCATATCGTTATGATAAAGATTTTTCATAGAGTTTTAGAAATATTATGTAATACTAATGTTATCAAGGGGATAAAATTGTTTCTTACTTTATTCGTTTATAAAACAACTACTTTTCTTGTACCACAATTTCGTGGTCTAGCATATAGCGGTTTATATGAAAACATAGCTCAATTTTAGTGAAGTAACCTGAGGAAAAAATTAAAACATTAGTCATTATTTATAACCATCCACAAATCTATTGTAGCTAAAATTATGTTGAAATTCGTTTGACTTCATCTGTCACTGTGAGTTTTGAGTTTGTGAGAAAGAGGTACAACACATTTTAGTTCGCAAATGTCTGCTGTTTTATGATTTTTATGATTTTTATGAATGAACAAGGGTTAGTGCCCTTATAGCCCATTTTCTCCAAATAATATTTTAGCAACTAGTGCAATTCAGTGACCTAATTTTACGAGCTTTTTACTAGTATCATAAAGCGTAACATTTTACTATGCCATAACCTTTGTTATTGCTACATCTTTACGCAGAAGCAAAGTGATCCAACTCCATATCATTTTTCATATGATTTTGGTTCTTATCTCTGGGAACATATTCATATGTTCCCAGAGATAAGAACCAAAATCATGAGTGAGTGTATAATTTGCGTCATGACGCAAATTATACATTCACTTTTAACCTCTAAATACAAATGTTTCTACTATCTGAATAATGTGTATTCAATAAATATTTTATATAAGCCATGCGAAATTGATTCGTATGTCAACGCAGCGACTACTCAAGTAAAGTTGTTTTTCTCGCTTTTTTACTGTACCATGGAAAGAAGATTGGATGTAGGTCACTCTGGGTCTAAGTGACAGGACCAGACGTGGGAACAAATATCGATTTTGAACTTTCTCAAGGCGGAGATAAAGTCGGAAATAGCTAAACATTACAAGTCTGTATTAGTGTTTCCAATGGTGTATGTATGTATGTGAGTGTAGGTACGAGGCGGTGGTGCGGCGGCTGATGCAGTTCCCGACGATGTTCGGGCTGAGCAACACCGCCATCAAAGCCACGCAGGCCTTCTGGCACCTCGACCACAGGGACTTCGACGTGAGTGCTTTTATACATCACTTTGTGCGTTCACTTCTGTTCTTCAGAAGTGGGATCTGGACATAATAAACATCTCTTGCATGATTGAAAAATTTGAAAACTTTATTATTACCTTCATTTTTTATACCACAATGATGGCAAGCAGAAGGCGTAGCACGGTTGCCATTTTATCACTTATCGTTGTGGATAAGACACCCGTCACGTTCTGACAAGTATGCGAGTGCGAGAGTGACGGATGTCTTATCCACAACGATAAGTGATAAAATGGCAACCGTGCTACGCCTTTAGGAGCGTGGACTGCCGGCAAATTTCACGGCACTTACAAGTAACAATCTAGGAAGTTTTGCGTAATTTTACTGGCATGATGTTTTTTTTCTGCAATGTTGTTAGGATTGCAAGATAGAGCTATGATTGTAAGTCTTCTCTTCTACTTATTTAATAGCAAAGCTCTTGTCGATGTAGCTCAAAGTAGGCCTTCTATCTACTCCAATCTCAGGCAATCTTTTTGACGTCTCGATACGACCTAACATCAACTCTTCTTTTGAGCTGCTTTATGTAGTTTATTCTAGGTCTTCCTCTTCCCCGCTTCCTGGTAAGTAGCGCGGTGATAATCGTAATCTATGGACGCTTGCAACCCTACACCTACAAAGGTGTCTCATGCGCATTGCCGACATTTGTATTAGACCGGATTGCCGTCGATAAACTTACGAATCCTGCTTGGAGCACATAATTAGGCAGCACTTCCAAGGACATTATTGTTCAAGATAATAATTTGTTCCAGTTCGCCCTCGACCAACTGCAGTGCCTGACCGGCAACACGCTCTCGGAGTGGCAGCACCACGTGGTGCTGTCGGCGCTGCTCGCGCAGCACATGTCGCAGGCCGCGCTGCAGTACCTGCACGTGCGCAAGCCCGCGCCCGCGCAGCTCCTCGACGCCAGCTGCAGCACCAGCACCAGGAGCCGGCTCCTCGACCACGACAAGCTGGCGGACTGGCAGGCGTGCACGGACCTGTACCTAGCCAGGAAGCTCGTCTATGAAGCGTTAGATGTCGTCCGGATGTGTGTGCAAAACGCGAGCAGTTTGGAAGAAAAGTTGCATGTCCTGAACATCTTTTTCAAAGGTAAGATTTACTGTATGTACAGTATATTTTAATAAATATGCTGTCCAAGTGTCTGTTATAATGTAAGAAATAAACCTATATATAAGAAACTGGGTCAATTTCCATTAAACTGGAAATGGAAACTGGATGTTGTCAGAATGTGTGCAAAATGCGGCAAGTTTGGAGGATAAATTAGATGTAAACTTCTTTTACGTCACACCTGGCCATAATGCGAGTTTTACTGCACGCTGTGCGTACGGGAAAACTCGCATTGTGGCCAGATAAGGACGTAAAATTTTGTACTCAACACGGGCGGTAATTCGTAAAGCCCCAGAGCGCATATTTATGGCCCTCACCTTCAGTTCGGGCCCCAAACACCTGCGATCTGGGGCATTCAGGAATTCACCGCCCTAGTTACGTAATGTACTATTTCATAGGTAAGATTCACATTAATATAGGCAGTACATTTAGTAGTTAAAATGTAAATAATAACGTCAGGGCCAATGACCATGATAAGCTGGAAGAGTGGGAGCTATGCAAACCTATATGTGCATAGTATGACTAGGCTTTACGCGTGATTATGGCCGCGTACGTAATCGTACATTTTTAGACGAATACATATTTTACTGTCGACCAAAATCCACACGTTATCCACGTTAATCACCTGACCCCGATCACCCAGGGGAACCTAGCGGCAATTATTTTATATTCAACTAGGAAAAAAATATAATGTTCGGTTATGACGCTTCGCCGGACGCTTCCGCGTGACGCTCGCTTCGCTCGCTCGGCTCGCGCGCTGTAGGGTCGCAGTTCACTTAACAAACTACCGTTCTTTTCTCCTCTGGGGGACAGGCTAGGGGATTCTAGTGGACAACAGCAAAATTCAGGACATTGTCGACCCGTCTGTAAGTTTGTCGTGGTCTTTACTTTCAGGTTGCCGCAACACGGGCCAGCTGTCGAAGATCCTGCAAGTGACGCTGCTGCCGTTCGAAGAAGAAGCATTCGTCAAATACTTGCAGAAGTGCAACGAGCCGTACACCTCGGACATACTCATCATGTACTACTTGCAGCAGAACAGGTACATTGATGTTTTATTAACACGTTCGCATCCAAGAACCCGCCTAGCGGACACTCGTAATTTTTGCTCAGATGCCGGCTGAGCCCGCTGGACGGGCAGTAGTATGAACTTACACGCCTTGCGAATTGTGTCGGTTTCTGGTGAATTGTTAAATTTTTAGTCCGGTTGCGAAAGTTAACATAACTAGCCTTAGAGCGGCAGCGGAGAGATCGTGGCCTCTCGCGCTGTCCGGACTTACGCGAGCCACGGGTTCGCTCACACACACCAGTACAGAAATGAAAACTTAAAGTGATTGTTACACTGTTGTTACCGATTTCTTAATACATGTACGATATGTGGTATTTGTGCTGGCTTAAGGCCCTAATCATATCCTTTAAAGTGGTAACGCACGGTGAATTTTTGCAGTGGTACAGCATCAATGCAGTTCATAAGCAAGTTGATGCAAGTCTCGCGTCAGATTCACGTTCGCGAACCGCGCGTTTGTTCTGCTCCGAAAAGCCGCTTCATGTTGCTCTAACAACAATACGTTCCCACAGATACCTGGAAGCGCAACAATACAACAAGAATCTCCGCCACAACCCGCGTTCTCAAGACATGTCCGCGTCGGCCGAGTCCCTCCTCGACGTGCTGGACCGGCGCGGGACCGGCGCGCGGGACACGTTGGTGGAGGTGGTGTGCGCGTCTCTGCCCGCTATAGCCACCAAGGTTGCCCGAGCCGCGCTTAGCGATCACTATCAACCACACAGTGAGTATTATAATAAGCAACGAGGCTGTATATAGAGGTACTTGGGCAAAAACACGTTCAGAAGACATCTTAGCGTCGACCGACTCCATCCTAGACGGGATGGACCGACACGGGACCGGCGCGCGGGACACGTTGGTGGAGGTGGTGTGCGCGTCTCTGCCCGCTATAGCCACCAAGGTTGCCCGAGCCGCGCTTAGCGATCACTATCAACCACACAGTGAGTATTATAATAAGCAACGAGGCTGTATATAGAGGTACTTGGGCAAAAACACGTTCAGAAGACATCTTAGCGTCGACCGACTCCATCCTAGACGGGATGGACCGACACGGGACCGGCGCGCGGGACACGTTGGTGGAGGTGGTGTGCGCGTCTCTGCCCGCTATAGCCACCAAGGTTGCCCGAGCCGCGCTTAGCGATCACTATCAACCACACAGTGAGTATTATAATAAGCAACGAGGCTGTATATAGAGGTACTTGGGCAAAAACACGTTCAGAAGACATCTTAGCGTCGACCGACTCCATCCTAGACGGGATGGACCGACACGGGACCGGCGCGCGGGACACGTTGGTGGAGGTGGTGTGCGCGTCTCTGCCCGCTATAGCCACCAAGGTTGCCCGAGCCGCGCTTAGCGATCACTATCAACCACACAGTGAGTATTATAATAAGCAACGAGGCTGTATATAGAGGTACTTGGGCAAAAACACGTTCAGAAGACATCTTAGCGTCGACCGACTCCATCCTAGACGGGATGGACCGACACGGGACCGGCGCGCGGGACACGTTGGTGGAGGTGGTGTGCGCGTCTCTGCCCGCTATAGCCACCAAGGTTGCCCGAGCCGCGCTTAGCGATCACTATCAACCACACAGTGAGTATTATAATAAGCAACGAGGCTGTATATAGAGGTACTTGGGCAAAAACACGTTCAGAAGACATCTTAGCGTCGACCGACTCCATCCTAGACGGGATGGACCGACACGGGACCGGCGCGCGGGACACGTTGGTGGAGGTGGTGTGCGCGTCTCTGCCCGCTATAGCCACCAAGGTTGCCCGAGCCGCGCTTAGCGATCACTATCAACCACACAGTGAGTATTATAATAAGCAACGAGGCTGTATATAGAGGTACTTGGGCAAAAACACGTTCAGAAGACATCTTAGCGTCGACCGACTCCATCCTAGACGGGATGGACCGACACGGGACCGGCGCGCGGGACACGTTGGTGGAGGTGGTGTGCGCGTCTCTGCCCGCTATAGCCACCAAGGTTGCCCGAGCCGCGCTTAGCGATCACTATCAACCACACAGTGAGTATTATAATAAGCAACGAGGCTGTATATAGAGGTACTTGGGCAAAAACACGTTCAGAAGACATCTTAGCGTCGACCGACTCCATCCTAGACGGGATGGACCGACACGGGACCGGCGCGCGGGACACGTTGGTGGAGGTGGTGTGCGCGTCTCTGCCCGCTATAGCCACCAAGGTTGCCCGAGCCGCGCTTAGCGATCACTATCAACCACACAGTGAGTATTATAATAAGCAACGAGGCTGTATATAGAGGTACTTGGGCAAAAACACGTTCAGAAGACATCTTAGCGTCGACCGACTCCATCCTAGACGGGATGGACCGACACGGGACCGGCGCGCGGGACACGTTGGTGGAGGTGGTGTGCGCGTCTCTGCCCGCTATAGCCACCAAGGTTGCCCGAGCCGCGCTTAGCGATCACTATCAACCACACAGTGAGTATTATAATAAGCAACGAGGCTGTATATAGAGGTACTTGGGCAAAAACACGTTCAGAAGACATCTTAGCGTCGACCGACTCCATCCTAGACGGGATGGACCGACACGGGACCGGCGCGCGGGACACGTTGGTGGAGGTGGTGTGCGCGTCTCTGCCCGCTATAGCCACCAAGGTTGCCCGAGCCGCGCTTAGCGATCACTATCAACCACACAGTGAGTATTATAATAAGCAACGAGGCTGTATATAGAGGTACTTGGGCAAAAACACGTTCAGAAGACATCTTAGCGTCGACCGACTCCATCCTAGACGGGATGGACCGACACGGGACCGGCGCGCGGGACACGTTGGTGGAGGTGGTGTGCGCGTCTCTGCCCGCTATAGCCACCAAGGTTGCCCGAGCCGCGCTTAGCGATCACTATCAACCACACAGTGAGTATTATAATAAGCAACGAGGCTGTATATAGAGGTACTTGGGCAAAAACACGTTCAGAAGACATCTTAGCGTCGACCGACTCCATCCTAGACGGGATGGACCGACACGGGACCGGCGCGCGGGACACGTTGGTGGAGGTGGTGTGCGCGTCTCTGCCCGCTATAGCCACCAAGGTTGCCCGAGCCGCGCTTAGCGATCACTATCAACCACACAGTGAGTATTATAATAAGCAACGAGGCTGTATATAGAGGTACTTGGGCAAAAACACGTTCAGAAGACATCTTAGCGTCGACCGACTCCATCCTAGACGGGATGGACCGACACGGGACCGGCGCGCGGGACACGTTGGTGGAGGTGGTGTGCGCGTCTCTGCCCGCTATAGCCACCAAGGTTGCCCGAGCCGCGCTTAGCGATCACTATCAACCACACAGTGAGTATTATAATAAGCAACGAGGCTGTATATAGAGGTACTTGGGCAAAAACACGTTCAGAAGACATCTTAGCGTCGACCGACTCCATCCTAGACGGGATGGACCGACACGGGACCGGCGCGCGGGACACGTTGGTGGAGGTGGTGTGCGCGTCTCTGCCCGCTATAGCCACCAAGGTTGCCCGAGCCGCGCTTAGCGATCACTATCAACCACACAGTGAGTATTATAATAAGCAACGAGGCTGTATATAGAGGTACTTGGGCAAAAACACGTTCAGAAGACATCTTAGCGTCGACCGACTCCATCCTAGACGGGATGGACCGACACGGGACCGGCGCGCGGGACACGTTGGTGGAGGTGGTGTGCGCGTCTCTGCCCGCTATAGCCACCAAGGTTGCCCGAGCCGCGCTTAGCGATCACTATCAACCACACAGTGAGTATTATAATAAGCAACGAGGCTGTATATAGAGGTACTTGGGCAAAAACACGTTCAGAAGACATCTTAGCGTCGACCGACTCCATCCTAGACGGGATGGACCGACACGGGACCGGCGCGCGGGACACGTTGGTGGAGGTGGTGTGCGCGTCTCTGCCCGCTATAGCCACCAAGGTTGCCCGAGCCGCGCTTAGCGATCACTATCAACCACACAGTGAGTATTATAATAAGCAACGAGGCTGTATATAGAGGTACTTGGGCAAAAACACGTTCAGAAGACATCTTAGCGTCGACCGACTCCATCCTAGACGGGATGGACCGACACGGGACCGGCGCGCGGGACACGTTGGTGGAGGTGGTGTGCGCGTCTCTGCCCGCTATAGCCACCAAGGTTGCCCGAGCCGCGCTTAGCGATCACTATCAACCACACAGTGAGTATTATAATAAGCAACGAGGCTGTATATAGAGGTACTTGGGCAAAAACACGTTCAGAAGACATCTTAGCGTCGACCGACTCCATCCTAGACGGGATGGACCGACACGGGACCGGCGCGCGGGACACGTTGGTGGAGGTGGTGTGCGCGTCTCTGCCCGCTATAGCCACCAAGGTTGCCCGAGCCGCGCTTAGCGATCACTATCAACCACACAGTGAGTATTATAATAAGCAACGAGGCTGTATATAGAGGTACTTGGGCAAAAACACGTTCAGAAGACATCTTAGCGTCGACCGACTCCATCCTAGACGGGATGGACCGACACGGGACCGGCGCGCGGGACACGTTGGTGGAGGTGGTGTGCGCGTCTCTGCCCGCTATAGCCACCAAGGTTGCCCGAGCCGCGCTTAGCGATCACTATCAACCACACAGTGAGTATTATAATAAGCAACGAGGCTGTATATAGAGGTACTTGGGCAAAAACACGTTCAGAAGACATCTTAGCGTCGACCGACTCCATCCTAGACGGGATGGACCGACACGGGACCGGCGCGCGGGACACGTTGGTGGAGGTGGTGTGCGCGTCTCTGCCCGCTATAGCCACCAAGGTTGCCCGAGCCGCGCTTAGCGATCACTATCAACCACACAGTGAGTATTATAATAAGCAACGAGGCTGTATATAGAGGTACTTGGGCAAAAACACGTTCAGAAGACATCTTAGCGTCGACCGACTCCATCCTAGACGGGATGGACCGACACGGGACCGGCGCGCGGGACACGTTGGTGGAGGTGGTGTGCGCGTCTCTGCCCGCTATAGCCACCAAGGTTGCCCGAGCCGCGCTTAGCGATCACTATCAACCACACAGTGAGTATTATAATAAGCAACGAGGCTGTATATAGAGGTACTTGGGCAAAAACACGTTCAGAAGACATCTTAGCGTCGACCGACTCCATCCTAGACGGGATGGACCGACACGGGACCGGCGCGCGGGACACGTTGGTGGAGGTGGTGTGCGCGTCTCTGCCCGCTATAGCCACCAAGGTTGCCCGAGCCGCGCTTAGCGATCACTATCAACCACACAGTGAGTATTATAATAAGCAACGAGGCTGTATATAGAGGTACTTGGGCAAAAACACGTTCAGAAGACATCTTAGCGTCGACCGACTCCATCCTAGACGGGATGGACCGACACGGGACCGGCGCGCGGGACACGTTGGTGGAGGTGGTGTGCGCGTCTCTGCCCGCTATAGCCACCAAGGTTGCCCGAGCCGCGCTTAGCGATCACTATCAACCACACAGTGAGTATTATAATAAGCAACGAGGCTGTATATAGAGGTACTTGGGCAAAAACACGTTCAGAAGACATCTTAGCGTCGACCGACTCCATCCTAGACGGGATGGACCGACACGGGACCGGCGCGCGGGACACGTTGGTGGAGGTGGTGTGCGCGTCTCTGCCCGCTATAGCCACCAAGGTTGCCCGAGCCGCGCTTAGCGATCACTATCAACCACACAGTGAGTATTATAATAAGCAACGAGGCTGTATATAGAGGTACTTGGGCAAAAACACGTTCAGAAGACATCTTAGCGTCGACCGACTCCATCCTAGACGGGATGGACCGACACGGGACCGGCGCGCGGGACACGTTGGTGGAGGTGGTGTGCGCGTCTCTGCCCGCTATAGCCACCAAGGTTGCCCGAGCCGCGCTTAGCGATCACTATCAACCACACAGTGAGTATTATAATAAGCAACGAGGCTGTATATAGAGGTACTTGGGCAAAAACACGTTCAGAAGACATCTTAGCGTCGACCGACTCCATCCTAGACGGGATGGACCGACACGGGACCGGCGCGCGGGACACGTTGGTGGAGGTGGTGTGCGCGTCTCTGCCCGCTATAGCCACCAAGGTTGCCCGAGCCGCGCTTAGCGATCACTATCAACCACACAGTGAGTATTATAATAAGCAACGAGGCTGTATATAGAGGTACTTGGGCAAAAACACGTTCAGAAGACATCTTAGCGTCGACCGACTCCATCCTAGACGGGATGGACCGACACGGGACCGGCGCGCGGGACACGTTGGTGGAGGTGGTGTGCGCGTCTCTGCCCGCTATAGCCACCAAGGTTGCCCGAGCCGCGCTTAGCGATCACTATCAACCACACAGTGAGTATTATAATAAGCAACGAGGCTGTATATAGAGGTACTTGGGCAAAAACACGTTCAGAAGACATCTTAGCGTCGACCGACTCCATCCTAGACGGGATGGACCGACACGGGACCGGCGCGCGGGACACGTTGGTGGAGGTGGTGTGCGCGTCTCTGCCCGCTATAGCCACCAAGGTTGCCCGAGCCGCGCTTAGCGATCACTATCAACCACACAGTGAGTATTATAATAAGCAACGAGGCTGTATATAGAGGTACTTGGGCAAAAACACGTTCAGAAGACATCTTAGCGTCGACCGACTCCATCCTAGACGGGATGGACCGACACGGGACCGGCGCGCGGGACACGTTGGTGGAGGTGGTGTGCGCGTCTCTGCCCGCTATAGCCACCAAGGTTGCCCGAGCCGCGCTTAGCGATCACTATCAACCACACAGTGAGTATTATAATAAGCAACGAGGCTGTATATAGAGGTACTTGGGCAAAAACACGTTCAGAAGACATCTTAGCGTCGACCGACTCCATCCTAGACGGGATGGACCGACACGGGACCGGCGCGCGGGACACGTTGGTGGAGGTGGTGTGCGCGTCTCTGCCCGCTATAGCCACCAAGGTTGCCCGAGCCGCGCTTAGCGATCACTATCAACCACACAGTGAGTATTATAATAAGCAACGAGGCTGTATATAGAGGTACTTGGGCAAAAACACGTTCAGAAGACATCTTAGCGTCGACCGACTCCATCCTAGACGGGATGGACCGACACGGGACCGGCGCGCGGGACACGTTGGTGGAGGTGGTGTGCGCGTCTCTGCCCGCTATAGCCACCAAGGTTGCCCGAGCCGCGCTTAGCGATCACTATCAACCACACAGTGAGTATTATAATAAGCAACGAGGCTGTATATAGAGGTACTTGGGCAAAAACACGTTCAGAAGACATCTTAGCGTCGACCGACTCCATCCTAGACGGGATGGACCGACACGGGACCGGCGCGCGGGACACGTTGGTGGAGGTGGTGTGCGCGTCTCTGCCCGCTATAGCCACCAAGGTTGCCCGAGCCGCGCTTAGCGATCACTATCAACCACACAGTGAGTATTATAATAAGCAACGAGGCTGTATATAGAGGTACTTGGGCAAAAACACGTTCAGAAGACATCTTAGCGTCGACCGACTCCATCCTAGACGGGATGGACCGACACGGGACCGGCGCGCGGGACACGTTGGTGGAGGTGGTGTGCGCGTCTCTGCCCGCTATAGCCACCAAGGTTGCCCGAGCCGCGCTTAGCGATCACTATCAACCACACAGTGAGTATTATAATAAGCAACGAGGCTGTATATAGAGGTACTTGGGCAAAAACACGTTCAGAAGACATCTTAGCGTCGACCGACTCCATCCTAGACGGGATGGACCGACACGGGACCGGCGCGCGGGACACGTTGGTGGAGGTGGTGTGCGCGTCTCTGCCCGCTATAGCCACCAAGGTTGCCCGAGCCGCGCTTAGCGATCACTATCAACCACACAGTGAGTATTATAATAAGCAACGAGGCTGTATATAGAGGTACTTGGGCAAAAACACGTTCAGAAGACATCTTAGCGTCGACCGACTCCATCCTAGACGGGATGGACCGACACGGGACCGGCGCGCGGGACACGTTGGTGGAGGTGGTGTGCGCGTCTCTGCCCGCTATAGCCACCAAGGTTGCCCGAGCCGCGCTTAGCGATCACTATCAACCACACAGTGAGTATTATAATAAGCAACGAGGCTGTATATAGAGGTACTTGGGCAAAAACACGTTCAGAAGACATCTTAGCGTCGACCGACTCCATCCTAGACGGGATGGACCGACACGGGACCGGCGCGCGGGACACGTTGGTGGAGGTGGTGTGCGCGTCTCTGCCCGCTATAGCCACCAAGGTTGCCCGAGCCGCGCTTAGCGATCACTATCAACCACACAGTGAGTATTATAATAAGCAACGAGGCTGTATATAGAGGTACTTGGGCAAAAACACGTTCAGAAGACATCTTAGCGTCGACCGACTCCATCCTAGACGGGATGGACCGACACGGGACCGGCGCGCGGGACACGTTGGTGGAGGTGGTGTGCGCGTCTCTGCCCGCTATAGCCACCAAGGTTGCCCGAGCCGCGCTTAGCGATCACTATCAACCACACAGTGAGTATTATAATAAGCAACGAGGCTGTATATAGAGGTACTTGGGCAAAAACACGTTCAGAAGACATCTTAGCGTCGACCGACTCCATCCTAGACGGGATGGACCGACACGGGACCGGCGCGCGGGACACGTTGGTGGAGGTGGTGTGCGCGTCTCTGCCCGCTATAGCCACCAAGGTTGCCCGAGCCGCGCTTAGCGATCACTATCAACCACACAGTGAGTATTATAATAAGCAACGAGGCTGTATATAGAGGTACTTGGGCAAAAACACGTTCAGAAGACATCTTAGCGTCGACCGACTCCATCCTAGACGGGATGGACCGACACGGGACCGGCGCGCGGGACACGTTGGTGGAGGTGGTGTGCGCGTCTCTGCCCGCTATAGCCACCAAGGTTGCCCGAGCCGCGCTTAGCGATCACTATCAACCACACAGTGAGTATTATAATAAGCAACGAGGCTGTATATAGAGGTACTTGGGCAAAAACACGTTCAGAAGACATCTTAGCGTCGACCGACTCCATCCTAGACGGGATGGACCGACACGGGACCGGCGCGCGGGACACGTTGGTGGAGGTGGTGTGCGCGTCTCTGCCCGCTATAGCCACCAAGGTTGCCCGAGCCGCGCTTAGCGATCACTATCAACCACACAGTGAGTATTATAATAAGCAACGAGGCTGTATATAGAGGTACTTGGGCAAAAACACGTTCAGAAGACATCTTAGCGTCGACCGACTCCATCCTAGACGGGATGGACCGACACGGGACCGGCGCGCGGGACACGTTGGTGGAGGTGGTGTGCGCGTCTCTGCCCGCTATAGCCACCAAGGTTGCCCGAGCCGCGCTTAGCGATCACTATCAACCACACAGTGAGTATTATAATAAGCAACGAGGCTGTATATAGAGGTACTTGGGCAAAAACACGTTCAGAAGACATCTTAGCGTCGACCGACTCCATCCTAGACGGGATGGACCGACACGGGACCGGCGCGCGGGACACGTTGGTGGAGGTGGTGTGCGCGTCTCTGCCCGCTATAGCCACCAAGGTTGCCCGAGCCGCGCTTAGCGATCACTATCAACCACACAGTGAGTATTATAATAAGCAACGAGGCTGTATATAGAGGTACTTGGGCAAAAACACGTTCAGAAGACATCTTAGCGTCGACCGACTCCATCCTAGACGGGATGGACCGACACGGGACCGGCGCGCGGGACACGTTGGTGGAGGTGGTGTGCGCGTCTCTGCCCGCTATAGCCACCAAGGTTGCCCGAGCCGCGCTTAGCGATCACTATCAACCACACAGTGAGTATTATAATAAGCAACGAGGCTGTATATAGAGGTACTTGGGCAAAAACACGTTCAGAAGACATCTTAGCGTCGACCGACTCCATCCTAGACGGGATGGACCGACACGGGACCGGCGCGCGGGACACGTTGGTGGAGGTGGTGTGCGCGTCTCTGCCCGCTATAGCCACCAAGGTTGCCCGAGCCGCGCTTAGCGATCACTATCAACCACACAGTGAGTATTATAATAAGCAACGAGGCTGTATATAGAGGTACTTGGGCAAAAACATGTTCAGAAGACATCTTAGCGTCGACCGACTCCATCCTAGACGGGATGGACCGACACGGGACCGGCGCGCGGGACACGTTGGTGGAGGTGGTGTGCGCGTCTCTGCCCGCTATAGCCACCAAGGTTGCCCGAGCCGCGCTTAGCGATCACTATCAACCACACAGTGAGTATTATAATAAGCAACGAGGCTGTATATAGAGGTACTTGGGCAAAAACACGTTCAGAAGACATCTTAGCGTCGACCGACTCCATCCTCGACGGGATGGACCGACACGGGACCGGCGCGCGGGACACGTTGGTGGAGGTGGTGTGCGCGTCTCTGCCCGCTATAGCCACCAAGGTTGCCCGAGCCGCGCTTAGCGATCACTATCAACCACACAGTGAGTATTATAATAAGCAACGAGGCTGTATATAGAGGTACTTGGGCAAAAACACGTTCAGAAGACATCTTAGCGTCGACCGACTCCATCCTCGACGGGATGGACCGACACGGGACCGGCGCGCGGGACACGTTGGTGGAGGTGGTGTGCGCGTCTCTGCCCGCTATAGCCACCAAGGTTGCCCGAGCCGCGCTTAGCGATCACTATCAACCACACAGTGAGTATTATAATAAGCAACGAGGCTGTATATAGAGGTACTTGGGCAAAAACACGTTCAGAAGACATCTTAGCGTCGACCGACTCCATCCTAGACGGGATGGACCGACACGGGACCGGCGCGCGGGACACGTTGGTGGAGGTGGTGTGCGCGTCTCTGCCCGCTATAGCCACCAAGGTTGCCCGAGCCGCGCTTAGCGATCACTATCAACCACACAGTGAGTATTATAATAAGCAACGAGGCTGTATATAGAGGTACTTGGGCAAAAACACGTTCAGAAGACATCTTAGCGTCGACCGACTCCATCCTAGACGGGATGGACCGACACGGGACCGGCGCGCGGGACACGTTGGTGGAGGTGGTGTGCGCGTCTCTGCCCGCTATAGCCACCAAGGTTGCCCGAGCCGCGCTTAGCGATCACTATCAACCACACAGTGAGTATTATAATAAGCAACGAGGCTGTATATAGAGGTACTTGGGCAAAAACATGTTCAGAAGACATCTTAGCGTCGACCGACTCCATCCTAGACGGGATGGACCGACACGGGACCGGCGCGCGGGACACGTTGGTGGAGGTGGTGTGCGCGTCTCTGCCCGCTATAGCCACCAAGGTTGCCCGAGCCGCGCTTAGCGATCACTATCAACCACACAGTGAGTATTATAATAAGCAACGAGGCTGTATATAGAGGTACTTGGGCAAAAACACGTTCAGAAGACATCTTAGCGTCGACCGACTCCATCCTCGACGGGATGGACCGACACGGGACCGGCGCGCGGGACACGTTGGTGGAGGTGGTGTGCGCGTCTCTGCCCGCTATAGCCACCAAGGTTGCCCGAGCCGCGCTTAGCGATCACTATCAACCACACAGTGAGTATTATAATAAGCAACGAGGCTGTATATAGAGGTACTTGGGCAAAAACACGTTCAGAAGACATCTTAGCGTCGACCGACTCCATCCTCGACGGGATGGACCGACACGGGACCGGCGCGCGGGACACGTTGGTGGAGGTGGTGTGCGCGTCTCTGCCCGCTATAGCCACCAAGGTTGCCCGAGCCGCGCTTAGCGATCACTATCAACCACACAGTGAGTATTATAATAAGCAACGAGGCTGTATATAGAGGTACTTGGGCAAAAACACGTTCAGAAGACATCTTAGCGTCGACCGACTCCATCCTAGACGGGATGGACCGACACGGGACCGGCGCGCGGGACACGTTGGTGGAGGTGGTGTGCGCGTCTCTGCCCGCTATAGCCACCAAGGTTGCCCGAGCCGCGCTTAGCGATCACTATCAACCACACAGTGAGTATTATAATAAGCAACGAGGCTGTATATAGAGGTACTTGGGCAAAAACACGTTCAGAAGACATCTTAGCGTCGACCGACTCCATCCTAGACGGGATGGACCGACACGGGACCGGCGCGCGGGACACGTTGGTGGAGGTGGTGTGCGCGTCTCTGCCCGCTATAGCCACCAAGGTTGCCCGAGCCGCGCTTAGCGATCACTATCAACCACACAGTGAGTATTATAATAAGCAACGAGGCTGTATATAGAGGTACTTGGGCAAAAACACGTTCAGAAGACATCTTAGCGTCGACCGACTCCATCCTAGACGGGATGGACCGACACGGGACCGGCGCGCGGGACACGTTGGTGGAGGTGGTGTGCGCGTCTCTGCCCGCTATAGCCACCAAGGTTGCCCGAGCCGCGCTTAGCGATCACTATCAACCACACAGTGAGTATTATAATAAGCAACGAGGCTGTATATAGAGGTACTTGGGCAAAAACACGTTCAGAAGACATCTTAGCGTCGACCGACTCCATCCTAGACGGGATGGGCTGATAGAACGCCCGGGACACGTGCCGTGGACCTCAAAAGTTGATACATATCTACAAATTATTTATTAACATGCTGAAGTTGCAAATAAAGTCTCTACTGTCAATCGAATTCCCTAAAACAAACTCTTTTTTTTCAGAATAAAACTGTGTAAGGAATTACTTTATAATCCAAAATCATTGTCATCCTTACATTGAAATCCGTTTTGTCTGTTTATCAATATTTTTCGACTCCTGATCACTGATTAAAAATCATCGTGTTTATGTATTTAGTCACTGACGTCACTGATGGTTATCTAAATAAAGTGTCCAGCCACTCAAAAACCAATTAATAGGCACCCTTGCCTTGAATATGATTTATATCATGCTTAGGGCGGGTTGCACCGACTTACGATTACAGACCGATCAACGTTAAATAGTGCGCTGACAGCTGTCAGTCCATAGGAACTTGTCAAACGTTCCATACATTCAGATTTTAACGAACACCGCTTACAATTACAGACGGTTTGGTGCAACTCACCCTTAATTCGAACATAGTTGCATTTGTTTTGTTTGTTCGATTTGGAAGTAACAACAAGCTACTCTATTTCCTAATATTGGTGGTTTCATTGTATGTTGTTCTTATTGACAGTGTCAAAACGCACACAGTTGATGGATTGTCATTGATTTCATTGTCATAATTCTGTTTCAGTTTTTGAGGCAAAACCGATGTCGGTGTACGTTAAAGCGAAGTCCCCTAAAAACACCTTCACCTACAAGTCATCGTTTATTCAGGTACGCACCTTTCATACGAAGTCTTTATAACATTGTCATAATTTCACCTTACTTACTCTGGCGCAGCGACCCAAAGTGGGTCTTGGCCTCCAACACGACTACTCGCCACTGATCCCATAATTTCAGCTGGCTATAAATAATTATACAAGCCCAAACAGGCAGCACTGGGCAAATAGTCAGATATTGGTCGCCTCTGTGTTTGTCCATTTATTTATAGCCACGAAAAATAACAAAAAATGTAACCCATTTTTTTTAAATCATGGCAACATTAGACACGTTAATAATAAAAACAATAATCCATACTAATATTATAAATGGGAAAGTGTATGTTTTTTTTGTTTGTTCGTGCACGGCAAAACGGAGCGAGGAATTGACGTGGTTTTTTAAGTGGAGATAGTTGAAGGGATGGAGAGTGGCATAGGATAGTTTTTATCCCCGAAATCAACCCCTAAGGGGGTGAAATGGCGGGGTAAAAGTTTGTATGGAGCTGCGATATAAACGAGTTCCACGCGGACGGAGTCGTGGGCAGAAGCTAGTACTAAATAAGCATCTCGCACAACTTCAAGCACTCTTTCTTGAGTTGCCTGTTTAGACTAGTATAGTTGTAAGGGTCATATACATAATGAGCCATCATGGTCCATCATACAACACGCAATTATGCGTTAGTGGCAGAAATACGTACTTCTATCGCTTTCTAACGCATAACTGCATTCATGACCTGTACCATGATGACGCATTGTGTTGAGGTGCCTTAACATATAGTTTCGTGAAACTACCATACATAGTACTTCGTTTTCAGAAGTAAATCCATAGATATATCAAGTCCATGAGATTGTAAGTTTGTATGTAACGGGTAATCGACGGAACCACTTACCTGATTACAAAAAATATTTTATCCGTGAAAAATAGACTTTCGGAGTGGACATGGGCTATATTTTACCCCGCGGTTTTGCTTGTGGCAGCAAGTATGTTATGAATGCGAAAGTATACAAGTTATGTTTTTGATTAATATGATTCCAGGATACGATAGAGAACGCGAGCGAGACCTGGCTGAGCCGGCCGAAGGTGCGGCGCGGTGCCAAGCGGCTCGTCAGCATCGAGGACACGCCCTTCATCTGCACGCCCAAGCTGGCCCGGACCAAGAGGTAACACATATAGGGTATTCCATATACACCAACTAGCTATGCCAGGACACGATAGAGAACGCGAGCGAGACCTGGCTGAGCCGGCCGAAGGTGCGGCGCGGCGCCAAGCGGCTCGTCAGCATCGAGGACACGCCCTTCATCTGCACGCCCAAGCTGGCCCGGACCAAGAGGTAACACATATAGGGTATTCCATATACACCAACTAGCTATGCCAGGACACGATAGAGAACGCGAGCGAGACCTGGCTGAGCCGGCCGAAGGTGCGGCGCGGCGCCAAGCGGCTCGTCAGCATCGAGGACACGCCCTTCATCTGCACGCCCAAGCTGGCCCGGACCAAGAGGTAACACATATAGGGTATTCCATATACACCAACTAGCTATGCCAGGACACGATAGAGAACGCGAGCGAGACCTGGCTGAGCCGGCCGAAGGTGCGGCGCGGCGCCAAGCGGCTCGTCAGCATCGAGGACACGCCCTTCATCTGCACGCCCAAGCTGGCCCGGACCAAGAGGTAACACATATAGGGTATTCCATATACACCAACTAGCTATGCCAGGACACGATAGAGAACGCGAGCGAGACCTGGCTGAGCCGGCCGAAGGTGCGGCGCGGCGCCAAGCGGCTCGTCAGCATCGAGGACACGCCCTTCATCTGCACGCCCAAGCTGGCCCGGACCAAGAGGTAACACATATAGGGTATTCCATATACACCAACTAGCTATGCCAGGACACGATAGAGAACGCGAGCGAGACCTGGCTGAGCCGGCCGAAGGTGCGGCGCGGCGCCAAGCGGCTCGTCAGCATCGAGGACACGCCCTTCATCTGCACGCCCAAGCTGGCCCGGACCAAGAGGTAACACATATAGGGTATTCCATATACACCAACTAGCTATGCCAGGACACGATAGAGAACGCGAGCGAGACCTGGCTGAGCCGGCCGAAGGTGCGGCGCGGCGCCAAGCGGCTCGTCAGCATCGAGGACACGCCCTTCATCTGCACGCCCAAGCTGGCCCGGACCAAGAGGTAACACATATAGGGTATTCCATATACACCAACTAGCTATGCCAGGACACGATAGAGAACGCGAGCGAGACCTGGCTGAGCCGGCCGAAGGTGCGGCGCGGCGCCAAGCGGCTCGTCAGCATCGAGGACACGCCCTTCATCTGCACGCCCAAGCTGGCCCGGACCAAGAGGTAACACATATAGGGTATTCCATATACACCAACTAGCTATGCCAGGACACGATAGAGAACGCGAGCGAGACCTGGCTGAGCCGGCCGAAGGTGCGGCGCGGCGCCAAGCGGCTCGTCAGCATCGAGGACACGCCCTTCATCTGCACGCCCAAGCTGGCCCGGACCAAGAGGTAACACATATAGGGTATTCCATATACACCAACTAGCTATGCCAGGACACGATAGAGAACGCGAGCGAGACCTGGCTGAGCCGGCCGAAGGTGCGGCGCGGCGCCAAGCGGCTCGTCAGCATCGAGGACACGCCCTTCATCTGCACGCCCAAGCTGGCCCGGACCAAGAGGTAACACATATAGGGTATTCCATATACACCAACTAGCTATGCCAGGACACGATAGAGAACGCGAGCGAGACCTGGCTGAGCCGGCCGAAGGTGCGGCGCGGCGCCAAGCGGCTCGTCAGCATCGAGGACACGCCCTTCATCTGCACGCCCAAGCTGGCCCGGACCAAGAGGTAACACATATAGGGTATTCCATATACACCAACTAGCTATGCCAGGACACGATAGAGAACGCGAGCGAGACCTGGCTGAGCCGGCCGAAGGTGCGGCGCGGCGCCAAGCGGCTCGTCAGCATCGAGGACACGCCCTTCATCTGCACGCCCAAGCTGGCCCGGACCAAGAGGTAACACATATAGGGTATTCCATATACACCAACTAGCTATGCCAGGACACGATAGAGAACGCGAGCGAGACCTGGCTGAGCCGGCCGAAGGTGCGGCGCGGCGCCAAGCGGCTCGTCAGCATCGAGGACACGCCCTTCATCTGCACGCCCAAGCTGGCCCGGACCAAGAGGTAACACATATAGGGTATTCCATATACACCAACTAGCTATGCCAGGACACGATAGAGAACGCGAGCGAGACCTGGCTGAGCCGGCCGAAGGTGCGGCGCGGCGCCAAGCGGCTCGTCAGCATCGAGGACACGCCCTTCATCTGCACGCCCAAGCTGGCCCGGACCAAGAGGTAACACATATAGGGTATTCCATATACACCAACTAGCTATGCCAGGACACGATAGAGAACGCGAGCGAGACCTGGCTGAGCCGGCCGAAGGTGCGGCGCGGCGCCAAGCGGCTCGTCAGCATCGAGGACACGCCCTTCATCTGCACGCCCAAGCTGGCCCGGACCAAGAGGTAACACATATAGGGTATTCCATATACACCAACTAGCTATGCCAGGACACGATAGAGAACGCGAGCGAGACCTGGCTGAGCCGGCCGAAGGTGCGGCGCGGCGCCAAGCGGCTCGTCAGCATCGAGGACACGCCCTTCATCTGCACGCCCAAGCTGGCCCGGACCAAGAGGTAACACATATAGGGTATTCCATATACACCAACTAGCTATGCCAGGACACGATAGAGAACGCGAGCGAGACCTGGCTGAGCCGGCCGAAGGTGCGGCGCGGCGCCAAGCGGCTCGTCAGCATCGAGGACACGCCCTTCATCTGCACGCCCAAGCTGGCCCGGACCAAGAGGTAACACATATAGGGTATTCCATATACACCAACTAGCTATGCCAGGACACGATAGAGAACGCGAGCGAGACCTGGCTGAGCCGGCCGAAGGTGCGGCGCGGCGCCAAGCGGCTCGTCAGCATCGAGGACACGCCCTTCATCTGCACGCCCAAGCTGGCCCGGACCAAGAGGTAACACATATAGGGTATTCCATATACACCAACTAGCTATGCCAGGACACGATAGAGAACGCGAGCGAGACCTGGCTGAGCCGGCCGAAGGTGCGGCGCGGCGCCAAGCGGCTCGTCAGCATCGAGGACACGCCCTTCATCTGCACGCCCAAGCTGGCCCGGACCAAGAGGTAACACATATAGGGTATTCCATATACACCAACTAGCTATGCCAGGACACGATAGAGAACGCGAGCGAGACCTGGCTGAGCCGGCCGAAGGTGCGGCGCGGCGCCAAGCGGCTCGTCAGCATCGAGGACACGCCCTTCATCTGCACGCCCAAGCTGGCCCGGACCAAGAGGTAACACATATAGGGTATTCCATATACACCAACTAGCTATGCCAGGACACGATAGAGAACGCGAGCGAGACCTGGCTGAGCCGGCCGAAGGTGCGGCGCGGCGCCAAGCGGCTCGTCAGCATCGAGGACACGCCCTTCATCTGCACGCCCAAGCTGGCCCGGACCAAGAGGTAACACATATAGGGTATTCCATATACACCAACTAGCTATGCCAGGACACGATAGAGAACGCGAGCGAGACCTGGCTGAGCCGGCCGAAGGTGCGGCGCGGCGCCAAGCGGCTCGTCAGCATCGAGGACACGCCCTTCATCTGCACGCCCAAGCTGGCCCGGACCAAGAGGTAACACATATAGGGTATTCCATATACACCAACTAGCTATGCCAGGACACGATAGAGAACGCGAGCGAGACCTGGCTGAGCCGGCCGAAGGTGCGGCGCGGCGCCAAGCGGCTCGTCAGCATCGAGGACACGCCCTTCATCTGCACGCCCAAGCTGGCCCGGACCAAGAGGTAACACATATAGGGTATTCCATATACACCAACTAGCTATGCCAGGACACGATAGAGAACGCGAGCGAGACCTGGCTGAGCCGGCCGAAGGTGCGGCGCGGCGCCAAGCGGCTCGTCAGCATCGAGGACACGCCCTTCATCTGCACGCCCAAGCTGGCCCGGACCAAGAGGTAACACATATAGGGTATTCCATATACACCAACTAGCTATGCCAGGACACGATAGAGAACGCGAGCGAGACCTGGCTGAGCCGGCCGAAGGTGCGGCGCGGCGCCAAGCGGCTCGTCAGCATCGAGGACACGCCCTTCATCTGCACGCCCAAGCTGGCCCGGACCAAGAGGTAACACATATAGGGTATTCCATATACACCAACTAGCTATGCCAGGACACGATAGAGAACGCGAGCGAGACCTGGCTGAGCCGGCCGAAGGTGCGGCGCGGCGCCAAGCGGCTCGTCAGCATCGAGGACACGCCCTTCATCTGCACGCCCAAGCTGGCCCGGACCAAGAGGTAACACATATAGGGTATTCCATATACACCAACTAGCTATGCCAGGACACGATAGAGAACGCGAGCGAGACCTGGCTGAGCCGGCCGAAGGTGCGGCGCGGCGCCAAGCGGCTCGTCAGCATCGAGGACACGCCCTTCATCTGCACGCCCAAGCTGGCCCGGACCAAGAGGTAACACATATAGGGTATTCCATATACACCAACTAGCTATGCCAGGACACGATAGAGAACGCGAGCGAGACCTGGCTGAGCCGGCCGAAGGTGCGGCGCGGCGCCAAGCGGCTCGTCAGCATCGAGGACACGCCCTTCATCTGCACGCCCAAGCTGGCCCGGACCAAGAGGTAACACATATAGGGTATTCCATATACACCAACTAGCTATGCCAGGACACGATAGAGAACGCGAGCGAGACCTGGCTGAGCCGGCCGAAGGTGCGGCGCGGCGCCAAGCGGCTCGTCAGCATCGAGGACACGCCCTTCATCTGCACGCCCAAGCTGGCCCGGACCAAGAGGTAACACATATAGGGTATTCCATATACACCAACTAGCTATGCCAGGACACGATAGAGAACGCGAGCGAGACCTGGCTGAGCCGGCCGAAGGTGCGGCGCGGCGCCAAGCGGCTCGTCAGCATCGAGGACACGCCCTTCATCTGCACGCCCAAGCTGGCCCGGACCAAGAGGTAACACATATAGGGTATTCCATATACACCAACTAGCTATGCCAGGACACGATAGAGAACGCGAACTGGGATTGTTGGAATCGCTGTTCAAATTGGACTATAAAAACATTGTTGGACAGTTTGAACTCATAGATGGCCTGTTCGTGCGATGTCCAACTAGCCTCAGCTTTGAAGCCTGAATTCTGACCATTTTTTGCGACATTTTCGAGCAGGGGCGTGGAAAACCAATTGTTCTCCATATCAAGTTGACTACTTCTGTCACGGCTAACTTATATACATATTATTTCCAGCATATTCTCCTCGTTTGAATCGGAATCGACGCCTCCGAAGCGTCCCCGGCTGGACGTCCCGGGCGCGGGCGCGGACAGTCCCCGCACGCCCCGCGCGCCCCGCACGCGTGCGCTGCGCGTGAGCCAGCAGCTGGCCGCGCTGCTCGCCATGCCGGACGTGCACACCCCCACAGGGAACGCGCACGACAGGAGCGGAGCGGGCACGCCACAAAGCATACTCAAGGTAAGGACCAGTGTCACGTAATACTACATTACTACAAAGCCCGGGAAATAAGGGTTTGCCAAACAACTACATATAGACACAGGATGGTTATAATACATATAACGCTGGCACCCACTTTTCATGCCAAACTATATATAGTGCTTTTCTCAAACATGCAATTAAATAGATGAAAAAACTTCAAAAAATCAAGCCTTAATTTTCATGGGGCGTTTAGCAACCTGGACCATAAATTGTGGAATGGAAATTAAAAAAGACCACCATGCAGGCCTCCATGATACCTCCTACCACAAATTTTTCTAACTTAAAAGGAGGATTCCATACCATGTAAGAAACAACTTTAGTTAAAAGTATATATTTTTTTTTGTAATTTTGAATTACGGGTCTCTCGTCTCACTGCGCCCAATACGTGACACCTCGAGGCCCATGAATGAAGAACACAACGTCGGTATTCCATTGCATGTTTGAGATAAATCTTTGGCACTGAATGTGTTAAAAGTGACGTATCCCTTAGTTTGCCGTTTACTTTCACAGTTTATAATATATATAGATTGAAGTACAATGTGTAGCAGTTGAAGGCATCCATGTCAATCCTGCAATCAGGGTTCGAAATTATCAAGATAATTACGCCTCCTGATAACTATCCGATAATTGTCAGACAATTATCACCAGTATAAAAACCAATGACACTCGGGTTAGCTCAACTTTGCATAATCCGAACTGAATTCTTCTTGTAAGAGGAATCCACAGAGCGCGGCACATCACGTTGACACTTCGTGCGTTTGGATACAAGCAAGTGCGGAAATACACGTCGAATACTTCGATTACAATTCACTTCACGAGCGCTATTTTTTGCTAATATCAATCTATAATTATCCATCTGTTATTATCGTGATAATAATCATTGATAATGATCCATCCGAACCTTGCCTGCAATGACGTTGTCCCCAGATAAGGAACTCTGCCCTGGGCCGCGACGCGCCGTCCCCGGCGGACTCGCGGTACCTCGGGGACAGCGACGACGAACTGCTGGAGACGGCCAGCGACCACACACACTACAGCGACTCTACCAACAAGTAAGCCAACACTCATCTCATCACCACTCAAACACACACACTAAACCTGGTGGTATCCATACTAATATTATAAATGCACTACAAACGCACTGCAAGGCGCCTTCGCTAGTATTACACAACGGTCGTTTCGCTTCGCTACTGGCTAACCTCTAGGGCGCTATAAGCATTAAGCAGGCACTGTAAGTGCATATGTAGCCTAAATCTTCCATCCACCTTCTCTTTATGCCTAAACCATCTCAGCACGCATTACGTGGGCGACCATCACGACAAGCTATTGTAGGCTCACTATAGCGAATCCTCCACCAACAAGTGAATTTATATTGTATCCTACCGACTACGCCAGTGATGTACTCAAGGGTAGGAAAACAGTAAATTTCTGTTTAAAAAATAGTAGTACCAAATTCTTCCACCACCAAAGTATACCCCACTTCCCAATGATTTTTGAACTCCATTCCCAGGCACCTACGGTTCACAATCCCAACTGCCTCTGAATCGGGGTCAACGCCCTCGCCACCTGCCATCACGGCCACCAACGTACGAGAGAGAGCGCAACAACCTGCCGTGAGACAGAAAGAGATGGACGAGTCTATGGAGAGCTACGTTACTAGTACGAGTACGTCCCATGGCATGGTAAGATTTTGAATCTTGTGTTTGTGGAGTAAGGTTCATTTTACACTATAGTTCCCGAGTGTGTGTGCTCACGGAACAAACTTCGCTTGGTTTGAGTTTAGGTCCAATTCTGGAACATTGCTCCCAAAATTGACGACCGCTTTAGCCTAGTGGGTAGTGACCCTGCCTACAAAGCAAGAGGTCCTGTGTTCGAATCCCGGTAAGGGCATTTATTTGTGTGATGAGCACGAATATTTTTTCCTGAGTCATGGATGTTTTCTATGTATTTAAGTATTTATTTATCTATATAAGTATGTTTATCGTCGTCTAGTACCCATATTACAAGCTTTGCTTAGTTTGGGACTAGGTCGATTTGTGTAAGATTGTCCCCTAATATTTATTTATTATTTAAAATGTTGATTAATTTTGACCTTGTCTTGTTTATATTGAAAATGTGATTTTTAATTATTTGCAGAAAGATGAGAATCCTTTAGAATCACCTCCAAAGAAACTTGCTACGGAAGAAAAGGTGCTATCGAGAAAATCGTACAAAGACAGTGTTCGAGCTAGGTATGTGTTTCAATCGGCTGCCTCGCACCAAAATGATTTTTTTCATACATTTTTTCTATTTCCGCCCCCCCAGTCCAAATTGGCTCAGTTTGGGTTGCATAGGGCGGTTCCACAACGCTTCGGGAGCTCAAATACCGCGAGCCATCCGGTTGCCTCTCGGACACTGAAACTACGCGTCATTGTCTTACCTATATATTGTTCGACAACGCAACTCGTCTGTTATCATTTTGTATATGATTCCATGGCTCGATGATCCATTATTAATTTAGGACTTGACGAAAACGTTACAAATCATTAAATCCGGCCTGTGCCTTTTATCTCCTCTAACCAACTAAGCTATCAAGGTCCTTTCCGAGGCAATTAGTTTGGTAAATTTCTAGCACTATGTTGTTTTCAGGCATTCCCTCTCAATCTCCGCCAACAGCAGCCTATCCGAAGACCCCAACACCTCCATAGAGAGCATCGCCGATATACCCGTCACTCTCATCAACCCGCGCTACCGCAGGCGCGAGACAGAGACTAAAGAAACCGCAAGTTCAGAGAGCGTTCTCCGCTATCGCGAGACAGAGATGAAGGATACGAGGAATGTGGGGAGGGAGGGGGATAGTGTATCCCCTCCGCGGACGCCGATGGGGAGAAGGAGTATTCGGAGCATCGGGGTGGAGAGCACGCCGCTGGGAAATAGGTAATATATAATAGAGATACGATTCTGTAGTAGCTAATAAGTGTGCGGTCTTCTAAGGTTACCGTACACTTGCTGCGTCAAGACCCTCAGTCTGTACTTCCACTGCTGTCTAGAGAAATGGCCATAATAGAGTTGTAGGTAGACACCAAATAAAATAACCAATAATGTTGAATTTCCCCGAAAAAGGATGAAATTTTATGTCAAATTTAACATTAAATAATCACAAAGTTATAAGTCCTACCGGTTTAGGGGGTATATTCTGTCCCTTTTCAAAACGCACCTTATAGGATCGGCGAGCGTTTTCTCTCTCCAACAAGCAATATTAAAACGGTTGTAGCTTCGTAATTCTTTGAGATATTTGAATGGGATTTTCATTATTAGGTATATTATGTTTTTCTTTTTTTCTTTTGGAGTAATTGTACGCTAGCCATGGTAGTGGTTATAAAACAGCGCACAGTTTATAGAATATTAAGAGCATTTATTTATAGTTTTACAATTAGCAAATTACATTAGGTATTAAGAATCTTGTCGTAATAAAGATTGAGGGATGTTTTTCTTCTTGAATGCCACGCGCGGTGCAGCCACACCGCGACGTAGTGTTGTGCTAATAGGTAGAATGGTGATGTGCTAATCGGTAACATCCTCCCCCTCCTTGAAAGACTGGCGAGAGTCAAGAGGCTCATGGGCGCCTAGTCCTTCCAATGCTGAGAGCTTCGAAACGGCTCTTTTAATTATGCCATTTTTAGTACGTATATCGACGACTCTGCAGACGCCATTCACCAGGATACAGTTTTACTACACGTCCCAAAAGCCATTTCATTGGTGGTAACAGTAATAATATATGTGCGGACAATCTTACACAAATCTACCTAGTCCCAAACTAAGCAAAGCTTGTACTATGGGTACTTTACTAGTAGCCTAAGCACTTTATTTTCATAAGTACGGAAATCAATGGAAATTTGGAAATAATTCATAACTGCAGCTTTTTTGTGTGTAACTGATATATTAACATTTTAGTTATTACGTAGACTCTAAATCCACCAAAATATTAGTCATCAAAAAAATCTATATTTAACCAATTCCTGAAAAAAGAGGAAACATATTACATGATATTTTAATTTTTGTTTTGGTTAATTAACAGGACCTCTTCAAGAATAATATATAAATCACACAAAAAACATAATGGATGTGTCATTTATTTTTATATATTTACTTCCTGATGGAAATTTTGGTGGATTCTTTGATAAGGCATGTCAGAATAACATTTTAAATTTAAACAAACAAAAAAAACGCTGTTATAAATTAATGTTCGAAAAAAACGTAATTTTCCTGGGGTATAGACGATGATAAACAAACATAAAGAAATAAATACTTAAATACATAGAAAACATCCATGACTTTGAAACAAATATTCATGTTCATCACACAAATAAATCATCTTACCGGGATTCGAACCCAGAACGTCTTGCTTCGTAGGCAGGGTCACTACCAACTAGGCTAAAGCGGTCGTCGTAATAATCAATTTTGACTCTGCACCCCTATTGATGGCGCAATTATCTCGCCATTATCGTCGTCTAGTTCTAGTACCCGTGACACACGCCTTATTGAGCAACTATGGGAGCAGGTCGGTTTATATTTATTACTAGCTGCCCGGCCCGGCTTCGCACGGTTAGTTTTCCCGTAGGAATAAAGCATTTTCCCTTAGTAAAAAGTAGCCTATGTTCATCAGAATAATGTCGGCTACTAATGGTAAAACAATTTGTCAAATCGGTCCAGTAGTTTCGGAGCCTATTCAATACACAATCAAATATTTCCTCTTTATAATATTAGTTATATATTTATAATTTGACGTGATTGCCGTGGAACCTTTGTGGTAATTAAATATAGGTCTGGCTATCCAAGCCTTTCGGCAGGTCTTGATAAGCCTGTCGCTGCTGATGCTGGTTGGGGACTGCTTATTCAGTATATTCGCGGCTGACCAGCTTGTCTGGAGACCGTATCTATCCAACACCAGTGACCCCGGTGGTAGCTTGCTGGTCACCCCAAACTGCTTATGGCTCATTGGACGATCAAAATAATTTGAAAATCCGCCCTATTTACTTCATACTGCTTTCGCATGTGAACGACATGATACACATTACAGCACATTATTATAGCTGTTCTATTTTTTGCAGGAGCCGCTCTGGAACACCGGAGCGCGTTGACTCTCCCACCGTGACGCCGCTACGGTCTAGTCGTATTATTAGGTAATGGAAGACTTACCTGGTTTATAGCTGTCATTTTGATGTAATGATTAGTAAGCCGCTCTGGGCCAGCGTGGGGACTACTGCCCATCCCCTTTCACTTATGAGAGCCCTGTGCCCAGTAGCGGAACGTCTATGCCAGAACACATGCCTCTATATCACATTGAGTCGTATACTGTTATCAGGAGTCGGTCTCGAACGCCGGAGATCAGTCCACGTGCGTCCCCGCTGGCTCCCATCCCGGAGCAGCCACGGCAGGAGACCGAGAGCGAGTCCCACCCAGGCCAGACCAAGCTCAGTGTGCCTAGCCGGCTAAGGTACAGTCAGTCCGTGCGCGTCCCCGCTGGCTCCCATCCCGGAGCAGCCACGGCAGGAGACCGAGAGCGAGTCCCACCCAGGCCAGACCAAGCTCAGTGTGCCTAGCCGGCTAAGGTACAGTCAGTCCGTGCGCGTCCCCGCTGGCTCCCATCCCGGAGCAGCCACGGCAGGAGACCGAGAGCGAGTCCCACCCAGGCCAGACCAAGCTCAGTGTGCCTAGCCGGCTAAGGTACAGTCAGTCCGTGCGCGTCCCCGCTGGCTCCCATCCCGGAGCAGCCATGGCAGGAGACCGAGAGTGAGTCCCACCCAGGCCAGACCAAGCTCAGTATGCCTAGCCGGCTAAGGTACAGTCAGTCCGTGCGCGTCCCCGCTGGCTCCCATCCCGGAGCAGCCACGGCAGGAGACCGAGAGCGAGTCCCACCCAGGCCAGACCAAGCTCAGTGTGCCTAGCCGGCTAAGGTACAGTCAGTCCGTGCGCGTCCCCGCTGGCTCCCATCCCGGAGCAGCCACGGCAGGAGACCGAGAGCGAGTCCCACCCAGGCCAGACCACGCTCAGTGTGCCTAGCCGGCTAAGGTACAGTCAGTCCGCGCGCGTCCCCGCTGGCTCCCATCCCGGAGCAGCCACGGCCGGAGACCGAGAGCGAGTCCCACCCAGGCCAGACCACGCTCAGTGTGCCTAGCCGACTAAGGTACAGTCAGTCCGCGCGCGTCCCCGCTGGCTCCCATCCCGGAGCAGCCACGGCCGGAGACCGAGAGCGAGTCCCACCCAGGCCAGACCACGCTCAGTGTGCCTAGCCGGCTAAGGTACAGTCAGTCCGCGCGCGTCCCCGCTGGCTCCCATCCCGGAGCAGCCACGGCCGGAGACCGAGAGCGAGTCCCACCCAGGCCAGACCACGCTCAGTGTGCCTAGCCGGCTAAGGTACAGTCAGTCCGTGCGCGTCCCCGCTGGCTCCCATCCCGGAGCAGCCACGGCCGGAGACCGAGAGCGAGTCCCACCCAGGCCAGACCACGCTCAGTGTGCCTAGCCGGCTAAGGTACAGTCAGTCCGTGCGCGTCCCCGCTGGCTCCCATCCCGGAGCAGCCACGGCCGGAGACCGAGAGCGAGTCCCACCCAGGCCAGACCACGCTCAGTGTGCCTAGCCGGCTAAGGTACAGTCAGTCCGTGCGCGTCCCCGCTGGCTCCCATCCCGGAGCAGCCACGGCCGGAGACCGAGAGCGAGTCCCACCCAGGCCAGACCACGCTCAGTGTGCCTAGCCGACTAAGGTACAGTCAGTCCGCGCGCGTCCCCGCTGGCTCCCATCCCGGAGCAGCCACGGCCGGAGACCGAGAGCGAGTCGCACCCAGGCCAGACCACGCTCAGTGTGCCTAGCCGGCTAAGGTACAGTCAGTCCGTGCGCGTCCCCGCTGGCTCCCATCCCGGAGCAGCCACGGCCGGAGACCGAGAGCGAGTCCCACCCAGGCCAGACCACGCTCAGTGTGCCTAGCCGGCTAAGGTACAGTCAGTCCGTGCGCGTCCCCGCTGGCTCCCATCCCGGAGCAGCCACGGCCGGAGACCGAGAGCGAGTCCCACCCAGGCCAGACCACGCTCAGTGTGCCTAGCCGGCTAAGGTACAGTCAGTCCGTGCGCGTCCCCGCTGGATCCCATCCCGGAGCAGCCACGGCCGGAGACCGAGAGCGAGTCCCACCCAGGCCAGACCACGCTCAGTGTGCCTAGCCGGCTAAGGTACAGTCAGTCCGTGCGCGTCTCCGCTGGCTCCCATCCCGGAGCAGCCACGGCCGGAGACCGAGAGCGAGTCCCACCCAGGCCAGACCACGCTCAGTGTGCCTAGCCGGCTAAGGTACAGTCAGTCCGTGCGCGTCCCCGCTGGCTCCCATCCCGGAGCAGCCACGGCCGGAGACCGAGAGCGAGTCCCACCCAGGCCAGACCACGCTCAGTGTGCCTAGCCGGCTAAGGTACAGTCAGTCCGTGCGCGTCCCCGCTGGCTCCCATCCCGGAGCAGCCACGGCCGGAGACCGAGAGCGAGTCCCACCCAGGCCAGACCACGCTCAGTGTGCCTAGCCGGCTAAGGTACAGTCAGTCCGTGCGCGTCCCCGCTGGCTCCCATCCCGGAGCAGCCACGGCCGGAGACCGAGAGCGAGTCCCACCCAGGCCAGACCACGCTCAGTGTGCCTAGCCGGCTAAGGTACAGTCAGTCCGTGCGCGTCCCCGCTGGCTCCCATCCCGGAGCAGCCACGGCCGGAGACCGAGAGCGAGTCCCACCCAGGCCAGACCACGCTCAGTGTGCCTAGCCGGCTAAGGTACAGTCAGTCCGTGCGCGTCCCCGCTGGCTCCCATCCCGGAGCAGCCACGGCCGGAGACCGAGAGCGAGTCCCACCCAGGCCAGACCACGCTCAGTGTGCCTAGCCGGCTAAGGTACAGTCAGTCCGTGCGCGTCCCCGCTGGCTCCCATCCCGGAGCAGCCACGGCCGGAGACCGAGAGCGAGTCCCACCCAGGCCAGACCACGCTCAGTGTGCCTAGCCGGCTAAGGTACAGTCAGTCCGTGCGCGTCCCCGCTGGCTCCCATCCCGGAGCAGCCACGGCCGGAGACCGAGAGCGAGTCCCACCCAGGCCAGACCACGCTCAGTGTGCCTAGCCGGCTAAGGTACAGTCAGTCCGTGCGCGTCCCCGCTGGCTCCCATCCCGGAGCAGCCACGGCCGGAGATCGAGAGCGAGTCCCACCCAGGCCAGACCACGCTCAGTGTGCCTAGCCGGCTAAGGTACAGTCAGTCCGTGCGCGTCCCCGCTGGCTCCCATCCCGGAGCAGCCACGGCCGGAGACCGAGAGCGAGTCCCACCCAGGCCAGACCACGCTCAGTGTGCCTAGCCGGCTAAGGTACAGTCAGTCCGTGCGCGTCCCCGCTGGCTCCCATCCCGGAGCAGCCACGGCCGGAGACCGAGAGCGAGTCCCACCCAGGCCAGACCACGCTCAGTGTGCCTAGCCGGCTAAGGTACAGTCAGTCCGTGCGCGTCCCCGCTGGCTCCCATCCCGGAGCAGCCACGGCCGGAGACCGAGAGCGAGTCCCACCCAGGCCAGACCACGCTCAGTGTGCCTAGCCGACTAAGGTACAGTCAGTCCGCGCGCGTCCCCGCTGGCTCCCATGACGTGATCGAGATGGTTCTTAGCTACGTTTGAAGAAAATCGGTGCAGCCGGTTTTGAGATATTGAAGATATTGAATTTTGAAATGTAAAATGTCGGGGTTTTTCAAGTTTTCTAAGTAGTTAATTATTCTTGTTCTTCATTACCATCGACGCATCTTTTCAAGAAACTATAAAACTGGTTTATTGAGTTTGACCACCGGTTAGTCTATTGAGTAGTCGCTGCCAACCAAGCTCCTGAGTTCCTGTGGTCTGAAGGTCCTGAGTTCGAATCTCGGTAAATATTTGTGAGATTAGCTTGAATATTTGTTTCCGAATCTCGAATGTTTCTATGTATTTATATGTATTATAAATCGTCGTCTAGTACCCATAACACAAGCCTTATTGAGCTTACTATGGGGCTAGTTCGATTTGTGTAAGATTGAATAATATTAGGGGACCCTAATATTTATTTAATTATTATTAAATCAACCAAACATAAGTTTTTGTCACAATCTTGAACCCTATATCATCACGAGACATCTTTTAACCAAGTTAAGACTCCATAATTTGACCATTCTTGTCAGAAACTCTTCAGTCCTTGCTTAGATACAGATTATTTTGGGATAAGTTTCCAGATCTACATCACCCACTCATTCAACAAGACTTACTTATATAGAAGCCGCTCCCGCACGCCAGAGAGAATAGAGAAGGTGATGGAGTCTCCCCGCCTGGAGCCCATCTGCGAGTCCCCGACCAACCCGGAGCCCGAGCCTAGCGGCCGGCGGCTCAGGAGTCGCTCGCGCTCGCCGCAGGTGGACATTGAGACACCTAAGAGTCCCAGGACCCTGAGGTAACATTGCAATGTTATAAGTTTTTTTTAATAGATAATTGTAACGATATTCCATTTAATTATTATGTCTGTTACCCCACGGCTCCCTTAAGAGCCAAAGGAAAAACCGAAACTTTGTTGTGTTCACATATTGAGTACTTTGTTTAGTCAGATATTTACAACTACAGTCTTACTTACACTACATCAACATCCATATGTCAGTAGGTAAAGATAAGCAAATTGTGTAAATATTATCCAATATTCATTATTTTGTTATAGGGGCCGCTCAAAGACTCCAGAAAAACTAATGTCTCCCAAAGCAGACCGCACTAGCAAACCCAAGAAACCCCTCTCTCGAATAGTACTAGAAGCTAACACTTTCGCCAAAAAACACAGCGACAAAGACCTCAATCCTAATGAAATGGAATCAGAAAATGAATCCGTCAAGGAAAAGACGGAATTAATAGAATGCACACCTATGAAAACTCTAAAACAAGTAGCTAGTATGGATGTGTCGTTCTCCCCCATAGTCAATAAATCCGTCCTAGCCACTGAAACTCCAGAGAAAGATCTTCCATCCGCAGACAGCAGCAAAACCAACATCGGACTACCAACATTCACCAAAATTAGTGAAACTCAATTCGGCAAATCGATACTGCAAAGCTGCGAGAGCAGTACCATCGTGACTTCACCAGATAAGGAAAGAGACGACTCTATGGTCAAGCTTCCTGCGTTCACTATGAACGAGAGTATGTTCGGCAAATCTGTGTTGAAAAGCTACGATAGTAGCGTCGCTGAATCCAGTATCGAAGTATCTGTAACGAAAGAAGTTTCTGAAGTTGTTACTGAAGGAAGAACAGTAACTACAACTGAAGTGTCGACTCTCGCTTGCAAATCTGTATTAAAGGACCAATCTAGTCTCATCACCAATGACAGTGACAGCGGTGAAGATAATATTAGTAAAGATTGGAAGGAACGCGGGGACGGCACGGCGCAGGACATACAGAAAGAAAAGGAGAGGATAGTGGAGATTCAGAGGGAGATCTATGAGATAGAGGGAGACATGAGCGGGACGTCGGATGAGGAGATCGTGGAGGCTGAAGGGGACAGTGAGGATGAGGAGGACACTACGGAAGAGGATGATGTAAGTGAATATCATGAAAATTTGGAGTGATAGCTTTTCTTGTACTAATCATATCACTATTGTTACTTTTTTACGTGGGAGAGAATAAAACACCAGTGATCTAATTGCATGAGACCTCATCTATTGAAATCTCGGTTTTCTAGTTATTTCTTTATTTAAATTTTATTGCACAAAAGAAAAGCTTATCGTACAAAAGGCGGAATGAATGCCAATTGGCATTCATATTTTTCTACTTCTAATCACTAAATAAAAATTATACCATGTATGTCGTCGTCTAGAGCCCATTACATAAGCTATGCTTAGTTTATATTTCGATATTATTGTCCCTAATGTTAATTTTCTCATGACATTACGATTCGGGCGCAGCGAAACGAAAAATCCGTAATGGAATTTCATACATAATTGGAGGCTAGGCAATTCGTCACCCAACATCAGGTCGTTTATCTTAGTTCAGAGAAAAGCACTATACATACCTCGCCTCGGCGTGAAAAGGGTTTCGGTCTGTATCTATATGGCCGGCAATCCCTATTTTCCCAGCTTTTGCATTGACTTGTTTCAATGTGTACACATCGAAACAAAATTCTTCTAACATTTGTTTCCTTATATTTTTACGCCCGTGTTTGTATATTTATGAAGTCTTCAAATTTGTTAGAGAACGATATATATCCAATACGAGAGACCATGACCGCGTTGTTGTAGATAAACAACAAAAAGTGCAAGGTTCAGGGATAATTGTAGAGTTATGTACGTGAGCACCTATAAATGACCTCAACTAATTAAAGAAATCCCAAATACAAATGGCTTCTTGATCATAGATTTAATAAATTGAATGTATTTTTGATAGACTATATGTAGACAACAATAACTTATAAATCTTGTTATAAAACGATATTTGACCAACCTTTACGTAACATTTTATGGAATGGAATATTTAGTAACTTTTAATATTTTGCATGCCATATGTAATGGCTGATTAAGGATGTGCTGAATTTGTAATAAGACCATAACAACCCTTTGTCTTGCAAAATAAACTATTTTGTAGGATTCAATGTCATCGCCGGACGACGACGTAATATCAATCGGGGACTCTTCAAACTCCACGGACATACAGCTAGACGAGCAGACATCTTCCGACAGCAACCGACTAGAGATCCGGATACCCCTCGACGAGGAGGGAGGCAGCCTGACGGAGGCCCCCGAGCGGGTGCCGCTGGTCGGGAGGAGCGCAGTGGGCGGCAGCCGGAGGCTCAGCCAGCCGGACCCGCTGGACCAGGGCCAGGTGTCGCTGCTCACTGATGACAACTCAGGGTTGTCGGACCAGGTGGACCTCAATTATGATGATGATGATGATGAGGAGAAGGAACCAGGTAATTTTTCTGATGTGCAGTTTGTAATATTATGGGCTGCCCTTTGCGTGGCGTAATATTGATTGTCCTAAATTAAAAAAATAGCAAAATCTTTTTTTTGCATAATTTTTGATTGTTCTAATTCTTTTTGCTGCTAATACTAAATATACATAAACATAATTTATTGATAAACATAATGTACATCAGTTTTACTATAGACTAGAAGCTTGCTATTAGAAGCAAATAGCACGTGCCTGAACTAGGATACCCTGTTTTTCAGGCAAATGTTAGTCTTTAAAATATTTGTAATATGGGCCTTGTTACCTGATTTAAATAAATAAATACTCGAAAATCTAATTGGCTCACTTATTACGCCTATTAATATATGGCACAGAACATATCAGGCCTAATACTGTTATAACTAAAATTGCAAAATGCCTTAAATATTTAAGTACTGAAATAGGTACGCCGTCAAAAAATTATGAACTGCAATTGATTACAAATCATCATGAAAAGTACAAGTAGCAAGTACTAACTTGAAAAGATATCATGTTTTATTGGTCATCATATCAGCCGAAAGACCGCTGCTGGACACAGGCCCGCGCGCTCCATCAGATCACCCGTCCACTGGACGGGGCCTTATTTCCTCGCATCATTGTACAATGTTGTATTACGATACACGTGCGGGTAGGTGATTCCTAACTCGTGTGGAATCTTCACTCTTTGGAAATTACCTACTTTCCGCACTTGTATCATAAATAACTTTTGCTGGATATGTAGATTTATAGATGTTTCATGTTAATAAAGATGTATCGAACCTCATATCATAAGTCCCGCTTATAAAACTACTAATTCAAATAAATGTTCGACCTCTAGAGGAAACAACGAAGGTTTCATATTCAAAATCGCAAATATATCAATGACTAAGTCTTAGAGAATAGAATTTATTAACATAAAACAGACGATTATTAATAAGCTAAAAAAAAGGATAAAACTAAAGGTAAAAAAGATGGTTAAATATATGAATGTTTTTTGTTTCGGGTTTCTAATGCCTTTTGGTTTAGGTAATATTTTGTGTCTGTTTCTTTTGAATAAATAAATTCCGATTTCGTCTGTTAGAGTAATGTAAACATACTCCTTGCTTAACATACTGTCAGCTTAACATACTGACACACTGTCAGCTTATTAGCTAGGTGACGTATTGTGTCAAGGTTTTAAAATAACGTTCGTTGTCATCTGTCTGTCGTACTAATTTGCGTTTTCAGAGTTCTGAATATTATCTTCTACAATATATTATGTTCGCGTCTATTCTGCTGGTTTGCGTGTTATTTCTTAGACCATCTGACCTTCCAACCCAGAAGGAAACCTAGACCTTATTGGGATTAGACCGGTTTCCTCGCGATGTTTTCCTTCACCGATTGACTTTTACGAAGCTAATCAAATTCTTGGTAACTATAAACTATTAAATATTATATTTACAGAAACAGAAGCGGTCATAAAGATAGACGTGGTGGTGGAAGAAGTACCACCTGAGGAAACCAAGGAGGAACCAGTTGTTACCGTAACAATGAGTGCTGACGTAGTCGACGCCAGTGCAATCATCAAGACACCAGCCAGAATAAAGCCAGGGCCAATATCTAAAACAAAAGATTCTGAAGAGAAGGACAGACAGAGAAAGGAAGCAATAAGTGTAGATAATAAGCCTCAAAAAGAAGTCAAACATTCTAAAAAAGAAACTGAATCAATGAAACAAAAAGAACAAGTAGAACCCGTAGAACCACCAAAAGAAACTGATGACAAAAAAGAAAAACCAGCATCTCGTCTACGCAGACGCGCCACATCGACGTCATCCAACAAATCCACATCGTCCAAACAAGACATGGATGTCGACACAGATCAAGATAAAACTACAGAAATTATATCGGAAAAGGAAACACCAAAAAAACCCATTACCAGAAAGCGTGCCAAATCCACAACTTCCAACCAATCCGAGGAAGAGACCCCATCTAAAACCAGAGCTCCAGAAATAAGAAAGATACTCACTCGGCGCGCGTCTAAAGAGATCGAAAATGTTGAAGAACCAGTGACTCCGCAACGTAGAACCACTCGTAGTCGGAGCAAAAACGATGATAATGTTAGTGTCACGACCGAGGGGTCGGTCAGGTCGACTCGCAGCAGAGCGAGCGAGAAGAGCGAGCGAAAGGGACGGAAGTCGGTCGTGGCGCTGAAGCCCGAGTTGAGCGCCATCCCGGAGATGTCGGTGGACGAGTCCAAGGCGGATGTCACCGAGTACTCCAAGTCCAGGAGGTATGTCACACCATGAGTACATACACACACATACATAATGTCGTTCATGTTTAGATTACTGGGTAGGGACGCTGCCTACGAAGCTGAAGGTACTGGGTTCGTTCTCGGTACTGGCAAATATTAAATGGTAGCATCGAGCTTATCTGAAGATGGAAACAGAGTTTGGGCTCGTTAGAATCGTCTCAATGAATAGTTGATGACAGTATAAAGAAAATTACAGTTGGCAATAAAAGCTTGTACCAAAAAATTCAATTTCCAGATTCCGAAACATTTGCACTCTATATTCAGATAAAAAAGAATCGTCCCTAATTTTTAGGGTTCCGGACCCAAAGGGTAAAAACGGGACCCTTTTACCAAGGCTCCGCTGTCCGTCCGTCCGCCTGTCACCAGTTTGTTAGACAGTTGCCGCTATAACAACAAATAAAAAAATTAAGAGGCTCCCATACAACCCCCCCCCCGTGTGGTGTCGGGTTAGAATAGCACCACCCCCTTTCCTCCTGTGGGTGTCGTAAGAGTCGACTAAGGGAACAGGGTTGAAGTGTGTTGTGGGCGATGGGCTAGCAACCTGTCACTGCAATGTCACATTTTGTCGATCTTTTATACCCATATTTATGCTAAAAGTGGCACTGGAACAAAAGTTTCATGTGCTCTGCCTAACCCTTTTAGGGATAAAGGCGTGATTATATGTATGTATGTATGTATGTATGGTACGGGACCCTTCGTGCGCGAGTCCGACTCGCACTTGGCCGGTTTTTAATGTCGCAGAGAAAAAGTAACCTCAACAAATGTGTTTCCTTAGGCTGACCCGTCACCAGAAGTCGCTGTTGTCGTCCCTGGAGCTGCGTCCGCGCGCGCGCCGCGACACCGGCGACACCTGCGACACCTGCGACACTGGCGACACCTCCGACACTTTCGACGTGCAGCCCATCGACAGGATCAGCCTGCTCAACAAGACCGACTTTCAAGGTGAGAGGTCTTACGTTGTGGCTAGGTTTTTGGCTTTTTACTCTGCGCTAACTCGCTAGCTCCATATCAGTTTTTATCCCAAATTGTATCTAATTTGGGGTTGATTTCCGATTTTGTTTTTGATTTTTTTATCGAAATCCATTTCGTTGTGTTTAAATGCAACTTAATTTATTAAAGAAAAACCATAAAAACATTTCATTATATAAGAAACCTAAACATAAAACTCGTTACTAACTTGAACTAAAACTATTAAAAATCTACTATTATTTAAAGTTAAATACTTTTCGTTAACTCTCTAGTTGTTAAATTGGCATAACCAGAAAATTGTATATTCTTACAATGATTTTGACAATTTCCATGTTTCGACTGCAAAATAAATTGGTATTTTAGTTCGACCATTATTAGTTGAAGTCGTTTGAATATATGTATAATTGTACGAATTGACTATCACTCTGAAATTTGAGATGATTCCGCTTTTGAGGTAAAAAAAATGTTGTGGTTTGCACTTCATGTTTAAATTTACCTGGTAAAATTATAAGTTACGTACGTATTAGGAAGTTCAGTTCTCATATTCTTATACTTTAATTTTACCTATACTGACCGTTCCTCGTCCTCTTTAAGGGTGGGTTGCACTAACTTACGACTACAGACCGAGCGAGGTTAAAGATGGCGCATCTGTCACTCCATAGAAAGTTGTAAAATTTTCCATGCACCACAGATAATTTGGTACAACCCACACCAAGCAGAAAAGACAATAAGATGTGAGCGCGGCCGGCAGCGGCGTATGCTTAGCCCACACGCAAGACGGCCTCGCTTTCGCGCTTTCCGTTTACAAATAACCACCATGTTACTGTATGTACGGCTCGGCCACGACATCGCGTGAATTGCGGCAACGCACGTGTTTTTTCTGTTCATTGCGCGGTCTCGACGCGCAACGCACTGTGGTTAGTTGAGATCACGCGCAATGAATTAGAAAACCGCCGCCGCGCAGGCGTGGAGTCGTGGCCGGGCTGTACTATTTGCCTAACCACAGATATACACTATATAACTTAAACACCTCAATCTGTATGAAATCAACCGCGTCACTTCTTTCTGCCTAACTGTGACAAGCCAACAAGGGCGAATTAGTGATGTGAATTCCCCGTTGTCCGCGCAAAACCGCGCGCGGAATATCAGTCGGACGGCCAACTCGGAGACCGAGTTCGGACACGCGAAGTAGATGCATTTGCGTGATCTAGTGTAGTGTATATCTGTGTGCCTAACCATGTTGCACTTGCACCCGTGCCTGTCCGCCCTCGTGTAACGCGCGCCCGCCCGCAGGCTCGCCCGACCCGGCCGAGCGCTCGCGCGGCTCGCCGGGCTCCTCGCTGTCGCAGGCCTCGAGTCGCCGCGCACGTGAGTGTATATCTGTGTGCCTAACCATGTTCCACTTGCACCCGTGCCTGTCCGCCCTCGTGTAACGCGCGCCCGCCCGCAGGCTCGCCCGACCCGGCCGAGCGCTCGCGCGGCTCGCCGGGCTCCTCGCTGTCGCAGGCCTCGAGTCGCCGCGCACGTGAGTGTATATCTGTGTGCCTAACCATGTTGCACTTGCACCCGTGCCTGTCCGCCCTCGTGTAACGCGCGCCCGCCCGCAGGCTCGCCCGACCCGGCCGAGCGCTCGCGCGGCTCGCCGGGCTCCTCGCTGTCGCAGGCCTCGAGTCGCCGCGCACGTGAGTGTATATCTGTGTGCCTAACCATGTTCCACTTGCACCCGTGCCTGTCCGCCCTCGTGTAACGCGCGCCCGCCCGCAGGCTCGCCCGACCCGGCCGAGCGCTCGCGCGGCTCGCCGGGCTCCTCGCTGTCGCAGGCCTCGAGTCGCCGCGCACGTGAGTGTATATCTGTGTGCCTAACCATGTTCCACTTGCACCCGTGCCTGTCCGCCCTCGTGTAACGCGCGCCCGCCCGCAGGCTCGCCCGACCCGGCCGAGCGCTCGCGCGGCTCGCCGGGCTCCTCGCTGTCGCAGGCCTCGAGTCGCCGCGCACGTGAGTGTATATCTGTGTGCCTAACCATGTTCCACTTGCACCCGTGCCTGTCCGCCCTCGTGTAACGCGCGCCCGCCCGCAGGCTCGCCCGACCCGGCCGAGCGCTCGCGCGGCTCGCCGGGCTCCTCGCTGTCGCAGGCCTCGAGTCGCCGCGCACGTGAGTGTATATCTGTGTGCCTAACCATGTTGCACTTGCACCCGTGCCTGTCCGCCCTCGTGTAACGCGCGCCCGCCCGCAGGCTCGCCCGACCCGGCCGAGCGCTCGCGCGGCTCGCCGGGCTCCTCGCTGTCGCAGGCCTCGAGTCGCCGCGCACGTGAGTGTATATCTGTGTGCCTAACCATGTTCCACTTGCACCCGTGCCTGTCCGCCCTCGTGTAACGCGCGCCCGCCCGCAGGCTCGCCCGACCCGGCCGAGCGCTCGCGCGGCTCGCCGGGCTCCTCGCTGTCGCAGGCCTCGAGTCGCCGCGCACGTGAGTGTATATCTGTGTGCCTAACCATGTTGCACTTGCACCCGTGCCTGTCCGCCCTCGTGTAACGCGCGCCCGCCCGCAGGCTCGCCCGACCCGGCCGAGCGCTCGCGCGGCTCGCCGGGCTCCTCGCTGTCGCAGGCCTCGAGTCGCCGCGCACGTGAGTGTATATCTGTGTGCCTAACCATGTTGCACTTGCACCCGTGCCTGTCCGCCCTCGTGTAACGCGCGCCCGCCCGCAGGCTCGCCCGACCCGGCCGAGCGCTCGCGCGGCTCGCCGGGCTCCTCGCTGTCGCAGGCCTCGAGTCGCCGCGCACGTGAGTGTATATCTGTGTGCCTAACCATGTTCCACTTGCACCCGTGCCTGTCCGCCCTCGTGTAACGCGCGCCCGCCCGCAGGCTCGCCCGACCCGGCCGAGCGCTCGCGCGGCTCGCCGGGCTCCTCGCTGTCGCAGGCCTCGAGTCGCCGCGCACGTGAGTGTATATCTGTGTGCCTAACCATGTTGCACTTGCACCCGTGCCTGTCCGCCCTCGTGTAACGCGCGCCCGCCCGCAGGCTCGCCCGACCCGGCCGAGCGCTCGCGCGGCTCGCCGGGCTCCTCGCTGTCGCAGGCCTCGAGTCGCCGCGCACGTGAGTGTATATCTGTGTGCCTAACCATGTTGCACTTGCACCCGTGCCTGTCCGCCCTCGTGTAACGCGCGCCCGCCCGCAGGCTCGCCCGACCCGGCCGAGCGCTCGCGCGGCTCGCCGGGCTCCTCGCTGTCGCAGGCCTCGAGTCGCCGCGCACGTGAGTGTATATCTGTGTGCCTAACCATGTTGCACTTGCACCCGTGCCTGTCCGCCCTCGTGTAACGCGCGCCCGCCCGCAGGCTCGCCCGACCCGGCCGAGCGCTCGCGCGGCTCGCCGGGCTCCTCGCTGTCGCAGGCCTCGAGTCGCCGCGCACGTGAGTGTATATCTGTGTGCCTAACCATGTTCCACTTGCACCCGTGCCTGTCCGCCCTCGTGTAACGCGCGCCCGCCCGCAGGCTCGCCCGACCCGGCCGAGCGCTCGCGCGGCTCGCCGGGCTCCTCGCTGTCGCAGGCCTCGAGTCGCCGCGCACGTGAGTGTATATCTGTGTGCCTAACCATGTTCCACTTGCACCCGTGCCTGTCCGCCCTCGTGTAACGCGCGCCCGCCCGCAGGCTCGCCCGACCCGGCCGAGCGCTCGCGCGGCTCGCCGGGCTCCTCGCTGTCGCAGGCCTCGAGTCGCCGCGCACGTGAGTGTATATCTGTGTGCCTAACCATGTTCCACTTGCACCCGTGCCTGTCCGCCCTCGTGTAACGCGCGCCCGCCCGCAGGCTCGCCCGACCCGGCCGAGCGCTCGCGCGGCTCGCCGGGCTCCTCGCTGTCGCAGGCCTCGAGTCGCCGCGCACGTGAGTGTATATCTGTGTGCCTAACCATGTTCCACTTGCACCCGTGCCTGTCCGCCCTCGTGTAACGCGCGCCCGCCCGCAGGCTCGCCCGACCCGGCCGAGCGCTCGCGCGGCTCGCCGGGCTCCTCGCTGTCGCAGGCCTCGAGTCGCCGCGCACGTGAGTGTATATCTGTGTGCCTAACCATGTTGCACTTGCACCCGTGCCTGTCCGCCCTCGTGTAACGCGCGCCCGCCCGCAGGCTCGCCCGACCCGGCCGAGCGCTCGCGCGGCTCGCCGGGCTCCTCGCTGTCGCAGGCCTCGAGTCGCCGCGCACGTGAGTGTATATCTGTGTGCCTAACCATGTTGCACTTGCACCCGTGCCTGTCCGCCCTCGTGTAACGCGCGCCCGCCCGCAGGCTCGCCCGACCCGGCCGAGCGCTCGCGCGGCTCGCCGGGCTCCTCGCTGTCGCAGGCCTCGAGTCGCCGCGCACGTGAGTGTATATCTGTGTGCCTAACCATGTTGCACTTGCACCCGTGCCTGTCCGCCCTCGTGTAACGCGCGCCCGCCCGCAGGCTCGCCCGACCCGGCCGAGCGCTCGCGCGGCTCGCCGGGCTCCTCGCTGTCGCAGGCCTCGAGTCGCCGCGCACGTGAGTGTATATCTGTGTGCCTAACCATGTTGCACTTGCACCCGTGCCTGTCCGCCCTCGTGTAACGCGCGCCCGCCCGCAGGCTCGCCCGACCCGGCCGAGCGCTCGCGCGGCTCGCCGGGCTCCTCGCTGTCGCAGGCCTCGAGTCGCCGCGCACGTGAGTGTATATCTGTGTGCCTAACCATGTTCCACTTGCACCCGTGCCTGTCCGCCCTCGTGTAACGCGCGCCCGCCCGCAGGCTCGCCCGACCCGGCCGAGCGCTCGCGCGGCTCGCCGGGCTCCTCGCTGTCGCAGGCCTCGAGTCGCCGCGCACGTGAGTGTATATCTGTGTGCCTAACCATGTTCCACTTGCACCCGTGCCTGTCCGCCCTCGTGTAACGCGCGCCCGCCCGCAGGCTCGCCCGACCCGGCCGAGCGCTCGCGCGGCTCGCCGGGCTCCTCGCTGTCGCAGGCCTCGAGTCGCCGCGCACGTGAGTGTATATCTGTGTGCCTAACCATGTTGCACTTGCACCCGTGCCTGTCCGCCCTCGTGTAACGCGCGCCCGCCCGCAGGCTCGCCCGACCCGGCCGAGCGCTCGCGCGGCTCGCCGGGCTCCTCGCTGTCGCAGGCCTCGAGTCGCCGCGCACGTGAGTGTATATCTGTGTGCCTAACCATGTTCCACTTGCACCCGTGCCTGTCCGCCCTCGTGTAACGCGCGCCCGCCCGCAGGCTCGCCCGACCCGGCCGAGCGCTCGCGCGGCTCGCCGGGCTCCTCGCTGTCGCAGGCCTCGAGTCGCCGCGCACGTGAGTGTATATCTGTGTGCCTAACCATGTTGCACTTGCACCCGTGCCTGTCCGCCCTCGTGTAACGCGCGCCCGCCCGCAGGCTCGCCCGACCCGGCCGAGCGCTCGCGCGGCTCGCCGGGCTCCTCGCTGTCGCAGGCCTCGAGTCGCCGCGCACGTGAGTGTATATCTGTGTGCCTAACCATGTTCCACTTGCACCCGTGCCTGTCCGCCCTCGTGTAACGCGCGCCCGCCCGCAGGCTCGCCCGACCCGGCCGAGCGCTCGCGCGGCTCGCCGGGCTCCTCGCTGTCGCAGGCCTCGAGTCGCCGCGCACGTGAGTGTATATCTGTGTGCCTAACCATGTTGCACTTGCACCCGTGCCTGTCCGCCCTCGTGTAACGCGCGCCCGCCCGCAGGCTCGCCCGACCCGGCCGAGCGCTCGCGCGGCTCGCCGGGCTCCTCGCTGTCGCAGGCCTCGAGTCGCCGCGCACGTGAGTGTATATCTGTGTGCCTAACCATGTTGCACTTGCACCCGTGCCTGTCCGCCCTCGTGTAACGCGCGCCCGCCCGCAGGCTCGCCCGACCCGGCCGAGCGCTCGCGCGGCTCGCCGGGCTCCTCGCTGTCGCAGGCCTCGAGTCGCCGCGCACGTGAGTGTATATCTGTGTGCCTAACCATGTTCCACTTGCACCCGTGCCTGTCCGCCCTCGTGTAACGCGCGCCCGCCCGCAGGCTCGCCCGACCCGGCCGAGCGCTCGCGCGGCTCGCCGGGCTCCTCGCTGTCGCAGGCCTCGAGTCGCCGCGCACGTGAGTGTATATCTGTGTGCCTAACCATGTTGCACTTGCACCCGTGCCTGTCCGCCCTCGTGTAACGCGCGCCCGCCCGCAGGCTCGCCCGACCCGGCCGAGCGCTCGCGCGGCTCGCCGGGCTCCTCGCTGTCGCAGGCCTCGAGTCGCCGCGCACGTGAGTGTATATCTGTGTGCCTAACCATGTTCCACTTGCACCCGTGCCTGTCCGCCCTCGTGTAACGCGCGCCCGCCCGCAGGCTCGCCCGACCCGGCCGAGCGCTCGCGCGGCTCGCCGGGCTCCTCGCTGTCGCAGGCCTCGAGTCGCCGCGCACGTGAGTGTATATCTGTGTGCCTAACCATGTTGCACTTGCACCCGTGCCTGTCCGCCCTCGTGTAACGCGCGCCCGCCCGCAGGCTCGCCCGACCCGGCCGAGCGCTCGCGCGGCTCGCCGGGCTCCTCGCTGTCGCAGGCCTCGAGTCGCCGCGCACGTGAGTGTATATCTGTGTGCCTAACCATGTTGCACTTGCACCCGTGCCTGTCCGCCCTCGTGTAACGCGCGCCCGCCCGCAGGCTCGCCCGACCCGGCCGAGCGCTCGCGCGGCTCGCCGGGCTCCTCGCTGTCGCAGGCCTCGAGTCGCCGCGCACGTGAGTGTATATCTGTGTGCCTAACCATGTTGCACTTGCACCCGTGCCTGTCCGCCCTCGTGTAACGCGCGCCCGCCCGCAGGCTCGCCCGACCCGGCCGAGCGCTCGCGCGGCTCGCCGGGCTCCTCGCTGTCGCAGGCCTCGAGTCGCCGCGCACGTGAGTGTATATCTGTGTGCCTAACCATGTTCCACTTGCACCCGTGCCTGTCCGCCCTCGTGTAACGCGCGCCCGCCCGCAGGCTCGCCCGACCCGGCCGAGCGCTCGCGCGGCTCGCCGGGCTCCTCGCTGTCGCAGGCCTCGAGTCGCCGCGCACGTGAGTGTATATCTGTGTGCCTAACCATGTTGCACTTGCACCCGTGCCTGTCCGCCCTCGTGTAACGCGCGCCCGCCCGCAGGCTCGCCCGACCCGGCCGAGCGCTCGCGCGGCTCGCCGGGCTCCTCGCTGTCGCAGGCCTCGAGTCGCCGCGCACGTGAGTATACCGCGCCTGCTTGCTAAAACACTAACACATGCTTTAAGCAGGGACCCGCCCACCCCTTCCCAGAAAAAAGCCTTTGAAAGGGTTAGTCGTTCGTCTGATAGCCCAAATCACTTGCTGTCCTTTATTGATTGAAAACTCATTCATTTTACTTAGCCGTATGAAGGGGTTTCCCTTACGGGCGCTACCGCTACTGATAGAAAAACCCTTTCGAAAGGCTTTTTAAGCGCTTTTTAAAGGGTTGAAGCGCTTCCTCGTGTTGAATACCCATTCATAGTGCTTTAAAAGCCAAATTAATGAGGAGCATCGGCTTTGGTAAGCAAACCCTTTCAAAACCCCTTTGAAGGGAATACCGTATTGGAGCGCTTTAATAGCCAAATGAATGGGTTTTGAGGAGCATCGGCTTTGGTAAGCAAAGCATTACGAAAAACCCTTTCAAAAACCCTCGAAGGGGATACCGGGCGGGTCCCTGGCTTTAAGATAACTTGTATAGTTTAGAGCTGTTTCTCACTGACGTCGGGAGGAAAACATGTGGGAACCGGTCTAATCCCAATAATGGTTAGAGCTCCCGTTGCACCAAACCCTACCTCACAAGGTGGCAGAACAGAAATGCAATATAGTGATAGATACTACTTAGGAACACTGGATTTTAGTTGGTTGCCATAGCATATCCTGGAAGAACTATAATTTTTTTTCGTCGTCGTATCGCTTTTTTGATCGAAAATTACATCATAAGGTGGCAGATCGAAACGTTTACTCATCGAAAGAGACACATTTGGAGATAAAAACCCGCATTGGTTGCCAGCCCAAATCCTGGCAGGTTTCAAGATCAGCCACGTTTTATGAGCCCCAAAAATGGGGTCAATTACCTCATCAGGTGGCAAGATGAAAATGATGCAGATCGATTGCCCTAGACGTGCCGTTCACGAATATATAGGGTTGCCTGCCTTCAGCTTGGCAGTTTTTCTGGTCAGCCACCTCAAACAATGTATGTGAAAATCTTGGAATAACGAGAAATTCGTGTATTTATGCTATAATTTAATAAAAATCAGGATATTAAATTAAAGTCAACGTACTTGCGTCTTATGGTTTTGAAATAATAGGTTAAATGTACCAGTTTTGGTCACTTCTCATTAATATTACTTGAAATATTGAAAGAAGTGATGTTGCCTTTTACGTTCAACGTGATATAGCAATCCTCATCAGGTGGCAAGATGACACTGATGCAGATCGATTGCCCTAGACGTGCCGTTTACGAATATATAGGGTTGCCTGCCTTCAGCTTGGCAGTTTTTCTGGTCAGCCACCTCAAACAATGTATGTGAAAATCTTGGAATAACTAGAAATTCGTGTATTTACGCTATGATTTAATAAAAATCAGGATATTAAATTAAAGTCAACGTACTTGCGTCTTATGGTGTTGAAATAATAGGGTAAATGTACCAGTTTTGGTAATTTCTCATTAATATTTCTTGAAATATTGAAAGAAGTGATGTTGCCTGTTACGTTCAACGTGATATAGCATTTTTGTGCTACAAACAATATTGATTTTGTAGATATTATATGAAATAATGAATCAATTTTATTTCAAATATGGGAAACGTCATGCAGTTATCTTAATTCAAGGTTAGTATTCAAAGTTACCTTTACACTAGAACAGTACAACATAACATACACAAGTAAGAATTTTTGATATATATGTTCCTTTAAAAGAAGATGCATATAATTGCATAATCACTTGCAATTTTATTTTAGGTACACGTAAAAAGTGTACAAAAATAAAACAATACAAACTTATATATAAGTTTTTTTATTCTAGGGACACTTAAAAACATAAAAAGTTATTCTTCGTCAGAAGAAGAAACACAACTAATATTTAATTCATCTGATTCATTGTCATCCATACTAATAATGTCGTTGATGTGTTGTGGAGTGGGATCTCCTTCATACCACAAAATATCATAGTTATTTTTACTATTTAGAACCCATCGGCATTCAACAGGATCATATATTGTTAATTATGAGTGTATATATGCCTGTTGACATAGGTGAGAATTTACTCGAGTTTACACAGTGTCTTGGACAGATTTGTGCCGTAATTGAGACAGCTGACGTTGAATCTGTGATAATTTTAGGTGATTTTAATGCTCATCCTGGCGAGAACTTTGGTAAGGAACTCTTAGAATTTTGTTTAGAAAACGGGTTAACTTGCGCTGATGTTGTAAAGTTAGGTTTACACTCTGACAGTTACACTTACCTAAGTGAAGCACACGGTTCGAGACGTTGGTTAGATCATTGTTTAGTATCAGAGTTAGTGTGGAAATCTGTTGTTAATATTAAAATAGATAATGATATATTTTGGTCCGATCATTTCCCGATGGAGGTCGAAATTAACTTAAATATTGTCAGACGGAAAATAAATATGAGTGGCAGAGTGCAAAATTATGTAATATGGGGCGAGAGGAGTTCAGAACAGGTGAGTGAGTATCACGACGCCTGCAGCAGCAGGTTGCGTGATATTCACTTTCCTGAGGAGCTCAGGGAGTGTTGTGATAGAAACTGTGACAATGTGGGACATCATATGATTATAAAGCGCCTGTATAATAGAATTATAGGTATTTTAGTTGAAGCGTCCGTATTAACCTGTAAAAAGACTGTAAAGCGGAAAGGAGGCTATATTACAGGATGGAACAAACATGTGAGTGTGGTGCACAAAGAGGCGAGGTTGAAATTTTTGGAGTGGGTCGATAGTGGTAAACCGAAGTCTGGAAGTATATACCGTGATATGTGTGATAGCAGGCGCAGGTTTAAATGTAGGTTGAAATGGTGTCAAAACCATCAGGACCAAATTAAAATGGATGTATTGGCCTCCCATCGCTCAAAGGGTGATTTTAAGTCATTCTGGAAGCATACTAATTCCCTTAATGTAAGACCCAGCCTACCAGTGAGTGTAAATGGATATAATGAACCAGCAGAAATAGCACAGTTATTTAAAGATAAGTTTCAAGTTGAGTCACCGCTGGGCATGACTCTAGAGTCATGTAAGGCCGAGTACGGCGATGAGTTCACCGTGTTCACGTGTAAGGAAGTGTCTGATGTGATCCGCCACATGACGCGAGGAAAGTCACCAGGGCACGATGGGCTCAGCATCGAGCATCTGCAAGCAGCTGGGGTACACTTACCGAGAGTTTTAACTATGCTGTTTTCGCTGTGTATTGGTCATGCCTTTTTGCCGGATGACATGTTGAGGACAACTGTCGTTCCAATAGTTAAAAATAAAACTGGGGATGTGTCAGACGCAGGTAACTATAGGCCCATTTCATTGGCTACAATAATAGCTAAAGTACTTGACGGTGTGCTTGACATGCGACTTGGTAGATATCTAAAGTTACATGATGCACAGTTCGGATTTAGAGCAGGATTATCTACCGAGACCGCCATTTTAAGTTTAAAGCACACCGTCAAGTATTACACAGACAGGAGCACGCCTGTGTACGCGTGCTTCCTAGACCTGTCCAAAGCCTTTGACATGGTGTCATATGGTGTCCTGTGGGATAAGCTAGCATCAAGTAACGTCCCACGTGAAATTATAGATATTTTTAAATATTGGTACGGCAACCAGACTAATACGGTTAGATGGGGGATAGCACAGTCGGAGGCATATAGGTTGAATTGCGGGGTGAGGCAGGGGGGCTTAACCTCGCCGAAGCTTTTCAATCTGTATGTCAACGGGCTGATAGAGGAGCTCAGCAGAGTGCCGGTGGGGTGTTATGTCGACGGCGTAAGCGTGAACAACATAAGCTACGCCGACGGACGCTTGTCGAGACGTCGTGGCGCGCGTCCTGTCGCACCTTGAGGGCGGGCGACGGGTTGCAGCGATATTCTGCGATTTGTCGCGCGCCTTCGAATTGGTTGACCATACACTGCTTCTAAGTAAGTTGTCTAAATACGGAATCAATGGAGGATTTTATAATACAATCGCCTCCTTTTTAAAGAACAGAAAGCAGTGTACATATGTCGTAGATTCAAGGTCGGAACTTGAACAAATTGGCAATCGTGCCGTCCCCCAGGGCTCGTCAATGGGGAATTATTTATTTTTAATTTTAGTCAATGATATCCCAACGGCTTGTCCTGATCTTGAATTTATAACATTCGCTGACGATACGTGTGTGTTGGTTGACGCTGAGAACTTTGAAACCCTAGAAATAAAGTTAACAAATGCAATGCACCGCTTATCACAGTGGTTTGCTGCAAACGGCATGCAATTAAATACTGAAAAAACTAACATAATGCATTTTCAACTTAGATCAGTAATTGGTAATTTAAATATATCACTCAATGGGGTCACAGTTCCACAAGTCGACCAGGTTCAATACCTAGGCTGCACCATTGATTCCGGCCTCACGTGGTCCCCCCACATCCAGTCACTCTGTGATAGGCTGGCGTCGGCTTGCTTTGCACTCTCTAGACTTGCGCGCCAACCCTATCATACGAAAACATGAAAAAGGCTTATTATGGGTACTTCCACTCTTTGTTAACCCAAGCAGTAGATTTGTGGGGAACCGCGGCTGATCGAGACAAAGCATTCAAAATGCAGAAACGCGCCATAAGGATAGTAACACGCAAACCTTACGATCACCCCGCGAAAGACCTGTTTAGGGAATCTAAAATACTTACGTTGCCCGCTGTTTACATCTTGACTGCATGTAATTACGTAAGAGCAAACCTTCACGGCTTCGACAAGACCCACGCCCACAGTAGGAGCACTCGTAGGCGAAATCTTTTGATAACTCCCAGATGCAGACTCGCTAAATCTCGGAAGTCACTTGGCGTCATTGGGGTCAAATTATACAATTCGCTCCCACAAGACATATCTGAATTGGATAATGACATATTATTTAGAAATAAACTTAAAACGCTATTAATCGACCGGGCATATTATAGCATTGATGAGTTTTTCGGATAGCGTTGCTGACAAAACTAAAAAATGACTACTCGAATAAGTATGTACTTACCTACCATGAATATTGCATGATTATAATTTAAATTTACTGACATTAACATTATTTTAAAATGAAATGTAAATCATTATTATTTAAGTTGACATGTAAAATACTATATTTTATCAAGAAATAAATGAAAAAAAAAAAAAAAAAAAAATGACGATATGGTGCTGCTGGCCCCCTCTGTCAGTGCACTCAGGAAAATGCTGAGTGTATGTGAGGCCTACGCAGACGCTCACGGTCTTGTATACAACTCCAAAAAGAGCGAAGTCCTAGTCTTTAGGTCAAACAGAATGAACGCTACGCATGTGCCCTCTATAACTTTGAAAGGTAAAGACTTACAGAGGGTTACACAGTTTAAATACCTTGGGCACTATGTGACGGAAGACCTAAAGGACGATCTCGATTTGGAGAGGGAACGGAGAGCATTAGCGGTCAGAAGCAATATGTTGGCTCGTAGGTTTGCCCGATGTTCGAAACCAGTTAAAGTCACCCTTTTTAAGGCATACTGTCAAGTATTTTACGCGGGTAGCCTATGGGTCAACTACACGCTGAAAGCCTATAATGCTCTTCGTATCCAGTATAATGATGCCTTCAGAATTTTGATGAGGTTGCCACGGTTCTGTAGCGCGTCGGGGATGTTTGCCGAGGCTCGTATCGATGACTTTTACGCGATTAGGCGAAAGCGGGTTGCATCTATTTTAAACCGCATCCGACGCAGCGACAACAGGATTCTGAAGGTCATTGCTGATAGAACGGACGGTTCCATCCTGGGTACATGGGTTAAACTTATAAATTGATGATTGACATTTTAATTTTTATTTTTATTGTATGCTTTTTATAACTTCTTTGACATTTAGTAAGTATTAATTAATAATTGTTTAATTTAAGTTGATTTGCTTTGTTTATGTTTTTTGTATGGAATTTTAAAAAGTTCTGAAATAAAGATATTTTATTTTTATTTTATTTATTTTTATTATAAAAAACAAGATGGTTTTGTAGCATTGCGCCACATTGAGCTCACAAGCAGTGTCCTTAGTAAATGTTGTTTTAAACTTTTCCAACATGGCGGTAGAGTTGCAGCATTGAAATTTGTAATTTTTTTCATGAATTTTGATGTTTGCGTTATATTTCCATATTTCTTTGTTAACATTTCGAAACGAGCCTGATTTACGTCACTTTTTGGCGATGAATATAACTTGCATGTAAACTTTTGAACTATTTGTATCTTTTCTGTGTTTTGAATGTCCTCTGGACTATTTAAAGATGCAAAAACATCTCTAAAATTTTGGTCAGCCTCTATTAAATCAAAAGCTTTAATTTTTCCTTTCCCTTTGAAGGACGATGTGTAATCACAACCTGTGTAGGCGTGTGCAGCTGGTAAGGCTTTGCACATCTCAGGTCCCAGCTTGTGCGCTAATTCGGTACAGTTATAAGCTGATTTAAGTTGGGTATTGTAAACCCAAATTTGTGAACAGTTTGTAAGTTGGTGAATGTTTCCTAGTATAATTACCAAGATGTCTGTGTCCGAGCAATTAACCAGAACTTTGGATTCAGGTTGAACTTTAGACATATGAAAGATAAGCCGAGTATCTGCTTCTTCGTGGGTGCAGAAGTACTCCGTCTCTTCTATTTTCTGCAATTTGTTATGTATGCTCTTGAAAGAAAAACATAAGTTTTCTTTTGTTACATATATCTTTTTAATTCCAATAATCGGTATCAGTTCATCGCGTTCCCAATCTAAATATATAAAAGAAGAAGCTGACTGACTGACTGACTGACTGACTGACATATCAACGCACAGCCCAAACCACTGGGTCTACGGATTCCAAATTTGGCACGTAGGTTCCTTCTAAGGTGTAGGGGAGCACTAAGAAAGGATTTTTCAAAACTCACCCCCTAAGGGGGTAAAACGGGGGTCCAAAGTTTGTATGGGGGAAGCATTATATTTGGAACTACAGACTTAAAACTTTGTAGGAAGATTACTTATTAAGATACAAAAAAAGGACTTTCAGCGTTTTACAAAATTCCACCCCTAAGGGGGTTAAATAGGGGTGCAAAGTTTGTATTCAAAACTACTGGGACTACAAACTTGAAATTTACACCAGACCTTCCTTTTATGACGTAGGCAAGGGCTAAGACGGGATTTTTGGAAATTCTATCCCTAAGGGTGTTAAATAGGGGTGCAAAGTTTGTATGGGTGAAACATTATTTTTTGTACTAGAGACTTGATACTTTGTAGGGATATTACTTATTAAGATACAAAAAAAAATCTTTCAGCGTTTTAGAAAATTCCACCCCTAAGGGGATTAAATAGGGGTGCAAATTTTGTATTCAAAACTACTGGGACTAGGAACTTGAAAATTACACCAGAACTTCTTTTTATGACGTAGGTAGGGGATAGAACAGGATTTTTGGAAATGCTATCGCTAAGGGGGTGAAATGGGGGTCCAAAGTTTGTATGGGGGAACATTATTTATTGAACTGGAGACTTAAAACTTTGTAGGAGGATTACTTATTGATACCAAAAAGGTACTTTCGGCGTTTTATAAAACTCTACCCCTAAAGGGGTTAAATAGGGGTGCAAAATTTGAAATAAAAACTACTGTATCTAGAAACTTGAAATTTACACCAGATTTTCCTTTTATGACATAGCCAAGGGATAAGACGGGTTTTTGGAAATTCTGTCCCTAAGGGTGTTAAATAGGGGTGCAAAGTTTGTATGGGAGAAACATTATTTTTTGTATTAGAGACTTGAAACTTTGTAGGGATATTACTTATTAAGATACAAAAAAAGTTCTTTCAGCGTTTTAGAAAATTCTACCCCTAAGGGGGTCAAATAGGGGTGCAATGTTTGTATAAGGGAAACATTATTTATTGAACTAGAGACTTGAAACTTGGTACGTATTTTACTTATTACGATACAAAAAAAGTATTTTCAGCGTTATATAAAATTAGGGGGTGCAAAGTTCGTATTCAAAGCTACTTGGGACTAGAAACTTGAAATTTACACCAGAACTTCATTTCATGACGTAGGCAAGGGATAAGACGGGATTTTTGGAAATTCTATCCCTAAGGGGGTTAAGTAGGGGTGCAAAGTTTGTATGGGAGAAACATATTTTTTTGTACTAGAGACTTGAAACTTTGTGGGAATATTATTATTAAGATACAAAAAAGTTCTTTCAGCGTTTTAGAAAATTCTTACCCTAAGGGGGTTAAATAGGGATGCAATGTTTGTGGAGGGGAAACATTATTTATTGAACTAGAGATTTGAGACTTTGTAGGAAGATAACTTATTAGGATACAAAAAAAGTATTATCAGCGTTTTATAAAATTCCACCGCTAAGAGGGTTAAATGAGGGTCCAAATTTTGTATAAGGGAAACTTATTTTTAGCTACTACGTACTTAAAACTTTGTGGACAGATTACTTATTAATTTACAAATAAAGTGCTTTCAGCGTTTTTGAAATAATTACACCTAAAGGGGTTAAAAAGGAGGTCCAAAGTTTGTATGGAGAAAAAAGATAAGTTAGACAATTTTATTCGAGAATTCACAGGATAATTCCTAACGATAAATGAGTAAACAAGTGTTTCCGGTTTTTTAAGAATTCAACCCCTAAAAGGAGACATGTGGTGACAAAATCTGAAAATCAACATCGGCATCTGTTGTTTCTATGGTTTATCGGGTCGCTGATTAGGAAAACAACAACGATTTTACATTCCAACGTGGCGTCTAAATATCAATATGGGCGTTGTTATAACGGTTTTTTGGACGTTAATAACGAAAATCACATAGATTTTTAAATGAAATGTTGTGGACATGAAAATTCATGAAAATATTTGTGCCAAATTGCAATTCAATCGGTCCAGTTTTTTTCGTAGCAAATCGGTTGTAACAGACGGACTGACAGACAGCCACACGTGATCCTATAAATAAGGGTTCTATTTTTGCTTTTGAGGTATGGAACGAGACCCGCATTATATAGGGTTATAGGTTTTAAAGTTTGTATCAATCCATCGTTTGTGCCATCTCGATCGTCAGCAATCGGTACCTAGGCGAGTGCGGGCGGCGCGGCGGGACGGGAGGGTAGGAGACATTGGGAAAGTGCCTGCATCCGTAATAAGTACATTCAAGGTGCTGCACGAAGATCTGCTTACTTTTAATATGTTAAGCATTTTGGCCGCCGTTAAATTAAAACAATTTTTTGGGTATTTATGTTAAATACTGGTTCGAAAAGCATAGAAAAAAAATCTTAGGAAACAAGCCTATAGCAATGTCCAGGCCACAAATTTGACTTAACATTCGTGGAGATATTTTGGTATTTCAACATTAATGTTCATGAACATAAAGTAGCTTTTATTCCAGAGGACAGATTCTCATTAATCATGATTGTAAATTTAATAACAGAAATACGTACATACATGCATACATTGACGCCTTTATTCCCAAAAGGGGCAGGCAGAGCACATGAACTTTATGTTCCAGATCCACTTTTAGCATAAATGTGGGTATAAAAGATCGACAAAAAGTGATATTGCTTAGGTTGTTAGCCCATCACCCACAACACACTTCAACCCTGCTCTCTTAATCGACTTTTACGACACACACGGGAAGAAAGAGGGTGGTGAAATTCTAACCCGCCACCACACGGGCATAAATATAATAGTAAATAAAAATTAATTTACCATAATGGGTTATGACGAAGGGTTATTAGTAGGGGAAGTTAGTAGTAGTAGGTTAGTAGGCGGCGTAGCAATTCAACAATTATTGGAAAATTACTTTTACTACGCGGGCGAAGCCGCGGGCAAAAGCTAGTCATTAATAAGAATGTAATTAAAGCCTCTTTAAATCTGACATTGTTAAGAGATTTCAGGAAGTTCCCTGTTTTTTTTTGTGTTGGACCTTGTATTTGATATGGAGTGTTTTCATGGATTCTTTTGTTTCGTTCTATTTCTTTAATGGATGGTTCGATGTATTTGTCGAAAATCAAATGGACCACTTTTGCTTCTTATCTACACACTTTTCTCAAAAGGCCAGTGGAGCAATCGATTCGCGACAGTGTCATCTTGCCACCTGATGAGGATTGCTATATCACGTTGAACGTAACAGGCAACATCACTTCTTTCAATATTTCAAGAAATATTAATAAGAAATGACCAAAACTGGTACATTTACCCTATTATTTCAACACCATAAGACGCAAGTACGTTGACTTTAATTTAATATCCTGATTTTTATTAAATCATATCATAAATACACGAATTTCTCGTTATTCCAAGATTTTCACATACATTGTTTGAGGTGGCTGACCAGAAAAACTGCCAAGCTGAAGGCAGGCAACCCTATATATTCGTGAACGGCACGTCTAGGGCAATCGATCTGCATCAGTGTCATCTTGCCACCTGATGAGGATTGCTATATCACGTTGAACGTAAAAGGCAACATCACTTCTTTCAATATTTCAAGTAATATTAATGAGATATGACCAAAACTGGTATATTTACCCTATTATTTCAACGCCATAAGACGCAAGTACGTTGACTTTAATTTGATATCCTGTTTTTTTTTAATTATACCCTAAATCGTAGCATAAATACACGAATTTCTCGTTGTTCCAATATTTTGACATGTATTGTTCGTGGTGGCTGACCAGAAAAACTGCCAAGCTGAAGGCAGGCAACCCTGTATATTCGTGAACGACACATCTAGGGCAATCGATTTGCATCAGTGTCATCTTGCCACCTGATGAGGATTGCTATATCACGTTGAACGTAAAAGGCAACATCACTTCTTTCAATATTTCAAGAAATATTAATGAGAAATGACCAAAACTGGTACATTTACCCTATTATTTCAACACCATAAGACGCAAGTACGTTGATTTTAATTTAATATCCTGATTTTTATTAAATCATAGTGTTACGTCCACGGGGTGGGTAACGTGATAGAAAATACACGAATTGATCACTAATTAAAAGAAATGCAAACTTTATTACAAAATTACTAATTAACAAGGCTTACTTAATAAATCACTTCACTATGACGCACTTTTCACTCGTTCCGCTTTGAGATTCGCTCTGTTCGCAGTTTAATTCCAAACTTCCCTCCGCTGCGTTGGCATGCGGCTTATATATGCGGAGACCCTCGCACTAGAACATTCCGGAGAAATCTTGAATAATCGGTCCAAGGTCCAATTCTAGGAACGGCGACCCCTCGGTTCGTGAATGTTCCAGAGCGTCCAGATTGTTCGATGCTCGTTCGACCCAAATATGCTGTCCCTTTCTAGTTGTCTCTTTCACACACTTTTCGAACCTTCTCAACCTAGATGTCTCTCTCTAATAGTGCTGTCTCTTTCACACACTTCTCGAACCTTCTCAATCTAGATCTCTCTCTAATATTGCTGTCTCCTTCACTCCTTCGAGAAATTTCGCCATATACTGAAGTGTACTTCAAAGGCCCATAAGGGGTCCTGAAAACGCCTGAAAACGGGTTTTCAGGTTATTGCGCCATCTGATAGAGGCTGTCCTGAAACGGACTGAAAACATGTTTCAGGCGCCTGAAAATAACGGCAACTAGGGTGAATTTTCAATCTTCTAGTACCTATGTGGAAGAGCCACCTCTGAAACGGCCTGAAATCACTTTTCAGCCTGCTGAAAACGCTTCTTAAGCATGGAAAATCAAGAATGAAGTTTATACTACCGGCGCAACAATAGCATAAATACACGACTTTCTCGTTATTCCAAGATTTTCACATACATTGTTTGAGGTGGCTGACCAGAAAAACTGCCAAGCTGAAGGCAGGCAACCCTATATATTCGTGAACAGCACGTCTAGGGCAATCGATCTGCATCATTTTCATCTTGCCACCTGATGAGGTAATTGACCCCATTTTTGGGGCTCATATAACGTGGCTGATCTTGAAACCTGCCAGGATTTGGGCTGGCAACCAATGCGGGTTTTTATCTCCAAATGTGTCTCTTTCGATGAGTAAACGTTTCGATCTGCCACCTTATGATGTAATTTTCGATCAAAAAATCGATACGACGACGAAAGAAAATTATAGTTCTTCCAGGATATGCTATGGCAACCAACTAAAATCCAGTGTTCCAAAGTAGTATCTATCACTATATTGCATTTCTGTTCTGCCACCTTGTGAGGTAGGGTTTCGTGCAACGGGAGCTCTAACCATAAGAGCTAGTTTGGAAGTGGGAAGGTTTTCGTAAAACAAGTCTTACGCCAATCCCAATCTTCGGATTCGGCGGCAAAGCGGACTCTGGCTCGTTTTAGCACTGCCGGATATCATATAAATACATATTGGTATACTCCCAAACTAAGCAAATCTTTATCTACGAGTACTAAACGGCGATATACATACTTAAATAAATACTTAAATTCATAGAAAACACCCAACACTCAAGACCAACGAACGTGTGGAACGTGCTCGTCAGTCATCACTCGAGTAAGGGTAAGCGCGCACTATGGTGCGGCGACTTGCGGTGCGTTTTTAAAACCGCAAAGGAATAAAACCGTGTGTGTCCAGTACGCGCACAGCGGTGACATATCCGCACGTTTTGCCATTCTAGTCCCAACTCTGTTAAGAACGGACGTTGAAAATGGACTATCACACCAAGAACAACTGAAACACTGGATGGCGGTCGGCCTTCGTCCGCACGGATTTATTTATGCGGATTACGCATGCGGATTATTTTCCGCAGTCCGCGTACTTCAAGGAGGTTCCATACTTCACAGATTTTGCGGAAAATAAACGCACGGCAAAAATCCGCAGTGCGCGCGTAGCCTAAATGGCCATCTATAAACGCTGTCGTTCCGGTTGGTCTGTCTTGTGGCCCGACAAAGTTGTTACGGTGGTGCTATCGGCAAGAGCAACTACTGCACTGCAATAGATACACCCGGCATGTTTGGACTAAACAAGTACTTTGATGACTGCAAAAAAAGGACACTTGGTAGTAAAAGTTTGTACCCAAACTCACAGAAACTTATTTGAGGTATGATGAACTAAGTAACGTATTATTTCCAGCTCGCATGAGTCGTGCGGCGTCCGAGACGAAAACCGTTCCTAAAGCGGCCAAAATTGGGAGAAGAGTGTCGGTAGATGTTGGTGAGTTGTCCTTATTCAAAATTTTGCTTTTATACAAAGAAGATTTGATTGTATTTTATTGCCCCATGCTGAATTAAATCGAAAATTTCACACAAATATCTCACGGGCCTCACTATGATCAATTTGTGTGTAATTTTCAATTCCATTTTAATAGGGTACTTTATGCAATTAGTTACACAATACGGGTGTAGACTCGAAAATTATTATTACTCCTAAAGAAAGAAGGTAATAAAATATGCCTCGTGACGAAAACCCAATTGATAAAAGAATTACGAAGCTACAACCGTTTTAATATTGCTCGTGAGAGAGAGAAAACGCTCGCAGTCAGTGATGACACTAACTGCGAGCGTCATAATGACTGACAATCGTGTCATACGAAGATGCGATTTGCGGAAAAGGCACAGAACATACCCCTTGTTAAAACTTTGGACACATATAACTTTGTGATTGTTTAACCTCTTGCTTTGCATTTTTTTTTCTCAATTTGACTACATGTTTAATCCCTTTTTTCTACTCCTGTACCGTTATCTGTCATTTATATAGGCTTTAGCTCAAATACAATGACACCGATAATAAGTAGTCGAAAAACTCTATGCTCTACGGCCCATAAACGCACACTTTAGTGTACTTTTTTGGTTCATACATTTTCCATAAAAGCACTGTTTACCACGATGTCAAATCATCTAACTTTTTTTTAATCAGCCACTTTATTGCAGTGGTGCCAACTTCATAAGCAAAATTTTCGAAATAAAGAAGTTTTAATTACCATCAAATATTTGTAAAACATAAATTATTTACTAAAATAAAAATAAATTATCATGTATTGTGTGTTAATATACATATTTTACCAATTATTAATAACATAATAACTTACTTAAGATTTGATTCGGGTTTGTGACGTGAAGAAAAATGTTTACGTTCCTTTTAAAATGGACGAAGAAGAAAATAACTGCACCGCTGAGGAAATTGCGTGAGTAATAATAGAACTAACGGAAAACTTAGTGCCTGAAAAGTCAAATGCTATTTATTTAGTCGTAGAAAAAGTATTGTATGCAACGGTGAATAACTTGGTCTTAAAACGCTCGTGGCGTCTTTAATTGCGATGCTCGCCAAGGCTCGCATCGGAACTCACGACACTCGCGTTTTAAGACCCTACTTATACAACAGTTGCATAAAATACTATAAGCACTGTTTGATGTTATTGTAGTAGCGGAATCTCCCTTGGAGTCGCCTGGAACTCCGCGGCGCAGCGGCCGGCGCGCCTCCTTCACGCGCGCCTGCGAGGCGCTCGCCACGCCGCCGCCGAGGGGCCGGCGGACATCCACCGACCTTAGGGTAAAGCTGCTGTTTACATGCAACACTACTTTACTCGACGCAATCGTATGTCATACATAAGCCGCGTATCCACTAGAGGCAGCCTCGGCCGGCGCGCCTCCTTCACGCGCGCCTGCGAGGCGCTCGCCACGCCGCCGCCGAGGGGCCGGCGGACATCCACCGACCTTAGGGTAAAGCTGCTGTTTACATGCAACACTACTTTACTCGACGCAATCGTATGTCATACATAAGCCGCGTATCCACTAGAGGCAGCCTCGGCCGGCGCGCCTCCTTCACGCGCGCCTGCGAGGCGCTCGCCACGCCGCCGCCGAGGGGCCGGCGGACATCCACCGACCTTAGGGTAAAGCTGCTGTTTACATGCAACACTACTTTACTCGACGCAATCGTATGTCATACATAAGCCGCGTATCCACTAGAGGCAGCCTCGGCCGGCGCGCCTCCTTCACGCGCGCCTGCGAGGCGCTCGCCACGCCGCCGCCGAGGGGCCGGCGGACATCCACCGACCTTAGGGTAAAGCTGCTGTTTACATGCAACACTACTTTACTCGACGCAATCGTATGTCATACATAAGCCGCGTATCCACTAGAGGCAGCCTCGGCCGGCGCGCCTCCTTCACGCGCGCCTGCGAGGCGCTCGCCACGCCGCCGCCGAGGGGCCGGCGGACATCCACCGACCTTAGGGTAAAGCTGCTGTTTACATGCAACACTACTTTACTCGACGCAATCGTATGTCATACATAAGCCGCGTATCCACTAGAGGCAGCCTCGGCCGGCGCGCCTCCTTCACGCGCGCCTGCGAGGCGCTCGCCACGCCGCCGCCGAGGGGCCGGCGGACATCCACCGACCTTAGGGTAAAGCTGCTGTTTACATGCAACACTACTTTACTCGACGCAATCGTATGTCATACATAAGCCGCGTATCCACTAGAGGCAGCCTCGGCCGGCGCGCCTCCTTCACGCGCGCCTGCGAGGCGCTCGCCACGCCGCCGCCGAGGGGCCGGCGGACATCCACCGACCTTAGGGTAAAGCTGCTGTTTACATGCAACACTACTTTACTCGACGCAATCGTATGTCATACATAAGCCGCGTATCCACTAGAGGCAGCCTCGGCCGGCGCGCCTCCTTCACGCGCGCCTGCGAGGCGCTCGCCACGCCGCCGCCGAGGGGCCGGCGGACATCCACCGACCTTAGGGTAAAGCTGCTGTTTACATGCAACACTACTTTACTCGACGCAATCGTATGTCATACATAAGCCGCGTATCCACTAGAGGCAGCCTCGGCCGGCGCGCCTCCTTCACGCGCGCCTGCGAGGCGCTCGCCACGCCGCCGCCGAGGGGCCGGCGGACATCCACCGACCTTAGGGTAAAGCTGCTGTTTACATGCAACACTACTTTACTCGACGCAATCGTATGTCATACATAAGCCGCGTATCCACTAGAGGCAGCCTCGGCCGGCGCGCCTCCTTCACGCGCGCCTGCGAGGCGCTCGCCACGCCGCCGCCGAGGGGCCGGCGGACATCCACCGACCTTAGGGTAAAGCTGCTGTTTACATGCAACACTACTTTACTCGACGCAATCGTATGTCATACATAAGCCGCGTATCCACTAGAGGCAGCCTCGGCCGGCGCGCCTCCTTCACGCGCGCCTGCGAGGCGCTCGCCACGCCGCCGCCGAGGGGCCGGCGGACATCCACCGACCTTAGGGTAAAGCTGCTGTTTACATGCAACACTACTTTACTCGACGCAATCGTATGTCATACATAAGCCGCGTATCCACTAGAGGCAGCCTCGGCCGGCGCGCCTCCTTCACGCGCGCCTGCGAGGCGCTCGCCACGCCGCCGCCGAGGGGCCGGCGGACATCCACCGACCTTAGGGTAAAGCTGCTGTTTACATGCAACACTACTTTACTCGACGCAATCGTATGTCATACATAAGCCGCGTATCCACTAGAGGCAGCCTCGGCCGGCGCGCCTCCTTCACGCGCGCCTGCGAGGCGCTCGCCACGCCGCCGCCGAGGGGCCGGCGGACATCCACCGACCTTAGGGTAAAGCTGCTGTTTACATGCAACACTACTTTACTCGACGCAATCGTATGTCATACATAAGCCGCGTATCCACTAGAGGCAGCCTCGGCCGGCGCGCCTCCTTCACGCGCGCCTGCGAGGCGCTCGCCACGCCGCCGCCGAGGGGCCGGCGGACATCCACCGACCTTAGGGTAAAGCTGCTGTTTACATGCAACACTACTTTACTCGACGCAATCGTATGTCATACATAAGCCGCGTATCCACTAGAGGCAGCCTCGGCCGGCGCGCCTCCTTCACGCGCGCCTGCGAGGCGCTCGCCACGCCGCCGCCGAGGGGCCGGCGGACATCCACCGACCTTAGGGTAAAGCTGCTGTTTACATGCAACACTACTTTACTCGACGCAATCGTATGTCATACATAAGCCGCGTATCCACTAGAGGCAGCCTCGGCCGGCGCGCCTCCTTCACGCGCGCCTGCGAGGCGCTCGCCACGCCGCCGCCGAGGGGCCGGCGGACATCCACCGACCTTAGGGTAAAGCTGCTGTTTACATGCAACACTACTTTACTCGACGCAATCGTATGTCATACATAAGCCGCGTATCCACTAGAGGCAGCCTCGGCCGGCGCGCCTCCTTCACGCGCGCCTGCGAGGCGCTCGCCACGCCGCCGCCGAGGGGCCGGCGGACATCCACCGACCTTAGGGTAAAGCTGCTGTTTACATGCAACACTACTTTACTCGACGCAATCGTATGTCATACATAAGCCGCGTATCCACTAGAGGCAGCCTCGGCCGGCGCGCCTCCTTCACGCGCGCCTGCGAGGCGCTCGCCACGCCGCCGCCGAGGGGCCGGCGGACATCCACCGACCTTAGGGTAAAGCTGCTGTTTACATGCAACACTACTTTACTCGACGCAATCGTATGTCATACATAAGCCGCGTATCCACTAGAGGCAGCCTCGGCCGGCGCGCCTCCTTCACGCGCGCCTGCGAGGCGCTCGCCACGCCGCCGCCGAGGGGCCGGCGGACATCCACCGACCTTAGGGTAAAGCTGCTGTTTACATGCAACACTACTTTACTCGACGCAATCGTATGTCATACATAAGCCGCGTATCCACTAGAGGCAGCCTCGGCCGGCGCGCCTCCTTCACGCGCGCCTGCGAGGCGCTCGCCACGCCGCCGCCGAGGGGCCGGCGGACATCCACCGACCTTAGGGTAAAGCTGCTGTTTACATGCAACACTACTTTACTCGACGCAATCGTATGTCATACATAAGCCGCGTATCCACTAGAGGCAGCCTCGGCCGGCGCGCCTCCTTCACGCGCGCCTGCGAGGCGCTCGCCACGCCGCCGCCGAGGGGCCGGCGGACATCCACCGACCTTAGGGTAAAGCTGCTGTTTACATGCAACACTACTTTACTCGACGCAATCGTATGTCATACATAAGCCGCGTATCCACTAGAGGCAGCCTCGGCCGGCGCGCCTCCTTCACGCGCGCCTGCGAGGCGCTCGCCACGCCGCCGCCGAGGGGCCGGCGGACATCCACCGACCTTAGGGTAAAGCTGCTGTTTACATGCAACACTACTTTACTCGACGCAATCGTATGTCATACATAAGCCGCGTATCCACTAGAGGCAGCCTCGGCCGGCGCGCCTCCTTCACGCGCGCCTGCGAGGCGCTCGCCACGCCGCCGCCGAGGGGCCGGCGGACATCCACCGACCTTAGGGTAAAGCTGCTGTTTACATGCAACACTACTTTACTCGACGCAATCGTATGTCATACATAAGCCGCGTATCCACTAGAGGCAGCCTCGGCCGGCGCGCCTCCTTCACGCGCGCCTGCGAGGCGCTCGCCACGCCGCCGCCGAGGGGCCGGCGGACATCCACCGACCTTAGGGTAAAGCTGCTGTTTACATGCAACACTACTTTACTCGACGCAATCGTATGTCATACATAAGCCGCGTATCCACTAGAGGCAGCCTCGGCCGGCGCGCCTCCTTCACGCGCGCCTGCGAGGCGCTCGCCACGCCGCCGCCGAGGGGCCGGCGGACATCCACCGACCTTAGGGTAAAGCTGCTGTTTACATGCAACACTACTTTACTCGACGCAATCGTATGTCATACATAAGCCGCGTATCCACTAGAGGCAGCCTCGGCCGGCGCGCCTCCTTCACGCGCGCCTGCGAGGCGCTCGCCACGCCGCCGCCGAGGGGCCGGCGGACATCCACCGACCTTAGGGTAAAGCTGCTGTTTACATGCAACACTACTTTACTCGACGCAATCGTATGTCATACATAAGCCGCGTATCCACTAGAGGCAGCCTCGGCCGGCGCGCCTCCTTCACGCGCGCCTGCGAGGCGCTCGCCACGCCGCCGCCGAGGGGCCGGCGGACATCCACCGACCTTAGGGTAAAGCTGCTGTTTACATGCAACACTACTTTACTCGACGCAATCGTATGTCATACATAAGCCGCGTATCCACTAGAGGCAGCCTCGGCCGGCGCGCCTCCTTCACGCGCGCCTGCGAGGCGCTCGCCACGCCGCCGCCGAGGGGCCGGCGGACATCCACCGACCTTAGGGTAAAGCTGCTGTTTACATGCAACACTACTTTACTCGACGCAATCGTATGTCATACATAAGCCGCGTATCCACTAGAGGCAGCCTCGGCCGGCGCGCCTCCTTCACGCGCGCCTGCGAGGCGCTCGCCACGCCGCCGCCGAGGGGCCGGCGGACATCCACCGACCTTAGGGTAAAGCTGCTGTTTACATGCAACACTACTTTACTCGACGCAATCGTATGTCATACATAAGCCGCGTATCCACTAGAGGCAGCCTCGGCCGGCGCGCCTCCTTCACGCGCGCCTGCGAGGCGCTCGCCACGCCGCCGCCGAGGGGCCGGCGGACATCCACCGACCTTAGGGTAAAGCTGCTGTTTACATGCAACACTACTTTACTCGACGCAATCGTATGTCATACATAAGCCGCGTATCCACTAGAGGCAGCCTCGGCCGGCGCGCCTCCTTCACGCGCGCCTGCGAGGCGCTCGCCACGCCGCCGCCGAGGGGCCGGCGGACATCCACCGACCTTAGGGTAAAGCTGCTGTTTACATGCAACACTACTTTACTCGACGCAATCGTATGTCATACATAAGCCGCGTATCCACTAGAGGCAGCCTCGGCCGGCGCGCCTCCTTCACGCGCGCCTGCGAGGCGCTCGCCACGCCGCCGCCGAGGGGCCGGCGGACATCCACCGACCTTAGGGTAAAGCTGCTGTTTACATGCAACACTACTTTACTCGACGCAATCGTATGTCATACATAAGCCGCGTATCCACTAGAGGCAGCCTCGGCCGGCGCGCCTCCTTCACGCGCGCCTGCGAGGCGCTCGCCACGCCGCCGCCGAGGGGCCGGCGGACATCCACCGACCTTAGGGTAAAGCTGCTGTTTACATGCAACACTACTTTACTCGACGCAATCGTATGTCATACATAAGCCGCGTATCCACTAGAGGCAGCCTCGGCCGGCGCGCCTCCTTCACGCGCGCCTGCGAGGCGCTCGCCACGCCGCCGCCGAGGGGCCGGCGGACATCCACCGACCTTAGGGTAAAGCTGCTGTTTACATGCAACACTACTTTACTCGACGCAATCGTATGTCATACATAAGCCGCGTATCCACTAGAGGCAGCCTCGGCCGGCGCGCCTCCTTCACGCGCGCCTGCGAGGCGCTCGCCACGCCGCCGCCGAGGGGCCGGCGGACATCCACCGACCTTAGGGTAAAGCTGCTGTTTACATGCAACACTACTTTACTCGACGCAATCGTATGTCATACATAAGCCGCGTATCCACTAGAGGCAGCCTCGGCCGGCGCGCCTCCTTCACGCGCGCCTGCGAGGCGCTCGCCACGCCGCCGCCGAGGGGCCGGCGGACATCCACCGACCTTAGGGTAAAGCTGCTGTTTACATGCAACACTACTTTACTCGACGCAATCGTATGTCATACATAAGCCGCGTATCCACTAGAGGCAGCCTCGGCCGGCGCGCCTCCTTCACGCGCGCCTGCGAGGCGCTCGCCACGCCGCCGCCGAGGGGCCGGCGGACATCCACCGACCTTAGGGTAAAGCTGCTGTTTACATGCAACACTACTTTACTCGACGCAATCGTATGTCATACATAAGCCGCGTATCCACTAGAGGCAGCCTCGGCCGGCGCGCCTCCTTCACGCGCGCCTGCGAGGCGCTCGCCACGCCGCCGCCGAGGGGCCGGCGGACATCCACCGACCTTAGGGTAAAGCTGCTGTTTACATGCAACACTACTTTACTCGACGCAATCGTATGTCATACATAAGCCGCGTATCCACTAGAGGCAGCCTCGGCCGGCGCGCCTCCTTCACGCGCGCCTGCGAGGCGCTCGCCACGCCGCCGCCGAGGGGCCGGCGGACATCCACCGACCTTAGGGTAAAGCTGCTGTTTACATGCAACACTACTTTACTCGACGCAATCGTATGTCATACATAAGCCGCGTATCCACTAGAGGCAGCCTCGGCCGGCGCGCCTCCTTCACGCGCGCCTGCGAGGCGCTCGCCACGCCGCCGCCGAGGGGCCGGCGGACATCCACCGACCTTAGGGTAAAGCTGCTGTTTACATGCAACACTACTTTACTCGACGCAATCGTATGTCATACATAAGCCGCGTATCCACTAGAGGCAGCCTCGGCCGGCGCGCCTCCTTCACGCGCGCCTGCGAGGCGCTCGCCACGCCGCCGCCGAGGGGCCGGCGGACATCCACCGACCTTAGGGTAAAGCTGCTGTTTACATGCAACACTACTTTACTCGACGCAATCGTATGTCATACATAAGCCGCGTATCCACTAGAGGCAGCCTCGGCCGGCGCGCCTCCTTCACGCGCGCCTGCGAGGCGCTCGCCACGCCGCCGCCGAGGGGCCGGCGGACATCCACCGACCTTAGGGTAAAGCTGCTGTTTACATGCAACACTACTTTACTCGACGCAATCGTATGTCATACATAAGCCGCGTATCCACTAGAGGCAGCCTCGGCCGGCGCGCCTCCTTCACGCGCGCCTGCGAGGCGCTCGCCACGCCGCCGCCGAGGGGCCGGCGGACATCCACCGACCTTAGGGTAAAGCTGCTGTTTACATGCAACACTACTTTACTCGACGCAATCGTATGTCATACATAAGCCGCGTATCCACTAGAGGCAGCCTCGGCCGGCGCGCCTCCTTCACGCGCGCCTGCGAGGCGCTCGCCACGCCGCCGCCGAGGGGCCGGCGGACATCCACCGACCTTAGGGTAAAGCTGCTGTTTACATGCAACACTACTTTACTCGACGCAATCGTATGTCATACATAAGCCGCGTATCCACTAGAGGCAGCCTCGGCCGGCGCGCCTCCTTCACGCGCGCCTGCGAGGCGCTCGCCACGCCGCCGCCGAGGGGCCGGCGGACATCCACCGACCTTAGGGTAAAGCTGCTGTTTACATGCAACACTACTTTACTCGACGCAATCGTATGTCATACATAAGCCGCGTATCCACTAGAGGCAGCCTCGGCCGGCGCGCCTCCTTCACGCGCGCCTGCGAGGCGCTCGCCACGCCGCCGCCGAGGGGCCGGCGGACATCCACCGACCTTAGGGTAAAGCTGCTGTTTACATGCAACACTACTTTACTCGACGCAATCGTATGTCATACATAAGCCGCGTATCCACTAGAGGCAGCCTCGGCCGGCGCGCCTCCTTCACGCGCGCCTGCGAGGCGCTCGCCACGCCGCCGCCGAGGGGCCGGCGGACATCCACCGACCTTAGGGTAAAGCTGCTGTTTACATGCAACACTACTTTACTCGACGCAATCGTATGTCATACATAAGCCGCGTATCCACTAGAGGCAGCCTCGGCCGGCGCGCCTCCTTCACGCGCGCCTGCGAGGCGCTCGCCACGCCGCCGCCGAGGGGCCGGCGGACATCCACCGACCTTAGGGTAAAGCTGCTGTTTACATGCAACACTACTTTACTCGACGCAATCGTATGTCATACATAAGCCGCGTATCCACTAGAGGCAGCCTCGGCCGGCGCGCCTCCTTCACGCGCGCCTGCGAGGCGCTCGCCACGCCGCCGCCGAGGGGCCGGCGGACATCCACCGACCTTAGGGTAAAGCTGCTGTTTACATGCAACACTACTTTACTCGACGCAATCGTATGTCATACATAAGCCGCGTATCCACTAGAGGCAGCCTCGGCCGGCGCGCCTCCTTCACGCGCGCCTGCGAGGCGCTCGCCACGCCGCCGCCGAGGGGCCGGCGGACATCCACCGACCTTAGGGTAAAGCTGCTGTTTACATGCAACACTACTTTACTCGACGCAATCGTATGTCATACATAAGCCGCGTATCCACTAGAGGCAGCCTCGGCCGGCGCGCCTCCTTCACGCGCGCCTGCGAGGCGCTCGCCACGCCGCCGCCGAGGGGCCGGCGGACATCCACCGACCTTAGGGTAAAGCTGCTGTTTACATGCAACACTACTTTACTCGACGCAATCGTATGTCATACATAAGCCGCGTATCCACTAGAGGCAGCCTCGGCCGGCGCGCCTCCTTCACGCGCGCCTGCGAGGCGCTCGCCACGCCGCCGCCGAGGGGCCGGCGGACATCCACCGACCTTAGGGTAAAGCTGCTGTTTACATGCAACACTACTTTACTCGACGCAATCGTATGTCATACATAAGCCGCGTATCCACTAGAGGCAGCCTCGGCCGGCGCGCCTCCTTCACGCGCGCCTGCGAGGCGCTCGCCACGCCGCCGCCGAGGGGCCGGCGGACATCCACCGACCTTAGGGTAAAGCTGCTGTTTACATGCAACACTACTTTACTCGACGCAATCGTATGTCATACATAAGCCGCGTATCCACTAGAGGCAGCCTCGGCCGGCGCGCCTCCTTCACGCGCGCCTGCGAGGCGCTCGCCACGCCGCCGCCGAGGGGCCGGCGGACATCCACCGACCTTAGGGTAAAGCTGCTGTTTACATGCAACACTACTTTACTCGACGCAATCGTATGTCATACATAAGCCGCGTATCCACTAGAGGCAGCCTCGGCCGGCGCGCCTCCTTCACGCGCGCCTGCGAGGCGCTCGCCACGCCGCCGCCGAGGGGCCGGCGGACATCCACCGACCTTAGGGTAAAGCTGCTGTTTACATGCAACACTACTTTACTCGACGCAATCGTATGTCATACATAAGCCGCGTATCCACTAGAGGCAGCCTCGGCCGGCGCGCCTCCTTCACGCGCGCCTGCGAGGCGCTCGCCACGCCGCCGCCGAGGGGCCGGCGGACATCCACCGACCTTAGGGTAAAGCTGCTGTTTACATGCAACACTACTTTACTCGACGCAATCGTATGTCATACATAAGCCGCGTATCCACTAGAGGCAGCCTCGGCCGGCGCGCCTCCTTCACGCGCGCCTGCGAGGCGCTCGCCACGCCGCCGCCGAGGGGCCGGCGGACATCCACCGACCTTAGGGTAAAGCTGCTGTTTACATGCAACACTACTTTACTCGACGCAATCGTATGTCATACATAAGCCGCGTATCCACTAGAGGCAGCCTCGGCCGGCGCGCCTCCTTCACGCGCGCCTGCGAGGCGCTCGCCACGCCGCCGCCGAGGGGCCGGCGGACATCCACCGACCTTAGGGTAAAGCTGCTGTTTACATGCAACACTACTTTACTCGACGCAATCGTATGTCATACATAAGCCGCGTATCCACTAGAGGCAGCCTCGGCCGGCGCGCCTCCTTCACGCGCGCCTGCGAGGCGCTCGCCACGCCGCCGCCGAGGGGCCGGCGGACATCCACCGACCTTAGGGTAAAGCTGCTGTTTACATGCAACACTACTTTACTCGACGCAATCGTATGTCATACATAAGCCGCGTATCCACTAGAGGCAGCCTCGGCCGGCGCGCCTCCTTCACGCGCGCCTGCGAGGCGCTCGCCACGCCGCCGCCGAGGGGCCGGCGGACATCCACCGACCTTAGGGTAAAGCTGCTGTTTACATGCAACACTACTTTACTCGACGCAATCGTATGTCATACATAAGCCGCGTATCCACTAGAGGCAGCCTCGGCCGGCGCGCCTCCTTCACGCGCGCCTGCGAGGCGCTCGCCACGCCGCCGCCGAGGGGCCGGCGGACATCCACCGACCTTAGGGTAAAGCTGCTGTTTACATGCAACACTACTTTACTCGACGCAATCGTATGTCATACATAAGCCGCGTATCCACTAGAGGCAGCCTCGGCCGGCGCGCCTCCTTCACGCGCGCCTGCGAGGCGCTCGCCACGCCGCCGCCGAGGGGCCGGCGGACATCCACCGACCTTAGGGTAAAGCTGCTGTTTACATGCAACACTACTTTACTCGACGCAATCGTATGTCATACATAAGCCGCGTATCCACTAGAGGCAGCCTCGGCCGGCGCGCCTCCTTCACGCGCGCCTGCGAGGCGCTCGCCACGCCGCCGCCGAGGGGCCGGCGGACATCCACCGACCTTAGGGTAAAGCTGCTGTTTACATGCAACACTACTTTACTCGACGCAATCGTATGTCATACATAAGCCGCGTATCCACTAGAGGCAGCCTCGGCCGGCGCGCCTCCTTCACGCGCGCCTGCGAGGCGCTCGCCACGCCGCCGCCGAGGGGCCGGCGGACATCCACCGACCTTAGGGTAAAGCTGCTGTTTACATGCAACACTACTTTACTCGACGCAATCGTATGTCATACATAAGCCGCGTATCCACTAGAGGCAGCCTCGGCCGGCGCGCCTCCTTCACGCGCGCCTGCGAGGCGCTCGCCACGCCGCCGCCGAGGGGCCGGCGGACATCCACCGACCTTAGGGTAAAGCTGCTGTTTACATGCAACACTACTTTACTCGACGCAATCGTATGTCATACATAAGCCGCGTATCCACTAGAGGCAGCCTCGGCCGGCGCGCCTCCTTCACGCGCGCCTGCGAGGCGCTCGCCACGCCGCCGCCGAGGGGCCGGCGGACATCCACCGACCTTAGGGTAAAGCTGCTGTTTACATGCAACACTACTTTACTCGACGCAATCGTATGTCATACATAAGCCGCGTATCCACTAGAGGCAGCCTCGGCCGGCGCGCCTCCTTCACGCGCGCCTGCGAGGCGCTCGCCACGCCGCCGCCGAGGGGCCGGCGGACATCCACCGACCTTAGGGTAAAGCTGCTGTTTACATGCAACACTACTTTACTCGACGCAATCGTATGTCATACATAAGCCGCGTATCCACTAGAGGCAGCCTCGGCCGGCGCGCCTCCTTCACGCGCGCCTGCGAGGCGCTCGCCACGCCGCCGCCGAGGGGCCGGCGGACATCCACCGACCTTAGGGTAAAGCTGCTGTTTACATGCAACACTACTTTACTCGACGCAATCGTATGTCATACATAAGCCGCGTATCCACTAGAGGCAGCCTCGGCCGGCGCGCCTCCTTCACGCGCGCCTGCGAGGCGCTCGCCACGCCGCCGCCGAGGGGCCGGCGGACATCCACCGACCTTAGGGTAAAGCTGCTGTTTACATGCAACACTACTTTACTCGACGCAATCGTATGTCATACATAAGCCGCGTATCCACTAGAGGCAGCCTCGGCCGGCGCGCCTCCTTCACGCGCGCCTGCGAGGCGCTCGCCACGCCGCCGCCGAGGGGCCGGCGGACATCCACCGACCTTAGGGTAAAGCTGCTGTTTACATGCAACACTACTTTACTCGACGCAATCGTATGTCATACATAAGCCGCGTATCCACTAGAGGCAGCCTCGGCCGGCGCGCCTCCTTCACGCGCGCCTGCGAGGCGCTCGCCACGCCGCCGCCGAGGGGCCGGCGGACATCCACCGACCTTAGGGTAAAGCTGCTGTTTACATGCAACACTACTTTACTCGACGCAATCGTATGTCATACATAAGCCGCGTATCCACTAGAGGCAGCCTCGGCCGGCGCGCCTCCTTCACGCGCGCCTGCGAGGCGCTCGCCACGCCGCCGCCGAGGGGCCGGCGGACATCCACCGACCTTAGGGTAAAGCTGCTGTTTACATGCAACACTACTTTACTCGACGCAATCGTATGTCATACATAAGCCGCGTATCCACTAGAGGCAGCCTCGGCCGGCGCGCCTCCTTCACGCGCGCCTGCGAGGCGCTCGCCACGCCGCCGCCGAGGGGCCGGCGGACATCCACCGACCTTAGGGTAAAGCTGCTGTTTACATGCAACACTACTTTACTCGACGCAATCGTATGTCATACATAAGCCGCGTATCCACTAGAGGCAGCCTCGGCCGGCGCGCCTCCTTCACGCGCGCCTGCGAGGCGCTCGCCACGCCGCCGCCGAGGGGCCGGCGGACATCCACCGACCTTAGGGTAAAGCTGCTGTTTACATGCAACACTACTTTACTCGACGCAATCGTATGTCATACATAAGCCGCGTATCCACTAGAGGCAGCCTCGGCCGGCGCGCCTCCTTCACGCGCGCCTGCGAGGCGCTCGCCACGCCGCCGCCGAGGGGCCGGCGGACATCCACCGACCTTAGGGTAAAGCTGCTGTTTACATGCAACACTACTTTACTCGACGCAATCGTATGTCATACATAAGCCGCGTATCCACTAGAGGCAGCCTCGGCCGGCGCGCCTCCTTCACGCGCGCCTGCGAGGCGCTCGCCACGCCGCCGCCGAGGGGCCGGCGGACATCCACCGACCTTAGGGTAAAGCTGCTGTTTACATGCAACACTACTTTACTCGACGCAATCGTATGTCATACATAAGCCGCGTATCCACTAGAGGCAGCCTCGGCCGGCGCGCCTCCTTCACGCGCGCCTGCGAGGCGCTCGCCACGCCGCCGCCGAGGGGCCGGCGGACATCCACCGACCTTAGGGTAAAGCTGCTGTTTACATGCAACACTACTTTACTCGACGCAATCGTATGTCATACATAAGCCGCGTATCCACTAGAGGCAGCCTCGGCCGGCGCGCCTCCTTCACGCGCGCCTGCGAGGCGCTCGCCACGCCGCCGCCGAGGGGCCGGCGGACATCCACCGACCTTAGGGTAAAGCTGCTGTTTACATGCAACACTACTTTACTCGACGCAATCGTATGTCATACATAAGCCGCGTATCCACTAGAGGCAGCCTCGGCCGGCGCGCCTCCTTCACGCGCGCCTGCGAGGCGCTCGCCACGCCGCCGCCGAGGGGCCGGCGGACATCCACCGACCTTAGGGTAAAGCTGCTGTTTACATGCAACACTACTTTACTCGACGCAATCGTATGTCATACATAAGCCGCGTATCCACTAGAGGCAGCCTCGGCCGGCGCGCCTCCTTCACGCGCGCCTGCGAGGCGCTCGCCACGCCGCCGCCGAGGGGCCGGCGGACATCCACCGACCTTAGGGTAAAGCTGCTGTTTACATGCAACACTACTTTACTCGACGCAATCGTATGTCATACATAAGCCGCGTATCCACTAGAGGCAGCCTCGGCCCGAGCGGCTACCTCGCTCCGAGGCGGCGCAAGTGGAGACGCCGCCTCAACCTGAGGCGCGCCGCGACACGAGGCTACTCCGGCGCCGCGACCCGAGACATATTTTGTCGGTCTTTTTGCCGTGCTCAAAGGGGCCTCAGTCTGAGCCGTGCATTTGATGGAGACGGGCGCGTTGCCTGGCGTGTTTGTTTTAAATTGGCTCGGAAGTCACGGATCACGGTGAGGCGTGTTGCCTCAGCTTGATCCGCAAGGTGCCTCGGGCTTATGCTTCAGGCCGAGCAGCTTCGATTTGAGGCTGTCTCAAGTCGCGGCTGCTCGGCCTGAGACTGCTCAAATGGATTCGCGGCTATATGGTTATACATGAGCCACCTTCCGAGCGCCGACACGTTGGATAGGAGTCGGCGTGCTCGCTACGGCCGAAAACGGTCAGACGCATCGTCATTGTTATGTGTAAATATTAGATCCTTACATATGAAATTGGCTTATTTTTCACAGATATTATTTTGTACGGAATTTATTCATTTCTATTGCAACTTCCAAATCATTATTTTCAATATTAGACTATGTAATCAATATTTGTCTTTTATGTGTTAATTTAGTTTTTCGGCTTAATGGTTTGTCCGTAATGCCGTGTAAAAAAATTGGCAAATTTGGAAGGTATAGGAGTATATAGCTAACGCAGATTACTGGGCCGTACTTAAACCAGGCGTTTTCTGAGTGTGATTGTAATTGGCAGAAGGAGACGGACAGCCAGCCGGGCTCCCCTGCCGGCTCGGAGGCCTCCGCGCCGGGCAGGCGAGGCCGGCGCGCCTCCACCATCTCCAACACCAGCACCAACACCAACACCAGCGGCAAAGAGACCGCCCAACGGTGAGACACCACACACTACCACATCATCTATGACTATTCAACAATCAAACATTGTACTCTACCCAGATACGAGTATATCAGACGACGGTCGCGCATTAATTAAGAATTTTACCATTAGGATAAATATCCACACTGAGAGGTGCAAACATGGGTTTTCATATATTTGGCACATAGACTTAGCAAGCCTGTTTTAACTAAAATGGCGTTAAAATTCGTTTGTCCTTATCTGTCACTTTGACATTTGTGTTCGTAAGAAAGGGACAAAGCACATTTTATTTAGCAGCGGGATTTTAAGTTTTATGAATAAGGGGGTTAGTGTCCAATATATTAAATCGCAGCAGATTTTCACCCTTATCGCAGGCTAGGGGTAGGGTATCGACGATCAATGTTCGATTAAAGTCACCGTCCATGGAATTTGCTAACTATGTAAACAAACCGCCATAGTGAAAGACATAGCGGTTTGTTTACATAGCTAGCAAATTCTATTGACGCGGCCACTTTACGTGATAAATTTCGACTCCGAACTTGGGTGATTAACTTTTTAAGAGTGAATATTTTTGAGATGAGTCTAAAAGATCATATCAGGCGACCTCTTCCGCCTTACTCAATCTAGAATTCCACGAATAATTATACAAGGTGTTTTTGTCAATTTCCGTTAATTGCAAAGGGGCATAGGTTAGATCAAATAAAGTGAATTTCTCCAAGACAGCAGTATCTTCATATCAAGATATTGAATATTTTAATTTAATCAGATTTGCAAATTTAACCAGTGTAAAGGCTCTAACTGTGGTGTCATCACAGTTTTTTAAATGTTGTAAGGTTCCTATACACTACAAAAAAGTTTACCAAGTGAGTTCGTTCGACATTAGGCAAAAACTGCGTCGGAGGTACATTTTTTTACTAAATGTGTCTTCTTGGATCTTCTGGTCTTGAACCCTTGCACAATAAGACAATAACTGTTAATGCTACGTTAACCCATTCATGGCCACGAACCACGAAGCGTACACAACACGCCGGGCCACCATACAAACCGTTTTCAGCTAAAACGTGTGACTCAGCTTATGGGTCTCGGGGCCTGGCGCGAACGTCAAAGAAATTGCCGCTTATGAATCCGGTCCGTTGGACAATATTATGCAACATTTTTACTAACCAACTGTTTACTGTTCATATTAAAATATATATATTTACTAATTTGTTGATATTTTTAAAAAAACTAAGAATGCACATTTTAAAGCCTGATCAGAAATAGATGATCATTGTCAAGAGGCCTTGCCACTTGCTTCTTGCCACCCTTACACATCTGAAGGTCTCCTCAAAGGCGATTGACTGGTTCTCATCCTACCTTTCTCTTCGTACTCAGGCTGTACATGCCCGTCGCTCGCTTTCAGACTGGTGCGAGTTAAGCTCTGGGGTACCACAAGGTGGGATCTTGTCTCCTCTTCTTTTCTCGGTATTCATCAATCTTATTACCACCAGGATTCGTAGCACTTACCATCTGTATGCAGACGATTTGCAACTGTATGCCCATGCTGCAGTAGAAGACATTGATTGTGCCATTTCTCTTATAAACAGAGACCTGGATCACATCGCGGAATGGTCTAGCAGTTTTGGGATAAGTGTTAATCCAACGAAGTGCCAGGCTATAATTTTGGGAGGTCAACGGCAACTTATTAAGTTAGGCTCAGCTTCAGTCGCACCGATTCTTTTTGATGGCACTGTTATCCCATTTTCCAGCCAGGTTAAGGATCTTGGCCTAGTTATAGACTCAACGCTTTCCTGGAACGGCCAACTTCTGGAAATATGTCGGAAGGTCTCTGTTACGTTGCGTACTCTCTATAGGTATAAGAGTTTTCTTCCAGTAAGTACCAAAAAACTACTTGTGCAAGCTTTGGTGTTACCAATTATTGATTACGCAGATGTGTGCCTTACTAATATCTCACAGGAGTCTCTAAATAAGTTGGATCGCCTCCTTAACAATGGCATACGTTTCATCTTCGGTCTTCGTAAATACGACCATGTATCCTTTTACCGCCGTCAGCTCAACTGGCTTTCAATTCGACGTCGCAGATCTTTGCGTACCCTCTGTACCTTATTTTCTATCCTGTTCGAGCCTTCTGCGCCAGGTTATCTAAAACAGAAATTCGTCTTCGAAACTCCGCGCCCCGGGTGTGAACTGCGTTCCTCCCGCTTACTCAAACTTACAATACCTTCTCACCATACTGGTTTCATTTCAAGTTCTTTCACCGTTCAGGCAATCCGTCTCTGGAATGCACTCCCTCTCCCTTTAAGACAAGCCCCAAGCAAATTAGTTTTCAAGCGAATGCTTCGTAGGCATCTGCTGGAGGAAGAATTTGCATAGCGTCCATCGTCCCATATATATTAGTGTATCATATCTTTGTATATAAGTAATAATATGTCATTTTATATATGTAGGATTATGCTTTTATAAGTCTGTACTAAGCTCTAAATATTGATCATTTACTCTGCACCAATTTTAAGTGTCTCTGTTTGGCCTTATGGTTGACTGGTAGAGAATGCCATTTGGCATTAAGTCCGCCATTTGTACATCATTTTTGTTTTGTGCAATAAAGTTTAAATAAATAAATAAATAAATAAGAGGGCGCTGTTATTTTCATATAATTATAGGGTTCAGAAAAAATCTTTTCTTGTAAATATTTCTCACACACTGTTGTGATAATACAATATACCATTTAGTTGGTGACAGTTTAAGCCGCCCTGTTTTTATAATGAAACAAAAAAAATTGGCATGGTAATAAGTTTGGTCCTTAGAAATGTTGCTTGATACATCCAAAAGTAATCCATTGTAAAAAGGTACAATTTGCAACGAGTTTCGTCATGAAATAAGCTTTGAAACCAAGGTATAAAGTTTATTTTTGCGTGCTATGAAGATATGTGTAGTTTTTACAATTAGCGCCAGGCCACGGTGACCCATACCTTGAGTCATGTCAATAACTTCAGGCATACATATATTTTTGATATTTTTGAAATGTAGATTTATCCATTTGCTTGGGTCACGTATGTATCTCGAATTTCAGAATATTTACTATATTACACTTCCAGTAAACCAAACTTGAATATTCTAGACCCTGTTTCACTAAAAAAAAACATGTTTACAATTATGTTTTTCAACATGCCTTATAAAGATGGTTGTTAGCTCAAATTATACTTATATTATTTCGTCATATTACGTTTTGTTTATGTTTAAATCAGAATTTATTCACGACTCACATGTGAGTCACGGGCCCTGCGCGACTGTTTTAACATGACCCATACGCTGAGTCACGGGCCCTGAATGGGTTAAATTATTTTGTACAAAAAAAGGAAAAAATATTTTTTCACGAAATTATTATGCTAATTGGTTTCTGTGAATGTATTCTGTAATATGCCGAAGTTCACGGAAATTCCCGGGAACACCGTGTATAATGACTGCTAATTTCAATATTTCACACTATTTGTTAATGAATCCTATGTAACGATATATCGTTTTATTTCAGATCCAAAAAGTGATCAACAATAGAAAAAACTAGCGCCAAGATATAGAAATAAAATAAGCTGAAATAATGCTAATAATTACACGGTTTCAACTCGCGTATTAAATGTCACTGCGGGCGACATGTTTGGAACTCTTTAGGAGTTTTTGTTCAGGATGAGTGTTTTCGCGGCGGTGTCGCGGTAAACTTGATCACTGCCCGCGCCCGCGCCGGTCGCTTCTCTACTCCGGGCGACATTGTTGGGCCGTGTAATTATTACCATTATTTCCGTGTCTCACGAAAGTTTACATTTGAATTGTTGTTATTTAAGTAATATTTAGTTATAGTATAAGTAGGGTTATATTTTTTGCTTTGTTTATTCGCATTTATTATACTAAGCGTGATAGTCCAACCAGAAATAAAATAATAGGTGATTAAGCTTATTAAAGAACTCAGGCATGGTGAAATGTAATACAATGTTATTTCTGGTCAGTCTGTATAAAGTAACTCTTGTTTTTATTTATTTAACGTTTTCCACTATGAAATAAAAGTCGAAAATATCAATGTAGTTTTAATTTTATTAGTCTCCAAGATTCAGTCGCTGTATTACAAGTATTAATAGTTATGCGTGTTTAATCATTATTGAAAATTTTTTGTAAAACGTTTCGAAACTGTATTTTACGTTAAATTTAGAAAAACAGCGTTTGAGATCACGTCAAAAATCTTATCATATAACTACTTACAGTATACCTTATCTATATTCAAAATAAATAACATTAAATGCACGTCTTAAGTGTATTTCACAGATATGAAAATGTACAATAATTTACATTACATGACATGATATGATAAGTCTCACTAAAAACGGAACAATCTTCAATAATTGTATCATATGTTACCTTCGTTTCTCTTCATCATAACTCTTCAAGGACCGTATCTGATGTATTACGCTGAGGTCTGCCGCCGGCAACTGTTTCGGCAGCGCGTCCCTCAAGTCTACATCGGGCAGCATCTCTGCAGGGCTCTCTCTGGGCACGCTCATGCATATCTCTTTATCTTCTGCCCTGAGAGTAGCTTTATTCGAGCAGTCAACTACCTCACGTTTTTGCCTAGGAACTGACTTGTCAATATTATCTATATTCACTTGTTTAGCACCATTTTGGAGATCTAAAGGTTTCTCTTGTTTGATTTCGGCTGATTTCACATGGTTTCCGTTCATAGCTAGCGGCAAAGGCACGTTGTTTAGAATATTGTTTCTTGTCTCCAGTTTTTGCTGCAAGTCTTCGCCTTGTTTGTAAGACTGCGGTTCGTCGGGCGAATGGGAATGCGTCTTTTGGTCTACATTTGCAGGGTCGTTGTTATTATTGACGTGTTGAACGTGTATATTAGGCACAATGTTATTGGGTGGTAATTTTACCGGTGGCTTTTTTACAACTTGATTACTATTTTCAACTGAATTGACTATTGGTTTAAAATTATTAATTTGCTGATGATTTGCCTTATTATTCGCTGCCGCGGCTTCATGTTCTGCAGTTCGGATGTTACTGTTTGTTGGATCTACCTTGTTTTCGCTATTTTGTAAAAGAACATCTTGTTTGGCTGGATTCAAATTGACATTATTAACAGGAATAAGAGCAACTGGTTCGCTTTGTTTCGCTTCGTTTACAATATTTTGTACTGGTACTATGGGTACTACTTTAGCTTCAGGTACTTGAGCAACAATATTTTCATTATTGGTTAAAGGTGCCGCTTCTATCGGTTTGTCCTTGATTTCTTTGATGGCTTCGACGGCCACGTCGGCTATTTTCTTGACAGCTTCATTGGCAGTATCTCCGGCCTCTATCTTACCCTCCGAAAGAGCGGGTTGTTCCGAAACAGCGCTTAAACTCTGTATCGCCACATTAGCTATCTTCTGGATACTTTCCACTGCGATCTTCTTAGCTTCGTTTTTATCTTGCTGTATCTCTTGTTTAGTCTTAATGATACTATCTAGAATTTCCTTCTGCTCCTTGATTAGCTCTTTCTGTTCTTCTCCGTGTTGTTTGATGGTCTCCGCTAACTGTGCTTGTTTTAGAAGGTCTATTTTCTGTTGATTGCTCATCTGTTTTATTTGTTCTTTTATCTGTAGTGTGTCGGTCTCTTGTTTTTTCGTTTCACCATTCGACCGTTTCTCGTCCGATATTTTGTTTAAATTCTTTGGGTGTGTTCCTGAAACTTTGTCTATCTCTTGCTTGGATTCTTTAGGTGTTTCTTTCTTCTCAGTTATGTCCAGAACCTTTTCCGGAGCAGGCTGTACTTGCTTCTCGTCCGGTTGAGATTCTGGAGGTACTGGGTTCGGCGGTTGCACTTCTGAGTCGGCGATTGCTTCTTTACTGTGTTTCACATCTTCGTTTAATACTTTTTCGACTTTCTGCGGTGCTTTAATGATACCTGCAAATAAAAACATCCTATAAAATTACATTGCCTCGTACGGCACGGTTTTAGAGGAATTTCCCCCCAAAAATGCTAAGGTTTGGTGGTATGAGCTCTCTGTAAAGATTTTCCTGAGGGACTACAATACGAGATTCTTCAAAATGGAATGTACAGATTTTTAAAAAGGTCGGCAACGTGTATGTGACTCCTTATACTTGCATGCTGCACAGGCTGTGACTGTGAGCCGAGTAAACTGGATTCCACCAAATAGTTTAGGGGTAGTGTAGACCCAGACCGCGACGCTTTTTGGAGGACTAGACGGGCAGATAGAGACGCGTGGAAGCGGAAGAAAGAAAGATAGGCCTTAGCATTGGGCAGTATGGGCCACGAATGATGAGGATAGGCCGTGGCAATACCATCAGGCGGACCATTGACACTACCTTCTTCTCTTTTTCTACCTAGCGTTGACGCGGCCTTTACCAAGGTCCGCTTTCCTCCTCTGCACGATCCTGGGCGTCTTCTTTTGTGAGCCCGTTTTCGCTCATGTCGGCCTTCACGACATACAGCCATCGCTTCTTAGGTCTGCCGCGGGGTCGAGGACTAGGCCAAGGCATTTGTTCCCTACGTAGTCAGATGGCCTGCGAGAGACGTGACCGAACCAACGAAGGCGACATTCCTGGAGCTTATCCGCTACGTCACGAACTCCGAGGCTGCCACGGATGTACTCGTTACGACCATTGACACTATCGTAGTATGATGTTACGCACCGTCCTTGTCCCTCTTGTGGAAGAAGTCCTCCACGATCTGGTCGATCCTCTCCTGCGTGATGTGCTCGTCGTACTTGTCCGGCGCGCGCTCGGCCGCCTGCAGGTTAGCGTACGTGCCCAGCACCATGATGATCAGGCCCAGCACCAGCATCACCTGAAACAAGGGCCATGTCAAAATGGCTCGCGTTCAATTAAAAACTCTAGGGTCACTTGTGCTTGGGAAGCCCACTAGATTGATTACGCGGGAACACCAAGGGTGGGTTGGAGCAGGCTGTCTGTAATCGTAAGTGGTGATCGTCAAAATCTGAATGTATGGAACATTTGGCAAGTTTGTATGGAATGACAGCTGCCGGCGCCATATTGAACCTGACCGGTCTGTCGCCGTAGACCGTGGGCCCACTCCCAATACGCCTACGCTACGTTACATGACAACATGATAAAATGCATGAGATGAGTGAGCAAGAAAAAAAAGGTCATTTCATATTCTCTGACTGCCCCCGCTCTGGATGTCGGAACTGAAGAAAACTGGGAACACGCGAGTAAACATTCTAGGAGGATGGTAATTTATTTTGCAGTACATATGGTGCTACTTTCCCGCACTAGTGCGGAAAAGAGCACTTTCCGTGTATATGTCAACTTTAAAGAGCCATATGTACAGTAAAACGTTGTACGATATACGTGCACGGACGGACGGCACGGATTTAATTAGGTAATTCGCAACTCGCGTCGATTTATAACACTCCCTTCGGTCGTGTTTTAATTTATCACCACTCGTTGCGAATTTCCTATTTTCGGCACTTGTATCGTAAATAACTAATATTTGAATCAGGCAACAAAGCCATATCATTATCAATATACAGGCTCCTCTACTCAATCGGCAATCATCGCCCAGCATACAGAACGCCACTATGCGTTAGAGGGAGCAATCAATTCCATCGCAATCTAATTCATAACTGCGGTCAGGATAGCCCATCTTGTAGGGAGCCGTTGGTAATGATGGGCGATTTATGGAATGACCTGCCGCCGCCTTTAAGGCAACCTATTAGTTACCTTAAATTTAAAAAAATATTGCGAGCCCATTTCCTCGAACTGCAGAGGCAAATTTAAAACCCACGCAAACACAAACACAACACAACACGACACGTCGCACAAAACAGCAACACACCATACAAAAATGAACACATATCACACACATCTACAATCGTTATATATATATTTAGACAAGATGCTTATTAAGATTTGTATTATTTATAGTATTTATTTATTATAGTATTCTTTATACATCTAAACACATATACCTACTTAGTATACTTGTATTTAAGATAGACGTAGTGTTACGACCAACTCTGTCGAAGGGACTCGTCTGAAAACCAGCGCAAGGCCTCAAGCCTTGCATATGCTGAGACGAGCACCCATTGCCCAACCTAACGCAATTTAGTAATTTTAGTTTTAATTCTAAGTTATTTCTTTGTGCTTATTGTTAAAAGTATGTTTTGTGTTTTTCTTTTTTTGGCAATAAATTGATTTGATTTGATTTGATTTTGTAAAATGGCTAGGATTACCTTAGCCAGCACTCTCTCGTTGGTGTTCTTGAAGGTGACGCTGACGAAGCAGGCGGCCGGGAACACGACACAGACCAGCACCCCGATGGTGGACCCAACAAGTCCGAGCACAAGCTCGATGTTCGGCACGAGCAGGGACACGCACAGCGCACTGAACACGATGGCAACTGTGATGCAGCGGAAGGTGGTTTCTGGGATCGAGTGGTTGATGATGTGGTCGTGCTGGGACGAGTGCACCTGAGGGGAAACAAGCTTCGGTCAAATGGGACAGTTTTTCTTGTTGCTCGTTGGCATGGTTATATACGGCTCTCTTTTCCACGTGGACAGTTGAAAAATGGCAAACGAATGTCAGTCATATTAATCGGGTCGGGTATATATTATTAGAAATATTAATAATATTAGGTCACAATTTTAAAAGTATTAAGCAATTAAAATTATTAAAGATTAAACGGGATTGCAATCTAAATGCATTTCAGTTCGTTGTGAGTTTAAAAAAAAAAAAATCATTTATTTCAGACGTTTGGAGTCCATAAGGTGTTAGTGTTACAGATTTATTTAAATAATAATGTTAGTACCTAAGCTTAAATGTTGAGTGGTCCAGTGCCTGATGAGGGCACTGTCCCATCTCTGCGCCACAACGGCCAGGAGACTGTGGCGGCTGGCGCGCACCCTGCGCAGCGTCGCGGCACAGTTTGCGGAGCGTCGCGTGGAAACCGTCCACGTGCGCGTCCGCAAACATGCCGGACGCACTGCAGTGTCGCGGCAGCCGCAACAGTATCCTGAACGCGTCCTTGTATTGTACACGCATGGCGTTCATGGCGCGCTTCGTGTACCTCGTCCACAGGCTGCAGGTGTACAGCGATGTACAGTACGCCTGAAAGAGTGTTATTTTAACTTGTGCTGTACACCTGCTAAACCTGCGGGCAATCATGTTGGCCCTGACAGCCAGAGCCCTGCGCTCTCGTTCAATATCCGAATCGTCTTGAAAGTCATCGGTGACCAAGTGTCCGAGATATTTAAAAGAATAAACCCTTCTCAGTTCCTGTCCGTCCAAATGAATGGGCGGGACATGTGACGGGCACTTGGTCCCCGCCTTGAAAATCATAAACTCGCTCTTCTTCACATTATATTGCAAGTTATGTTTTGAGGCATAGGACTCACACTTCTCAATTAGTACTCTTATACCACCGATCGATGGGCTCAGCAGTACCATGTCGTCAGCATAGCTTATGTTATTAAAACAAACCCTATCTATGTGACAGCCGACACGTGTACTGCTAAGCTCACCGATCAGATCATTCATGTACAAATTGAACAGTTTGGGTGAGGTCAGCCCCCCCTGCCTCACCCCACATTCCAAACCGTACTCGTCTGACACCTCATCACCCCAGCGGACACTATTTCGTTGGCCAGCATACCAACACCTAAATATGCGTGTTAGTTCTCTAGGAAATTGCACTTCGTCAAGCTTTCTCCATAGAAGATCGTAATTTACAAGATCGAAGGCTTTAGAAAGGTCTAAGAAACACGCATATATAGGTGTTTTTCTACGAGTATAATATTCGACGGCCTGCTTTAAACAAACAATAGCACTTTCTGTAGATAAGCCCGGCGCCCGCGCGGAATCCAAACTGCGCGTCATGTAACTTTAGGTACTTATCAAGTTGTATGTTAAGTAAGCCATCGAATACTCTCGCTACAATTGTTGCCAAGGAAATAGGCCTATAGTTAGCTTTGTTTGATACATCACCAGTTTTATTCTTGACAATAGGGACTACAATGGTTTTTGTCATGAGCAAAGGTAGATGCGAATGAGATATACACAAATTATAGAACATCGCTAACACTCGATGTAAGTGGGGACCAGCAAACTGCAAATGCTCAATACTTAAATGGTCATGGACCAGGGGACTTTCCGCGTTTCATATCCTTGATTATTTTGCTGACATCACTAGCGCTAAATCGGGTCTGCTGAGCACCCCCCGGTATGCCAGCATCGAGCACCTGCTGCCGACCAGCCCCGTCGACTCCGGTGGAAGAAGGCTTCACATTAAAATGTTCGACAAACATATTAGCAACACATTTGGGATCCGAAATACCATTCACGCTAACAGACAGTCCAGGTCTAGTCTCCAACTTTTTTGTGACTTTCCAGAAGTTACGAAAATCATTATTTTTATGATGTTTACTAAGTAGGTCCATTTTAATTTGCTCTTGATGTTGTTGAACCCACCTGAGTTTTGATTTAAATATTTTCCGACTACTACACATGGCGTTGAAAATTGACCCACCTGTGGGTTTACCGTACAGAACCCAGTCATGGAATCTAGCCCTGGCTTCCCTGTGAGCGTCGCTTACATGTTTGTTCCACCCAATAACCCTCTTTCTTGCACAACCACGGTTGCCTGCGACAGCCTTGCTGTATAAAGAAGCCTCACACAGCGTAGTTATTATCTTGAGGTATAAGTTGTCAATTATTACGCAGTGGTCAGAGTTATTTATACAGCATCCGTCACAACAGGCCTTAAATTCCGATGGATAATCCACAGATTTTAACAATTCATCACATTTGTTAGTATACATTTCAATTTGCTGAGCTGTTCTTTCTCCCCAGACTATATGTTTCACATTAGATTGATTATTTATATTTTTGTTAAATACTAGCTTTGGTTTAACCAGGTCCAAATTACATTTAATGAAAAGGGGATAGTGATCAGAACAATATACGTCGTAACCAATAACAACATCAATAATAGTGTCCCACCCCGCCGATGAGGTTACGCAATGATCCAGCCATCGCTTAGATCCGTGAGACTCACTTAGGTACGTATGTGCGCCAGAGTTTATACCTAGTCTAGCGATATCAGCACAAACCCACCCCTGTTCCGCACAGAAACTAATTAGTTCATTACAAAACAACTCGGAGGGATGAGCATTATAGTCGCCCAGTATAAAAACAGTTTCAACGCAAGTTTCCTTAACTATTGAGTCAATTTCACTCATACATTGTACGAAATCCGGCAGGTTATCTATTCCGTTGATTGGCATATATACACTAAAAAAGATTATACACTTATCACCCGACGTTATTTTGACCGCACTAATTCTGGGATTGTCGCACTGAATAACGGAGGTGGACGGAAACAGCTTCTTACGCCACAAAAGCGCAGTTCCACCGTACGGTCTCCCCCGCAGCATTCCTGTTGATGTATCCATCGCTGAGGTCCCGGTGCAGGCAAAGTCATCGCTTATAGTGCTTAAATATGTCAAATCATGTGGAAGAAGTCATGTCTCTTGTAAGGCTAGTATATCGGCAGAAATGCATAACCGTCTAATATCATCAATAGATCGTTTGATGCTTCTACAGTTAAAAGAACAAAGTTTAATTTCATCCATTCCTTGCCGTGTTATTAGAAATCGTCGTAGTCGTAGCACACGTAGCGCTCGTAGCACACGTAGCGCTCGTAGCACACGTAGCGCTCGTAGCCCCCGTCGTAGCACTCGTAGCCGTTAACGCGTGATCGCTGTTGTTTACATATTTGAAACGAGATTTGATAAAACGACGAAATATAATTCCGCGCGGCCACAGTGACTCGTCCAAAAACATATTCACTTTGTCCCTGCAAACAAAGAATTTGTACGCGTTATGGTCGTGGTCTTTGTCCTTCATTACAATATGATCGAGCCTTATATTTTCGCTGGTTTGTTCCCGTATATACTCAATAATATCAGATTTTGATGTATCCTTATGTACATTTGTGATAAAAATAGGTACCTTAGGATCAGCTGCCTTGAACGGACACTTGACTTCGGACTTGCCCATTTTACCGACGTGACGGTTTTTAGAAGCAGGTTTCGGTGGCTTTCCTATTTTCGTCCACACACCATTCTTCGCTACATCCGCAAAACTCTTAGTGCCTTTTTTACTCACTGCACTCATCATACCATTAGTTCCATCAGCGTTAGGCACCTTCACTGGCTGGTTCATTGTTTTTGATAAATCGTCGTCAAGCCGGGTATCTGAGTGATGTGCTGGCTCACTCGATGGCAGTTCCGTTACAATGGCGGGCGCTGGCGGGGGCGAGGGCCGCGGTGCAAGGGTCGGCGCATGCGCCTTAGCACTAGTGTGACCGTCGCTAGCGCCAATCGGCTCCTCAGCATGTTCCCGCGTATGCGAGTGGGATGGCGAACGGCTTGATTCACGCGCGCTCGAGTGAGATAGTAATGTCTTGTTATGTTCGTCAGCATACTCACTTGTTCTAGATACGTCAAGATTAGATAGTAACTCCATTGGTCCACTGTTCAAATATCCTCCACGTCTAACGTTAACATTCAAATTTGACTGGCTAACGTTTCGATAAAATGGATCACTAACGCCTGTATTCCTACGGCACTCCATAACGGTCTTTTCAAAATTTTCGAACTGCTCCATCGTTACATACCGTGATTTTATAGCTTGTAGTTCATTTTTTTAGCACCACAATATCCTTTAGAAGCGATGTTAGGTCCACAGAGTCGAAATCTATTGGCGGTAATTTGTGCAGATCCCTGGCCACAAACACTGGGAACCTGTCGGGGTCCGTAATCCGCGCTAGATCGATTATATCTTCGATATCACGGCGTTATTGTCCATCCCGTCTTCGAGTAATCTTTCTTTTTCGAGCAGGGACAGATAAAAACAGCAAATCTTTTGCCTTTCTGATATCTTCCGCGGAGAAAAAGGCCAAGCAAATTCTGCTCATGCTCTCATCGTCCATAAGATGTAACTTATTCACCACAAAAGCCAGGAGCTCGTTCACAACAATATTACAGTTATTGCACTTCAAAGTAGCGGCCATGGTGCGAGCGCACAACAGCTAGCTAACCGCGACACAACCGTACGTACGAATGCGCGCGCGCGTTTTATTTCGATAAATATTTTTATTTCTTTATTTTTAACTATTTGAGACATATTAAAAACGTCACTTCGATAGTACGCGTCATAAAAAAAGAAAACTACAAACGGGCGTGATTTGTCACAGCAACTTGCAATAGTTGGAAAGAGACAGTCATACATTACTAACCAGTCGCACTCTCGCAAGTTGTTGTGACAAATTGCAAGGACTATAAACGTACGAGCACTTGGCTGTTTGTAGTGACTTGTCTTAGTCAAAGTATATAGTTAAAAGGTAAAAAAGTATACAGTAAAGGAATTTCCTACACTTTCCTGGCCGCTAAAACTGTACAGTAATAAAATTACAACTTTTGATAGATTAATAGTGTGCACCTATTTCAAATATGAATACTACTGCGAAATAGTTTGAAAAGCTTATTGACATTGATAATTTCAAGTATATATCATTGTGTAGGTACCTTCTTTTAATAATTGTGCGCACACACCACAGAGTGACTTTGAAGTGTTTTTCGTATAAACACCCTTTAACATATATACGTCGAGAAAATTAGCCAGTCCTAACTGTTTCAGAGATACATAGCCATAAAATTGTGTCCTCGCCCAGGATGCTCCAATGGGAACCCATAAAAATACAAACCATATTACAAAAATCACATGAGGCAACTTGCAAGAAGTACCAAATTATGCGTTGCAATATCTTCCAGTGGCGTCACACATAACAATGACGCAGTGACAAAGCATACATTATTCATACTAGGATAATCTGGTCCCCTCTCGCGGGATGGAAGAACGTAAGTCCCTCTTTTGTATGAAGCGGTGGTTAATTTGGAGGACCATAAAAATCGACCGTTTCAAATAGGAAGTGTTACTGGGTGAATCTCCGGCGGTTTGAAACACTCATTTCTAAAATGATTTCACATTTGTCTCCCCAAAATTCAACCTGCGATGACTTTGAAGAAGGAAAAAATGGTACCAGTATAGCTACACGTTTAAAAAAAAAGTATGATGATCACTTCTTGAGATGATAATGACGAAAAACGCCTCTATAACGCTGAATATTCACCCTATAGCGAAATACCAAAAATCAGCTCTCCTGAATAAACTATACATTTTTAAACTTGATGTTTCCATTTTTTTAATCCTTTTTTTTAATTCTATAAACAATTTTACAGTTTTAACAATTTTAAAATAACTCGTCTCTAACTAGAAACGCGATTAGAAAATCAAAACAGTTAAGAAATAATAAAACCAACTCCCGTGCTGTGTACATCGTAAATTTGGCAAAACTCATAAACGGTGCTGTATAGGCCGTGCCGGCGATATTTTGCGGCTCATTCCAGTACCCTCGTGTCCGCAGGTGACACTCCTTTACTGCCCCTATACTCCTAAACTGGCGTAATACTGAGATTTCGTAACATCGTCGTAGATTTTTTCGTTTTGCACGTGAACGTAATGAAAGTTTCATTTTGTGTTTACTAGTGTTGTATTCTGTTTTTAAGGGCCAATAGACAAAAGCCTTTGAATTTACTAACTTCATAAAACACTGGTACGTTACGTACGAGTATTTGTTGTGCTCTATTGTGTTCAGGCCTTTTATATTGTATTACATTGTACATAAGCTAGTCAGCTTTACTTAACCTTAATAACTTTTCCCATCAGCCGACGATTTTATGCGGACGTGCTAAAAACACAATACTTAAATGGACTCCCAACGACTGATTTTACGATGTAAAAAGCACAAGCCGTAAAACAGCGCATAAACAGCTCTTGAAAGCCTTTTCACAAAACGAAGACCGTAAGGTTTACGTAAAGGTAAATATCTCGGGGCTGTCGGTAAATCGACGCAACTGCGTTCGGCCGATAAACTTCATGCCGAAAACTGTCATTTCATCAACAAACTCGTCTTGAATCTATCATAAAAAAGGAATATTTTATGGGAACCCCAGAAGGAAGCGCACGTTCTCGATATTTTGACGGATAACCTGACAAACAAGCCCGGGATGATGTAATATTAAATTTATATAAATAAAACACCTACGTTCATTACTTTTACTTTACTTTGATCAAAACAATTGTAGACATAAATCAAGGCCGATAATTAACGATGTTAATATGGGAAAAGCACTTTGCGAGAATTAGAAACAACTGAAAAAATCTAGTTTCAACAAGTATTAAAACAACCGCTTCATAATCCCTATCATTTACACCCCAAGTTTATTATATAAATTTCTCAGTTTAGCACATTCGAGGCGCCGAACGGTTCATTATCTTGTTTAATTTTCCACTTGGTCGCCCGCGCATCTTCGCTGCACCTTCGGCTTTGGCCCAATTTTACGGAAATTTAAATTTTGCCCCCGCCACGCTTCGGCAGATTCGAGCATAACCGAGCAAGGGTGCAAACTCCCCCTACGTTTGGAAGTCTGGTTATTGTAATTCCAAATCATAGGTATGGTGCAAAAGATCATCTGTGGTAACCGGAATTATTATAGGGGTGAAGATATAAATGGGAATGTGAAGAGTGACAGATACTCTTGTTTGTTTTGTTTTTGTTAGAGACAGTCATATGTTGGCACGCCATGTTTTGATATTGAAATAAAATTGCATAACATTGACATTCCCAACCAACCAATTATATTACTTATGTATTACGAAAGTCAAAACTCATTAACAGTTTAAAATTACTTCATCCCTAGTCATCATTCGCTTGTCCTTATCCCATTTACTTGGGGTCGGCGCAGCATGTTTTTTTCTTCCATACCTCTCTGTCGCCCGTCAACTCATCACACACATCTTTCCTGTTCATATCGTCTCTCACGCAGTCCATCCACCTTTTCCTTGGTCTACCTCTTCTCTTACATCCCTCGACATTCATACTTAATGCCCTTCTAGTAACATGACTATCATCCCTCCGCATTACATGTCCATACCACCGTAAACGATTTGCTCTCAGCTTTTCAGTTATCAGTGCTACTTTCAGGCTTCCTCTTATATACTCATTCCTTACACGATCCAATCTCGTCACGCCACACATCCATCTCAACATTCTCATCTCCGCAACATGCAATCTCGTTTCATCCGTCATCTTTGCGGCCCAACATTCCGCTCCATACATGACGACAGGTCTTATAATGGTCTTGTATATTTTGCCCTTCAGTCGAAGGGGCATTCGGTCGTCACAGATTGTTCCCGCAACCTGTCGCCATTTCATCCATCCTGCGCTGATTCGGTTTCTAACGTCACGGTCAATATCGCCATTACATTGTATAAGTGACCCGAGGTATCGAAAATCGGAGCAGGCCGGCAGCGTTACGCCATTGAGCTCTATGGGCGTAAAATTGGAGAGACCGCCGAAATCGCAAAACATGTGTTCAGTTTTTGATCTGCTGATTTTCAAGCCCACATTCTCCAATTTTTGCCGCCACTGCTCTAGTCTGCTCTCAACCCCGAGTCCATCTTCACCAACGAGGACAATATCATCAGCGAAGAGCATACACCAGGGCGCCTCCTCCTGGATGCCCGACGACAGAGCGTCCATTATAAGCAGGAAGAGGTAAGGGCTTAAAGCCGAGCCCTGGTGTAAGCCCACCGCGACGCTGAACCTGTCGGTGATGCCAGCCGCCGACCGGACGCGAGTACAACACCTGTCATACATAGACCGAATCAGCCTTACATACTTCCCTGGCACACATTTCTCTTTCAAGGCCCACCACAAAACCTCACGAGGAACTCGGTCATAAGCCTTCTCAAGGTCAACAAACACCATATGTAGGTTTTTTTGCGCATGTCTGTATTTCTCGCATAGTTGCCGAAGAGCGAATATGGCGTCTGTTGTACCCCTGCCCGGCATAAATCCGAATTGGTTTTGTTTTATTTCACTCTCATCTCTCATTCGTCTCTGTATGACTTTCTCCCACACTTAATTTCTTATAATTTTGCAGATACGAGTAAGATGACTAGTCGTGTAGTCCAACTTCCGTTGTCAACAACCATATTATATTATTTAAATCTTCTTGTTGAAATAAGAACATATCCGCTTGACGACCCATTTAACTTGTTGACAGCGAGCTTCGTTTTTTTTCTTTGTTTTTCCTCAAATCCCTTGGCAGTTTGTCAACTGCTTATAGAATATTTTAACATATATAATAACTTTCAACTTTTTAAATTTGCGTTCTGCGGGTACGAGGAACCTCACGAACTATTTTTGCTACAGTAAGGCGAACATTTCCGAGCATATTGGAGCAATCGTTTCTCCTTTCTCTAATAAACTCTGTCTCGTTTTCTCAAATGACTGAATGACTGAGAAAGTCATTGCGGTACAAATGTGATCTTGTGAAATTGTGATCTTACTAAAGCATTTGATTGAGTGGATCAATGGATCGTTTATTTTGAAACTAAGGCATTGTTCTATGTTAAATTTTAATATATCTTATGTCCTTATAACTGGGACAATCGTAATATAATTGTTGATAGTGGAATCAGCCTAGTGGAGTGGAGGTATAATTACTTTACTTTTTAGGGCCATTTCTTTTCTAGCTCCTGCGTTTTTGAGCTCCGGTGAGGACAGCATGCGATTAAAACGTGACTACGTTTATGGTTCGAGCAGCACCTGACCTTTTTGTAGAGGAAGGAGTAGAGGCTGGCGCGGCACGGGAAGATGATGAGCGGGAAGCTGAAGGCCAGCGACATGACGAACCCGAGCTTGATGACGTCACTCGCCATCGTCGGGCTCAGGCTCATGAGGATGTTGCCTGACAACAACCAGTTATTATAACATCGGTGCAGATATACTTATACGTCAAATTGATAAAAATCTGTTCGGTTATCAATACCACGGAGGATTACATACGTAAACTATTAGGGGAAAAAAGTATAAAATTGAGAAAAGGTAAATGGGGAAAATGCTATTTAGTGTAAGGTCAACCGGGGCAAATGCGTCTATGGGGTAAATGCGTCTTTTGAAGATATCTTCGAAACGCAACGTTTTAGACCTATTACAACCCTCGGTGTTCAAAGTATGGTTGCCAAACATTCAATTCAGACGATTGTAATAGTTCTAAAATGTTCGTTTTCGGAGATATCTTCAAAAGGCGCATTTACCCTAAAGATGCATTTGCCCCGGTTGACCTTAATCCATAACTGAAAGTAAGGCTAATTGACAATAGAAGAATTACGATCACTGTACGTGACGGCGTTTACGCATAAGCGTAATTGCGCGCGCTTGTCAAACGGTGTGGATTGCCATACATTTAGACACGCGCGCGATTTTGAGCATGCCTAAACGCGGCTTTAGAATACCTTTTGCAGCAGGATCTTCAATAATAATTAGCAACGATATTCATTTATCTTGAGTCACTGGGGTCAAGTGCAAAAATATGTATCGATTTAACCCACGCATAAATGTGTACCAAAACCTTAAGAGGCCGCAGTAAGCTCGGCCGAATTTCACCTTCCCATACAAACGTAGTTACGCTCTCATTTTAAAACTACGTGTTGGATTGTGACGAAACTTTGCATATACAATGACATGAGGTATATCTGTCTGTAATGTATAGAGGTCTTTGTGGCCAACCGTGTCTCGCAGATCCAGAACTCTGGTACAGCCCTGGTTTGGAGACACGTGCCCCTGAACCCAGCGGACGTGGCCTCCAGGGGTTGCACGGCCCCTGAGCTTGTTATCCACCCACTGTGGTGGAAACCAAATTGGTTATTGGAACCGGAAACCCACTGGCCTGCCAGCAATGTGATTGGACCCCTCTCCTCAGGCTTGAAGGTCCACCTTGTCGAGACAGCTCCAGCGCCAGACACGGCTTGGTTGCTAGAACGGTATAGCTCCCTCGACAAGCTGGTTGGAGTGACCGCCTGGGTCAGGCGATTCATATACAATTGTCGCCAACCTGACCGCCGGTCACGCGGTAGTGTTCTCGCTATTGAAGAGCGGAGTGCCGCCCTACATCACTGGATTCGGGTTGTACAGGAAGAACACTTTGGGGACGTATTGGGGACCTTACGGAAGGGCCGCCCCACATTACCAAAAGCGATTGCTCGCCTCAACCCATTCATTGACGAGTCAGGGATACTCCGGGTTGGAGGACGGCTTCGCAATGCGAGTTTGTCTTATTCGGCGCGAGCTTACTGCGGACTCTTAAGAGTCCGCAGTAAGCTCGATTCTCCATACAAACGTAGTTACGCTCTCATTTTAAAACTACGTGTTGGATTGTAACGAAACTTTGCATGTTCAATGAAATGAGGTATATCTATGTCTGTAATTAGTTTATGTAGCTTCAGATATCATAATAAAAAAAAAACTAGTTTTTGCTGTATTTAGTTTGTTTTATAAATTGGAACCATATAAACTAATTACAGACATAGATATGCCTCATGTCATTGTATATGCAAAGTTTCGTCACAATTTAACACGTGGTTTTAAAATGAGAGCGTAACTACGTTTGTATGGGAAGGTGAAATTCGGCCGAGCTTACTGCGGCCTCTTAATTTGCCGACATAAGAGTCGTGGGACGTTTTTTTTTAAAGTTATTACCCATATTTACACTTGACTGCATAAAAACCAAGAAACAGACATATTTAGCACCTCATTTGTCATAGCAGTGAAAGCAGGTTTAATAAATCAAAATAAGTATTTACACAAGTGATACACGACGACGGAAAATAAATGATAATAAATTATCAGCGTATTGTGTAATTAATTTACTTGGTCCACATTTCGCGTAACAATGAAAACAACAAAACAATGAATGTTTAAACATACATTAAGCAGAACGCAAAATGACTGCATTCGGAAATTATTGTACAGTATGTTGTATTATTGTTATTATTACATCATGGATAGGTATATTTGGCAGTGATAAAGTCCTGCACTAGAAATATATTACAAAATAAATAAATGTATGATACTCTGATATTGAAATTACATATTGTATACTGTTTTAAAAAATATATACGCCGCTGTTATAATCTTTACCAGTTCTTCCCGAGGCAGAGGTTTTTTTCCGCACCGGTGGTAGTTTATCGACATTCATAGGTGCATGTAATATGCCTAAATTAAACAGTAATTGTGTCATTTTCAGGGAAAAGGCATTCCATTGTCCAAGGCTTTTGCCTTTATTAAATCGATCCTATCAAATCATCATAGTGTCTACACCGGACGCATGCTCGGCCGCACGTACTGGAGGCATGTACTGAACGCGCACACTCGGGCGAGGCACGTCTATCATGAGACGGCCGCGACATACTCTCGATTTTTCTCGCATTATACCTCTTGTTCTTAGTGTTCTAATAAGAGAGAGACGAATGGTGCGAGAAAAATCGATAGCATGTCGCGGCCGTCTCATGATAGACGTGCCGAACGCGCACACTCGGGCGAGGCGTGGCTCACGAGGCACGTCCACCCTGCACGCGCACCCTCGGGCGAGGCGTGGCTCACGAGGCACGTCCACCCTGCACGCGCACCCTCGGGCGAGGCGTGGCTCACGAGGCACGTCCACCCTGCACGCGCACCCTCGGGCGAGGCGTGGCTCACGAGGCACGTCCACCCTGCACGCGCACCCTCGGGCGAGGCGTGGCTCACGAGGCACGTCCACCCTGCACGCGCACCCTCGGGCGAGGCGTGGCTCACGAGGCACGTCCACCCTGCACGCGCACCCTCGGGCGAGGCGTGGCTCACGAGGCACGCCCACCCTGCACGCGCACCCTCGGCCGAGGCTATTGACTGACCGGATATGTCGTGCCTCCCGAACGCGATGTACCCGAACAGGCCCAGCGTGAAGTACACGCCGGTGCAGATGTTGATCGCGTTCTTCGTCACCGCGTTCATCTTCTCCAGCGAGAGCGTCGGCATCGACTCGAAGATCTCGAACAATTGCCTGCAATATTATCGTTACAGTACTATTTTGGTATGGACACTGGTCCAAGTTGTTCCAATGTTACCATAACAGCTGTAATTATATGTGCCATGGATTGCAATATATAAATAGGTTTCCTGCGTGGGTACCTATGTGATATCGACAGGTTCACACTCATATCATTAGGCATATACTCATACTCATTTATTAATAAAATATAAAATTTTACACGTCAAAAGAAAAATGGATTATTTATAATTGTTAATATGTAAAAATGATTTGATTTATCTAATTACTTAGGTCATAAAATTTGTTAATTAAATTACACAATGTCAATGTTTTACCATTAAAACTTATTATTATTACAAACATATTATATTATGAATACTCGCTAATATTATAGAACGATTTGTCATAAAGCCATTTTTAGTTTAATAAGAAATGTCACATCATTTTCTATTTCTTTCAATTCTGAGGGTAATTTGGCGCCCAACGTATTGCTGTCTGTCGCAAGCTGGCGACTATCAAGGCCTCCCCACACCGAACGCGGGTCGGGCGCGGCGCGGGTCGTGCGCGGTATATCTCTATCACTACCAACGCATTTAATTTCTCTCTCAATATCTCTATCACACAGTTGCGCGGGCCCGCGTTGCTACCGTGGCGGGCCCGCGCTAGTGAGCGATAGAGACGCCGCGCAACTGCGCGAAAGAGCTAGAGATACCGCCCGACCCGCGTTCGGTGTGTGGAGGCCTTCATTGTGCCGGCAATATTCTTGGCGCGCGTAAATATTGTGCTGTCAACGCGGTGATAAGCTAACAGAAATGATATGTAAATGGGAACTGGTTGTGTGGACTCACGTCTGACAGAAGAGCGCCATGGAGAAGATGGGCACGCACTGCAGCACGCCCTCGGCGCGCCACAGCGCGGCGCCGGGGCCGAGCTCGGCGCCCGAGCCCCGCTCGGCGCCCGAGCCCCGCTCGGCGCCCGAGCCCCGCTCGGCGCCCGAGCCCCGCTCGGCACCGAGCAGCTGGCTCGCCGCCTCTGATATCACCTGGATAACATCAATGTTCAATGCAAACTCAAACTCAAAATTATATCTATTCAAGTAGGCCCAGTAACAAGCACTTTCAAATCGTCAGGTAGAAACATAATCTTAAGCTAATTACTTAGAGTAATTTATTAAACAAAAAGTAAAATTTATATGAAATATTTAAAATTTTATATAAAAAAATACTAGTCTAGACTGTTTCTAGAAAGACGAACTAATGTCAAAAAATAAATAAAACGAGAATAATTAAATAAAAACACAATGTCAAATTTTTCTAGAAGGAATAAATAAATTATAAATCCAGTCAAAATTAGTCCCAAGAAGTTTTATCATTCATGTAGTCTTGTGCGCTATAATAAGCTTTCGAAATAAGTTTAAGTTTCACATAGTTCTTGAATTTATTAATAGATAACTCAGTTACGTTTCCAGGAAGTTTGTTATAAAACCTTACACAATTACCCATGAATGATTTTTTTATTTTTTGGAGCCGAGTGGTGGGCACCGCGAGCTTATGCTTATTTCTAGTATTCATATTATGTATGATTAGATTAGATTATTTATTTCATGATAAAAAATTACATTACAGATTTGCATACATGTCAAAAAAATAAGAATTTTTATCACGATCGTCAAAAACAGAGAAAAATAAAATATAATATTAAGACAATGTCAACAAATGTCAGAACACAATAACAAGGAAATAGAAAAAACAAATTAAAAGCAAAAGAACACAAATATATCAACCTCTAGGTATCGTCATTCTTTACAATATTTAGTGCACCAGAAAATACGTGACACAATACATTTAATGTCAAATCATATTCGTACAAATTTAAAATGGTGATAATAATAATAATAATAATTTATTATGTCAAGTCAAGACTCATATATTCTTTGACTGAGTATAATGGATTTTCCAATAAAAGGTTTTTAAGGCGGCGTCTAAATGCTTCGTCAGATGGTTCCTGTCTAAAATGTCAATTCTATGTCACAGTTTCTCCTAAAATTGACAATGTTTTTATATACATACACAATATTTTCTTAGATATATTGACAATGCAATGTCTTGATATTAATATTTTTAAACTTATCCCTAAGTGAGTCTCTATGTTTCAATCTATATATCGCCCGAATAGCCCGTTTCTGCAGAACAAAAATTGAATGAATGTCCGAGGCACTGCCCCACAATAAAATACCATATGACATAATGCTATGGAAGTAGCTAAAATATACTAGTCGAGCTGTTTTCACGTCTGTTAATTGACGTATCTTGCTCACTGCAAATGCTGCAGAACTCAGTCTATTCGAGAGATTAGCAATATGGGGACCACCCCATTGAAGCTTAGAATCTAACGTTAAACCAAGAAAAACTGTGGTATCAACTAGTTCCAATTCCTCATCTTTCACAAAGACACTCCCTTGCTCGTGTTCAACGTGATTCGTGACAAATTTAATACATTTAGTCTTCTTCTCATTTAACAATAAATTATTAATATTAAACCAATTTACTACTTTAGAAATAGCATTGTTTACGTCATTGCAAGCTTTTTGCTGTCTTATAAGTTTGAAAATAAGTGAGGTGTCATCAGCAAATAATACTATATCATGGTGGGTCTTTACGAGATATGGCAAGTCATTTATGTAGATAAGGAACAGGAAAGGCCCCAATATTGATCCCTGCGGTACACCCATCGAGACCAATGACCCCGGTGATCGCTGTCCATTCACTTCAACCCTTTGTATTCTACCATGTAAGTATGACTTTAGTAAATTCAGTGCTGATCCTCTGACTCCTGTAATGTCCTATTTAAGGCCAGTGGTTAATAAATAACTGCAACACCTCAATAAGGAAACTACAATTTATTTTGTACTATAAAATTAGGAAATACATTGATCTTGGGTCTATGGGTTGTACTCTGCCTACTACTGTGTCCTATATTTGATCGCCACGGTAGGGTACTCTCCTGGAAGAACGCCTGGCTAGCCCGCAGGTAGGCGACAAGAAGCTTCCGTCAAGCGTCGTGGCAGTACTGGATGTCTCCACGGTATCAGAAACCCGTACATAAACCCTGGAATCAATTTCCGACTAATTAGGAACGCCTATTTCGTGTTTCCGTGCCGCACGCCACGTACTTTTCTACCTAAAGTAAGCGGGTATAACAGAATAACAACTACGGTTGTATGTGGCGGTGCACGGAATTCAGAAACGGAGCGCTAAGAGAACGTTAGCGGCAACATAAGCCAGAAGCACTACAAAAGCGAGAAACATTATGAGAAACTTCTCTCATTTTATTGTTATTATTATCACTTTAATGACTTACTTAATATTTTATCACTTTGTGATCGCAATAAGCTGCATCTTAATCACTAATCTATATTATATTAACTATTATTATTAAGACAATGTATTGAAAAAAGATTAACGCAGGCACTATTCTTATAAAAGCGTCCCAAAGCGCGAGAGCTAGCACTAGGAATGATAATTTCGTTTAGCGGCAAGCAACGACTGCATTACACTAAAGAATTACTTATATCTACTTACAGACTAAATACATTTTGTTCACACTTACCCAAAAGTGGGGGCAACAACTATTTATTCACTTTAGTGGCGGAATAGTGTCCGGCTAAACATATTATTGTGACGTCTTAACTGTCCGCTGCAGAGCGGTAAATGAACCTACGCAGGAGCGGCATGCGCTCCGCGTCGAAGTCTCAATGGGTCTGCCGCGCGCGTCGATCGCCCGATCGCCGGCGCTTCGCTATCTATACCTCGTCCTATACGATGCATTGTGCGTGGGCGTGTCGATATAAGTAAATATCGATACGCGTTATCATCGATGTCGATGAGGAGTTTACGGAGGCATAGATAAATAACAATTTGTTAAATAGTAGAAAAAGGGTACTACATTACTAATCTCCTATTTTATTAACTAAGTAATAAAATCACACTACACTCCATAGTAGTCGAGTTTCCTGATCAATGTTTCATGACAAACGCAGTCGAAGCCCTTGGATAAATTACAGAAGATACAGATGCCGTCAAACTTCTTGAACATTCGACCTTGCATGCGCAAAGGCGAATTGTACCTGCGAGCTGCCCCCCACTTCGTCCCGCATGTTCAAGTTGTTTGACGGGAACTATACCTAAAGCATCTTGTGATTCCTCCCAGGCATCGAAAATGTGTTTAATCAGCTCGACACCGGTCGGTTGTCGAGCGACCCCGGGTAAATCCAAATTGCATGTTATGCATTAAATTGTTTATATTAAAATGCTTTATTAATTGCGACAAAACTAATTTTTCAAAAATTTTGCTAAATTGCAGGTCTTCATCTAATGTTATACTGATGTTTTAGGGTTCCGTACCCAAAGGGTAAAACCGGGACCCCATTTCTGAGACTTCGCTGTCTGTTCGTCCGTCCGTCTGTCTGTCACCAGGCTGTATCTCAAGAACCGCGATAGCTAGACAGTTGAAATTTTCACAGATGATGTATTTCTGTTGCCGCTATAACAACAAATACTAAAAACAGAATAAAATAATTATCCCATACAACCAATGTGTTTTTTTTGGAACCCTCCGTGCGCCAGTCCAACTCGTACTTGGCCGGTTTTTTTTAAATTATTGCATGGCTTTTACTCCGTGTTTTATTTTTCACAGTTTGACAGTGGCAAACTAGGATACTCGTACATATCTGATGGTAAGTGTTACGGCAGGGACGTTTGCTCCAAAAGAGTCACAAGCGCGTTGCCAACTCTTTGTGAGAATTCATTGTATTTATAGCTACAGACGAAAACTGTCACTCTCAACACAATGGTTCCCAGGGAGCTCGGGCGAACTAACTTGCATCCAGGAACACAACACAACTTACCTATATTTTAACATTTTTAACCGATTATGAGTACAGTAATCTTTGTGAATGTCTCTACATGAATATTTTACTCACCTTTATAACTAAGCAGAAGTAAAACCCAATAGTAGCGGCACTGACATTGCTCAAACTGTCTACATTCCTGAGCAAGCCTAGTGGTAGCACGCACACCAGCGACACTAGCACCATTATCGATGTCCTGCAAATATAAGATATAAATGATTGCCAATAAAAAAGTATACAACTGAGACTAAGTAATTCTTTATTACGATCAAACGCAATTTGGCTAATATCAGCCTTTATCCCACTATCTTTATGCTTTTATGTAGCCCACCATAATACAAGGAAAATAGGCAATGAAATTTTAATCAACTGTAATAGGAAATAGATTCCGTTATTCAAAACGAAAGAAACTTTGTTCTAATTCAGAATGGTATAAATTCCATAGCATTTGCATTTTAATAGGTCTTTGGGGGCTAAACCATATCGAAACCATAGTTCACAATCATACTAATTACGGGGAATAAAGTGGTGTAGTTAATTAGTATGATAGTGCTCAAATCATAAAGTTACAATTTCAATGACAAAATGTAAGTAGTGTGACTGAACTAGGGTATCAAATAGTTAATTACTTTTCTCTGGTAAATAAAAGTTCACATCTCATCTGCTAATTACTTTTGATAAGCAAAACCAGACTGAAAGATACAAAGAAAACAAAATGTTAAATTATGAAATATTAAACATCATCATTTAAAACAGCACTACTAATGGTTTCCTTTATCCTTATTATATCAAAAGTTTTTCTCTACAAAACATTTAATATTTAAACTAATGGAGCACAACAATTCTAAAAATCATCTATTTATTAAAGAAATGGAAGAAAAGCTAAAGATTCTCACCTGAGCATGTCACTCTGATTGATATTGAACATCTTGGCAATGATCTGTGGCCCCAAGTCTCCGACCACCACAAAGTAGGCTATGCACGTGCCCATGAGGAAACCTATGATGCCCAGCTCGACGGCCACTTTGCCTGCTGAGCCGAACACATGAAACGCTGGAAATAACACACATAATCATTTTCATGACCTTTTTCTACTAGCCTTCATAGTGAGAATTAATGACTTACCAAGAAACTCAAAGTTCCTCCTCCGAGCGAGGAGTGCGGATTTAAGCAAGAAGTGGCAGCAGAGCCTGGACACCAGCCCCATTGACAACAAGATGAGTGTAGCAAGCAGAACTCCACACTAAAAAACACAGATTTAACTGGGAATACATACCTCTGAATCATAATCAGACTAGTTGATAAAATTAACGAGCACGTAATTAGATTGAGTAGATTGCCGGTTATTTTTATACCGATATTATCGTAACTAGAGCCAAGGGAAGGAAATAAATACGATTCTTACTTTTTGGAAGCAAAACGGCATAGCCAGTATCCCGACACCAATAATGCTGTTAGCCAACGTGATCGATTGACCTGTCGTCCCCATCGTGGTAAAACAATTTTCTTTAATTTAAGTTATAATAATACGCCTCCAATAAAATAATTTACCACCACATCACAATATTGTTTTGACACTGTTGACTTGCTGTTGACACTTGACAGAGGTTTGTTTTTGACTTTGACACTAGTGACGTATCGTATTTGACAGTTTTTTTAATGCATTGGTCAGGCTATAGCAATGGGTCTCTCAGCTTCGCCCTTAAGCGGAGTTTACACATGCAAGAAATTGCATGCAAGTTTCACTATTACCAAGGACTATCTATTTATAGATAGTCCTTGCTTTTACATTGCGTGGTTTGATTCAACTCAGCATGCCCCGGTAACCCGCAATGTAATGAAACTTGCGTGTGTATTTGTTCTTTAGTATTTCCATATTAAGTATTTTTATTCCCACCTCCAACGGACTACTACTAAAGCGGGTGCAGCGGCGGAAAATGCCGAAAATCTGAAACGCATTAAATATAGAGGCCTCGGCAGAGAGTACAACTTTGTACCTTTTGGCATCGAGACCCTCGGTCCATGGGGTCCCAGTGCGCAAAAGCTATTTGCGGAAATCGCGAAACGTTTGGTTGACGTAACTGGTGACCGAAGAGCTGGCGGCTTTCTCGCGCAACGCATCAGCATTGCAATTCAGCGAGGAAATGCCGCCAGCATCCTCGGTACAATGCCTCGAGGGCCTTTTTTAGATTTAACTTAGCCTTAATTTAATTTAGTTAATGTTATAGTTATCATCTTGTATATACCTAATTTAGAAAATAAATAGTATTTTTAAGTAATCCAATCCAGAAGATTGTTACAAACCGATGAGATAGGGCAAGACAGCACGTCTAACACACAGCCGCGACATACTCTCGATTTCTCTCGCATGTCCTAATAAGAGAGAGACGGATAGTGCGAGAAAAATTGAGAGCTCGCGCGCCGTCGCGTAATAGCCGTGCAGCACACAAAAATCGAGGGTATGTCACGGCCACCTCATGATCGACGTGCTGTCTCGCCCTATTTAATCGGATAGTAACAATCTTGCAGTCCGCTTCGCAGGACCGTTTGAATGCGGCAATTTTCGTTTTCTTACTGTTAACTGGCCTCACTGAGTGAAATTATAAAAAAGCGAAAATTGCCGCATTCAAACGCTCCTTCGAAGCGGACTGCAAGATTGTTACTAACCGATGAGATAGGGCGAGACAGCACGTCGATCATGAGGCGGCCGTGACATACTCTCGATTTTTGTGTGCTGCACGGCTATTAAGCGACGGCGCGCGAGCTCTCAATTTTTCTCGCAGGATCCGTCTGTCTCTTATTAGAACACTTAGAACAAGAGGTATAGTGCGAGAAAATCGAGAGTATGTCGCGGCCGTCCCATTTTAGACGTGCTGTCTTGCCCTATCTCATCGGTTAGTAACAATCTTGCAGTCCGCTTCGCAGGACCGTTTGAATGCGGCAATTTTCGCTTTCCTAATGTTAACTGGCCACACTGAATGAAATTGTAGTTGCAGTCTTAGAGCATTGTTGCAGTTGTTATGCCGCGTTTACACGCTTGCGATGGCTTGGCGCGTGAGCAGGACGCAGCTATGTAAACGAATGAGATCGAATTATAGCCCTCTCCCTCTAACTCATAGCTTCGTCCTGCTCACGCGCCAAGCCATCGCAAGCGTATAAACGCGGCATTACGTCTGTACGCTACACCCAATTCTGACTTCGACATGATGTACTGACAAATTGGGGTCAAATCACTTAATGTGGATAGCCCAAAGATAATATAACCATGGTCAGAGGGGCTACCGCGAAGTGAAAACGAACTTTGTTCGAATATCTCCGTCTCCGTCACTCGAACTAACAAGTGCGACAGAGACGGAGATACACAAACGAAGTTCGTTTTCATTTCCCGGTAGCCCGTCAGTAATATTACACTCTTATTTATGATTATAGCAATTATTTGGCGTATTTGGCGCGCTGTCATTTCGATTTCGTGTCGTGAATAATTATATTTTGTGTTCTATTATTATTAGGGCGCTTAAACGCACAATATTAGACATTTAAATGCTCTTAAATCAGTGAACTAGTTTTACTACATTCTAACTTAAAGCGTGTCTTTTAGACTGTTTAGTTGAACTGATTCACAAAATGCACGACACTGCCACTTGTTTCGAAACTGTTACGCCGGACTCATGGCTTGCAAACGAGCAAACTTGGAAAGAAAACCTCTTAAAACTACCAAATTGGTACAAGGTAATGCATTTCCAATGTATTTTATCAACATAAAACCTCATGAACAACTATAGTGTAATGACCTTTGCTTAACCTTTTCAGATACCGCTTATAAACTCAAATGCCTCTCATAACCTGCCCGATGGGACTCTGGTGCGGTTCCGGGGGATGATCCAGGACATGCACAACCCGGAATTCTACTTTGAGCAGTTTGAAGTATATAACTCTGAAACAAATGAGGTTAAGAATAAGTCTGGAAAGTATCGGGATACAGCTAACATTTTGGTAAGTAATCTTTATATGTTCCTGTAGTCTGTATATATTGTCAATTTTAATATCCAGTATTTCATAGTTTACTGGGCTATTTTCCGCAAGTCGACATCCAGTGTGCCTATTTTGCGTGAAAAGGGGTAGCGCTACTCTAACCACCCCAGCTCCTCCAAGAAGTTGGTGAGTGCCTTTGTATTTTTGACTGCGTCCCGTAGTGTGTCCGGAGACCCTAGGTGTTTTTTCCTGTATACTTCTACCTGCTTGCAGTCCAGTAGAATATGTTTAGTCGTTTCTTCTGCCTCCATGCACGCTCTGCACATGGGGCTGTCCTTGATACCTATGTTGTAGAGGTGTCTGTTCAGAGTGTTGTGTCCTGTTATTATTCCTACTATCTTGCGTAGTTGGTTTCTGTGTGTCCTCAGTAGTGCGGTTGTGAGTTTGTTGTCGTGTTTTGACAGAATCTCTTTGGTCTGTCTGCATGTGTCTAACTCCTCCCAGTGTCTTTGGTGCTGGTTTTTAGCGTATAGGTCCAATTGATTGTATATGTAGCTTTGTGGCAGGGGCAAGATTGGCTCGGGTCCGTATGCCGTTGTTTCTGAGCCTTTCCTGGCCAGTTCGTCCGCTGCATCGTTTCCTCTTGAGCCGCTGTGCCCCTTGATCCATTGTATAGTAACCTTGTTTTTGTCTGCGCACACCTCCGTTAGACTTTGGTGGCATTCGTATATCAAGCCAGATGTGATGTTGTCGTTGTTCAGTGCTTGTAGTACCGATTTACTGTCTGAGAGTATTCGTATGTTTGTGTTCTCAACTTGTCGTCTCTTTATGGCATTGCAGGCTTCGATTATTCCTACGCATTCCGCCTGGAATACCGTATTTTGTTCGCCCAGTGGTTTGGATATGTGTATGTTTAAGTCCTCTGAGAACACTCCACATCCCGTTCCCGTGTTTGTTTTCGAGCCGTCTGTGAAGATTCTAAGGTCTGTTTGGTTTAGTCCCTCTCTCGAGTCTTCTGTTTGTGATATGCCGTATTTCATAATGACATTAAAAAAAATAGTCAAGTAAACTGAAAAAGTTGAACAATATTAGTTTTTTTTTAACTGATTTTATAAGTATTCAGGAAAGACTAATTCGAATTTAAGTGTGTTTAGTTAGTTTTTCAAAAGATTATTAAAAACATTCATGGTACAGGAAAATGAGAAAATCAACTATTCCTCAAACCTCCAAAGCGCACAACGTCAGACAATGGTTGTAGTGTCCATGCCCGGCCTGAACGAGTGGGCGCAGCGGCTAGAAGACACTCGCAACCGTCTAACCCACCTGGACCAACAGCCGAACACGTCCAAACGGCTGACATCCTCCACGAAGCTGAAACGAAGTTATGATGAAACAGAAGATGATGAGATGGAGGTGGAACAGGAAGTTACAAATAAGGAACTGAAGACAAATGAGATGAAGGCTAGTGCAGCTAGCGTTGTGTCTCGGGAGCACATATTGAATTTCCCGCTACCTGATGTTGCTAGCAAATCATGTATAGTTAAAGTAAGTCATGGTTTACTTAAATTATTATGTTTACTGGCATTGTATTTGTCCTTCAATGTTGTTATTATGTATATTAACATGTGGATGGTTATGAAGATATGTAACATTCTGACAAAAATTGGTTACTACAGTGTACGAGATTTGGGACTGGTCTTATGACAGTTCCAATATGATGTAAAGAGTGATGTGGCTAGAATAAATCGATTGTCATAATAACCGATTACAATTGATGATGGCTAATAAAAGGAATCGATTGATTACTGTGTAATAATTATTTTTAGGAAATCAAATAGAGAGCCTATACACTGTCGTCTGCTAACACTAGTGTCCTGTTAGTAAAGAGAGAGACTGATAGTGCGAGAAAAATTGAGAGAGCTCGCGCGCCGTGCAGAAATCAATGCCATACTTTCAAACGCAACATTTTGCACAATCAAATATGTCGGTTTCGATCGATGTGATTTTATTTCGTATTTTCGTGACATTAATTAAATAATACATGGTTATTTTCCTATTCACAATTATTTGATTCATATCAATTTATTTCTAAATTGACAGACTCCAATCGATTAAAGCAGTGTATCACTAAATTTAAAAAAAGAAAGTCGTAGGACATAATGGTTTGCATACCGAGTTTTCAATGCTAATTTCCATACAAATAAGCCGTAAAAAAATATTACAATCATCTTATAAGTGTTAAAAAGAGCGTGCATGGAGATTGAACTTTGTTTTGTAACTCGGAAGCTATTGAAACTCTTTTTATTATTTCGATAAGCAGTGCCAATTTACGTTATATGGGTGTCGCGATGTGTCAAAAGACCAGTTCCAAATCTCGAACACTGTAGTGATTTAGTGATCTAATAGTAAATATTAAACACTATTTCATTGCATGCTTCATTATTAGCTACACTAAATTAGATTAATTTATATATATTGATAAATTACGTTCATCATCGTCTTCAGCCAATATACATCCAAAAAAACTCATTGGTCCAACTCTAGATTCAAACTTCACGTTCACAACTCTTCATTTGAAAGCCTAGCTTAAGCACTAGTGCAGCCTCACTGTAGTAATACAAACATATTTTCACATTCCAGATATACACAGAAGATGACCAAATAAAGCTAAACGAAATGATAGAAGTAGTAGGCTTCCTGTCCGTAGATCCAGCTTTATCCGGAGAGTTCCAGCCGGAGAAGGATCCTCTCATAGACCCGCACAGCGAGAACGAAGTAGAAGCAATCACACATAATCCACCACCGAGTCTCGTGCCGAGGCTGCATGCGGTGTACGTGAAGAGGCTAGAGCACTGTAACCCGCTGGTTGAAGGGGAGTTTGATCAGAGTAAGTTGACTTGTACATAACCCGTCAGCCTAGGGAATGCAATCTCGAACCGAGATTGATAATGCGAGATATTGCGGTATAATACAGCATTAATATGGTCAGAATTGACTACTTGCTTAAGGTAAGTATTGCTATTATCTTCTTTGTATTATTTAATCGTAGATCTCTGAACTCAAAAGAAAAACGGCCGTTTTAACTTTGGACGCATAGATTGACGAATCCAGCAACATATAAACTAGTTTGATGTATTCACAAGGTACTCAAATACAAAATACAGTGCATAGCAGCCTACTTTTTTTAAATATCTATCGTTAAATTTGAATAATCACAATTAATTACCAGTGGCGCTAGTGTGCACGTGAAAGCAGTCCTTTAAAAGTCAGACAAAGACAGTCAGTAAAAATGTGCACACACGCACTAATACTACATGGTTTTATTATAATTTCTTTTGAAGCATTTAGTACTTGCCAAGGGCTCTCCAAGACGAATTATTAACATAACGTTCAGAAAAGATTATTTCTGTCGAGTCGAGACCTCGACCGAGATTTCAACACGAGATTTCCTGCCACAGATTGAATTCCAGAATTTCGCTCGAGATCTCGAGAGAGCGAGATTGCATTCCCGTCAACCATTCTCATTACTTATGATATATTTTTCTGCCTCTGATAAACTGTTGAAAGAATATTTGGTGCTTGCTGGATTACAGTAAATGTTCATTTAAAGTTGTGCAATAAAACTTTTTTTTAAACAGTTCATTGTAAGTGTTCAATTGTTTCCAGGCACAGTACTAAAAGAGGCGAACACGGCGCGCGAGCACCTGCTGAAGGCCCTGACGGAGCTGCTGCTCGGAGACAAGCTGGCTGCCGAATACTTGATCTGCCACCTCGTTGCCTGCGTGTAAGTTCTCTACTCCATAGCGGACATACTAACACAGACTATGTACAGTGGTGGACCAGGCCAGCTGGAGTCGGCTCGTGGCGGAAAACCATAATGAGGGCCTTCAATCTAAGAAAATATTTGGTTTATGAGCATTTAGGGACCTTGTTTAGAGGCCACCCGGTCCACCTCCCCGTTAGTACACCCTTGCTTAGAGGGCTCTGAGATCCAAAGCCATAAGACTGCAAATTAAAAAATATATTATATTACGTTACTTTACTTCGCAGAATTTTCGTTTCATCGAATTTCTGTTACTCAAAAACCGTTAACATTTTATGTACAGCTAAAAGGTAATTCTGTAGAACCCATTAGGTTTGTTATATAACATTCCTGAAAAGTTTACTGATTCTGAAAATTATGGTTTTTAGATGATAACCATAAAAAAAATCTGTGAAACATACATTCGATGGAACAATTGTCGGTAGTTAAAACAAGGTACAACCCAGTGGGGACACCATCATGATAGTGATTTATAGACCACATGGTCATGATTTCAAGTGATCATGTCTTGCTTGATGGAAAACTATTGTCATGATCTAGTAACGTATACCCACCTATAATATATCTCTCCTTCTCTTCTTCAACTTAAGAGCTCTGCTCTTGTCGGTGGAGTAACCGCCATTCAGCTCTACGCTCTGCCACTGCTTTGAGCTCCTGATACGACACTACATTGACCTTCTCCTTGACCTGGTCCATAAAAGCACGTCGCGGCCTTCCTCTGCCTCTTCTTCCCTCTATTTTCCCTTCGATTATAGTTTTTATGTAAATGTCATGTCGTAACAGGTGCCCCAACATATTTCCTCTTCTATTTTCAACCGTCCTTAGCAAGGATCTTCTCTCCGACTAAATCCAAAACCTCTTTATCTTTCTTCTTTCCGTCCAACTAATCCCTTCCATCCTTCGCCAACACCACATCTCAAAGGCACTTAATCTTAATCTTTCTCGGTCTATAATATATCTATCTATATATTATTACTATCCTCGTTCACTCCTTTCTTGCCATTAGTCTTATTTCCCCTCGTACGTCGCCCGTCGCTACCTAACTCAGCTCAAGTCGAGACTCACCGTAATCCTTTTTTCCCCAGCTACCTCCGCCAAGAGACCTTAACGCTGGGCTCGGTCTGCCTGAACCTGTCGAACCTGCCGACCCGCAGGTACCCGCGGTACGCGCAACAGCTCTACGACATCATCAAACAGTTCGTCACTAAGAGCTACTATCTGCCGCTCACTATTGACAACATCAATACTATGGCTCTGCTTCCCAAGTAAGTATCATTACATAGATACCTATGATTTGAGACCTATGATTTTTTAACGATGCCATTCGAACTGGAATTCGAATGGGAGCAACTAGAATACTACTATACTAACTAAAGAAAATAAAAATACACAAAAATTTGACCCAATGATTGGCGCCGGATTGGCCTCGCTGGCGGCAGCCGAAAGGCTTCATCCTAGCGAACGAAAAAACCGTAGAATGCGAGCTTATTACAGAATTCTACCCAAATAGGTGGGAGGCGGTTCAGGGGTATGGCGATAACGGGGCGCGCGCAACGTGCTTTGCCTCCCTGGGGCTCCTACGTAGAACCTATCAAATAAAAAAGCCAAGCCCGCTTTTACTCAACAATAGCACAGTCTATAAACCATTACAGTCATTCGAAGAAGCCGTCTAGACAGGGCAATCGTGCGGGTGGCGAGGGGCGAGGGGCGGATGGGGCGAGCCCGAGCTACATACGTCGCCATTGTAAGTAGCTCGGGACATGACTTTCAGGGCTAACGAGCGTCTTGTTTTAAATGTTTTGTTTTGTATTAAAAAAAAAATACCCCAAAAACGATACCCCATGTGTTCAAACTGTTGAGGCATTTAGAAGCTATGGCGGAACAAAGAAACGTACATACATACATACATGCGTACATACATGTCCATGAAACCTAAAAACATTATCCTCATTTTTGGGCAGTTGTGTAAAGTCTATGACAACCCTAGGTAAGTACTGTGGCCTTGTGCGTTGTCGGCATTTACGTAAACATCAAAGGCGTCGGTCCACTGTTACTCTTTACACTGTGACAATACTATTCCGTTTTAGCCATTTTGGCTAAGGAAGTCTAAAAATATGGTGTATATTTTTGTTGTACTGTAAACGTATTTCCAGAAAAGACTACGATTGCAACCGGCTGACCAGCGGCGCGCTGCAGCTGAGCCGGCACACGCACCTCGTGCTCGACGAGACACAGGTACTTGTCCACCTACTGTCCTAATGTTATCATCTGACCAGCGGCGCGCTGCAGCTGAGCCGGCACACGCACCTCCTGCTCGACGAGACACAGGTACTTGTCCACCTACTGTCCTAACCGGCTGACCAGCGGCGCGCTGCAGCTGAGCCGGCACACGCACCTCGTGCTCGACGAGACACAGGTACTTGTCCACCTACTGTCCTAATGTTATCATCTGACCAGCGGCGCGCTGCAGCTGAGCCGGCACACGCACCTCGTGCTCGACGAGACACAGGTACTTGTCCACCTACTGTCCTAATGTTATCATCTGACCAGCGGCGCGCTGCAGCTGAGCCGGCACACGCACCTCCTGCTCGACGAGACACAGGTACTTGTCCACCTACTGTCCTAACCGGCTGACCAGCGGCGCGCTGCAGCTGAGCCGGCACACGCACCTCGTGCTCGACGAGACACAGGTACTTGTCCACCTACTGTCCTAACCGGCTGACCAGCGGCGCGCTGCAGCTGAGCCGGCACACGCACCTCGTGCTCGACGAGACACAGGTACTTGTCCACCTACTGTCCTAATGTTATCATCTGACCAGCGGCGCGCTGCAGCTGAGCCGGCACACGCACCTCGTGCTCGACGAGACACAGGTACTTGTCCACCTACTGTCCTAATGTTATCATCTGACCAGCGGCGCGCTGCAGCTGAGCCGGCACACGCACCTCGTGCTCGACGAGACACAGGTACTTGTCCACCTACTGTCCTAATGTTATCATCTGACCAGCGGCGCGCTGCAGCTGAGCCGGCACACGCACCTCGTGCTCGACGAGACACAGGTACTTGTCCACCTACTGTCCTAATGTTATCATCTGACCAGCGGCGCGCTGCAGCTGAGCCGGCACACGCACCTCGTGCTCGACGAGACACAGGTACTTGTCCACCTACTGTCCTAACCGGCTGACCAGCGGCGCGCTGCAGCTGAGCCGGCACACGCACCTCGTGCTCGACGAGACACAGGTACTTGTCCACCTACTGTCCTAACCGGCTGACCAGCGGCGCGCTGCAGCTGAGCCGGCACACGCACCTCGTGCTCGACGAGACACAGGTACTTGTCCACCTACTGTCCTAATGTTATCATCTGACCAGCGGCGCGCTGCAGCTGAGCCGGCACACGCACCTCGTGCTCGACGAGACACAGGTACTTGTCCACCTACTGTCCTAATGTTATCATCTGACCAGCGGCGCGCTGCAGCTGAGCCGGCACACGCACCTCGTGCTCGACGAGACACAGGTACTTGTCCACCTACTGTCCTAACCGGCTGACCAGCGGCGCGCTGCAGCTGAGCCGGCACACGCACCTCGTGCTCGACGAGACACAGGTACTTGTCCACCTACTGTCCTAACCGGCTGACCAGCGGCGCGCTGCAGCTGAGCCGGCACACGCACCTCGTGCTCGACGAGACACAGGTACTTGTCCACCTACTGTCCTAATGTTATCATCTGACCAGCGGCGCGCTGCAGCTGAGCCGGCACACGCACCTCGTGCTCGACGAGACACAGGTACTTGTCCACCTACTGTCCTAACCGGCTGACCAGCGGCGCGCTGCAGCTGAGCCGGCACACGCACCTCGTGCTCGACGAGACACAGGTACTTGTCCACCTACTGTCCTAACCGGCTGACCAGCGGCGCGCTGCAGCTGAGCCGGCACACGCACCTCGTGCTCGACGAGACACAGGTACTTGTCCACCTACTGTCCTAACCGGCTGACCAGCGGCGCGCTGCAGCTGAGCCGGCACACGCACCTCGTGCTCGACGAGACACAGGTACTTGTCCACCTACTGTCCTAACCGGCTGACCAGCGGCGCGCTGCAGCTGAGCCGGCACACGCACCTCGTGCTCGACGAGACACAGGTACTTGTCCACCTACTGTCCTAACCGGCTGACCAGCGGCGCGCTGCAGCTGAGCCGGCACACGCACCTCGTGCTCGACGAGACACAGGTACTTGTCCACCTACTGTCCTAACCGGCTGACCAGCGGCGCGCTGCAGCTGAGCCGGCACACGCACCTCGTGCTCGACGAGACACAGGTACTTGTCCACCTACTGTCCTAACCGGCTGACCAGCGGCGCGCTGCAGCTGAGCCGGCACACGCACCTCGTGCTCGACGAGACACAGGTACTTGTCCACCTACTGTCCTAACCGGCTGACCAGCGGCGCGCTGCAGCTGAGCCGGCACACGCACCTCGTGCTCGACGAGACACAGGTACTTGTCCACCTACTGTCCTAACCGGCTGACCAGCGGCGCGCTGCAGCTGAGCCGGGACACGCACCTCGTGCTCGACGAGACACAGGTACTTGTCCACCTACTGTCCTAACCGGCTGACCAGCGGCGCGCTGCAGCTGAGCCGGCACACGCACCTCGTGCTCGACGAGACACAGGTACTTGTCCACCTACTGTCCTAACCGGCTGACCAGCGGCGCGCTGCAGCTGAGCCGGCACACGCACCTCGTGCTCGACGAGACACAGGTACTTGTCCACCTACTGTCCTAACCGGCTGACCAGCGGCGCGCTGCAGCTGAGCCGGCACACGCACCTCGTGCTCGACGAGACACAGGTACTTGTCCACCTACTGTCCTAACCGGCTGACCAGCGGCGCGCTGCAGCTGAGCCGGCACACGCACCTCGTGCTCGACGAGACACAGGTACTTGTCCACCTACTGTCCTAACCGGCTGACCAGCGGCGCGCTGCAGCTGAGCCGGCACACGCACCTCGTGCTCGACGAGACACAGGTACTTGTCCACCTACTGTCCTAACCGGCTGACCAGCGGCGCGCTGCAGCTGAGCCGGCACACGCACCTCGTGCTCGACGAGACACAGGTACTTGTCCACCTACTGTCCTAACCGGCTGACCAGCGGCGCGCTGCAGCTGAGCCGGCACACGCACCTCGTGCTCGACGAGACACAGGTACTTGTCCACCTACTGTCCTAACCGGCTGACCAGCGGCGCGCTGCAGCTGAGCCGGCACACGCACCTCGTGCTCGACGAGACACAGGTACTTGTCCACCTACTGTCCTAACCGGCTGACCAGCGGCGCGCTGCAGCTGAGCCGGGACACGCACCTCGTGCTCGACGAGACACAGGTACTTGTCCACCTACTGTCCTAACCGGCTGACCAGCGGCGCGCTGCAGCTGAGCCGGCACACGCACCTCGTGCTCGACGAGACACAGGTACTTGTCCACCTACTGTCCTAACCGGCTGACCAGCGGCGCGCTGCAGCTGAGCCGGCACACGCACCTCGTGCTCGACGAGACACAGGTACTTGTCCACCTACTGTCCTAACCGGCTGACCAGCGGCGCGCTGCAGCTGAGCCGGCACACGCACCTCGTGCTCGACGAGACACAGGTACTTGTCCACCTACTGTCCTAACCGGCTGACCAGCGGCGCGCTGCAGCTGAGCCGGCACACGCACCTCGTGCTCGACGAGACACAGGTACTTGTCCACCTACTGTCCTAACCGGCTGACCAGCGGCGCGCTGCAGCTGAGCCGGCACACGCACCTCGTGCTCGACGAGACACAGGTACTTGTCCACCTACTGTCCTAACCGGCTGACCAGCGGCGCGCTGCAGCTGAGCCGGCACACGCACCTCGTGCTCGACGAGACACAGGTACTTGTCCACCTACTGTCCTAACCGGCTGACCAGCGGCGCGCTGCAGCTGAGCCGGCACACGCACCTCGTGCTCGACGAGACACAGGTACTTGTCCACCTACTGTCCTAATGTTATCATCTGACCAGCGGCGCGCTGCAGCTGAGCCGGCACACGCACCTCCTGCTCGACGAGACACAGGTACTTGTCCACCTACTGTCCTAATGTTATCATCTGACCAGCGGCGCGCTGCAGCTGAGCCGGCACACGCACCTCCTGCTCGACGAGACACAGGTACTTGTCCACCTACTGTCCTAATGTTATCATCTGACCAGCGGCGCGCTGCAGCTGAGCCGGCACACGCACCTCCTGCTCGACGAGACACAGGTACTTGTCCACCTACTGTCCTAATGTTATCATCTGACCAGCGGCGCGCTGCAGCTGAGCCGGCACACGCACCTCGTGCTCGACGAGACACAGGTACTTGTCCACCTACTGTCCTAACCGGCTGACCAGCGGCGCGCTGCAGCTGAGCCGGCACACGCACCTCGTGCTCGACGAGACACAGGTACTTGTCCACCTACTGTCCTAATGTTATCATCTGACCAGCGGCGCGCTGCAGCTGAGCCGGCACACGCACCTCCTGCTCGACGAGACACAGGTACTTGTCCACCTACTGTCCTAATGTTATCATCTGACCAGCGGCGCGCTGCAGCTGAGCCGGCACACGCACCTCCTGCTCGACGAGACACAGGTACTTGTCCACCTACTGTCCTAATGTTATCATCTGACCAGCGGCGCGCTGCAGCTGAGCCGGCACACGCACCTCCTGCTCGACGAGACACAGGTACTTGTCCACCTACTGTCCTAATGTTATCATCTGACCAGCGGCGCGCTGCAGCTGAGCCGGCACACGCACCTCCTGCTCGACGAGACACAGGTACTTGTCCACCTACTGTCCTAATGTTATCATCTGACCAGCGGCGCGCTGCAGCTGAGCCGGCACACGCACCTCCTGCTCGACGAGACACAGGTACTTGTCCACCTACTGTCCTAATGTTATCATCTGACCAGCGGCGCGCTGCAGCTGAGCCGGCACACGCACCTCCTGCTCGACGAGACACAGGTACTTGTCCACCTACTGTCCTAATGTTATCATCTGACCAGCGGCGCGCTGCAGCTGAGCCGGCACACGCACCTCGTGCTCGACGAGACACAGGTACTTGTCCACCTACTGTCCTAACCGGCTGACCAGCGGCGCGCTGCAGCTGAGCCGGCACACGCACCTCGTGCTCGACGAGACACAGGTACTTGTCCACCTACTGTCCTAATGTTATCATCTGACCAGCGGCGCGCTGCAGCTGAGCCGGCACACGCACCTCCTGCTCGACGAGACACAGGTACTTGTCCACCTACTGTCCTAATGTTATCATCTGACCAGCGGCGCGCTGCAGCTGAGCCGGCACACGCACCTCCTGCTCGACGAGACACAGGTACTTGTCCACCTACTGTCCTAATGTTATCATCTGACCAGCGGCGCGCTGCAGCTGAGCCGGCACACGCACCTCCTGCTCGACGAGACACAGGTACTTGTCCACCTACTGTCCTAATGTTATCATCTGACCAGCGGCGCGCTGCAGCTGAGCCGGCACACGCACCTCCTGCTCGACGAGACACAGGTACTTGTCCACCTACTGTCCTAATGTTATCATCTGACCAGCGGCGCGCTGCAGCTGAGCCGGCACACGCACCTCCTGCTCGACGAGACACAGGTACTTGTCCACCTACTGTCCTAATGTTATCATCTGACCAGCGGCGCGCTGCAGCTGAGCCGGCACACGCACCTCGTGCTCGACGAGACACAGGTACTTGTCCACCTACTGTCCTAATGTTATCATCTGACCAGCGGCGCGCTGCAGCTGAGCCGGCACACGCACCTCCTGCTCGACGAGACACAGGTACTTGTCCACCTACTGTCCTAATGTTATCATCTGACCAGCGGCGCGCTGCAGCTGAGCCGGCACACGCACCTCCTGCTCGACGAGACACAGGTACTTGTCCACCTACTGTCCTAATGTTATCATCTGACCAGCGGCGCGCTGCAGCTGAGCCGGCACACGCACCTCCTGCTCGACGAGACACAGGTACTTGTCCACCTACTGTCCTAATGTTATCATCTGACCAGCGGCGCGCTGCAGCTGAGCCGGCACACGCACCTCGTGCTCGACGAGACACAGGTACTTGTCCACCTACTGTCCTAACCGGCTGACCAGCGGCGCGCTGCAGCTGAGCCGGCACACGCACCTCGTGCTCGACGAGACACAGGTACTTGTCCACCTACTGTCCTAATGTTATCATCTGACCAGCGGCGCGCTGCAGCTGAGCCGGCACACGCACCTCGTGCTCGACGAGACACAGGTACTTGTCCACCTACTGTCCTAATGTTATCATCTGACCAGCGGCGCGCTGCAGCTGAGCCGGCACACGCACCTCGTGCTCGACGAGACACAGGTACTTGTCCACCTACTGTCCTAATGTTATCATCTGACCAGCGGCGCGCTGCAGCTGAGCCGGCACACGCACCTCGTGCTCGACGAGACACAGGTACTTGTCCACCTACTGTCCTAATGTTATCATCTGACCAGCGGCGCGCTGCAGCTGAGCCGGCACACGCACCTCGTGCTCGACGAGACACAGGTACTTGTCCACCTACTGTCCTAACCGGCTGACCAGCGGCGCGCTGCAGCTGAGCCGGCACACGCACCTCGTGCTCGACGAGACACAGGTACTTGTCCACCTACTGTCCTAACCGGCTGACCAGCGGCGCGCTGCAGCTGAGCCGGCACACGCACCTCGTGCTCGACGAGACACAGGTACTTGTCCACCTACTGTCCTAACCGGCTGACCAGCGGCGCGCTGCAGCTGAGCCGGCACACGCACCTCGTGCTCGACGAGACACAGGTACTTGTCCACCTACTGTCCTAACCGGCTGACCAGCGGCGCGCTGCAGCTGAGCCGGCACACGCACCTCGTGCTCGACGAGACACAGGTACTTGTCCACCTACTGTCCTAATGTTATCATCTGACCAGCGGCGCGCTGCAGCTGAGCCGGCACACGCACCTCGTGCTCGACGAGACACAGGTACTTGTCCACCTACTGTCCTAACCGGCTGACCAGCGGCGCGCTGCAGCTGAGCCGGCACACGCACCTCGTGCTCGACGAGACACAGGTACTTGTCCACCTACTGTCCTAACCGGCTGACCAGCGGCGCGCTGCAGCTGAGCCGGCACACGCACCTCGTGCTCGACGAGACACAGGTACTTGTCCACCTACTGTCCTAACCGGCTGACCAGCGGCGCGCTGCAGCTGAGCCGGCACACGCACCTCGTGCTCGACGAGACACAGGTACTTGTCCACCTACTGTCCTAATGTTATCATCTGACCAGCGGCGCGCTGCAGCTGAGCCGGCACACGCACCTCGTGCTCGACGAGACACAGGTACTTGTCCACCTACTGTCCTAACCGGCTGACCAGCGGCGCGCTGCAGCTGAGCCGGCACACGCACCTCGTGCTCGACGAGACACAGGTACTTGTCCACCTACTGTCCTAATGTTATCATTTCATTATTATACAGATTATAGGGTGAAAATAAAAAAAATGTACATACTTAAGGGCCTTAATCTAATGTACGCTATATAATAGTGTGTCCAATGAAATATAATGGAACTTGCAATTGTGGTATAATATGATTTACTCAAAGGATACAATAATGAATCTTGATTTGCTGATACACTTGTAATCACCTATTGAATCTTCAAGCCAATAGATGATGAATTTTGGCGGGAAAGAACCTCGTATGCTGAAATTTAATTCGTGATACAAAATAGCTAAACGTGCATCTATCCATGATTCTGATATAGTTTTACGTGCAAAGTGTATGAAAAACTTAGACTTTTTTGACATGAGACAAAGTTGGTCTATGGGACTAATGAAATCGCCCGTCTGCCGAAAATTTATGGGCATAACACAAAGTTGATCCCGTAGTAAAAGTTCTTCAGAATCATTAATAAATTCACATTTTGTATCACGAATTAAATTTCAATCTGTATAATAAAAAAGACAGAAAACATTCACTTTGAAGGCGGTTGTTGTGACAAATTGATAGGTGTATTCTACATTCCGTTCCGTTCATTACATTTAACACTTTCGCTACCGGACTAAAAATGGAACAATACACCAGAAACCGACAGAACTCGCTAGGCGTGGAGGTTCATACTACTGCCCGCCTGGCGGGCTGAGCCGCCATCTGAGCAAACATTACAGTGCCTGCCAGGCGGGATCTTGGTTGCGAACGTGTTAATTAGTTACATAGTAGAAAGATATAAATATTCGGATGTGTAACGTAGATGGAGCAGGGCCGACTGGACGCGACGGGTGTGCACAACATAGCGGCGCTCGGGAACCTCATCAAGACGCAGAAAGTGCAGTACGACTTCAAGTACTACAAGATGGACTTCGAGGCCGACGTGTCCGTGCTGGTGCTGTCCGAGGGGAAATCTTTGTTGCCGGTACGTGATACCAGAGACTCGTTTCTGTCACCAGCTACAACCCACCACCAGCTATACCAGCTGCTTCTAAAGCCACCTATTTCCTCGACTCGTTCGTCGCTGTTGTGTCTGTGAATCATAGATATATATACACTAGATCACGCAAATGTCCGAACTCGGTCTCCGAGTTGGCCGTCCGACTGACACTCCGCGCGCGTATGTTGTGGTGGTCCGTGAATATTAAGAAAATGCCTTATTGCAAAATCGATCTTGCGCGGACAATGGGGAATTCACATCACTATTTGGCCCTTGTGACGTTACAGTAGGTAGGAAAAGGTGACACGGTTGGTTTTCATACAGATTGAGGTGTATAAGTTATCTAGTGTATATCTATATCTGTGCTGAGAATCCTGGCAGAGCAGCAACCTGATCTGTCCAGCTTCGAGACCGGTCACGCGATCGCTTGCCATCCACCTTTCTAGCTTGGTATTATTCTGGTAGTGGCTTCTGGGCTGTAAGAGCCCTTATATCACTGAGGAGATCGCTGATCTATTGTGATCGCCACTTACTACAATTTTTGGTCAAGTCCTGCGAACTCGAAGAATTGCAGGATACTGTTGACCGCAAGAAATTTGATCTCTGGGCACGTAATGTGTTTTCCCAACCTTTCTATCTTGGTTTCTACTAATTTTTTTTGGGTCAATCAACTATGTATTTCTTGTTGTCATTCATTGGGTCTCGTTATTTCGACAGTATGACAGTTTCTTAGAACACGTTGTTACTACATGCTTCGGAGATCGCTCATTAAAAAATAGGCAAAAAAGCCCCCACATCTGCCAACTGCCCAGCTCGCATGATATATTTTATCGTTACAGCGAAAATATACTTTATTTATTTATTCGTATGGCATATACTTATACAGAGTCGCTTCAAGGTAAAAAAATACTTGAATTATACAAAAATAATAATAATTATTATGTAACTACAAACAAATATCCAAATTCTTCACCCATTGGGCTGCGTTGACATCAGGGGAGAGCAAATTCAGGTGAATTTCCGGTTTGGGCAGTCATTTATTATATGATGGATGGTCTGCGCGGGCGCAACAAAGTCGCACGCTGGTGACTCGCGCCACCCACACTTGTACATGTAATCCCCGCATAGTCCATGCTCAGTGCGAAGCCTATTTAATCTGCACCATTCGTGCATTCCCTTCTGGGAGCCGAAAAGCCATACTGCTTCCGGGTTGGGTTATAGTTTAGTGCAGCAGAGTTAGGTGGGTTGGACCGCCATTCGTCTTTCCATTTCTCTTTCAGACTGAATGGTTTCACCATTAGGCTGTGCGCTGTTTGGTAGGGCGGACGGCGTGATTATAACCGGTGGCTCGGGGGATACATGAATTCCTGGTAGACCGATAGATCTGGGTTGCAAGCTATTTTATGGGCTTCTTTGATTAAGGCCTGCTGTCTTCTAAGCTGCGGTGGGGCTAAGTGACTTAGCGTTGGTAGCCATTGGACTGGGGTGGACTGTATAGTGCCAGATATGCAGCGCATAGTTTTGCGTAGTTGCACATCCACCTTCTCTGTGTGAAAACTGTTAAGCCAAACGGGAGTGCAGTATTCCCCCGCAGAATAGACCCGGCTAAGCCCAGTCGCAGCACATCCGCATCTGCTCCCCAGGAGGTACCCGTGAGCTTATGGAGAATGTTATTGCGGGTTCCCAGCTTTTTGCTGAGCTTGCTGAGGTGGGTGAAGTACGTTAACGACCGATCAAGTGTTACACCCAGATATTTGGGTCGAGGGTTGTATCCAAGGATTTTTCCGTCAAAAATAATGCTTGGGCTATATGAGGCTAGATGGTTGTTCAGGTGGAAAGTTGACGTGTGAAGTTACTTCCGTCTGTCATTTGGCAATAATCTCCATTTTTTCAGATAAGTATTCAGCATCATGAGATCTCTGCTGAGCTGGAGTTCTGAAGCCTCAAATGTTTTGTGTTGGTGTGCAAAGGCGATGTCGTCTGCGTGGGATCCTGTTGTTTTACCAAATTTATTTTGGTCAAATTTCATTTCCCAAACAAATTTTAGCAACTATTTTGTTTGCCAATGCAAACTTTGGCACAATTTTAATACGAATATTTTCATTACGTCAAATTTTCATTCAGCAAAATATTATTACGAAAAATTACATTATGGCATGTGGTATTTTAGCAAATGCTTTAATAAGGCAAAAAAACATTAGACAATCAACATTTCGTCAAGTTAATGTTATGGCAAACTATAAATAGACAAACATCACAATTGTTTGGGTTATGACATTTTAGCAAAATACTATTGATAAAACGGCACGGTCCCTTAAATAAAAAAAATGCACGGTTAAGTAGGTCGGTAGGCAAAGGCGTTAAATTAGGTTAGGGCAGCGAAAAAAGGGAGGCTCGGGGGGCGAAGCCTCCTAGCAGTAAAAAAACAAACAATCGTAACAATAGTATTATTTGGTAGGTTAGGTTAGGGTTAGCTTGTGTTCCTTAGAGCGGAAATAGGCACCCCGCGAAGCGGGGTGACGTCGACACGCTGGTGGTTAGGTTAGAATTGCGACTTCTACACAAATTAATTTTCCCTGCCCACATAACAAAAAAAGTTGTTATTTTATTGTGTATCTTATACACAATTGAAATAAAGATGCAAATGATTTGTCATTGAAGAGTTCCTCTGCTTATTAACCGACGGAATAGAAATGGTCAGTTAAATATTGACGATACCAATCATTTGGCTTATTTTGTTTTGGTTAAAACATATTATGCCAACTAACATATTTGACTGAATGAAATTTGGTCAAAGTACCAGTTGGTAAACGAGATATTGCCTAAACATGAATATGCCAAACATAAGGTTTGCGTAAGAATTATTTGTCGAGTGTTAATTTGGCAAACGATTATTTGGCAAATGAAATTCTACGAAAAATGTTTTGGGAAGTGATAATTTGTCAAATTTTTTTTGGTAAAACAAAGGTAACCCCGTCTGCGTACACAAACTTTCTGGAGATAGTCGCAGGGAGGTCGTGAGTGTACAGGTTAAACAGCAGAGGCGCAAGAGTCGATCCCTGTGGAATGCCATTTTGCAGGGTCCTGATACGGCTTTGTTTATCACCAAGATGGACAATAAATTGGCGATCACTTAGCATGTTGTCTATCAAGCTTGTACCGGCAGGCTTGTGTCGGCATGGTACCGCTTTAATTTGAAGTAAAGACCATGTCGCCATACAGTGTCATATGCTGCGGATAGGTCGACGAAAACGGCTATAGTTTTCAGCTGCTTTTGAAACCCAGCCTGTATGTGTGTAGTAAGTGACAATACTTGGTCTGCTTGCTCTAGTGCGACAATGGCATCAATAAGCGGGGTTATCCTATTTGCTAGCAACTTTTCCAGGAGCTTGTACATGGAACTGAGTAAGGCGATTGGTCTGTAACTTTTTGCGTCATCTATAGGCTTTTCAGTTTTAGGGATAGCAATTATTTTTGCAAACTTAAATGACGGTGGTAATTCATTACGAGCCAGTATCTCAGGAAAGAAGACTGACAGCCATTTTCTACATTTAGGGCCCAGGTTTTTAATAAACTCATTATATACACCATCCTCTCCGGCCGCTTTACGCAAGGAGATTTGCTTGATGGCAGCTGATATGTCATCATCCGTGAATGGTTTGGAGAGTCCTTCGTCGATTGGAAGGGTTTCCTTGAGATTTTTAACAAGCTTCTTAATATTTTTGGTATGTGCGCGCTCACCTTTGACACGTGACGTTTCTACGATGCGGCTAGCTATTGAGTTAACCAATTTTTGTGAAGCGAAGGCGAAAATATACTGAAATGTAATAATAAAACCTATCGTATTACGGCCACTGTTTAACTGCAGTCTTAAAAGTAACCCAAGAGACAACCAATTAACCATGGCAACAGTAAAACGTGGTAAAACTCAAAAACTATTCCATTTAAAGACATTTTTGTTACAGAGCGACTACCACGTGCCGCTGCGGCCAGAGCAGTCCTCACTGGAAATGTTCGAGGCCATCGTGGAAGCGGCCACCTACTACCTGAAGGAGGACATAATGAACCTCATCAGGAAATACTTGACTAATCTCAAGCTTGTTAAATACACTGTGGCAGATGACGTGAAGGTAACATTACTTTAATCATCGTACCTGCATACATTTGCTAAGATATTCAATGGTGAATGTGAATGCTGTATTGTTCCATTTAGTCCAGTTCATCATCATCATATCAGCCGAAAGCCGTCCACTGCTGGACATAGGCCTCCCGCAAAGAGTGCCAAAGTGACCGTTCCCGCGCCACCCGCATCCAGCGGCCTCCCGCAACTACCAGGTCATCAGTCCACCTTGTGGGGGCCGACCCACGCCGCGCTTTCCGGTTTAGTCCGGCTGCGAAAGTGTTAATATTGTGAATGCAAAACTGTTTGTTGTTAAATAGATGGTACTGTCTTTGTTACAGTTTGTAGAAGATGACTTCATAGAGATGAGAAGGAATTCAACAAACGACGACCCCGTGACGGCCGATGACCTGCACCGGTTGCTCGTCCTGGCGCGGCTAGTGAGCCTGTCCAGAGGCTACGACACCCTCAACAAGGAGTGCTGGGAAATCACCAAGGCGATGGAGGCTGAAGTACAACACCGGCTGAAGAATAGAGTGCCTTCGAATATTTGAAAAAAAAGATTGTTTTTGTTTTGGGACCCTCACAGACTGGCCCGCGGCGGTCAATAATAAAATCGTCATTAGCTGTCAAATTTACTATTGACCGCCACCGCAGGCCGCGCCAGTCTGTCAGAGGCCTTACGAAAATACAAGTTACGAATCTGAACCGGCAACACTTTTCGAAGACAATACCACTCATTTGTCAAGCAAGTGTTGCCAGGTTGTATAATTGTAACTTGTAACTTGTAAATGGTCTAACTGCGGCACGTTCCATGAAGCAACAAATTACAAGCGGAAGTCTCTTTTCAACACCTTTTGATAGAAAGAGACTTCGGCTTGTAATTTGTAACATGTTGCTTCATAAAACGGGCCCCTGATGTTGAAATAGAGAAACTGTTTTTCTCTGCTTTTTTCGAAGCATGAACCGCATTGTTTTATTACAAGTTTTTTAAATTATTATTGTGTTTTTATTAATGACAAATACGCCTTTCGCCAAATAAATTGCTATATTTCTAGTATTATCCTTTTACTGCTAGGCTGTTCGTACCGGTATGTAGTCAGTAGCGTAGTAAGGATAACAATCTGTTCGTGTGCGGTACGAGACCATAATATCGCGTGATGGGCCATCCACATTAAGTGATTTGTCAGCCCCAATTCATCAGAATCTGACTAATTGCTATAGTGTGGATGCATGTTCCAACCGTCAAACGAGTTGTACGGACTAATTGCATGAAAATCACAATTTGGATTTTGCATGATCTGCCAAGTTTTTTTTTCCCACAAATTTCATTCAAATAAAAATAAACGAAATTTAAAACATATATACTAAAGAATATTGTATCAATATTTTACACTGTTATTTTGTATTTTTTTTAAACGGTGTTTTGCAACTTTAATTTTTTTTTTTTTAATTTATTTCATGACCATGGATACAGAGTCCTTCAGTCGGAATAATAGTTTACATTTAAACACAAATATAACATTTTGTCATCTACATTACAAGTAATAAGTATTATAATTATAGCATTAGAGCTTACGAAATGTACAATAATATAAATTGTATGTAATAATCAAATTTTTTCTACAGTTTTTAAAATGAATTTAACCCATTCACCGCCACGGCCCTCCAGCTTGAACGTACTCGACACGCCACCATACATTCATAAACTGCCCGGCCGCAATCACAACACGTAGACGTCATATGGCGCCGCTGACGTGCAAAAGATTTTGCCGCCCGCGTTGGATAGTTTCATGCATCATTTTGTTTTAACCAGTGTGTAAGATAATAATCTTTTAAAACATATTTAAGTATTAAAATGTATAAATTAAGAGAACATCCATTTACTGTCTGGGCAAACCAAATGAAGCCAACACAGACATTGAATTTGCTTATTTAACTGAGATTATAGGAACAAAGGAAATAAAAAGCTACTAATAATTCATAAATATTTATTGTTTATAATAAACTATCATCAACTAATTAATTATAACATTATTTTGCTTGTGATACTCTACGAAACATGCCCCTTGACATAACCCCGGTTGTCGTGGACATTTCGGACAAAAGTCGCCCGTCTCTACACGTTTGTTATGTTTCCTCCAACAGCACGCATCTTTTTCGTTTTAATCTGTTTGTTTCTGGGTGTCTTGGCAATTTGAATGATACGTGATAGTCTGATGGAGGACGCGGGTGACAATTGGCAATTTCCCGACTTGAAACCAATGCCCGAATAATATGTTTTCTGAAATCACACAAGGGCATTGGTTTCTCTCCAAATCTATTATATAGAGAGTGCGCGTTACATAGCATTGTACTAAATACATGCACTCCCAATTTCAAATACCACCTAAGGGTTTTATGTTCTGGGTTATAGTACGCCATCATTTGGTCGTGCTTATCTACGCCTCCCATATGTTTGTTGTAGTTAAGCACGACTCCAGGCTTGGCTTTTACATTATTATTGGCGGAAAGGTAATCCTGCCATTCACTATTGTGTTCCGTTGAAATCATTAGCACCTCTCTCCGGTCATTCCATTTCATTATACATACTCCTTTGTCATTACGAGACATACATCGAGATTTTTTCATTTTTTGCTAACTTTTTTTTAATATTTCTGGCGGATTACCTTTCCTATTGGAACGTAGGGTTCCAGTGACATGGGTATTAGAATCTACTAAATAATTTGCCAAGTCGACGGAGTTATAAAAATTATCCATATACACTGAATGCCCTACGCCCAATTTCCCTTCTAATAAATCTTTCACAATCTTCGTTACATGATTTTTACCTCCTATTCGGGTATCGCATTTTCCCCCATACACAATCATTTTTATAACATAACCAAATTGATCTGTAAGTAAGTATAATTTTACGCCATATTTGTTAGCCTTTCCTTTCATAAATTGGCGGAAAGATAATCTACCACGCCACAATACAAGGGATTCATCTATACAGAGTACCTTGGCCGGGTAGTAAATATTGTCCATTATTTTATTAAACAAATTTACAAGACCTGAAATCTTATTTAATCGATTGTCTCCTGTAGTTTCATCATAAAAATTTATGCACCTTAAAATTAACATAAATCTGTTTCTTGACATATGACTACTGAAAAACTTAAAGTCAAACAATTCCTCGGTACTCCAGTAGTCCTCGTATTTATTGCATTTAATTGTTCCCATATGGAATAACAGACCTAAAAATACCCTGAATTCCGAAATGGTTACATCCTTCCATTTCGTAATTCTTGCGTATGCATTATTGTTCGCTTCTATTAATCGTATGGCATATCTATTTATGTTGTTGACTAAAAAAACTAGAAAAGTGCTAGTAAACAACATATCGAAATATTCTTGAGGTTTTTCCTTCCTAGTACCTCTTAATCCAGATGTCTCAATAAATTCCGAAACACTAGACGTTTTTCGTGTAAAGCTCCAATTTGCACTAACACCACTTTCATTCCTGTTTTCATTTGGCGGGGAAGAATATTCTTCTTCTTCCGAATCTGACGAAGAAGAACAGTGACCAAGTTGGATGTCAAACTCATCAGGAGAACCCTCCAAAAGACTGATCAGTTGAACTTCTGTCATCGTATTTTCACCTTCTATGAAAATAATAGTCCATAATTAATTATATGTCGATAATTAATTACAAGTGACTATTGTTAACTTTCTCATGGGTTTATAATCTGATTTTATGACAAGCTGTTTTATATTTACCGTTTTGTCACGAATAAATGCTTTCTATTCTATATTTTAAAAAACAAGTATGAGATTTGATTCAAAAAAATTAAAACAGTTTTACTGATAAAATGGGTTGAAATTTCACCCCTTTTAATATGTACACTTTATAGAATCCACCCTGTATATTTATAATAAGAGAATTTAACCTCCGTTTTAGACTATTCGTTTGCTCACAGACGGTTTAATAACGAGAATAACATATTTCTGTTACCATACATACAATACATAAATCTCAGGCTTATCTTTCCCTGACCGTACAACATTTAATATATGTATACAAATTTACAATATTTTATTTAAGACTTACCGGTATATGCTGAAGCCGTCTCCAACATTGAGGTAAGATCGTGATCCATGTTTTCAACAGCCAGGTCAGTCGTGTGATGCTGGTTCGGAGCACAAATAGTCACAGCCGGGTCGTTCGTGTTAGGCAGGTTCGGAGTAAGGGTATGGATAGCCGGGTCAGTCATATTAAACGGGTTCGAAATACCAATATCCATAGTCGGGTTCATTGTACAAAGTAAAGCACACGCAAAACACAGAGACACAACCGAGATCTGGTTTAGTCAACAGGCAAGCCAAGACTGAAGACTATTTTATTTTATACTATTGGCATAATGTAATAATAACTTCAAAGTGCTATAGCGGAACTTTCCCTACTCAGAACCAAGGGATTATCGGTCTATTGTCACTGAAGAATCGTTATCAGTAAGTTGCGGTCAGCTTTGTTATCGTTGCAGCTGCAAATTACACGACAAGTCTTAAGACTAAATTCACATTGTTTATAGGACTCGCCCTACACACAAACAAAGGATTATCGGTCAGGTGTCGCCGAAGAATCAGTGAGTCATTATGCAGCGGTCACATCAAAGCTTATAGGGAGAAGTTAAATTCTGTTATCGTAGCAGCTGCAGTTGACATGATAAGTCTTAAGACGAAATTCTCATTGTTTATGCGTGCTATTGTTTTTACAAACAAATAATTCGTTGCAAAATATTATTCTAGTTTTTTTTTATTTGCAACTGTATTGTTATCGCTACCTACTACTAAAGTTTGTTATCTTGGTTGCTGCTAAAATGGAACAGTGCCGTCCATTACCATTTAGTGCAGCAAAATGTGATAACTCAAATTAGATATAAAGAAATATGGACTTAGTTCACTTGACTTAAGGTTTGAAATTGATAAACACAAACGCAGTGCCGAATATTTACCTGCCTCCGCAAGCCATTTCACAACACAGTGTTGTGATGTTTAAAAGTATTGAGAATTAAGTTTATTATACATTTATTTGATACTATTACGTGATTTGCATTAACGCTAAAGGCTGGAAATAACAATGGAATATAAAAACGTAAGCAGACACGTTTAGTCACGACCTATACTTTTAGGGCCATAAAAGTAGACTTTCTAAATTTAACTTTATAAAACGAAATATAACCGATGATAGACATAGCCTTTGAGAGCAGAATCTGATAAAAAAAATATCATAATATCTATTTCACAAATAGTTGCGAACAAAAACATTTTAACGTCACAGTGACGTGATCGGTGTCTCGCGGGTGTTCCGCAATCACGTCAACGTGTTGTGATTGGCGCTGAATGGGTTAAATACAGGTATGAAATAGACAGGGTTTGATAATAAATCTTGAACGAGGCGGGGAACACTTAATGAATTTTCATCAGCAACATCACTAATGACACTGACAAGTGTCTGCCTTTGAATAGCAAACGTTTCACACTCAAATATCACGTGTTTTATATCCGCATTTTTCTTAGAACAATAGGTACATTTATCATCACTTATAATTTTCATCCGATTGAGATGTGCTGGAACCAAGCAATGACCAGATCGCAAACGATTAATGCACGTTATGAACTTCCTGTTAATGTATTTGAAGCTGTTATACCACGGTGCTGTTGGTAAGTTTTGCTGTAGTTCTGCGTACCATTTTCCTTTTGTCTCTGTAGTAGCGTCCCAGTATTCCTTCCACATTCTCTTTGAAGAGCTTTTAAACTGGTGATAATAATCCGTAAAAGGTACTTTAAATGATTCTGTTAAATCAACGTCGTGGTCGCGACGAGTCGCAAGATCCACAACTTCATTTCCTGCTATGCCACTGTGGGAGGGAACCCATACAAATTCTACATTTTTTCCTAACTTAAGTATCATATCCTTAATTCTATATATAATATAATTTTGTTTATATGCTAAATTATAATTGCATAAGGTGGATAGCACACTCTTAGAATCACTAACTACTAATATATTTTCACTATTTACATTTGTATATACATAAGTCAAAGCAGCTAATATTGCCCAACCTTCTGCAGTAAATATGCTACAATCACTTGGTATTTTATAGCATTTAGTTAACTTCATTTGAGAGTCATAGTATGCTGATTTAACATGCTCACTCTTAGAACCATCAGTGTACAAAGTATAGAAGTTTGGATTTTCACTTAAAAGTTCTAAGAAATCATACTTATTTTTCACAGAATCTAGGTGACACTTAATATCACGGTAGCTAAGCAAAGTGTTATATGGGCACTTGTAAATTGGCCACTTGTTACTGGTGTACATGTTTCTTGTCAGGTTTTTTGTACATGTTATTATGGTTGGAATTTCAGGTAAGGAGCCTGAAATAAGAGTACTAGCCGAAATACTGGATGTCTCAGCTGACTGTGTGATTACTGCGGGATGCGTGATTTTCTCCAAGACAACACTATTATCACAGGACAACTCTTTCAAACAAAATCTCTCAGCCAGCTGTAAACGTCGTAAGGACAATGGAGGTATACAATTTTCAATTTCCATAGTGTTAATAGGAGTGGTGCGCATAGCTCCACTTATCACTCTCAAACCCATATTCTGTATTACATCCAACTTTCTTAATAAGGTACTACTGGCATTCATATAAGCCAAGGAACTATAGTCAAAATGACTTCGGACTATGCTTTTGTACAACATATTAAGAGTTTTTGGGTCAGAACCCCAAAATGTCCCTGCCAGGCTTCTCATTACATTTATGCTCTTCATGGCATTCTGACATATATAATTTATGTGCTTATCAAATTTTAACTTATCATCTATAACAACACCTAAAAATTTATGATGACTAACAATAGGAATTAGATTGTTATCATATATAATATTTACAGCAGACTGTGCAAATGGGTCTTTACTGAATATTAATACTGCACTTTTTTCTGAACTTATTTCTAACTTTAAAGTGTTGCTATAATAAAGTTGTAGTTGGTTTAATGCTGCATTCATATTATTTACAGCCAAGTTCAAGTTCTGATTTTCACTGTACAAAAGTAGGTCATCTGCAAATTGCAAGATTTTAACTTTGGATGTATTTACATAATGAAGGATTTGAGATGTATATAAGTTGTACAACAGAGGTGACAATGTAGCGCCTTGCATTGTCCCTTTACTTACATTTCTAGGTCCATGTAGTTTATTATTAAATTTAACAAATAAGGTTCTATTGTGTAAGAAATCGAAAATCCATTTTAAAGTTTTACTTGGTAAGTCCAACTCATGTAAAACACGAATCAGACTTTCAATGTTAACATTGTCAAAGGCACCTTTAACATCTAAAAAAACACATACAACATTAGAGTGACAGAGTTTTGCCTTTTTAAGATCAGATATGAGAGATACAAAGCTTTCAGAGCAACTTCTGCCTTTTCTGAATCCATATTGAATATCTGGTAACTTTCCTTGTGTTTCAGCAAAGTAATCTATTCTTAACTTTAACATATTTTCAAAAAGTTTCCCTAAACATGATGATAAGGAAATAGGTCTGTATGATAAAGGATTATTGACAGGTTTATTTGGCTTTAGGATGGGAATGACACATTGTGTTTTCCATGATGACGGTATAACTAAACTATTCCATAATTTATTATAAACTTGTATTAAGATTTCTACAGCATTGGGATGTAACCTTTTAATTAACATATATGGTATGTTATCCAACCCTGGTGTTGTGTCTTTTCTAGTTTTGAGTGCTATATACAATTCATTCAAAGTAAATGGCTTATTGAGAAAAGAGTTTGTTTGATTCTCTGCAGAGCAATTTAATATGTCACTAAGGTTATTTGGATCAAACTGAGTTGACTCTGATATTTTGTCTAAGTAACTTGGTACCCATTCTTCATTTAAATGCCTGTTGTGAGAGGAACCTAATCTTTTAAATCGTTTAATGTAGCCCCATATCCTAGCAATAGGTGTCATTCTATTAAAACTACTGCACAAGTCATGCCATGAATGAACACTTTCTTCTTTTAGTATTCTTTTCTTTTGGGCATCTACCTTTTTGTAGTTTATGAAATTGGTAATACTTGGTGATGTTTTATACTTTATTAAAGCTTCTTTCGATTTTTGTACGGCATTATCACATGTTGGATTCCACCAAGGAGCAGGTTTTCTCATGACTTTCGGAGTTTGTTTTGACTTTAGCTTTGGAATTGCTTCTGATCGAATGTTATACAAAATGTTTACAAAGTTATTGTACAAATTAAGAGGTTCAGTATTATTAATATCTAATTGAGAAAAACAGGTTTCTGACAGATTATAATATTTAGTCCAATCTGCTTTACTATAAATATATTTTTCTTCTACAGGTCGGATCTCATATATGGAAGGCTTCACATTTACGACCACTTGAGTTGGATAATGATAACTGCCCATTGGATCGTCATGAACGCTCCATTCGCAAAAAGGAGCCAATGAGGGACTGACCAGAGCTAAATCAATTGCAGACGGATTTCTATTTGGATATGACACAGTTGTTGCACTACCATCATTTAAAACACACATGTCAAATTCATCAATGAGTTTGTACAAGCTGTTGCCTCTATTATTATTTGAATGACATCCAAACAATATATGATGTGCATTAAAATCTCCCATGATAATACATGGCTTAGGGGTTTCCAGTAATACCTTTTTCATTTTGGAGGTGTCAAACCTGTTACAATTAGGAGGACAATATACACAGAGTATACTTAAAATTCCTCTTGATGTCTCTATTGATATACAGATATTTTGAATGGATTCATAAAAAGTTGTGTTTGTTATGCTGTACTGTAAGTTTTGTCTAATTAATATTGCAACTCCATTATGTGTATTCACTGATTTTTTATGTATAAAGTTATATGGTGTAAAATTAGGAATTATACTTGTGCTTTTGAGCCAAGTCTCATTCAATAAACATATATCAATATCTTGTTCTGAAAGAAATGTTTTTAATAAGGTTTTCTTGCTCTGTAAACTCTGTATGTTAAACTGTGCTATTTTTAAAAATGTATCCATGAATTAGTTGAATAAATTTGCTAACAATATTTCTTTAATTCTTTTAAATGTGATCGGGGTATTATCTTTGTCATTTCCAAGACAGACCATTGACTTAACAATTGCATTCATTATTATTTCATTATTAACAAGTTGTTCCATGTTGAAGGTTTGCGGGCTAGTAGGTTTACTAGGCATAGCTGGAAAGGTAGTAGGATTGGCAATAGGTGGTAGTGATGGAGGACTCACCACAGTGGCATATGACTGGTTCGAATTAGCGTATTTCTTTTTCTTCTCTTCAATTTTCTGTTTCTTTATGGGACATTCCCTGGATATAGCGAGGTGGTTCCCGCTGCAGTTTATACATACGATTTCATCGACGTCACATTCCTTGTATGAGTGTTGTCCAGCACAGGATGAACACATTTGTTCACCTCTGCAAACCCGGGCTGAATGATTAAACTTCAAACATTTATAGCATTGGAGAAGGGGTGGTATGTATGCATGTACCTTGTACCTAAACATATTCAGATATGCATGTTGAGGTAATAATGTAGTTGCAAAAGTTATTGCTATTGTCCCCAAAGGGACCAGTTTCCCCTCAACTTTTCGCATGAACCTTTTAATCGATATGATTTCTGCGTCACATGCAATATTTTTATATATTTCCTCATTTTTTAATTCTTTCGGTACATATCGAAGTACACCTGTGGTCTCAGTCAGTGTTGCAGGCACAAACGCTTTGAGTTTATTTCTGCCCAGGAAAAGGTCCATTTTCAGAAAATTATTCGCTGGCGCGGGCTTCCTAAATGTTATTCCGATTTTGTAGGCATTCACTCTGTGGACACCTACAATACCCTTTACTTGCTCCGTAAACAGTTTTGTTAGAGTAATAGGGTTTCTATTACCTAGCTTGTCATTGTCTTGAGATTCTACGTACACAACGCACTCGGCACTGTGATTTTCAGGGAATTGTCTTTTATAATTCGGTTTAGTGAACATTTTATAGTCTTCAGCACTCTTGTCGAGTTTTCGCTTTTTTGGTTCTTTGTCACCGGGGGCCTCGCCCCCGGCGCTCGTATCATTCATTTTGTACACTATATTCACTTTGTATTAACACTATATTTACAAGAAAAACAATCAAACATATACAAGAATAATTAATTTGCTAAATCGAGAAAATTTTAAATGTCCGCTTAGTTTGACTTCCCGCCAAAAAGTCCTTGCAACTTTAATTTCATTCAGTGTGGCCAGTATTTCGATTGTTCAGTGTTCGATTTTTGTATGCTGCACGGCTATTACGCGACGGCGCGCGAGCTCTCTCAATTTTTCTCTCACGATCCGTTTCTCTTTTATTAGAACAAGAGGTAAATCGAGAGTATGTCGCGGCCGTCCCATTTTAGACGTGCTGTCTTGCCCTATCTCATCGGTTAGTAACAATCTTGCAGTCCGCTTCGCAGGACCGTTTGAATGCGCCCATTTTCGCTTTCCTTCTGTTAACTGGCCACACTGAATGAAATTGTAGTTGCAGTTGTTAGGTGTGTACGCTACACCCAATTCTGACTTCGACATGTTGTACTGACAAATTGGGGTTTAATCACATAATGTGGATAGCGCATTACTACAGTCGCAGTGCCTTGGAATAGGCCACTTATCTGACGCCTTTCGTTTATTAGCTAACAGCACTGATTTCCTAGACAAAGGCTGTGCTATCAGATTGTCTATTACGGACACGGTTGGTAATCAGAATTCCTTCTGATATACCATGGAATACCACGTATAGTTGGTGGTGACTGATTACAAGTTGATATTTTCTACTTAAAGAAAAACGCAGACATTAAATTCCATGTTTTAAACAACACAAATTATGATTAATTCAGGCACTGGTCCCACCGCCAGCGAGTAAGCGAGTGTTACTACGTGCTACTCGTTCAAGCAAGTAAATTAAAATTACTATGAGAGTACTCGCCGGCGGTTGGACAGTAACTAAGTAGGGTGGGACCAGTGCCTTAAGGCCTCGTCCAATACTGTCATTGTTGCGGTTTTTTTGGTGTGGCAACTTTACTTCAACCTTGTCATGTCAGTGTCACAGTGACGTGTAATATTTTACGATTATTGATTAGATTAATGAAGTGTATATTAACTAAAAACGAGAGTATTATAATCTAATTTTACCATGTCCGTTAAAAGCAAATCCTCTGACAGTGCCAACAAAGGGAAAACAACAGAATCCATTTGGAAAAAAGCATTGGAGTCAAACGCGGAATGGCCAGATAAGGTTAGGATTTTAGTCACGGGATTTACGAAAATTGTAACAAAAAACTAGTAAATTGTGACCTAAACTGTGAATTAAATGTTATAGGAGGAGTTCCTGGACGTTATTTACTGGATGCGACAAGCCATGGGCATTATTTTGGGCTTATGTTGGGGCTTGCTTCCTTTGAAAGGATTCTTGGGATTATTGCTGTAAGTAGTTATATCGAAGAATCTATTATCATTTATTTAACCTTCAGAGCACTAGAGCCGACAAATCCCGTTAGTAGAACTTCGTTAACGCCGTCTGATTTCGTCTAGAATGATTGTTAAAATTGTTTGATTTTTTGCATTATTTTTACTAGATTTTATTTTACTGAACCTTAAATTTAATATTTTCACTGTCAAAATATGTGTAAAAATCACTTGAATTAAAAACTTAAAAAACGACTTATTACACCATTTTTGACACTAACCATTAAAATAATAATATAAAGATATATATAATATAATAAGGTGCTTTATACACATATTTATATTATTACTTTACATGTAGGTAAATAAAAATCTTGTTAGACACGTGTAAAGTAATAATACATACATACATACATAATATTTGTTTAACACTTCACATGGACCTCTATAATGTACTGCCAAATAATCTGTCTACATATTTGCCTCTCTTTTTATGCATGGATTAAAAAGAGATAGAGATATAGTGGACATGGATTATTTGCCCATATAAGGAAACCCTGCATACAAGAATTAAAGCATTAAATAATATGAAATTTATTAATTTTTATGGCCTGGCTAATAATAATAATAAAATGGCCTGGATAAGTCTATTAAGCCTAGTCTTAAACTGACTTTAGACTAGTTACATGTCTCAAAAGATTATGATAAACTAGTTTCTGCCTGCGACTCTGTCCGCGTGGAACTCGGTTATATTGCAGCTCCATACAAACTTTTAGCCCCCCATTTCACCCTCTTAGGGGATGATTTCGGGGATACAAATCATCCTATGCTAATTATCCTAATTATCCTTTCAACTATCTCCACTTAAAAAATCACGTCAATTCGTCGCTCCGTTTTTCCGTGAAAGACGGACAAACAAACAAACAAACACACACACACACACACACACACACACACACACAAACACTTTCCCATTTATGATATTTATTCATTTCAATATAGCAACTATTTTTACAGGTTAACCGAATGCAATAGCGCCTTAAATATCCAATTGATTTAAACTAATTATTATACTTGCACAAGACACACAGACACACTTTAACAAATTCGGACATTGAACAATGAAATATATCAGTTTGGTCAGCTACTAGGTTTAGTGTGTGTACGGCGCGACTGATAGGCGCTTTACGAAGCAAGTTGGTTCTGCCGCTCGGCTCCACCAGCAGCCGCGGCCGCCGCCGCCGCTGCCCCGCGTACTCGTCTGGCACATCCAAACCCAACTGCTGCAATATACCCGGGTTGCAGATAAGACCCCGTAGAACTCGGACTAGGTAGCATGCTAGTGACATACCCCTACGCGTTTCCAATCTATTGTAGCCTACCATGCCTATGACGAGGTCTGTAGGATACATCATCGGGTAGAAAGGGTAGACTCCATACAGTTTCCAGTACAGATACCTGGTAAACTTATGTTGTATCTTTTCGACCATGAGGATATACTTTATGGATTTGCTTGAAATTAATGACCAAGACTTGTGTCTTTGCAATCAAAAAATTCTCTTTGATCATCTTCTCAACAGTTAAATTAACATGAAACAAATGTTTAATAAATAAAATAAAATGTTCCGTTAATAAGTATAATGAATAACATTATTTTTAAGTGAAAACATTTACTTTAATTTCAGGTTTGTGGCAGTGAACGCTGCAGTCATCTACGTTTACGTAAACAATTATCAAAACATAGATGAAGAGGAATATGGGGGTATGTGGGAGATCACTAAGGAGGGATTCATGACTTCATTTGCTGGCTTTTTGGTAAGATAGTGTCAAGTTAGTTCATTTTGTTACATGAATGAACTTATTAACATTCTCAGAACAATAAATAGTCTAGCCATGCCCATAGATTAATTAAAAAAAAGGACGAAAGCACTCTCCATCCTGCCCTTAGCAAACCAAAGAGAACTAAACTACCTATTGATCCATAAAGTGTGTTGGACTCCAAAACAAGAGCATGCCACTTATCATGATCTTGTACTAATTCCTGCCATTTTTTGGCATTTAGCTGATATAGACGCCTGCACGCATTCCTTCCAGCGACCAGACTGATAAATAATTACTTAAATAAACCATCCCAACTCAACAAACTTAGCCAAGAACTATGTCAACATAAAAGACTTTTGGTAAAAAAACACTTAAATGTTTTGCAGGTGACCTGGATAATAATGTACACGGGGCTCCACGGCAGCAGTTTATGAGAGCCACACGAGTGAAGTGCTACAGAACAACGGACATTGTAGTCTAAGTACAAGTGCATAGCTTGGGGAGACAATATGTGGAACTATGCCAACTACTTATAAATCTTATAATACTGCCAAGTTGCCAACTAATCTGGCAGTTGTACAAGCAGAAACTTAAAGTAGGAGAATCTTTTTCGAGACTCTTTTACTGTTTTCCCTGCATGATAGTTGATTCAAGCGCTTGTTTCCAACCCAAAATAACATGTTTTTAAACACCTATGCACAATTTTATGTATTTTATTTATTATAACACATTCACTGCCATGAAACCCTATGCGCTATGCTTGTAGCTGATCCCGTGGTTTTTCTGCTAAACGCCCACGGCGTAGGCGCCAACTAGGCGGGTTCCTGGCAGTGAGTGTTAATAATCAGGGGGCTATTGGGTAACATCTGTGACACTTTGGCTGTAAGTTGCAGATGTAGTTTTGATTACAATAAACAATTTGTAGCATGTAATACAAGTCAAAGCCAGCTAGAAAGACACTGGCTTGTACTACAAGTTTTTTATGGAATGCAAAAGCGAGTATGGTTTCATGAAAAACGGGTAAAGAAAGCATTTGGTAGTTTTAAAATGAGGTATTTTGGGACCTTGTTGTGTGTATCCAAGAGTACTGTCATAACTGTTATGGATGGAGGTCAGAGTGATTGCATAGCATTGAACATGTTTGAAAAAGGTTTACCCCTGAAGATATTATCTTGTGCTGTAAATGGCTAAGCTATTTCTATTGCAATAAGCTTTGGAACAATTGGAACTGTATGCGAAGGTAGTTTAATGGGATTGAAATTGGTTTTTGTTGAGCTGAATATTATGAATATAGTTATATGCTGAATATTTAAAACCCTAAAAGCCTCATTGCTTTTTGGGCTACTGATATACACAGCTTAAACTTCATACACTTAGTTTCTATTATGATTGGGGCAATTATGTATGTTTATTTTTAAATATTTTATTTTTATGTTGAGATTGGATGCATTTTGTGAGCCACCCAGGGTGTATTGCATAGTATTACTACTACTGCCCATCTCATTCTGCTTCATGGAATAAGAAAGAAAGATTAGAATGGGTAGCTAATATAATATTTAGTACTTACACAAATAAACTCCATGAAATATTTACCTATAAAATTTATTATTCAAAATAATAGCTGCTCTGTCCATATATATATTGGAAAATTGAAATATATAATCAATGTACATATTTTATCATTACTGAACTTTATTTTATTTATTCACTGTACCTACCGTTTAATAGAGTATTTAAATAGAATCATTGTTAAGTTTTAAAATGGCATATGGGTAATAAAATAATTGTGAATGTAATGGAATGTTTATATCAGGCATGGAATGTTTATATTATGCTAAAAACGGCTGAATATATTTGCATATTGCCATCAATAGTTAAACTAACCCTATATTGTCCCTAAAGTCATAAATGTTGCCTAACGGTCATAATGCCTGTATATATATTTTGTAGGATTGTATAAGATGCTACCAAAACAATATTTTACACGTAACTTTAGGCGTTCTTGGCGTTGAAAGGGTTAGACCGAAAGCTTAGCCATTTTTAGCGACAGTTGTGAACTTTAAACCGATGCAATAATAGATGTTTTACCTTGTTTCTAATTTTATTAAACTTGTGCGAGGTCCTGTGTTTCTAGTATGTTTTTAAGAACAAAGATGGTTGATTTAATAAAGTTTTTATAATTTAGAAAAATGTTTGACTGTGTAGTGAGTAGACTTGATTTAAAAATAAACCTCTAATCGCTCCAAGTAATAAAGTACTACATCATCTGTCCTGTACCTCTGCGTGATAGTGGCATCCCTGACCGCCATAGTGACGCCAGCCTGGTGCGCCAGGGCGCCGACGCATGCGATCATGATGCCATTGGTCGATCCAGGTCGAAATGAAACTCGTCCTAGAAAACACCTTTTAATCCCTCCAAGTAACAAGTACATCATCGGTCCTGTACCGCTGCGTGACAGTGGCGTCCTTGAACGCCATAGTGACGCCAGCCTGGTGCGCCATTGCGCCGGCGTACGCGATCATGACGCCGTTGTCGATGCAGAACCGCTCGTCCGTCGCGAACACTTTGGCGCCGCGCTCCGAGCACATGGTGCCCATCATCTGTTGGAGACGCTCGTTGCAGCCGACACCTCCCACTATTAGCACCTGCGACACACATGTCATAGTTTACACATCAAATGATTGATAGCACTGAGCGGGCGGTTCTGGCGTGTCATTACAGGGGAAAACAACCTTTACAATGCACTTGCTCTGAAAGTGCGCCTTTACATGGGTCAACATGAACACGGGAAGCCCTCCACGCCGGCAGGGGGCGGCCGTGCGGGAATGGATGGAGGGACAACATTCCCACACGCGTGCGAGAATGAGATTTCATGACAATTCAAATTTCACCTTTTTTGTATAATTTTTAATTTCCTCGCATGATGCATTGTAAAATTTTGTATGATACACGTGCGGATAGGTAATTCCCAACTCGTGTCGATCAAAAACACTCCCTGACGGTCGTGTTTTTCGCTCGTTGGGAATTACCAATTTTCAGCACTTGTATTATAATAGTTATTTATGATACAAGTTTTACAATGCATCATGCGAGGAAATTAAAAATTATACAAAAAAGGTGAAATTTGAATTGTCATGAAATCTCATTCTCGCACGCGTGTGGGAATGTTGTCCCTCCATCCATTCCCGCACGGCCGCCCCCCTGCCGGCGCGGAGGGCTTCCCGTGTTCATGTTGACCCATGTAAAGGCGCACTTTCAGAGCAAGTGCATTGTAATAGTTATTTACGATACTAGTGCCGAAAATAGGAAATTCGCAACGAGTGGTGATAAATTAAAACACGACCGAAGGGAGTGTTTTAAATCGACACGAGTTGCGAATTACCTATTCGCACGTGTATCGTACAACGTTTTACTGTACATATAGCTCTTTAAAGTTTCAACATATGCCCGAAAAGTGCTCTTTTCCGCACTAGTGCGGGAAAGTAGCACCATACATACATACATACAATCACGCCTTTATCCCTAAAAGGGGTAGGCAGAGCACATGAAACTTATGTTCCAGTACCACTTTTAGCATAAATGTGGGTATAAAAGATCGACAAAGTGTGATATCGCAGTGACAGGTTGCTAGCCCATCGCCCGCAACACACTGTACACCATACAGTAGCACCATATGTACTGTAAATAACTATTACAACACGCCATTCGGTAATAATTTAAATTAAACTACTGTTCTTTCTGCTCTGATCTACCTACTGAGATACCTACTTCTTCAGCACACACACACACACACAGACTATCTTGCAGCAAGAAGCACTGTCTTCAGGGTCGTACTCTAAAAACTATATATATTTTCCTCCAAGTACGATAATATACTACTTTATCAAACTACCAAGCCGCCAAGGGAAAGTCTTAGACTGGTGTGCAAGCCAGAGACGGATGAATAAGATTAAAATTGCAGATGGCGGCACAAGGTTGGTTATCATAAAGAAACAGCGCGATGGGACAACCTCGATCACTCTGTCTCAGAGGTGCTCAGAGTCTCGGACACGTGCGGTGAAACTGAACCAAATGAACTAAAATACCGAACTACGAGTAGTTCCTTTTACCGACTGAACGTCAGTGCCCTTCCTTCAATGACCAAGCACTTGTAAGTCCACGTATGAAAGAATGTTGTAATGTACCTCATCAGAGCCGCAATGCGCCATGGCCCGCTCCGTGATCTCCACCAGCATGGCGAACACGGTCTCCTGCAGCGAGAAGCACAGGTCCTCGGGGGAGTACTCTCTCAGCAGCTCGTCGATTCTGTCCTCCATGTAGGACAGGATCCCGGAGAAGCTCACGTCCATACCTGGTAAATGTTATTCATCATCATCATCATATCAGCCGAAAGACGTCCACTGCTGGACTTAGGCCTCCCCCAAAGAGTGCCAAAGTGACCGGCCCTGCGCCACCCGCATCCAGCGGACTACCTCAACCTTTACCAGGTCATGAGTCCACCTTGTACCGTAGTCCTCCGGTACGTGGTTGCCACTCGAGAACTTTTGCGCCCCAACGGCCATCGGTTCTACGTGCTATGTGTGTAAATGTTATTAGTCTCAAACAATGACTAAAATTTTTATATTACCATGGTGGAAAACGTACATAATATCGACGGCGTTCTTAAGAAAATTTTGCTTGTAGAAGAAAAATTCATGTATTTACCATCGACACATTACGCGAATACATTTTACTTAATGGCATTATTACATGCAAAGGAAAACAACAGCACTGAGGGTATCCGTTGGTCCCAAACTAGGCACAGCCTGTATCTTGGGCACCAGTGGTACAAATTTAACAGTTATTTTTTACATTTAAACAATAACTTATGATTTAACAAAGAAACAATGTATAGGTATGTCTAAACAACTATGAAGTGTATTTTCATGTGTATCAAGCTAAACACTGCCCCTTCCTACAAATAAGGCAACATGTTCAACATCGCCCTAATAGTGGAACACCGCGATTGCTCGCAGGAGTCGTACAAAGCCTGATGACCAGCGATCTGCAAGTCAAACTGTGCGTTGCCAACCCTATATAGAATGCAAGATTCGCAGTGTTGATATCTAAGATGTTATGGCAAAAATACCTTTAACAGAGTAGGGCAGATGAGCATATTTCTTTCCCTTCTTAGCAGCTTGCTCGATGTTGTACCCGGGACTCGGCGCGTTGGATAACTTCAGGACTCTTGCGAACCTGGAATGTAAACTAGTTTTAAGTACTGGTCCATGAATAAAATAAGAAGGTAGATTACACACTGAACATTAGTAGACCATTAGTGAGGTTGCCTTGTCCATTCCAGGCTTGTGAGCAATGTGATGTACTAATGTCCTTGATAAGCAATAAAAAGCTGGTTGAAAGCTTGAACCAAAAATTAAATTTTAAACCATACTGTAGGAATGGAAAATGTCTGCTGAACATATACAGTTTCGTAGACTGGGTTTCCGTAACTCCACGACCTCCGTCATATGTGTGCCTATTTTGCGTGTTGGTTGGCTTCAACTGGATATGTATATGACCAAAGTATAAATAAGGGAATAGCATTCGAACTTGCCTATCTAAACAGTTGCCAACAGCGATGTCTATGGTCTCCCCGAATATCCTGTACCTCTGCCGGGAGTAGGCGATGATCTGGGTGTTGCCGCCGCTCACATACAATACTGTCGGGTTGTTGGCTTTGGTGATCAGCCGGCCCATCTCTATGTCTGTATGGATTATGTAAGGGTAGACAGTTGCAATCATCATGGATAAGGTAATTTGTATATAACTTCTAGCCACCCAACTTCTTCCAGCGTTCGCGGTGGTTCCTGCATTCAGGGCTAAGTCAGCTTACGGTGGCGCGGGGGGCGGGCCCGCGCTCGAACTGCCTTCCATGTCTGTTTGAAGTTCCTTACATCTCGCGCGCTCGACCCGCGTTCATGTCGCAACCGCGACGTTTGTGTAGAGCTTTAAAGAGTGTATTCGCCATCAAACTGCCACGCAGTTTGGCGACGATTTGTATATGCTGTGTATTTGGGTAAAAAAAACTGTTTTGTTAAATTTGGAAACAAAACTATTTCTAATTATACTTGATTCATTGAAATTTCACTACCCATTTTTCTTAGAGGATTAATATGACTGGTGACCTATACCTAATACACTGGCCTAATACGCTGGCTTTGAAGAGAAGCTTAGAGATTGATTCAATTTCTTATAATCTTAAAAACAAAAAGGATACGCCCAATACAATGATTGACACCCAGAATGGGTTTTTTCCACAAGAGAGCACAGGTCCTGGCCACTATAGCGCAGACCATCAAAGGCGCCCCCATCCCCGGACCCTTGGTGTAGCACACCACATCTATGTCGCTAGGACTCAGACCGGACTGGTTGAAGGCTTCCTGGAGGACTTCATGGATGTTTTGTTGATGGTGCTCAGCAGTCTCCCGGGGTAGGAACCCTAAACGAAAATAACAATGATTATTAAACCTACTGAGACAACATACCAGAAAAATTATGTTGGAATTGAAACCAAACAGATTGGGTAATATGATTGAATTTTAACCCATCTGAACCTTGACAACGGTCTAGACTTCGGTACTAATGTGTAATCAATTGATTACACCAGTAGGCTTCAGTACCTACTACATGTGACATCAGCATCATATCACCGAGATACAAATAATAATATTATCAATATCAACTCTCAACCCATATTTTTTTCTATAGGAACCTGATACTCAGGAGGTTAACCAGTTAACACAACACTGAATTTAGGGATTATTTCTCTACATCAGTATAGTGTTTCTCTACATGAGTGTAATTTAGCGAACTACATTTGTTAAGCACAGCATCTCAAATTTCGGGCTCTGAACACCGATAGCTGATTCAGTTGGGAGGTTATTAGTAACAGATGTGGAAAGAAGGATTATCTTGATTACACAACAAAATGTACTATACACGGATAGGTCGTAGTCCTATTTGAAATATAGCATTGTTCATTTAAAAAGGTATTTCTTTTGCGTGTAAATGTAAACAAATCTTTCTAACCTTCACCGGGCGGTGTGATGTACGTTCTGCGGCAATTGGCAAGTATTTCCCCATCTTTTACTATGCCAATGCCAAGCTTGTTGGCACTGCCTTCAAAACCTATTGCTATCACCATCGGGATAAGTAAATATGAACGAGTTTTTGCTATAAACTGATGATATAATGTTCGTGTTTACCATCAGATGGAAATTAAACTGTACTGTCAAAACTGACAGAAGAGTTTTAGTGTTGCCAGTAATCTACCTATATTTATATATGATTTATTTAATTTAAGGGCCAGCACAGACCGGAGGAGCGTAGCGTAAAGAATTAGGTAGAAATAGCATTTTTATGCTGTTAACTATTGTCCGCCACCGCAGGCCGGGCCAGTGTGTTGCAGGCCTTATTTGGGTTATATTTTCGCAATGGAGTGACGTCTATGGTTGCGGAAAACGCACAGAACTTTTTGGTCCTGACCTTTGATCCTCAAACAAGTTTACCGAAACGTCACGTAAAACTCGACCAACAAGCTATCATGCTAGCTTCCCTGAAAACCTGATAACCTGATGTACGCATTAATCCAAAAGGGACAATTTAGAAAGCCCGACACTGAACATAAATAATAATGCTCTTTAAAGTTCTATATAAAAGTTAGTAGAAGAAAAGAAAACAACATTTATAATAGATCATTTATTAAACTTTAGCAGCTTAACGTATACATGTCGGATTATAAACAAACTTATTGGTACAAGTAAATTAAAGACATATTTAAAAAAAAACACGATCTGACTGTTTGGGACTTGTAGAGGAACTTTTAACCAACTATTCAACCCCCTATAGGCACCAGGCCCAGCTTATTCGTGTTTTGTAAACATATCTTCAAATCTATAACAAATCATGCTTGCGTAATATCTTCATTAACTTCATCAACGAAGTCCGCCATCATATCCTCTACAGTCACGCCATTGGCGACCATTTTCACAGTAACACTACCCTCAATAACATTTTCATCTTCAGGCGACTTAATACCATTCACTTTAACCTCTTTCATCTCTTTAACCTCCCCAGAATTCATCTCATCCGGCGTAGCCACAACCTGCCCGCAAGTTATATGAACATCGTCCGTCTCATCTGTATTCGGAAGATTCTCCCCTTCCAAATTCTCTAACACAGGTATCGATCCTGTATTAGTATAACCATAGCCAACTTCTATAGATTTTCCGGATAGACTTTCCCCGTCCACTGTGTCATACACTTGTGTGGTAGCTTCGTGAATGTTATTGGGGATTTTAATATTTTTAGGCAGGTGAATTTCAATGGAATCTTCAGTGCTCTCGTGTATTTGAGCTTGTACTTCAAGTATACTGTCTTCGGTTGCCATTGGTACCTCCTCAATCTCCGAGTCGGATCCGCATATTTCGACGGAGGCGTCGGAGCCGCTGCTGAGGCTTATTTTGTCGTCCTCGATACGGGGTTTCTTGGTAGCGGGCTCTTCTTTTTCCTGTGCTTCTATATCGTAGGTCTCTGGTGACTCCGATGGTATTCTGTGAATTGAGAAAGTACATTTAAAACGTTGAATAGTCAACTAACCTCTGTTAACTAAAAAATGCTTTGCCCCTATTTCTTTTACAGAAATGACAATGTGATAGACAAAGACTAACTAATTTCAAGGGCGTTGTTTTTGTTAAAATTGGCTTGTTGAACTTTTGTAAATTAAACGAAAGGTATCACGAAAACACATACATACACGGTTTCCCGAATCTTGGTATAAAGTTTGAACAGAAATAACTAAGTGAAACATTGAAAATGTATTTGCCACGAGCGGGATTTGAACCCGCAATATTTTCGCTCCTTACATTGCTTATCAACTGAGCTCTCGCATTCCCAGCAACGGGTTTCCAATTATTTCAAGAAATAAGTTTCCGTCGAAAATAATAAGTATACATATAACACGTCGATCAACTACTTTTCAAGAGCTAAACGATTTTAATCAGCCTGAGGTTAAAAAGGACCACTCACTTGTCAGCTCCCAACAACGACTCCAGCGCCTCCCTGTTCCTTCTTGACATTCTTCTCTTCTCTTCTGCGTCCTTCTTAGTTTCCGCCTGCGCTTCGGCCGCGAAGTCGAGCGACGGCGGCGCGCAGTGGAGGTGCAGCCTAATGTCTAGAAGAGCTTGACTGCAGAACTTGGATATCTGGAGAAACACGTGTCTTTTAAAACAACAATGGCGGCAATCAAGCATACGCTCTGCTGTAACCTATGGAAGCTAGACACAAATGCTTTCTCTCAATCCTCTGGAGGTCTATTCACCATAAGGCACAATAAGTCAACTAATATTTCGATATCCATTTGTTTATTGCGTTTGTTTATTGCGGGAGTCGGGACAATCGACTTCATTTCATAGTAAACCCGATACCTGTACCACGTAATGTACTGAAGAACCTGTACTACGTAATGTGAATTTTATTAATAATATGTACACGTTTTGGACATCACGATCACCTGAAACCACGTCCGGGGGAAACCGTGTCTAAACGTACGAAATGAATAATCTTGAAAAATGTTGGTAGTATCATAAACTCACCACCCACTAAGGTTAGAAATGTCAAACAACAAATAATGATACCAGCTTATTACAATCAGCGTGGTGCAATGATTACGGTTTCTGGTTTAATTCTCAATAATCGGTAATAACCTATTTTTTTTTACCTATGCTTATCTTTCTTTGTGTTGGGTAGAATGGTATTTACTAGTGATTCCCACATTCTACTTTACCTTTTTAAATGATTATTATATCCGAGTCTAACGCGATATTTATTTACCCGAGTCATCTGGAACCATGACCGGTGCAATATATGTGTACAAAACGCGAGAGCTAGTGTTATATTGACCTCTCTGTGTTTGCTGTTGATGTTAGCACTGTACAGATGCAGGCAGTACTGCGTGGGCGGCGGGACGCCGGGCGGGGCGCTCCTTCTAGAAGCTTCTAGAGCGCGCAGCAGGGCGAGGCCGCGCTCGCTGCTGTAGTCTTCTAGAAGGAAGCATTCGCGGACTAGTAGCTCGTGGAAGCTCTGCAAAAAGGACGTTATTTCAAAACTATACCAAATACAATGCAAATGTGTTTATCATAGCTGTCCAGCTGCTATAGGATGAATTATTTTTGTAAGATGTAACGCTGCTAAATTAAAGGGAAAGAATAAGATATGAACCGGTTACGGCTAGGAATGAAAATAGCATGAAATTTGAACCGTCATGATATTTCATTCCCTCACGTGTGCGGGAATACTCGCCCGCATTTCATTCCCGTAACGGCCTCCGCCGCGTAGAGGACTTCCCATGTTTATTTTAACCCATATATGGGCACACCTTATGAACAAGCGCATTGTAAAAGAATCCTTCATAATTCAAATCTTGCGAGAATTTGCGACCCCTATATCACTCCTTACGACTTCGACTAAACTAGAAACTGTCAAAACGAATATTACACAGTGACGCTATTTAAACACATGAACGTTTATTAAAGACATTTAGAAGGAACAGGAACTTATTACCTTATGGGTGGCGGGTTCCAAGAATATTCCACACACCGTCAGGAATATTTCAGTGCACTCCAAAGCCGCTATGGCCGTCTGGTCATTCGACTCCGGATTGCTGAAATAGTAATCACAGTTGACTTCTTCTGAAACCACTATAACGTGAGGTGACCCTCACGCCACGCAAGTTTCAAAACATACAACAATAAAATTGATTTTTTCTTCCTACACCTTGTCTTTATCTGATGGATCTGTTTGCAAATGAGCCGTTTCGTGATAACTTTGTCACGGTACACCAATCCTATACTTACGTGGTTCGTTTGTTGGCTTCGCCCGGCGCGAAGGAGGCTATGGAGCTCTGTTGCAACATGACCCGCGCGTGCTTTTTCTTTTGCTTTTTCGAGAGGTTGCGGGGCGGGTTGTTCATCTGTAGCACAAAGGTAAGATCGTTTATTGATCCACGAGACCCTGCGGCGTATCTATTAAAATGTATCATCGTGCAGTACTTAACCTAACACAAGCTTTATTGAGCTTACTAAAGGGCTAGTTCGATTTGTGTAAGAGTGTCCATTAAATTCTTTTTATTTTAGAATGAATGCAACTTTTTAGGCTTTCCCTTCTAATTTCAATTTCTTGACAAAAGTGCAAGGCAGATAAATTGGATCCTCAAGTAAAAAATCCATACTATCCATACTAATATTATAAATGGGAAAGTGTATGTGTGTGTTTGTTTGTTTGTCCATCTTTCACGGCAAAACGGAGCGACGAATTGACGTGATCTTTTAAGTGGAGATAGTTGAAGGGATGGAGAGTGACATAGGATAGTTTTTATCCCCGAAAGAGTATACTCTCTGTGAAACATCTATCAGCACGGTTATCACGCGACGGCGCGCGACTTCTCTCGATTTTTCTCTCACTATCCGTCACTCTCTTATTAGAATACTTAGAACAAGAGGTATATTGCGAGAAAAATGGAGAGTATGTCGCAGCCGTCCCATGATAGACGTGCAGATTGCAATGTTGTATAATCTACGAGTAGAGTGCTGTAACAAGGCAGTCGGCAAGGCACTCACCGTGAGCTGCAGTTGTGTGGTGCGCGGTGTGACGTCACGCGCCACGTGCGCGCCGAGCTGGCGCCAGCCCGGCGCCGGCGCCGGCGCGCGGTGCGAGCGCAGCGCGCCCAGCCACAGCGCCAGGCTGCGGTACGAGGCGATGCGGACACTGCTGGGAAAACAACTTAACAGTCGGCAAGGCACTCACCGTGAGCTGCAGTTGTGTGGTGCGCGGTGTGACGTCACGCGCCACGTGCGCGCCGAGCTGGCGCCAGCCCGGCGCCGGCGCCGGCGCGCGGTGCGAGCGCAGCGCGCCCAGCCACAGCGCCAGGCTGCGGTACGAGGCGATGCGGACACTGCTGGGAAAACAACTTAACAGTCGGCAAGGCACTCACCGTGAGCTGCAGTTGTGTGGTGCGCGGTGTGACGTCACGCGCCACGTGCGCGCCGAGCTGGCGCCAGCCCGGCGCCGGCGCCGGCGCGCGGTGCGAGCGCAGCGCGCCCAGCCACAGCGCCAGGCTGCGGTACGAGGCGATGCGGACACTGCTGGGAAAACAACTTAACAGTCGGCAAGGCACTCACCGTGAGCTGCAGTTGTGTGGTGCGCGGTGTGACGTCACGCGCCACGTGCGCGCCGAGCTGGCGCCAGCCCGGCGCCGGCGCCGGCGCGCGGTGCGAGCGCAGCGCGCCCAGCCACAGCGCCAGGCTGCGGTACGAGGCGATGCGGACACTGCTGGGAAAACAACTTAACAGTCGGCAAGGCACTCACCGTGAGCTGCAGTTGTGTGGTGCGCGGTGTGACGTCACGCGCCACGTGCGCGCCGAGCTGGCGCCAGCCCGGCGCCGGCGCCGGCGCGCGGTGCGAGCGCAGCGCGCCCAGCCACAGCGCCAGGCTGCGGTACGAGGCGATGCGGACACTGCTGGGAAAACAACTTAACAGTCGGCAAGGCACTCACCGTGAGCTGCAGTTGTGTGGTGCGCGGTGTGACGTCACGCGCCACGTGCGCGCCGAGCTGGCGCCAGCCCGGCGCCGGCGCCGGCGCGCGGTGCGAGCGCAGCGCGCCCAGCCACAGCGCCAGGCTGCGGTACGAGGCGATGCGGACACTGCTGGGAAAACAACTTAACAGTCGGCAAGGCACTCACCGTGAGCTGCAGTTGTGTGGTGCGCGGTGTGACGTCACGCGCCACGTGCGCGCCGAGCTGGCGCCAGCCCGGCGCCGGCGCCGGCGCGCGGTGCGAGCGCAGCGCGCCCAGCCACAGCGCCAGGCTGCGGTACGAGGCGATGCGGACACTGCTGGGAAAACAACTTAACAGTCGGCAAGGCACTCACCGTGAGCTGCAGTTGTGTGGTGCGCGGTGTGACGTCACGCGCCACGTGCGCGCCGAGCTGGCGCCAGCCCGGCGCCGGCGCCGGCGCGCGGTGCGAGCGCAGCGCGCCCAGCCACAGCGCCAGGCTGCGGTACGAGGCGATGCGGACACTGCTGGGAAAACAACTTAACAGTCGGCAAGGCACTCACCGTGAGCTGCAGTTGTGTGGTGCGCGGTGTGACGTCACGCGCCACGTGCGCGCCGAGCTGGCGCCAGCCCGGCGCCGGCGCCGGCGCGCGGTGCGAGCGCAGCGCGCCCAGCCACAGCGCCAGGCTGCGGTACGAGGCGATGCGGACACTGCTGGGAAAACAACTTAACAGTCGGCAAGGCACTCACCGTGAGCTGCAGTTGTGTGGTGCGCGGTGTGACGTCACGCGCCACGTGCGCGCCGAGCTGGCGCCAGCCCGGCGCCGGCGCCGGCGCGCGGTGCGAGCGCAGCGCGCCCAGCCACAGCGCCAGGCTGCGGTACGAGGCGATGCGGACACTGCTGGGAAAACAACTTAACAGTCGGCAAGGCACTCACCGTGAGCTGCAGTTGTGTGGTGCGCGGTGTGACGTCACGCGCCACGTGCGCGCCGAGCTGGCGCCAGCCCGGCGCCGGCGCCGGCGCGCGGTGCGAGCGCAGCGCGCCCAGCCACAGCGCCAGGCTGCGGTACGAGGCGATGCGGACACTGCTGGGAAAACAACTTAACAGTCGGCAAGGCACTCACCGTGAGCTGCAGTTGTGTGGTGCGCGGTGTGACGTCACGCGCCACGTGCGCGCCGAGCTGGCGCCAGCCCGGCGCCGGCGCCGGCGCGCGGTGCGAGCGCAGCGCGCCCAGCCACAGCGCCAGGCTGCGGTACGAGGCGATGCGGACACTGCTGGGAAAACAACTTAACAGTCGGCAAGGCACTCACCGTGAGCTGCAGTTGTGTGGTGCGCGGTGTGACGTCACGCGCCACGTGCGCGCCGAGCTGGCGCCAGCCCGGCGCCGGCGCCGGCGCGCGGTGCGAGCGCAGCGCGCCCAGCCACAGCGCCAGGCTGCGGTACGAGGCGATGCGGACACTGCTGGGAAAACAACTTAACAGTCGGCAAGGCACTCACCGTGAGCTGCAGTTGTGTGGTGCGCGGTGTGACGTCACGCGCCACGTGCGCGCCGAGCTGGCGCCAGCCCGGCGCCGGCGCCGGCGCGCGGTGCGAGCGCAGCGCGCCCAGCCACAGCGCCAGGCTGCGGTACGAGGCGATGCGGACACTGCTGGGAAAACAACTTAACAGTCGGCAAGGCACTCACCGTGAGCTGCAGTTGTGTGGTGCGCGGTGTGACGTCACGCGCCACGTGCGCGCCGAGCTGGCGCCAGCCCGGCGCCGGCGCCGGCGCGCGGTGCGAGCGCAGCGCGCCCAGCCACAGCGCCAGGCTGCGGTACGAGGCGATGCGGACACTGCTGGGAAAACAACTTAACAGTCGGCAAGGCACTCACCGTGAGCTGCAGTTGTGTGGTGCGCGGTGTGACGTCACGCGCCACGTGCGCGCCGAGCTGGCGCCAGCCCGGCGCCGGCGCCGGCGCGCGGTGCGAGCGCAGCGCGCCCAGCCACAGCGCCAGGCTGCGGTACGAGGCGATGCGGACACTGCTGGGAAAACAACTTAACAGTCGGCAAGGCACTCACCGTGAGCTGCAGTTGTGTGGTGCGCGGTGTGACGTCACGCGCCACGTGCGCGCCGAGCTGGCGCCAGCCCGGCGCCGGCGCCGGCGCGCGGTGCGAGCGCAGCGCGCCCAGCCACAGCGCCAGGCTGCGGTACGAGGCGATGCGGACACTGCTGGGAAAACAACTTAACAGTCGGCAAGGCACTCACCGTGAGCTGCAGTTGTGTGGTGCGCGGTGTGACGTCACGCGCCACGTGCGCGCCGAGCTGGCGCCAGCCCGGCGCCGGCGCCGGCGCGCGGTGCGAGCGCAGCGCGCCCAGCCACAGCGCCAGGCTGCGGTACGAGGCGATGCGGACACTGCTGGGAAAACAACTTAACAGTCGGCAAGGCACTCACCGTGAGCTGCAGTTGTGTGGTGCGCGGTGTGACGTCACGCGCCACGTGCGCGCCGAGCTGGCGCCAGCCCGGCGCCGGCGCCGGCGCGCGGTGCGAGCGCAGCGCGCCCAGCCACAGCGCCAGGCTGCGGTACGAGGCGATGCGGACACTGCTGGGAAAACAACTTAACAGTCGGCAAGGCACTCACCGTGAGCTGCAGTTGTGTGGTGCGCGGTGTGACGTCACGCGCCACGTGCGCGCCGAGCTGGCGCCAGCCCGGCGCCGGCGCCGGCGCGCGGTGCGAGCGCAGCGCGCCCAGCCACAGCGCCAGGCTGCGGTACGAGGCGATGCGGACACTGCTGGGAAAACAACTTAACAGTCGGCAAGGCACTCACCGTGAGCTGCAGTTGTGTGGTGCGCGGTGTGACGTCACGCGCCACGTGCGCGCCGAGCTGGCGCCAGCCCGGCGCCGGCGCCGGCGCGCGGTGCGAGCGCAGCGCGCCCAGCCACAGCGCCAGGCTGCGGTACGAGGCGATGCGGACACTGCTGGGAAAACAACTTAACAGTCGGCAAGGCACTCACCGTGAGCTGCAGTTGTGTGGTGCGCGGTGTGACGTCACGCGCCACGTGCGCGCCGAGCTGGCGCCAGCCCGGCGCCGGCGCCGGCGCGCGGTGCGAGCGCAGCGCGCCCAGCCACAGCGCCAGGCTGCGGTACGAGGCGATGCGGACACTGCTGGGAAAACAACTTAACAGTCGGCAAGGCACTCACCGTGAGCTGCAGTTGTGTGGTGCGCGGTGTGACGTCACGCGCCACGTGCGCGCCGAGCTGGCGCCAGCCCGGCGCCGGCGCCGGCGCGCGGTGCGAGCGCAGCGCGCCCAGCCACAGCGCCAGGCTGCGGTACGAGGCGATGCGGACACTGCTGGGAAAACAACTTAACAGTCGGCAAGGCACTCACCGTGAGCTGCAGTTGTGTGGTGCGCGGTGTGACGTCACGCGCCACGTGCGCGCCGAGCTGGCGCCAGCCCGGCGCCGGCGCCGGCGCGCGGTGCGAGCGCAGCGCGCCCAGCCACAGCGCCAGGCTGCGGTACGAGGCGATGCGGACACTGCTGGGAAAACAACTTAACAGTCGGCAAGGCACTCACCGTGAGCTGCAGTTGTGTGGTGCGCGGTGTGACGTCACGCGCCACGTGCGCGCCGAGCTGGCGCCAGCCCGGCGCCGGCGCCGGCGCGCGGTGCGAGCGCAGCGCGCCCAGCCACAGCGCCAGGCTGCGGTACGAGGCGATGCGGACACTGCTGGGAAAACAACTTAACAGTCGGCAAGGCACTCACCGTGAGCTGCAGTTGTGTGGTGCGCGGTGTGACGTCACGCGCCACGTGCGCGCCGAGCTGGCGCCAGCCCGGCGCCGGCGCCGGCGCGCGGTGCGAGCGCAGCGCGCCCAGCCACAGCGCCAGGCTGCGGTACGAGGCGATGCGGACACTGCTGGGAAAACAACTTAACAGTCGGCAAGGCACTCACCGTGAGCTGCAGTTGTGTGGTGCGCGGTGTGACGTCACGCGCCACGTGCGCGCCGAGCTGGCGCCAGCCCGGCGCCGGCGCCGGCGCGCGGTGCGAGCGCAGCGCGCCCAGCCACAGCGCCAGGCTGCGGTACGAGGCGATGCGGACACTGCTGGGAAAACAACTTAACAGTCGGCAAGGCACTCACCGTGAGCTGCAGTTGTGTGGTGCGCGGTGTGACGTCACGCGCCACGTGCGCGCCGAGCTGGCGCCAGCCCGGCGCCGGCGCCGGCGCGCGGTGCGAGCGCAGCGCGCCCAGCCACAGCGCCAGGCTGCGGTACGAGGCGATGCGGACACTGCTGGGAAAACAACTTAACAGTCGGCAAGGCACTCACCGTGAGCTGCAGTTGTGTGGTGCGCGGTGTGACGTCACGCGCCACGTGCGCGCCGAGCTGGCGCCAGCCCGGCGCCGGCGCCGGCGCGCGGTGCGAGCGCAGCGCGCCCAGCCACAGCGCCAGGCTGCGGTACGAGGCGATGCGGACACTGCTGGGAAAACAACTTAACATTTCCTCAACACACATTTACAATGCACTTGTTCAGAAAGTGCGCTTTTATATGCGTCAACATGAACACGGGAAGACCTCCATGCCCGCACGGCGGGGCGGGCCGAGCGGAAGCCGCGCGGGAATGGATTTCGGGACAATATTCCCACACACGTGCGAGAATGTGATTTCGTGACAATTCAAATTTCACCATTTATGTACAGTTTTTAATTTCCTCGCAAAATGCATTGTAAAATGTTGTATGATAATCGTGCGGATAGGTAATTTCCAACTCGTGTCGATCAAAAACACTCCCTCGCGGTCATGTTTTAGGTCATCGTCACAAGTGGGGCATTACCTACTTTCCGCACTCGTAGCACAATAGTTATTTACGATACAAGTGCCGAAAAAGTTACGTATTCGCACGTGTATCGTACAACGTTTTACTGTACAAATGGCTCTTTAAAGTTTTTGAAATGAAATGAAAATTATTTATTCGTAACAAACAAATACAAACATATAATCCTTAAAAATACCTAACTATTTATTTGTTACGAAATGGTCCCGCCTCAGCATAATGCTGGCTCAGGAGCCAGCGCTGGTCTTCCGGCGAGACCATTTTGAGTATATTAAGGGTGAGTTGCACCAAACCGTCTGTAATCGTAAGCGGTGTTCGTTAAAATCTGAATGTATGGAACGTTTGACAAGTTTCTATGGACTGACAGCTGTCAGCGCTATATTTAACGTTGATCGGTCTGTAATCGTAAGTCGATGCAACCCGCCCTTACGGCTATTTCTGCTGTACGTGCGATACGGCCCTAAAATTAAAACTGAACGCAGCCGCTGCGCTTGCGTCAAACAGCAGCGCCATCTGGTTGCGAACAGTAAAATTAATAATTTTCATCTACGTGTGGTCGTACGTACAGCGTACATTACAAGTTTATAACTTAAAACAATAGAAAACCAGTTTTGACGTATGCACGGAAAGTTCTCTTTTCCGCACTAGTGCGGGAAAGCAGCACCATATGTACTGTAAATAACTGGTCATCTGTCAACCTTATAACTATGCGAATAAGGTTGACGGTTGGTCAGAGGGCGGGTTGCTCCAACTTACGATTACAGACCGATCAACGTTAAATATGGCGCTGACAGCTGTCAGTCCATAGGAACTTGTCGAACGTTCCATACATTCAGATTTTAACGAACACCGCTTACGATTACAGAGGGTTTGGTGCAACTCACCCTTAGTGTGTAACTGTTTGTACTACATATTACAAACAAAGACTGAACGATCGACCTGACCGACAAATTACGAACAGTAACGCATATATAGGCAATGTGACAACATGCACCTGAATCGATGAACCATTAGGAACGATGTAGTGGGCACAGTCCACTACAAATAAATTGAATTGTAATAAGAATGATGAATAAGATTGAGGTGTAGTTTAGGATGGGTCACACCATCTTACGATTACAGACGGTTTTGTGCTACTCACCCTTAGTATTATTGTCAAAAATATGCGCGAAAATCGATTGAAAACAATGTTCTATGTAGGCAAATACCTGGATTGTTCCGAGGGGTTTTCTGAGCTCCATCGCAGCGTCTGCAGCACACACTTGAGGACGAGAGGCGAAAACGGTATCAAGTTTGGTCCCAAACTGTAACAAGGGTGCTTGTTAAAATCATCATTTTAATGGGCTTATCTAAAACTTCTGAAGTGTCGAAATAAATGTTTCAAAAGCAAAACTTTGAAAACTGGGTAATGTTAGACAGGTAAATACATCTTGGAAAGCACCCTTTGATCAATAACTGAAGCTGTTAGTAAGTTTGACGTATTTATACGGCAAAATTGTGACGTTCTATATTCACTAATACAGTAGCGGCTGCAAAGTGGAGCAGACAAAAATTGCTGAAACGCAGAGCGGAGAGATCCAATGAATGATCATGGGATAAGTCTGATCCGCTTCATTGTCAGAAACACAGAATAGGAATATTTTTTTATGGCATATACAGGAATCTTGGGCATGCTCATAAAAAAACCAGGAGAGAGATTAGAGCTACTGTTAATTCATGAGTTTTTTATGGACTCTTGTTTTTTGAAAACGCTATTCTTCCAAGCCTAGCTAAGGCATACTCGATTCTATAAAATTGCCCTCTGGTTGGTAACTCCTGAGCTCACCAATCCACGAGCGCGTCCAGACTGCGCAGCGCCTGCAGTTTGACAGTGCACACTAGCTCAGTGCTCAGTGAAGCGCCGGCCGCGAGCGCACGGATAATGGCGTCCAGGATGAGCTGCGGTCGCACTGGCTTCGCTACTGGGTAGATTTCACTAGAAACATAATGTGTGTCAGTAGTATCTTACCTACAGGGTTCAAATTCTAGCGTTTACACAATGTTGCTGAATGTAAAGGGAAAATTTTGTGATAAAATTGTTTGTTGGGTCAAGTTCTTTTTTTTTGCTGTGAACTGAGTGAGTGTGTGTGTGTGTGTGACTATGTGTTCCAGAATGGAACCCCAGAAGGCTAGCACAAATTGCTGTCTTGTCTCCCATCGCAATCCATGGACCTATAATACTCACGATAAGCTATGGTAATAATAATAATACGTCCCAGCCAAATGGTCGCATACAAATCTCAGTAAGTGTGACAGTAAGGGAAACATTATTCATTATCATAGTTCCACTTTTTTTTCTTTGCCATCAGCAGCAGTAAATAAACCATTACCCGCCCAAATTAAGAAGTTGTTTATGGCAACCCATCAGCATTTTTAAAACCAGTTCTTAATTTTTTCTGTTTTATCAGTTTTTGTTTATTCTATTGTTTAATATGTGTGTCCTGCGTGTTTGTGAATAAATGTATCTTACTTTCTTTGTTTAATTTAGCTGCATAGGAGCCTTTCCTACCCTCATTGTGGCAACACATATAGCTTCTCCTGAGTATTATAGGCCCATGTGTCAATCACACTGCAAATTAGAAAGAGGAGTGTAGATTTCACAGGTCACTAGTTGTGCTACCCTTGCAGGGTATATAAAACAAAAACAACAAGCTAGTAATAAAATAAGGTACTTACACGAGCATGGCTTGAATGAAGACGAACACATTCCTTAGCCGGGTGGACAGAATGTTTTCTCTGTTGAGGATGCGGTCCTGCCCCGATACTGTAGATATGTCATTCAGGGCAGACAGTAATGTGGAGTCTGATAATTGGTTCTGTAAATAAGATTTATAATAAATTCCAAATTAAAGAGAAATATTGATAAGCTGGATTCAAACCAGCAAACTTCTGGCATATGCATATGCTTAATTAACTGAGATATCAATCACCCAATCTTTCAATCAGTTCCCTCTTATTATGGCTTAAGGATTTAAGATTTAATTGATAAAGTTAAGAATAAAGTAAAAATATTTTTTTAAGACAGTGTGCACTATTGGAAAATTAATTATCTAAGTAGCAGGTAACAGATTTAATTCGACGTTTATTTGCCCTTACGGATTCGAAACCAGAGCTGTCAGCTTTGTAAGTAGGATCAACCCACAAGGCCATATCAATCATGAATATAACTATTGGGTTTAGGTTGATTAGAGTACAATTATCATTGGCCTCTACATCTTTAAGCATACTCTAGTTTTCAATATGTCTGAGTTTCTGATCAAGTTTACAAAAACCCATGATTTTTGTACACTGGATCTGGATCAGATTATTGTATAATAAGAATCATAGCCTTACCACTTGTTCTCCATTAGTCCTATAAATGTTGGCAGCATTGGGGAATATCTCTGAGATGAGAGAGTGCACCGCATTAGAGAGGGCAGTCATGAGGTCCCGCCAGCACACTTTGGGAGTGGCTGCTTTTTCGTGACCTGGTCGCACCTAAGATTAAAGTATAATCTGATTATTTCATTACTGGCTTTGTATAATAATGTATACTAAGTTAGCACAAACGGGCTGAAGGCAGGGGGAAATATAATTAATACAGTAGGTCCTCGGTAATCACACCCTATATACCATAGATTGTCACAGTAAATCACTATAAACTACGTCCTTAAAGTATTAAGTGAAATAGGAAAATTAACATGAAACTCTTGGCATCCGCACCGTAAGCAGTAATACTAACTGCTGGAGCGGGTCAACTGAGTTGGGACTAGTGGATATGCCAGGTTGCCTAGCGCCAGATTACCGATACAAAGCCTACTGTGTAAGGCTTTTTTAAAATCTAAATTGATTTTCATCCTTGTCAAGTGTATGGATTAATTTTGGTAGATGTCTAAATTCAATGACAATGTTATGTTCAAGTACAATTCTGCCTCAATGTATCCATTTTACAATGACATATACATACATTCACGCCTTTATTCCTAAAAGGGGTAGGCAGAGCACATGAAACATACGTTCCAGCATCACTTTTAGCATGAATGTGGGTATAAAATATCGACGAAATGTGATATAGCAGTGATAGTTTGCTAGCCCGTCGCCCACAACACACTTCAACCCTGGTCCCTTAGTCGACTTTTACGACACCCACGGGAAGAAAGGGGGTGGTGAAATTCTAACCCGACACCACAATGAAATATGTTTAAAAATATAACTCTTATGTTATGACTCCTTCCAAGATTCAAAGAATATAATTTATACTTGTAATAAACACTGTAACGTATTAAAAAACGCGCTAGTTATGCTGGCAACACCGACTACTGTCTGGTTGACAGCCGATCTGTGCAGGTGGCATATCATAGCGGAATATATAAATATTGTATTTCTGTAATGACCCTATTAATACAAAGCATATATTACATACAGAAACCTGTGAGTAAATAACTATACGCTACAAATGGCGACGAGGATAAACTGTAAGTAAAAGGCCAGTGGAAAAATCTCGCAAGATGTCGGCGGCTGTTCCAATACGGGCCGCCATTTTTTGCAAAACAAAAGAGGAATTATACCTATCCTAAGTCCTAATTCACATAATAAGATGGGACAAATCCTGCGGTCTCTCATCTGTGATTTCATGGAAAACCGTTTAGAAAACTAAAATCATTTACTTACATTGTTATGTTTGAAAGCACAAAAGGTAAAACTATTAGTACGTTTTCCTTTGATTTCCTAGTGATCGAGGAATTTGTCCGTCAAAATATAATGTCAGGTGCTACCGATAAGGGTCATGAAAATCATGAAAAGTCAAAAAACAGTCTTAAGAAAATGAGGTTACAATTGGATGGATGTTGTGTAAACAAGTTGATCGACAGATTTTGCATTTTCATATCCATGCAAGCTTGGGCACAACTCGGTGGCAAATGTAGAACCGATAAATTGTGGTCTCGTACACAAGGTGTAATATCCAAGTGCAAAATTTGCATGAAATACTGCACCGAGTGGTGGCACCCCGGTCTAATTGGCCAAACAAGGACCAAACGGTCCACGCACAACGTGCGTCAAGTACTTATGCAAAGAAAAACCAAATGGTTTGTGCACAATGTGCATCACTCAGTGGCATACCGGTCAAATAGACCAAACAAGGACCAAACGGTCCACGCACAGTGTGCGTTACAAGTACTTATGCAAAGAAAAACCAAACGGTTTGTGCACAATGTGCATCACTCAGTGGCATACCGGTCAAATTGACCAAAAGAGAGCCAGATGGTCCGCGCACAATGTGCGTTGCATGTGCATTACTCGGTGGCATACCTGTCTAATTGACAAAATAATGAACCAAATGGTTCCATATACAAGATGTGTGGATGTGTAAATGCAATATTGGTCTAACTGACCAAACAAAACAGTTTCAGTTGCTATCAACTATGAAACAGATATGGTTACCTTGCTATTCTTATTATCTTATTAACATTGGTAACAATAAAAATAAAAGTTGGATAATGGCCTATTGATGCCAACAAATGTCAAATTCATAAGGGAGTAGTGTCCCACTGACATAAATTTGTTATATATACTTAGTAATAGTAATAACTTTATTGCAAATCATGTTTTACAAAATGCTAAAAATAACACTGTATCTCATGGACCCTGGTTGGGTACAGCAATAACTCTTGAAAATCAGTTTGTTCAGTAATGAAAATGAAACAAAACTTATTAAAATGGTTATTAATTCAAATGAATTGTGTTTCATATTTATAAATTGCAAACAAAATACTAGGTACCAATATCTGTCAGGTGTGAAGTAAATTTTTGTAATATTCATGTTTCAGGAAATGAGAATATTCAATAGCGAAGGGGATCAACATTCAGTTGGGTCTTATTCCAAGAAATGATTATACTCGCATTAACATACAAATTAAAACTTCAAGTTTCAATTTTCAGATATCATTTAACCTTTTCATTGCAGAGATGGATTAATCACTCAAGAAGTACAGTGTGATAGCAACCTTCGTGCATTGACATAAGGTTTAATTAAGACCATACTAAATCTCATGATAACATGGAATGGGCTTAAAATCTTATCGATTTGACTCAGTGTTCAAAAGGTTAACTACTGTTACATAACAGACTGAAAACCTAGCGGGGTAGAATATAGCAGATTATTTATCAGACTTATTTATATCCCTCACTATATATGCGTGGTGCAAGGGGTGGTACCTTGCTGTATTGCAGACATAACAAGTAAAACCTAACCTTTATGTATAAATTTAACTTAATTGGATGTCCTTCTAGGAATCAAGTATAGTTATAAAATACATACCTTTCACAGGATATTTGCTAACCAACCTGTATGGTCTATAGAAATAATGGATTTTGTGCCTTATTAAATAGATGACCAGATTAACTTTCCAAGGAAATGTAGGTGCCTATTAAAAGTACTAAATCACTCTAATAGTGTGAGATAAGCTCTGTCTTTTGATTGTGTGTATGAAACACTGCTGTCAGCTTTTCATGACGCGACTTACCGGTAAAGGGATGAGTGGTCCTCTCAGTGGAAAAATCGATAAACTGTATGTTAAGCAACAAATTTTACAGGCTCACCAACAGTAAAGTGAGCATTCCATTGGATGTAATCTTTCAACATATAATATAACAACTGTCTTAAAAATACCTACAATATTTTTAGACATTTTTGCAAATAATTTGATGTAACCAAATCAAATCAATTATTTATTCTGCAAATAGGCCACAAGGGCACTTTTACATGTCTAACGGTAATTTACAATAAAAAATAATAATCTTACAGTAGAAATAATTTAAAATTTGCAGATTAAGGACCGATTGAACGGTCAACAAACTAAATGTCACAAAGTTAATGATATTAATTCAGTATTCCAGAGATGTGAGCGTCCAAATACAAATAATGATTATTCTGATGTTCGTAGAGATGTATACAGTCTCTAAGCATCAAAACAAAAGAATAAAAACACTTCTCAAAGCACATAGTTCAATATTTCAAATCAGTCAACAGTGGATGTTCAAATATTAAGGGGGTGATGAATGGCAATACATATTTTACAAATACTTATGTGTTTATATCTTAATTTACATGTTCAAGCACATTGGAGTTTTCCTGAGGGACTACAGTATGAGGATCTTCAAAAAAGAGGAGTGTGTAGACGCGCATGTAACACCCCTGGAGTTGCAGGCGTCCATAGGCTGCTACCGCAGCTCACCACCAGGTTACCATGCGCTCACCATATTCTCAGATCAAATTAGATAAGACTGTACCTACCTACCCCATGAATGATGCTCACAAGATATTAGGAAATTTAATATGGATTTGTATCAGCTGCCGGCCCGGCTTCGCACGGATTACCCGTCTTCCCTTAGGAATGAAACAAACAATGACCATTGGTCATTAGGGATGATGTCGGCTTCTAATTTGAAATCGGTTCAGTGGTTTCGGAGCCTATACAGTACAAACAAACGGACAATCAAATCTTTCCTCTTTGTAATGAAGTACATAGATGTAGATGAGTAAGGAATACCCTTTCAAATTTTTAAGGAATCAATTGAATTTATGCATATTATGGATTATTTTATTCCAACAATTGTAAATGGTTTTATTATGTCAAATTATTGGAATATTTCTATGCCACATAGTGGCAGATATTTATGGTCTATTGTAGGAGGTAATGAAGGTGATATGTATCGAGCTTTTATCGGCCAAAAGAATTGTATTCATGCCAATTGTGGGATGTCGGACCATTTGAATCCTGTAAACCTTTATTTCTTCAATTAGGTGTAATACCACTTCCATGTTTGTATATTTATGAAGTCTCCAAATTTGTAAGAAAGCATAGTAATTTGTCTAAACCCCAAGAGATCCACGAAATACTAGTGATTGTGACCGTCTTAATGTAAACAACAAAAATCTGCAGGGTTCAGGAAAATGTAGTGTAATGTGCGTGATCACCTATAATAAATTACCTCAACCAATTAAAGACATCCCAAATTGTAAATTTAACAGGATCCTGTACAAAGGGCTCCTTGATCGTAGATTTTATAAATTCAATGAATATTTGATAGACAATAATTAATATAATGTGATAAACTTAGCAAATAAATTAATTGAAATTGAAACATCCGACATCCGTTTGAGAGTTGTAAGAAAATATGTATTAATGGCTGTCTCATTTCATGATTAATGGCTTTGTGAGTGAAGGTTGGAAGGGAGTAACTATGCAAGCTAATGATGTCAAATTGTTGTTACCTAGGGTCAAACAGCATCCGGTTTTAGTAATTAAATAGTTGGACTTAAATGTTAAGAGTATTTTCGGCTTTCCTAATCTTTATGTGTCAAAGTCATCATCAGGCACCAGCCTATGTATGTCCCACTGCTGGGCACAGGCCTCTCTTGAATAAGAGAGATTGATTTTGTTAATGTACCTACCATATGTAATTTATTTTACGGCTGTATGTAAGTACCGAATTGTACCACAGATAGAGATTAGTGATAAAAGTTTTCCTGGTAGACTTTATGTCATTGATGTAAATTGGATTCCACCCGGCCGGTGGATTAGTTTACTCATATATATATGTCATGTAAACTTAGTAAAATGTCCAAGTACTAACTACCTATAACGCATTAGTATGTAGGGATAAGGTATATGTGGCTTAACATAGATATGTTAACAATGATTCCACAGGACATGGGGAAAAGAAACAATCAAAAACCAAATGGAAGGGGAGAGTACATAGTATAATTATGATAGTGTGTATAGAGTAGTGATATAAGAAGGAGTTTAGTTGGAGATAATATTGATACTGAGAGTGATCATGCATCTGTTCTGTATTCCTAAGTATTCAGGATAGTATACGATAAGATTTAAGGTGTAATTTGTTTCAACAAACTGATGGGTGAAAGGTCCATAATTTGTTATTATGACCATATTTTGTGTCTTACTTTTGTCTAAGAGGTGTATAGATAAGCAACTGATCTTAATGACTGATCACCAGTGCTATTAGCAAATGTCTATTGATATAGTACCAACAGTTACATGTAATTGGTGGTTCCGAGTGTATTTTGTGAAACATATTGTAATTTTTGATGTAGCTACAAATACTTATTGTGTACAAATATCATTAGGATGATTTCTCTGTAATACAATAGTAGGGTAATGTATTAAGAGTCCGAGACCTGAATAGCTCTAATGCAGATTCTGGTTTTGTATTGTTCTTTCACATGTTCAATTTGATTACTGCTTTAAATTTTTTTTTTTAATTTTTTTTTATTTTGGGGACAATCTTACACCAATCGACCTAGTCCCAAACTAAGCAAAGCTTGTACTATGGGAACTAGACGACGATAAACATACTTATATAGATAAATATATACTTAAATACATAGGAAACATCCATGACTCAGGAACAAATATTCGCACTCATCACACAAATAAATGCCCTTACCGGGATTCGAACCCGGGACCTCCAGCTTCGTAGGCAGGGTCACTACCAACTAGGCTACAGAGGTCGTCAAATCCTTTAATTTGTTAAAAAGGAAGAGATGTAACGTATTAATAAACGCGCTAGTTATGCTGGCAACACCGACTACTGTCTGGTTGACAGCCGATCTGTGCAGGTGGCATATCATAGCAGAATATATAAATATTGTATTTCTGTAATGACCCTATTAATACAAAGCATATATTACATACAGAAACCTGTGAGTAAATAACTATACGCTACAAACACAAAGGGCTCAAAATAGAGTATGAAGTGTAATTACCTGTTGCAACGCATGAGCGCACTTCGCGGCTGCAATTGCAGCGCTGTCATTGCCTGTGTCCAAGAAATTGGTTATGTATTTTTCTATAGTTGCCCGTTGCGAACCACAGAGTTTTGGAAACCTACAAATAACAATAATAACTATGTTGCTACTTTAATAATAAAAACTATGTTGTGCTATTTCTTTATGAAATAACTTAAAATATTATAATAATAAATCATTATACCGGTTTATAACATTTTCTAATGTTCTCAGCCACCGGACACAGTCACCGTCTTTATGTTTTGCTAGATTAGAAAAAAACGGTGAGAGTGCCTCTTTTGCTGCATCTGCATCGTGAGGATCGAGGTCCCGAACTTTGTTTAGAATTTGACCTGCAAAACCATAGCACGATTACCCTTAACAAATCGATAAAAACGCTTTGAAACTGGTACATCACGAAGATTTTCTTTGAAATTGCATCACATACTCATTTTTAAGTATTATTCTTCACTTTGCAAACATTAATAGGTATCGTGGTCGTGCTTATCTTCGTCAACAAGACCAACACATTTAATTCACGCATTTGTTTTTCAGTTTATTTTGAGGTTAGCTGTCAAATCATCTGTCACTTCAATTTGTTCAACCTGTTTGAGATAAGTTTATATGCTCTATGATTTGATACCTGTTACACAATATAGGTCTGTTTTTATAAGTTCTCAAATAAGTCGCATAAATTAAATTTGTTCGAGCCACTAATTAAAACGTTACATTGTTTTAAAAATTAGCATTTCTTGCTGAACCGTTGTGGGGGAGCGTTGATTGATGCGTGCAAAAAAACCAAACGCTGTGAAGAAATATAAATACAAACAGTTTTGCGCGTGCTTTGGTAGTTGTCGTTGAGAATAATTGGTTTTCCTGCCCACTGGCCGTGGTTACACTCGTAGTTTTCCTCATCACGTTCGTTCAACACTAATTAGCGTGAGATTGTTGTGCTATTGTAATTAAGCTATGGCTACTTTGGATGACAAAATATTGGGTGAAAAGCTGCACAATTATTGCAGTAGCAGCGAAGATGATGGTTCTGATGATGAAGACAGCAAGAGCGGGGACGAGGAAGGCAATCCACCTAAAGCAGAGACGCCAGAGCCACCGCCCATCAACAGTTGGTCGGGGTCCGCGAGTAACACAGGACCCAAAGGTGTTTTGGAAGACTGGCGGCGTTTCAAACAGCTAGAAGCGGAAAATAGGAAAGCACTTGAAAAGGAACGCATTGCGTTGGCAAAGAAACTTACTTTAACAGTGAAACCTGAACGCGAAGAGAAAGCGGACAAGGAACTTAAAGTTCTTGAAGATGAGCTAGACGAGTTATTGGATGAAGACTTCCTGATGAAGTACCAGAAACAACGGATGCAAGAGCTCATGGCTCAGATGAAGAAAACACCCAAATTCGGTAAAGTAGTCACTCTAAACACTCAAGCAGAATTTCTGGACTCCATTGACAAGGAGGACCCCAAGGTTGCGGTCATCATCCACATCTACAACAACAATTCCATCGCCTGTGGGACCATGGATGGCTGCCTTAACATTTTAGCTGCAGATTACCCCGAGATAAAGTTTTGTCGCATCGCTGTGGGCATCACAGGGCTGAGTCGGCACTTCCGCGTTGATGGTGTGCCAGCAATCTTGGTGTACAAAGGCGGCCAAATAATTGGTAACTTTGTGCAACTTGTCACTGAGTTGGGTAATGATTTCTATGCTACAGATGTGGAGCGTTTTCTTATAGAATATGGAATGCTCCCAGAAAAGTAGATGAATTGTTTCGCTTTTATTTTAAGTGTGTTCTTTGTTTTGATTTGAGGCTTAAGGGCCATTTACATGCTGCAAAGTATGCGAGTTTGATTGAATTTGTTGTATCTGAAGTGAAACCTCCTTGCTATGTATTTATGAAGATAGATACTTTTCATTTCAGCCCACAGTGTTAATTAATTCATTTTTTGTCACTTCACTCCAAGTATGCCTTAATGAATTGATAGAGAAATTATTAGCTAAGACATTTTTTATAGTGTATAGACATGATATGGAAAAATTAGTGTAAGAGCATTCCTGTGTGGTTGCAAAATCTTATAAAAATCTAACTCCAGATCAGAAGGTTGCGTGTTCAAATCACGTCAGGGTCACCAATGTAGAAGACGTGGCAATAGAGAGATCTCTCAGGGACCAAAGTCCTGTTGAGAGTTGTTTGGATTTTTATATTTATGCCAACTGATTAAGAAACTTCTATAGCGCGATGCAGAACACGTCAGATTCGACAGCTGACAGGCGTGACGCCACAGAATGTTTAGTGAATACCCATCTTGGCATATTTCTTATTTTTATAGAAAACCTGTCTTCTATTTGAATTTTTAATTGCATGTATTAACAATTTTAGTTGAAATTTGTGAAATAGTATTCAACTGAATCTAGCCTTCCAGTGGAATGCCAATAAGGTATGTATACATGTAGTTAATTGTGTATTATTTAAGTACCCATTGTCCTTTATGATTAAGTGTAAGCATTTTCAGGCAAGACCTTTTTGATCATTGAATTTTACACCCTATTTCTAATGTAGTTAAGGTGAAACTAATTAGTTTATATTACTAACTTATTATGACATCAAACCTCCATGATTGTACTTAGTGAGTTGTATTATGTGTTTATTTCCTTCTCGCCCGCGGTACATTGCGCGCGCACACTAGGCGTGTGGCCGACTATGCGGCTATTAACAATAGGTAATTTCTAATGTAATACCAGTGTTCACATTATTTTAGATCACTTATATAATATCAAACTCAACTGTAATTGTTGATAATAATTCTTGGTTTCCAAGTGCATTTAATATTTTCGTACTTTTTGGTGCTCTCCCATTTGTTTTTAAAAGCATTTTACTTCAATGTTGTGTATAAAATAAGATCAGTATGACCCTTGTGTTCATATTATAATGCAATACATGAATTTAAGATGCTAATTTACTGTAATTTTGCAGTATTTATACTTTATAGATATAATACACATAAATTAATATTAAATCAGTTTTTATATATACCCCCAATCACCTATTTATGGCCAAACCCCAACAGTTTATTTATATTGAACCTTATTGCAATGCTCATAAAGTGCACGGATGGTTAATTAACTGTGTTGGCGATGGTACTTATGGGTGTCGTGGTCTTCGTGCGTGACGCGACATTATTATATGTATTATCAGATCGAGATTAGAATGGTGTCGGGTTAGAATTTCCCCACCCCCTTTCTTCCCGTGGGTGTCGAAAAAGTCGACTAAGGGACCAGGGTTCAAGTGTGTTGTGGGCGATGGGCTAGCAACCTAACACTGCAATATCACATTTTGTCGATATTTTATGCTAAAAGTGGCGCTGGAACATACGTTTCATGTGCTCTGCCTACCCCTTTTGGGAATAAAGGAGTGAATGTATGTATGTATGAGATTAGAATACGGTTGAAAGTGACAGCCCTAGATTGACAGCCACACCACACCACACTGATATTATAAATGCGAAATTGTATGACTGTTACTTCTTCACGCTTATACCGCTGAACCGATATAGATGGCATACATGAAATGAAATAGTATTGAGATTGAGTCCCGTGACATAGGATAGTTTTCCGGAAATCATTCCCCTTGGGGGTGAAAGTTAGTATGGAGCTACAATATAAACGAGTTCCACGCGAACGTAGTCGCAGGCAGAAGCTAGTGACAAATACTTCCTTTATATGAACTGACAGCTATTCGAATCCCATAATAATCGCGGGTTTTTCATACATTTGGTATGGGGGGACTCAAATTTCGTTTGAAGGCATGATGACAAAAAAACCGCATTTAAATCGGTCCATTCGTTTACGAGCTATGGTGCCACATACAGACACGTGAAACTTAAAACCCCTGTTTTTGCGTTGGGGGTAAACAATCGCAATGAAATCCAAATATATGTATTTCGTAAATTTATTTCAGAGACAGTTTCAAAAACATCTTACAGATCTTAAATTAGGTTTGTTCTTATACTTAAGGCAAATCCTATCGGAGTTACAATACTAAGAATTAACACTAACTACATCACAAAGTTAATGTTATTATGAAGCATGTATCTCAAAATTCCATCTGAAGTAGTATCTTCCAGTTAATCAGTCCGTATAATCTGATTCTAATCTCCTGAACAGAATGCCGTTACATGACGTCATCAAGCAGGAATCATTATTAAAACATGACGATCTAGACCACGTCATGACACTATTAACATATGATTGGTATGAGTATTCACCAGAGCTGTGCAAGGAAAAAAACACCAATATAGCATTGCTAGCTACGCTCACGCACATTCCTATTGATGGATTTACCCTAGCACACAGCGATCTCATCATTTTAAATCCAAAGTAATGATATGATCTTTATCAAAAAGTATAAATCTACTGTAACCTCGATGGGTGGTTTTGTTAGATAATAAAAATAATGCTTAAAAATACTATCCAACTGGGTTCCCGGATGCTGTTTTCTATATACGACCTATTGACATATATACTGAATATGGTCCTATCGGTCTATATAATTGAGTATGTAGTCCAGCGGCGCACATTTTTGAAAGTGGTCACAGGGGGCGCGAGCAATTACGATTACAACACATCTGATACATCTCAAATGCCAAAACATCTTATTGTAGTATATAACTTCTCTTAATCATACAAGCCAGATAGATCATGGGAATACTAGCACAGTTCAACGACCTCGTCGGTCTCTATGCGCCTGCGCTTCGGAGGTTTCACAGTGGGTTCACCATCATCATCCTCGTCTATAATCTCCATGTCACTGTCACTGTCATCTTTCCTAGACGTAGAAGGGCCAGGTTTAGGCTCTGAGCCGTTGGAACCGTTCGCTTTCTCCTCTGCTTTCGGCGCCGGCATGGGCTCATCAGCTTGAGTCACGACCCTCCACGATTTCTCTTCATCCTCTTGCTGCAGTCGCACTCTCACCTCGTAGTTTTGAAGGAAATCGTCGACCAGCAAAGCGGAGCCGTCGGTAAGGCCCAGCTGTTCCAGTGTTTTGTCGTTGTTGTGTTCCGTTTCTCCGGGCTCTGATGATAGCACGACGAGACCCTTGCCCTCGACGGTGGCGTCGGGCGCTTGCATGTTGAGGCCCTCTTTGAATGCTGTGTTGAGATCCTTCAGAGTGAGTTGTTTCAAGTTACAAGCGAGGGCGACTTCTGGTTTTGGAGCGCAGACATAGCATTTAGGATTGGGGGGTGTTAGTGCTGAAACAAACGAAACGTCATTAGTAAAGTCACGTATCGTGTACCCTCATAAAGTATATTTTCTATTCGTGAGGAAACCGGTCTAGTCCCAATAAGGTATAGTTTTCCCTATGGCTTACAACTGCCTACGCCAAATCTTGGTTTTAGATGCCAAATCGGACCCGAGTCTTTGGGATATCACCGGGAAAAGCTTAGGAAGACGATGATGATTGATGACTTTCTCTATTCGTATTATTCTTAAGCGATCAGACAGAATTTCTTATTACTATCAAACTTTGTTCGCGACAACAAATCTAAGTAGAAAATACAGCACGAGTTTATATTCGAGTAACATTTCTGTTAACGACTTTGTAATCAACCTGTAAAGTATATCAGTATTGTGGAGTAAATTGCAACAATTAATGTTTTCTAGAAGCATAACCCATGTTACGCATCCTTCATAATAGCAGTTAGCACACACGGGAATCAATCATTCATGGTAGGTGTACCATGACTAATTAGATCAATTAGACAATTACGGTAGCGGTAAGATGTAGCCGACGCTTGCAATAGTGAATCTGCAGGTACTTGTGGAATACTGTTAAGTTATTCAGTCTTACAGTCTTATTTAACGAAGTATTATGGTAAGTGCGACCGTGCAGTGCTTGGATGAAAATAGAGAAAACGATTTCTGCCAAGATATGAGAACTAGCTTTCTAAAGATTTATCGCTCACGTAATTGTTAGATTCATCGAAATCATTATGACAGTCGTGTTAGAGAACGAGACATTGCTTGTTTAATAAGGATTAAGGTGCATTGGCCTGGGCTTGACTTCCATTTGATGCTGCACGGACAAATTCCGATTTCGTATCGTAATGTGAGTTATTGACGACCGCTTTAGCAAGAGGCTCTGGGTTCGAATCCCGGTAAGGGCATTTATTTGTGTGATGAGCACGGAAATTTGTTCCTGAGTCATTGATGTTTCTATGTATTTAAGTATTAATTTATTTATCTAAGTATGTATGTATAACGTCGTCTAGTACCCATAGTAAAAGCTTTGCTTAGTTTGGGAATAGGTCGAAATGTGTAAGATTGTCCGCAAAATATTTATTCAAATATTGATTATGTTATTGGAAAGTGCTTAAGAAACGTAGGAGACTTACGTCATAAGATTCATAAGATTGTGTAATGTATAGAGTCTGAGATATCGGGGAGACTCGGGTGTGGAAGCCGAGATTATCCGAAGTGGCAAGAGTCAACTGGTCATGGTCTGGCTACAGCAGGCTCGTGTCAGCTGTGGCACTCACCGGTCTCGGGCACGAACAGCTGTCCGCGGTGGTTGACCTTGGGCCGCAGGTAGACGCTGCCGCAGCGGGCCGCGTGTCCGGCGAGGATGGCCTGCGCGCGCAGCACGGTCTGGCTACAGCAGGCTCGTGTCAGCTGTGGCACTCACCGGTCTCGGGCACGAACAGCTGTCCGCGGTGGTTGACCTTGGGCCGCAGGTAGACGCTGCCGCAGCGGGCCGCGTGTCCGGCGAGGATGGCCTGCGCGCGCAGCACGGTCTGGCTACAGCAGGCTCGTGTCAGCTGTGGCACTCACCGGTCTCGGGCACGAACAGCTGTCCGCGGTGGTTGACCTTGGGCCGCAGGTAGACGCTGCCGCAGCGGGCCGCGTGTCCGGCGAGGATGGCCTGCGCGCGCAGCACGGTCTGGCTACAGCAGGCTCGTGTCAGCTGTGGCACTCACCGGTCTCGGGCACGAACAGCTGTCCGCGGTGGTTGACCTTGGGCCGCAGGTAGACGCTGCCGCAGCGGGCCGCGTGTCCGGCGAGGATGGCCTGCGCGCGCAGCACGGTCTGGCTACAGCAGGCTCGTGTCAGCTGTGGCACTCACCGGTCTCGGGCACGAACAGCTGTCCGCGGTGGTTGACCTTGGGCCGCAGGTAGACGCTGCCGCAGCGGGCCGCGTGTCCGGCGAGGATGGCCTGCGCGCGCAGCACGGTCTGGCTACAGCAGGCTCGTGTCAGCTGTGGCACTCACCGGTCTCGGGCACGAACAGCTGTCCGCGGTGGTTGACCTTGGGCCGCAGGTAGACGCTGCCGCAGCGGGCCGCGTGTCCGGCGAGGATGGCCTGCGCGCGCAGCACGGTCTGGCTACAGCAGGCTCGTGTCAGCTGTGGCACTCACCGGTCTCGGGCACGAACAGCTGTCCGCGGTGGTTGACCTTGGGCCGCAGGTAGACGCTGCCGCAGCGGGCCGCGTGTCCGGCGAGGATGGCCTGCGCGCGCAGCACGGTCTGGCTACAGCAGGCTCGTGTCAGCTGTGGCACTCACCGGTCTCGGGCACGAACAGCTGTCCGCGGTGGTTGACCTTGGGCCGCAGGTAGACGCTGCCGCAGCGGGCCGCGTGTCCGGCGAGGATGGCCTGCGCGCGCAGCACGGTCTGGCTACAGCAGGCTCGTGTCAGCTGTGGCACTCACCGGTCTCGGGCACGAACAGCTGTCCGCGGTGGTTGACCTTGGGCCGCAGGTAGACGCTGCCGCAGCGGGCCGCGTGTCCGGCGAGGATGGCCTGCGCGCGCAGCACGGTCTGGCTACAGCAGGCTCGTGTCAGCTGTGGCACTCACCGGTCTCGGGCACGAACAGCTGTCCGCGGTGGTTGACCTTGGGCCGCAGGTAGACGCTGCCGCAGCGGGCCGCGTGTCCGGCGAGGATGGCCTGCGCGCGCAGCACGGTCTGGCTACAGCAGGCTCGTGTCAGCTGTGGCACTCACCGGTCTCGGGCACGAACAGCTGTCCGCGGTGGTTGACCTTGGGCCGCAGGTAGACGCTGCCGCAGCGGGCCGCGTGTCCGGCGAGGATGGCCTGCGCGCGCAGCACGGTCTGGCTACAGCAGGCTCGTGTCAGCTGTGGCACTCACCGGTCTCGGGCACGAACAGCTGTCCGCGGTGGTTGACCTTGGGCCGCAGGTAGACGCTGCCGCAGCGGGCCGCGTGTCCGGCGAGGATGGCCTGCGCGCGCAGTACGGTCTGGCTACAGCAGGCTCGTGTCAGCTGTGGCACTCACCGGTCTCGGGCACGAACAGCTGTCCGCGGTGGTTGACCTTGGGCCGCAGGTAGACGCTGCCGCAGCGGGCCGCGTGTCCGGCGAGGATGGCCTGCGCGCGCAGCACGGTCTGGCTACAGCAGGCTCGTGTCAGCTGTGGCACTCACCGGTCTCGGGCACGAACAGCTGTCCGCGGTGGTTGACCTTGGGCCGCAGGTAGACGCTGCCGCAGCGGGCCGCGTGTCCGGCGAGGATGGCCTGCGCGCGCAGCACGGTCTGGCTACAGCAGGCTCGTGTCAGCTGTGGCACTCACCGGTCTCGGGCACGAACAGCTGTCCGCGGTGGTTGACCTTGGGCCGCAGGTAGACGCTGCCGCAGCGGGCCGCGTGTCCGGCGAGGATGGCCTGCGCGCGCAGCACGGTCTGGCTACAGCAGGCTCGTGTCAGCTGTGGCACTCACCGGTCTCGGGCACGAACAGCTGTCCGCGGTGGTTGACCTTGGGCCGCAGGTAGACGCTGCCGCAGCGGGCCGCGTGTCCGGCGAGGATGGCCTGCGCGCGCAGCACGGTCTGGCTACAGCAGGCTCGTGTCAGCTGTGGCACTCACCGGTCTCGGGCACGAACAGCTGTCCGCGGTGGTTGACCTTGGGCCGCAGGTAGACGCTGCCGCAGCGGGCCGCGTGTCCGGCGAGGATGGCCTGCGCGCGCAGTACGGTCTGGCTACAGCAGGCTCGTGTCAGCTGTGGCACTCACCGGTCTCGGGCACGAACAGCTGTCCGCGGTGGTTGACCTTGGGCCGCAGGTAGACGCTGCCGCAGCGGGCCGCGTGTCCGGCGAGGATGGCCTGCGCGCGCAGCACGGTCTGGCTACAGCAGGCTCGTGTCAGCTGTGGCACTCACCGGTCTCGGGCACGAACAGCTGTCCGCGGTGGTTGACCTTGGGCCGCAGGTAGACGCTGCCGCAGCGGGCCGCGTGTCCGGCGAGGATGGCCTGCGCGCGCAGCACGGTCTGGCTACAGCAGGCTCGTGTCAGCTGTGGCACTCACCGGTCTCGGGCACGAACAGCTGTCCGCGGTGGTTGACCTTGGGCCGCAGGTAGACGCTGCCGCAGCGGGCCGCGTGTCCGGCGAGGATGGCCTGCGCGCGCAGCACGGTCTGGCTACAGCAGGCTCGTGTCAGCTGTGGCACTCACCGGTCTCGGGCACGAACAGCTGTCCGCGGTGGTTGACCTTGGGCCGCAGGTAGACGCTGCCGCAGCGGGCCGCGTGTCCGGCGAGGATGGCCTGCGCGCGCAGCACGGTCTGGCTACAGCAGGCTCGTGTCAGCTGTGGCACTCACCGGTCTCGGGCACGAACAGCTGTCCGCGGTGGTTGACCTTGGGCCGCAGGTAGACGCTGCCGCAGCGGGCCGCGTGTCCGGCGAGGATGGCCTGCGCGCGCAGCACGGTCTGGCTACAGCAGGCTCGTGTCAGCTGTGGCACTCACCGGTCTCGGGCACGAACAGCTGTCCGCGGTGGTTGACCTTGGGCCGCAGGTAGACGCTGCCGCAGCGGGCCGCGTGTCCGGCGAGGATGGCCTGCGCGCGCAGCACGGTCTGGCTACAGCAGGCTCGTGTCAGCTGTGGCACTCACCGGTCTCGGGCACGAACAGCTGTCCGCGGTGGTTGACCTTGGGCCGCAGGTAGACGCTGCCGCAGCGGGCCGCGTGTCCGGCGAGGATGGCCTGCGCGCGCAGCACGGTCTGGCTACAGCAGGCTCGTGTCAGCTGTGGCACTCACCGGTCTCGGGCACGAACAGCTGTCCGCGGTGGTTGACCTTGGGCCGCAGGTAGACGCTGCCGCAGCGGGCCGCGTGTCCGGCGAGGATGGCCTGCGCGCGCAGCACGGTCTGGCTACAGCAGGCTCGTGTCAGCTGTGGCACTCACCGGTCTCGGGCACGAACAGCTGTCCGCGGTGGTTGACCTTGGGCCGCAGGTAGACGCTGCCGCAGCGGGCCGCGTGTCCGGCGAGGATGGCCTGCGCGCGCAGCACGGTCTGGCTACAGCAGGCTCGTGTCAGCTGTGGCACTCACCGGTCTCGGGCACGAACAGCTGTCCGCGGTGGTTGACCTTGGGCCGCAGGTAGACGCTGCCGCAGCGGGCCGCGTGTCCGGCGAGGATGGCCTGCGCGCGCAGCACGGTCTGGCTACAGCAGGCTCGTGTCAGCTGTGGCACTCACCGGTCTCGGGCACGAACAGCTGTCCGCGGTGGTTGACCTTGGGCCGCAGGTAGACGCTGCCGCAGCGGGCCGCGTGTCCGGCGAGGATGGCCTGCGCGCGCAGCACGGTCTGGCTACAGCAGGCTCGTGTCAGCTGTGGCACTCACCGGTCTCGGGCACGAACAGCTGTCCGCGGTGGTTGACCTTGGGCCGCAGGTAGACGCTGCCGCAGCGGGCCGCGTGTCCGGCGAGGATGGCCTGCGCGCGCAGCACGGTCTGGCTACAGCAGGCTCGTGTCAGCTGTGGCACTCACCGGTCTCGGGCACGAACAGCTGTCCGCGGTGGTTGACCTTGGGCCGCAGGTAGACGCTGCCGCAGCGGGCCGCGTGTCCGGCGAGGATGGCCTGCGCGCGCAGCACGGTCTGGCTACAGCAGGCTCGTGTCAGCTGTGGCACTCACCGGTCTCGGGCACGAACAGCTGTCCGCGGTGGTTGACCTTGGGCCGCAGGTAGACGCTGCCGCAGCGGGCCGCGTGTCCGGCGAGGATGGCCTGCGCGCGCAGCACGGTCTGGCTACAGCAGGCTCGTGTCAGCTGTGGCACTCACCGGTCTCGGGCACGAACAGCTGTCCGCGGTGGTTGACCTTGGGCCGCAGGTAGACGCTGCCGCAGCGGGCCGCGTGTCCGGCGAGGATGGCCTGCGCGCGCAGCACGGCCAGGCCAGCCACGATAGCGTTGGCCGTGGCTATGGCCGGGATTATGTTGCCTGCCATTGCTGTAACGGAAATGTGGATGTCACTGATTGCGTTCGTAAAGGTTAAATAAATAAATAAATAAAAATTGTTTATTTAAAAGGGAAACTACATTAAAAACATAAAAGATATCTGGTGGTCCCACACTAGGCCATGCCTGTCATGTGGCAATCTGATTCGGTACATGTAGTTCGAGTATCATTGCGCTTATACAATACAATACTACTCTTAAATATGAATGAGACACAAATATCAAATAACAAAATTTGTTGGTGGATATCGTCCTAAAAGTTAGATAAAACTAAAAGAGAATGAATCGTGAGTGCGCTCGTGTATATATATGTGTATGTGTGTGTTAGGGTGTGTGTGTGTGTGTGTGTGTGTGTGTGTGTGTAATGAATGCATGATGCTACAAACAGAAAATATATAAATATGTAATGCTTGCTGGCATGAAATCAAGTAGTCCTTAGGCTACGGTCTTCAGCAATTTTTCCGTTTCAAGATAATTGAGTCCACGCAGCCAGGTGAGTGAACTTAAATTTGGCTTTACGAGGAGAATCTGTGGAGATGTTGCAGAGTCTTGACTACTTTATTATAGATGAAGGAGTGCAGAAAATTAGGGAACCGCCGCACAAAAGCAGTTTTAATAGGGACTGTTGAAATTTGAAAAATGCGTTTGCGAAGTAAACTTGGATATACGTCAGAGCGGATGATGTTGGAATGAACTTGAAGAGTAGCCCTTAAGATCAATAGCTGTCTTACGGTAAGGACACCCGCTTCCTTGTATAGTTCCGTAGTTGGGAATAGCCGAGGTTTCTTGAGCATGACTTTCAACACAAAACGTTGCGCTCTCTGCAATTGCAGCATAGCAGAATTAGACGAGCCCCCCCATACACTTATGCAATATGACAATATAGACTCACATAGAGAAATATATACAAGCTTTAGTATTTGTTTGCCGGCACAGTTCCTCAAAACTTTCATAAAATACACTATCTTTCTAACCCGCGCTGAAACCGTGTCAATATGTTTTTTAAAATTAAGATTTTCATCAAGGATTAAACCTTATAGTCTGGCAGTTCTCAATTACACCGTTAGTTAATACAACTTTATCATTTGGAAAATTAGTTCAATTGTAGTTAAGCTTAAGGACCGGGTATGTTAGGGGTGCAGATTATTTCGTCTTGTGAAAGCAGAGATATTTCGTTTTCGAGGTATTGAGGGTTAACAAATTATTGCTTAACCAGTTTGAAAGAAAGAAAGAAAGAAAAGAAAGAAAATATATTTATTGCCCTAAAATAGAAAAAATATCAAGTACTTAACACAAATATTCCTTTTTTTTCTACATAAAAAAAAAATTGGTACATAAAAAAAATATAATGACATAAAACTACAAAATAAATGTGTTAAAACAATAAACCATTATATAAGGCAAATGGAGCACATTCAGCAACTGCTGGCGGCACATAAATGTACCACCAGCGCTGATTTTCAATGTGCCCCCACTCGGTCCAAGGTGTTCGCCGAGAAGGAAAGAGAGTAAGCGGGTAACAAACAAAACTAACTTAAAAATAGTGCTTACAACTTATTTACAGTGTTTTTTTATGTGTGCGTGTCTGGGTGTGTATTGTCAATGTTTACGTATGTATGTATGTATGTATGTATGTATGTATGTATGTATGTATGTGTGTGTGTGTGTGTGTGTGTGTGTGTGTGTGTGTGTGTGTGTGTGTGTGTGTGTGCGTGTGCGTGTGTGTGTGTTTTTGTGTTTGCAACGCCACTTAAACCAGATTCTGCGATTTCAAAACAACTCTGCCATGTTGCTTCATGGAATATCAGAGCAGTATCATCCGCGTAACAAATCATCTCTGCCTTTGCCAAGGGCAAAGAAATCATATCATTAAGGTAGATTAGAAAAAGTGTGGGACCCAAGATACTGCCCTGCGGGATTCCAAAAGATACCGGTTCTGGAGAACTGACCAAGTCACCAAGTTTGACACACTGTTTCCGATTTGTAAGGTAGCTTTTGAACCAGTCCAAGGCGGAACCTCTGATCCCCAAGCATTCCAGCTTTCTTAACAAGATCGAAATAGAAACCGTATCAAACGCCTTGGCCAGGTCCAAAAATGCATGCAATGCACGCATGATTCACCCATGTCCAGGTAAGACGAAATTAATTGCACCAGCAGAGCAGCAGCCTGTTCCGTAGACTTGTTTCTCCAAAAACCAAACTGTCTTGAAGAAAGCAGGTTGTTTGACTCTAGGAAGTCAACAAGCTGTTTGTTGATGATCCTTTCCATGACCTTAGAAAAACCACATAGGAGAGAGATGGGGCGATAATTTCCAGGATCATCCTTTGCACCGCTTTTATAGATGGGGACCACTGTATCAGTTTTCCAAGAATCCGGGAAAGAGCTAGTTGAGATACTTAGATTTATTATGAAAGCAAGCGGCTTTACTATGCTATCCTTAATGGCTTTAAGAATACGGTTAGTCACTTCATCATTTCCCGATGCGCTGTCCAGTTTTAGATTTAAAATTATTTCACGAACTTCAACCTCGTCAGTGGGACGCAGGAACAATGACATTTGTGGGGATAATGCAACGGAAACTTTAGGTTATATTCTAAAACGAAGAGGATCTAGCTAGCTGTAGAGTTCGACAAAAATTACTGTTAACTTGAATATGGATGCACTATTGATGCCACTTTCTATCTAGATCTCTTCTATATAGATATTATAGATCAATATCTTGTACACTTGAGTTCTCCAATATCTATACAGACAACCTTTCAAAAATATCTGTAGATGTGTCATATTATGTCAGTTACAGTAAGTACTGTGTGTATATTCTTGAAAGGTTGCCTGTTTAAATAATTGGAGAAGTCAACTGTAGGTCAGAAAAACATAGTACAGTCACTTCTGTAAAAGTCCAATTTATGGGATAAGATAGCAGACTCCAGACACCTCAATGATGCAAGCGAGATCCCGGTTGGATTCTAATAGTTGAAAGCATTGGCAGGGGCTCCCAAAACTAATATAACACACATAAAAGCGCTCAACCATACAGTATAATGGGACACTCACACTTGATCTCGAAGCGGCTCTTGAGCGGTATGTTGAAGATGTGCGCGCGCACGTTGGCGCAGGCCGTCACGAAGTCCATGGCGCTCTTCTCGTCCTTGTCCCACACCAGGTGGTCGCCGGCCGGTCTTCCGGCTAAGTCGGCTTGTAAAGCCTTGCAGCTCGCCGCGAATACCTAGGGAAACTCATTTATTCTTTTTTGTCTGTATTTTTACCTGTGTCTTGTGTACAATAAAGTATTTACATACATAAATGTTATTAAGCGCATGACCTAACTTGCATAGTTGAAGTAACCATTAGGAAGGACTAGAATAACTGAAGGCGAATATTTGAGCGCCTCAACTACTGTAGTTATTTGAGTGTCTCAACTACTGTTATTATATGAGTGTCTCAACTACTGTAATTATTTGAGTGTCTCAAATACTGTAATTATTTGAGTGTCTCAACACTCTCAACTACTGTAATTATTGGAGTGTCTCAACACTCTCTACTACTGTAATTATTGGAGTGTCTCAACTACTGTTTTATTTGAGTGTGTCAACTACTGTAATTATTTGAGTGTCTCAACTACTGCAATTATTTTTATCAACTTGTACATGTTATATACCCATGTGCAAGTCTATTATTATTTATTAAATCTCATTTAATGTATGGTAATAAAGCAATTTCTTTTACGTCACACCTGGCCATAATGCGAGTTTTACTGCATGCTGCGCGTACGGGAAAACTCGCATTGTGGCCAGGTGAAGACGTAAAATTGTGTACGCAACACGGGCGGTAATTGGTAAAGCCCCAGAGCGCATATTAATGGCCCTCACCTTCGGTTCGGGCCACAAACACCTGCGATCTATGGCATTTACGAATTCACCGCCCTAGTTACGTAATGTACTATTTCCAAGCAACTTTAATTTTTGTCCCAGTAACAAGTGCAATGCTAAAACTCACATTTACAATACAATACAAATACTCTTTATAGTCCATGGAAATCGTGCTCTAAAAGGGGGGTTGCCTTGCATCAAATCGGGTAGTTCTGATTTTTGTATATGTTCTATGTGATGAAGTGGTCATGGCAAATCCAAGTTTTCCAATTTGAAAACCCTCCGGAACAGTGTCAAATTTTTGAAAAACCATAAAATTTTAAGACTTTTTTCAGTTTCTACCAATTTTTACCAACAGGGACCTATTTTACGGCATATGTCTCCATGTACACTTTAAAGAAGACTAAATTTGCAACAAAATAAAAGTAGTATGGTCACGTTAGACCAAATAGTTTATAAAATACAGCTTTTCAAATGTTACCAAAATTTCCCAAAACCATAAAATTTTCAGACTTTTTTCAGTTTCTACCAATTTTTACCAACAGGGACCTATTTTACGGCAAATGTCTCTATGTACACTTTAAAGAAGACTAAATTTGCCACAAAATAAAAGTAGTATGGTCACGTTAGACCAAATAGTTTATAAAATACAGCTTTACAAATGTTACCAAAATTTCCCAAAACCATAAAATTTTCAGACTTTTTTCAGTTTCTACCAATTTTCATCAACGGGGACCTATTTTACGACAAATTTCACTATGTACTTTTTAAAGAAAACCTAATTTGAAACAAAATGAAAAGTAAGATGGTTAAGTTAGACCAAATAGTTTCTAAAATACAGCTAATGTTAGCAAAATTTCCTAAAAAATACTTTTTTTTAATTTAGTGTGTTCAACATTTTTTATGTCACACCTGGCCATAATGTGAGTTGTTGAACGTTGAACTAAGAATTGAAGGATTTTTTCATACGTGAATAGTCACCATTTCCCATGGCACTTTTTACTGAAGATGGAATCAGGAAGGGTACAACGGCATCATTCTACAAAGCCGTCAAACCCGTGAGTCTGGAGCAGGGGAATGATATTTACGTAGTTTTAGACGGTGGACATCTGCTCCGCAAAGTTGTGTGGCCTCGGAATGTGTATTTTGAGGAAATTGGTGCTAGGTATGTCCAATACTTGCAAAGTCACTACGGCTCCAATATAACTGTTCGATGGGTATCCATCTTACGCTTCAGAAAAAATCACCAAGAGCTCTGAACATGTCCGTAGAGTTGGAACAAAGTCCGCACACCTGATGTTATTTTCGACGAGACAACCATTTCTCCAGTTGCTCAGGATAAGTTCCTATCGAATGTCAGGAACAAGGTCAGACTCATCAACATGCTTTTGTACTCGACTCTGACGTCTCTCTGATGTAGTGAAGATCGCCGGCGAGCACATAGATTTGTTGGTCATGTTTTGTGGTTTGTCCCAAGGTGGAGGAGATCACACCCTTTTATTAAAAAATTGTGGGAGAGGAAAAATCCCAGATATCACTTACTCGACGGATTCCGTAGTTGTGATACACCAGCAGCACTTTTTGGCCGAGGAAAAATGAAATTTCTCTCGACACTGAGCAGAAAGCCGCGCCAAGCGTCAAACAAAACGCTGCGGTTTTCCTAAGCCCCAATGCGCACCTGTTCGCAACCAGGTGCCGCTGCTGTTTAACACAAGCGCAGCGGCTGCGTTCATTTTTAATTTAAGGCCGTCTCGCACGTACAGCACGTTTATTCATTTATTTTATCTACTCAAAATGGTCCCGCTGGAAGACCAGCGCTGGCTCGTGAGCCAGCATTATGCTGAGGCGGGACCATTTCGTAACAAATAAATAGTTTTAAGTAGTTAAATAGTACGTACAATACGTATGTATTTGTATTTGTTCGTTACGATTAAATAATTTTTATTTTCATTTTCAATGCCACACCGTCACACACTATCGTCGATTCTGACTCGGCTGGGCAGCGTTCGGGAAGGTACGGCACATCTTTTCGTCCAATATTCCGCAGTGTCTCAAGGCGAGAGTCTTTGACCAGTGTGTGTTGCCAGTGATGAGTTGATGACATATGGCACTGAAACGTGGTCGCTTACTATGGGCCTCATAAGAAGGCTCAAAGTCACCCAAAGGGCAATGGAGAGGGCCATGTTGGGAGTTTCTCTGCGTGATTGCATCAGAAATGAGGTTATCCGCAGCAGAACCAAAGTAACCGATATAGCCCACCGAATCGCTAAACTTAGTGGCAGTGGGCAGGGCACATAGCTCGTAGAACCGATGGCCGTTGGGGCGGAAAGGTTCTCGAGTTGCGACCACGTACCGGAAGATGCGGCGTGGGTAGGCCCCCCACAAGGTGGACTGATGACCTGGTAAAGGTTGCGGGAGTCCGCTGTATGCGGGTGGCGCGGGACCGGTCAGTTTGGCACTCTTTGGGGGAGGCCTATGTCCAGCAGTGGCCGTCTTTCGGCTGATATGATGATTACTATGTTTTTTGTAAATTATAATGCTTATTTATTATGTCGCGGTTCATTTTACAAACCCTTCTATTATTTTGTTTACTCACCTCAGCAACTTAGAACAGCTGTATCTAAAGAACTATCAGTTCTATATAGACCAAATTGGTCTCGTTTTGTCGCGAATGGTGTACTACTTGAATAACGTGCTTGGACTAATGACGTAAAATGGGTCCATAGTTCACCACATTGACGAAAACTTAAAAATGCGTATAAAATCATTATTATTTTTAAATTTTGCAAATTTTTGAACAACTGTTTCTTTCAAACTGTTTAGTTTATTACTTCTCACTTTTACCTATTTCGTTGCAAATTTTATCTTCTTTAAAGTGTACATAAAGACATTTGCCGTAAAATAGGTCCCTGTTGGTAAAAAATGGTAAAAACTGAAAAAGGTCTGAAAATGTTATAGTTTTACAAAAAAATTACAATGATCCGGAGGGTTTCCGAATTGGAAAACTTGGATTTGCCATGACCACTTCATCACATAGAACATACACAAATATCAGAACTACCCGATTTGATGCAAGGGAAAATGTACCAATTCCATGAGCTATTATTGCACAACTCAATAAAAGAACACTACATAACTAACATAACATAGTAGGATATTAACGATATAATGTATCCTCAGCAGGAATATTCTGGGTTCCATGAAACTAACCTGTGCGCACTCATGCACCGACCACACCCTCTGGTCCGGCAGCCCCGAATGCAGGGCCTTTGGGTCATCCTTCCCCGGCAGACTATCCCAAGTCAGAGGCGTCGGAGGCCTCCTCTTCTTCCACAGGTTCTCCATGGACAGCAGGTAGCGGATGTCGTCCCCGAAGAGCTTGGAGAAGAGCTTCTCCGGGTCGTAGCTGGTGTCGGCGGCCCAGGCGCGGGTGCTCTTGCGCTCCACGTTGCCGGCGGTCGTGGACGGTCCGTCCGAGGCGAGGGCGGACGAGCCGGCGTCACCTGACGAAACAAACAAATAGATATAGAGATCTTACACAAAGAAAGAAAGAAAGAAGACATTTATTCACCACACAAAAGACAAACAGAGACAAGTTGACATAGCTCCAGACTAAGTTACGCTACGCGTAAGATCTATCCTCCTCTTTCTAATTTGCACAGTGTGAGTGAGCCAGGAGACTGGGAGTTTTTCGCTAGGAGCTAGGCTTATCTAATGGATTGCATGACAGTGTCGTGGAAAGAATATAGGTAGATAAGAGTTAACATAGGGAACAGACTTTAAGACCATAAAATTGTATAGTGGTCTAATAAGTCTTTGTAGGAGAAATCGCACGGTTCGGCCTCTACTTCGGTGCACCATAGGAAGAAGCGAGAGATCGGAGCGCGGCTTCTCGCTCCCACAAATGGTGCTTCGCCACCACTGAAGCCGTCTGTAAGTCGTGGCCATTCCTTATGACTACCTGTTATTTTACACCTGTCTTCCTGTTAGTTCTTTTATGAGAGGTGTGCAGTGAATAGTATTTATTTATTTATTTTATTTAAGCCTTTTATTCTTCCTTAAACTAGTTTCACAATATAAAAGTTTTCAGGTAATTCTGTTTTTCATTTTTGCTAAGTTTAACCTGTCGGGTATAGTATTTGTACTATATTGTATTCCAACCTGCGGCTTCCGGGTCCGCCGTGTCCGGACTAACATCCTGATCAGGGTCTTCCTCCCCAAACAGCTGGTTGAAGAGGTGCTTGGCCCACACAATGCAATGGATAGGCTCCGACGGGGTGTTCCGGATGGTGCACCCAGGGAAGGTCTTCTGTGGAGCTTTGGGCTGGCACTCGTAGCACTGGGTTAGGCCTTTCTTGATGAGCTCCACCTGCAGTAGAAGTTGTAATCAGTGAATAGGCAAAAGAATCCAAAACTGTTTTGCAGTAGCCTAGGTTTTGCAAACTTCAAATTACTGACCCTCAGGTTCCTGATGAATTGATGATACAAATCTGTAACTGAATGAAATTTGGTATACAGATCGTTTGAGTCCCGGGGAAGGAAATAGGATAGTAATTATTCCAGAAATCATCCCCTAAGGGGGTGAAATGGAAGGTGAACATTTGTAAGGAGCTACAATATAAATGAGTTCCACGCACACAGAGTCACGGGCAGAAACTAGTCTTACATCTAACTAGCCCCCATACAAATCCAAATATTCTTTATTGTTCATCAAAAGAAGTAAACAACCCAAGGACATTACAGCGATCTCTTCCAGACAACCTTTGGGTCTTATCTTATCTAGATGAGGGCCCTTACCTTTGGATAGTCATTACAGAAGTAATTCATTCTTTGTCTGGCAAGGGCAAGACATTCACACAATAATACCTACCTTTGGGTAATGGAAAAAAAAAAGTTGTGGAATAGTTGAGCATTACTATGCTATAAGGTTTGTGTTACAATAAATGTAAATATAAGGAAAAGCAGTGTCTACCTGTCCAGCATAGCCAGCAGTGCCCGTCTCAACCAGAGGCACATTGGCGGCGAGACACATGCGGTTGACATGGTTGCGCGCCACACGGTTGTCCAGTGCGTTCATCACAATGTTGAACTGCTTGAAGTAGCTCACGCCATAGTCGTTGCTGGAACGGAAATAAATTTCTGTTAAAATATGAATGCAGCGACACACTTTTACAGCCACCAGTGGCTTTTCTTCACAATTGTAAGCAGGGTGCCAAAGAATAAATATCGAACAGAGAGAAAAAGTTTAAAGAATAAAACATGCTTATTATTGCGCATTTTTTATGATAGGACAATTTTTTTAGTCGAGTCCAAATACCAGCCCCCCTTTCCTATGCCCCAACCACAATTTCACATTTTGTCGATTTTTAAACCCATAATGTGTTTCTCGAAATGTGCTTCTCCCAAAATATATGTTTGGCTTGATATCCGTTTCCCAAAAAGACCTAATCCCAACATAAACCATTCCCAAAACATATTTTTTTCCTAAATAATCTGTTTCCCAAAAAAGATTTTACATACATACACTGCATATAAGTAAAGTTCTTGGTTGCAATACTAACGGTTTTTAAATTATGTAGAAAATGATTCCTTAGGTATTCCGTGATATAGCAGAATGTATGGGTTTCTAGGGTGGTATGTCATACTGATGCGATGAGAAACAGGTCTTTTGGGAATATGGGTGTCATGAGAGACGGATCTTTTGGCATACAAATGCTATGAGAAATGGGTGTTTTGACATACTGATGTGATGAGAAATGAGTCTTTTTGCCTACATTCATTTAAAGAAACGGATATTTTGGAACAGGTGTCTTGGGAAAGGGTGTTTTGGGAAACATTCCGACAGGTCCAAAATCTAAAACTTTCATACAAAAGCCACAAAATCTGGTCATACAGTGTGGAAAGAGCTGAACCTGATACTCAGTCATGTTTTAAATCAGTGAAATCTGTGTTTACAGGACTTTGCTCATTATATATTTTCGTAATATAACTGTCATTATTTTCACTTGATTTTAGGGTTATGTTATGTTATGAACATGTATACATAACAAAAGTACCTGATGACGCTGTCATGATGCGCGACGATGCTCACGGTGGGGTTGAAGCTAAGCGCGCTGTCCTTCGCCACCTGCGCCTTCGATTTACCAACGTGCTCCTTGTGGAACAAGAACTGCCTATTCAAGTTGCTTACGTCGATAGTGTCCAAATCGATCTAAAATCACAAAAGTTTAACAAAAAATTGTGTTTTGATGCTCCCAAACACAAAGAAACACATAAGTTAACAAAATACATACAATTTCAATAGAAGGGAAGCCGGTCAAAACGAGATTCTTCAAAATTTCACAACCTATACCGCCGGCGCCTACAACCAAAATCTTTGAATTTGCGATTTCCTCCGTCAGTTTCTCATCAAAAACACCTGCCACTCTCGCAACCATCTTTCTTATTCAGTATATTTGTAGAAAAAAGATTATTTGCAGCATAAATTCAATAAAATCACGGAATGGCAGTGGCAGGCAAATTCATTGAATGGAATGAACTTGAACTGTCAAAATTGGCGTCATTTCGTTATGCGTTCAGAAATTTTGAAAAATAACGAATCGTTAATCGTTATTAACTAGTTAAATAACTTTCGCAGCCATCAAAAAATCAACACAGTGTAGATAATGATTGAGTTTACTTTCCAATTTTTTTTATTAAAATGTCAAAGAACAAGGACTATCAAAACATGTCAAACGGACATATGTAACAAATACAAAAAAATCGGTTGATTTACAATGTAAGTATACATATTTAAGTATGACTCGAGGTTTTTAGTGTTATACCTATATACCTTCATTGTTATAACAGTCCATATAGCTAGGTACTGATAGCTGTTACTTCAGGATGGTTCCTGAAGTAAAACTATTCTTCCTTCATACCTACAGTCAGACGTGCATAGCAGCAGCTGCAGCAGCAACTTTAACTGCTGCAGCTGCAGTCAGCAGTTAAAGTTAGCTAAGCGGGCGAGGTAGGTACCCTGGGTACCTACTCAAAATATCTACATAAGCTCTTATTCCCCTGTAATAAAGACGACATATATTACGACAATCACCATCGCCTATGGGATGAGTGTACCTATGTTAACAATTTCTCTGGCACTGACACGATTGGTGGCTAGACTTTAATTAAAGACGTTCTCTAATAACAAATCAAGTTCATCCTCTAGGTATTGTCCTTCCTTGCTATAAAATATTTTCAGTTGGTCAAAAAATTAGCAAGTTTGAACCTGCAACATGGGGCCAAAAAAAGGAAAGGCAGACCCCAAGGCTGCGGCGGCAGCCGCCAAGGCTAAGGCTATGATGACGGGCCCGCCCCCCAAGCCGAAGAAAATACCCCCTCCGCCCGCCTGCTTCACCCCCGAAGACATCGCCAAGTACAAGGAGATGTTTAAAACACATGATGAGGATAACACGGAAAAGGTAACTAGCGATATATACTTAGGGCCCAAAATTCACGCAAGATTTGAATAACAAACCACCTTTTTCGAGTATTTTTATATTGACTTATAATATAAATAGGGATAGATGTGGCGCGGGAGGAGCCTGGTTACTTCTATTGTGTGAATTATTTAATTTTTATTTATTTTGTGTAGTTTTCAAGGCATTTGTTACTAGCGAAAATAGGGAACATGTTTTCTGAAATAAATGTTTTATTTTTAATTTATTATAAAGTACACGGTAGAGGCTGTTGTATATATTCATGTTGCAAATGGCCTTCACTGATCAACCCAATGTACGCTATTGGCCACCTTTCCCCCTTTCATCTCAGGCAGAGACGTAGAGTGAGTATCCACTATCCATCAGAACTTAACGAAGTAGCATAGCAGTGTGCGATGGAAAAATCCACCAATAGCATTGCTAGCTATTATAAATAAATACTTATTCTATCACCTGCACAGATACCACTCAAACTCATCCCTCTGATGCTGCGGAAGCTCGGCTTCAACCCCAAAGGCGAGGAAGTGAAGGAGCTATTCCGTCTGTTCCTCGAAGACGACCTCGTGGACACCGTCGAGCTACACGAGTGGTACTTCATGATTGAAGCCAAGTTGAAGTGGGGCGATGACTTTGAGCTCGCTGTCACTAAGGCAATGCAAGTTCTGGGTTAGTCCTAGCATGGGTCGTAGTCGTAGTACATACCTAATAGTTACCAATCGTAGGCAGAAGAATTTTGTGTGAACTACAGGTCTACCGCTTAAATCTGACGGTGAGTGCGACGGGACAAGAGGTAGATGAAAGAAGGTAGGTACTGGGAGTGCTGCCGCATTGTCTTAGTTCAGCGATCAACCTATGAATGGTCCTCTCTCTGCACATCTAATACTTTTTAAGCTTCATTCAAGTTACACCGTTCATGACGAACTGTTACGAAACATGGTTAAACGTTTAGCGTGGGCGCGGCAACCCCAACGAGCTAACACCAAGATCCCTCTCGGTAGCAACCCAACCTTTAGGAGCTTTGGCGAACCCTTCACTAGAAAGAGACAGGCTTTTAGGAAAGTTATCATGTGAAAATTGTACAATGCAATGGAAAATAAACTACACTAAAGTAAGCACCAGTTGAAAACAAAAAAAAAATTAAACAAACAATGTATTGAATTTGACGTTTTAAATTTCAAATTCAATACATTGTTTATTTACATTTTTTTCGTTTTCAACTGGTGCTTACTTTACTTAAACATATTAATAATGGTGATATTGATTTAATATCTAAATTAATTTTAAAACAAGGCCAAGATGAAGCGGAGACAGGTCTCTGCGACATTGAACTCCTCAAGACAGAACTCTTCACCTGGGGCGAGGTCCTGAATGAGGAAGAGTTTGTGGACTGGGTCAAGCTGGCAATGAAGGACAAGACATACAACGTTATGACTGGCGAGTTCAATTATGTGAAGTTTATTGAGAATATGAACGCTAAGGTAAGATAAACGTTATAGTGTAGATACATCATCCTCATTAATTTAAGAGTTATCCTCTTGTCGGTGGAGTATTTTCCATTCTCTTCGTCGTACGCCAGCCCTTTGATTTGTTGATACGACACGACATCAGCTTTTTTTCTTTATTTGGTTTATATAACTGCGTCATGGTATTCCCCGGCCTCTCCTTCCTTCTATCTTTCCTTCCATTATGGTTTTAAAGAAGTTGTCGTGCCGTATCAATTGGCCAATCATAGTGTACATACTAAGTGATTTCATCAGTTATAGGTAGTATAGATTAACCCCCGCAGTATTAAGTACTTTACAAGTTAAATTTTACAAGACTAAGCTAGCAGCATCGAGGCTTTTGACCATTAGGAGACGCTACACGAGAGAAATCGACAGGACTGTCAAGCAAGGTGACGAAAAAACTAGTATGAAGTGACCTTGATTTGGCTGGCCGCCGCTCTTCCGACCCATACAGTCCTGCCGATGTCGGCCCGTGTAGCGTCTCATAATAACTATTGGCCATTTGACGAGAATGTTGCCTGATTAGACTTGGTTTTGTTTTATTAAAGTCTATTAAAAAGCGAGAGCTGTTCGGCATAACCATAAGGTGAAGAGGAAATTAGCGTAGGTATGTAATGTAATCATTTGTTATCGTTCGACTAATAAACGTATCTGCAATCCAGGATGAGAAGATGACGAAGGAACCGATCAACTTCTTCAAGTTAGACCAGAAGACTCTCGCCGCCATGGCACTGAAGAAGGCTCAAGAAGAGAAGGAGGAACAGGAAAAGAAGGAAGCAGAGAAGAAAGCTAGAGAAGAAGCCAAAAGGCAGAAGATGATCGCCGATGGGTTGTTGCCCCCTGATTAGTTTGGTTACAAATTGTTCATTAAAAAATCCTGATTATAGTTCTTCAATTCTTTCTCTTGAAGTGATCAGAGGCGTCTTTACCTATGGTGCAGGGTGGGCGTTGCACACGGGCGCAGCGGTCCTAGGGGGCGCCGAGCGCCGCTCGCTACCATTCCATTATGACCGCGCGCTTACGGGGGGGCGCTAGACTAATGTTTGCACACGCGCGCTACATGGGCTAGGGACGCTTTTGGAAGTGATTTGAAAGATACACGATACAGCGGTATCGCTTTTATTTGGAGCAGCCCCACTGGGGAAATACTACCCCTTAGTGGTCAGCGATACTTTAATGTCATGACCTTGTCAGGCAAATAATGAATTACTTTGGTAACGGCTATCCGCAACCAAAGCAATTCCAGTTGCTCCCGTTGAACTGCATCATCTCTTCTGTGGTAATGATAGAGCGAGCTTGGGAGTAAGCATAAAGGAGAGGGTAAATGCATAATCTATATATATAAAACGCAAAGGTGACTGACTGATTGACTGATTGACTGACTGATCTATCAACGCACAGCCCAAACTACTGGACCGATCAGGCTGAAATTTGACATGCTGATAGCCACTATGATATAGGCATCCGCTAAGAAAGGATTTTTGAAAACTCACCCCCTAAGGGGGTAAAACGGGGGTCCAAAGTTTGTATGGGGGAAGCATTATTTTTTGAACTAGAGACTTAAAACTTTGTAGGAAGATTACTTATTAAAATACAAAAAGCACTTTCAGCGTTTTACAAAATTCCACCCCTAAGGGGGTTAAATAGGGGTGCAAAGTTTGTATTCAAAACTACTGGGACTATAACTTGAAATTTACACCAGACCTTCCTTTTGTGACGTAGGCAAGGCATAAGACGGGATTTTTGGAAATTCTGTCCCTAAGGGTGTTAAATAGGGGTGCAAAGTTTGTATGGGTGAAACATTATTTTTTGTACTAGAGACTTGAAACTTTGTGGGGATATTACTTATTAAGATACAAAAAAAGCTCTTTCAGCGTTTTAGAAAATTCCACCCCTAAAGGGGGTCAAATAGGGGTGCAATGTTTGTATGGGGTAAACATTATTTATTGAACTAGAGAATTGAAACTTTGTAGGAAGATTACTTATTAGGATACAAAAAAAACATCTTCAGCGTTTTATAAAATTCCACCCATAAAGGGATTAAATAGGGGTGCAAATTTTGTATTCAAAACTACTGGGACTAGAAACTTGAAATTTACACCAGAACGTCCTTTTATGACGTAGGCAAGGGATAAGACGGGACTTTTGGAAATCCTATCCCAAAGGGGGTTAAAAAGGGGTGCAAGGTTGGAAGGGAGAAATATGATTTTTTGTACTAGAGACTTGAAACTTTGTAGGGATATTACTTATAAAGATACAAAAAAAGTTCTTTCAGCGTTTTAGAAAATTCTACCCCTAAGGGGGTTTATTAGGGGTGCAATGTTTGTATAAGGGAAACATTATTTATTGAACTAGAGACTTGAAACTTGGTAGGAATTTTACTTATTAGGATACAAAAAAAAGTATTTTCAGCGTTATATAAAATTCCACCCCTAAGGGGGTAAAATAGGGGTGCAAAGTTCGTATTCAAAGCTACTGGGACTAGAAACTTGAAATTTACACCAGAACTTCATTTTATGACGTAGGCAAGGGATAAGACGGGATTTTTGGAAATTCTATCCCTAAGGGGGTTAAGTAGGGGTGCAAAGTTTGTATGGGAGAAACATATTTTTTTGTACTAGAGACTTGAAACTTTGTAGGAATACTAGCTTTTGCCCGCGGCTTCGCCCGCGTAGTAAAAGTAATTTTCCAATAATTGTTGAATTGCTACGCCGCCTACTAACCTACTACTACTAACTTCCCCTACGAATAACCCTTCGTCATAACCCACTATGGTAAATTAATTTTTATTTACTATTATTTTTATGCCCGTGTGGTGGCGGGTTAGAATTTCACCACCCTCTTTCTTCCCGTGTGTGTCGTAAAAGTCGATTAAGAGAGCAGGGTTGAAGTGTGTTGTGTGTGATGGGCTAACAACCTAAGCAATATCACTTTTTGTCGGTCTTTTATACACACATTTATGCTAAAAGTGGCGCTGGAACATAAAGTTCATGTGCTCTGCCTGCCCCTTTTGGGAATAAAAGCGTGAATGTATGTATGTATGTACGTATTTCTGTTATTAAATTTACAGTCATATTAATGAGAATCTGTCTTCTGGAATAAAAGCTACTTTATGTTCATGATAATGTTGAAATACCAAAATATCTCCACGAATGTCAAGTCAAATTTGTGGCCTGGACATTGCTATAGGCTAGTTTCCTAAGATTTTTTTTCCATGCTTTTCGAACCAGTATTTAACATAAATACCCAAAAATTTGTTTTAATTTAACGGCGGCCAAAATGCTTAACTTATAAAAAGTAAGCAGATCTTCGTGCAGCACCTTGAATGTACTTATTACGGATGCAGGCACTTTCCCAATGTCTCCTACCCTCCCGTCCCGCCGCGCCGCCCGCACTCGCCTAGGTACCGATTGCTGACGATCGAGATGGCACCAAATACAAACTTTAAAACCTATAACCCTATATAACGCGGGTCTCGTTCCATACCTCAAAAGCAAAAATAGAACCCTTATTTATAGGATCACGTGTGGCTGTCTGTCAGTCCGTCTGTTACAACCGATTTGCTACGAAAAAAACTGGACCGATTGAATTGCAATTTGGCACAAACATTTTCATGAATTTTCATGTCCACAACATGACATTTCAAAATCTATGTGATTTTCGTTATTAACGTCCCAAAAAAAACCGTAATAACAACGCCCATATTGATATTTAGACGCCACGTTGGAATGTAAAATCGTTGTTGTTTTCCTAATCAGCGACCCGATAAACCATAGAAACAATAGATGCCGATGTTGATTTTCAGATTTTGTCACCACATGTCTCCTTTTAGGGGTTGAATTCTCAAAAAACCGGAAACACTTGTTTACTCATTTATCGTTAGGAATTATCCTGTGAATTCTCGAATAAAATTGTCTAACTAATCTTTTTTCTCCATACAAACTTTGGACCTCCTTTTTAACCCCTTTAGGTGTAATCATTTCCAAAACGCTGAAAGCACTTTATTTACAAATGGATAAGTAATCTGTCCACAAAGTTTTAAGTACGTAGTAGCTAAAAGTAAGTTTCCCTTATACAAAATTTGGACCCTCATTTAGGGGTGGAATTTTATAAAAAGCTGAAATTACTTTTAAGTTATCTTCCTACAAAGTCTCAAGTCTCTAGTTCAATAAATAATGTTTCCCCCCCACAAACATTGCATACCTATTTAACCCCCTTAGAGGAAGAATTTTATAAAACGCTGAAAGTACTTTTTTGTATCTTAATAATAATATTCCTACAAAGTTTCAAGTCTCTAGTACAAAAAAATATGTTTCTCCCATACAAACTTTGCACCCCTACTTAACCCCCTTAGGGATAGAATTTCCAAAAATCCCGTCTTATTCCTTGCCTACGTCATAAAATGAAGTTCTGGTGTAAATTTCAAGTTTCTAGTCCCAGTAGCTTTGAATACGAACTTTGCACCCCTATTTTACCCCCTTAGGGGTGGAATTTTATATAAAGCTGAAAATACTTTTTTTTTGTATCCTAATAAGTAAAATTCCTACCAAGTTTCAAGTCTCTAGTTCAATAAATAATGTTTCCCTTATACAAACATTGCACCCCTAATAAACCCCCTTAGGGGTAGAATTTTCTAAAACGCTGAAAGAACTTTTTTTGTATCTTTATAAGTAATATCCCTACAAAGTTTCAAGTCTCTAGTACAAAAAATCATATTTCTCCCTTCCAACCTTACACCCCTTTTTAACCCCCTTTGGGATAGGATTTCCAAAAGTCCCGTCTTATCCCTTGCCTACGTCATAAAAGGACGTTCTGGTGTAAATTTCAAGTTTCTAGTCCCAGTAGTTTTGAATACAAAATTTGCACCCCTATTTAATCCCTTTATGGGTGGAATTTTATAAAACGCTGAAGATGTTTTTTTTGTATCCTAATAAGTAATCTTCCTACAAAGTTTCAATTCTCTAGTTCAATAAATAATGTTTACCCTATACAAACATTGCACCCCTATTTGACCCCCTTTAGGGGTGGAATTTTCTAAAACGCTGAAAGAGCTTTTTTTGTATCTTAATAAGTAATATCCCCACAAAGTTTCAAGTCTCTAGTACAAAAAATAATGTTTCACCCATACAAACTTTGCACCCCTATTTAACACCCTTAGGGACAGAATTTCCAAAAATCCCGTCTTATGCCTTGCCTACGTCACAAAAGGAAGGTCTGGTGTAAATTTCAAGTTATAGTCCCAGTAGTTTTGAATACAAACTTTGCACCCCTATTTAACCCCCTTAGGGGTGGAATTTTGTAAAACGCTGAAAGTGCTTTTTTGTATTTTAATAAGTAATCTTCCTACAAATAATGCTTCCCCCATACAAACTTTGGACCCCCGTTTTACCCCCTTAGGGGGTGAGTTTTCAAAAATCCTTTCTTAGCGGATGCCTACATCATAGTGGCTATCAGCATGTCAAATTTCAGCCCGATCGGTCCAGTAGTTTGGGCTGTGCGTTGATAGATCAGTCAGTCAATCAGTCAATCAGTCAGTCACCTTTGCGTTTTATATATATAGATTATTATTAAGATACAAAAAAGTACTTTCAGCGTTTTATAAAATTCTTCCTCTAAGGGGGTTAAATAGGTATGCAATGTTTGTGGGGGGGGAAACATTATTTATTGAACTAGAGACTTGAGACTTTGTAGGAAGATAACTTAAAAGTAATTTCAGCTTTTTATAAAATTCCACCCCTAAATGAGGGTCCAAATTTTGTATAAGGGAAACTTACTTTTAGCTACTACGTACTTAAAACTTTGTGGACAGATTACTTATCCATTTATAAATAAAGTGCTTTCAGCATTTTGGAAATGATTACACCTAAAGGGGTTAAAAAGGAGGTCCAAAGTTTGTATGGAGAAAAAAGATTAGTTAGACAATTTTATTCGAGAATTCACAGGATAATTCCTAACGATAAATGAGTAAACAAGTGTTTCCGGTTTTTTGAGAATTCAACCCCTAAAAGGAGACATGTGGTGACAAAATCTGAAAATCAACATCGGCATCTATTGTTTCTATGGTTTATCGGGTCGCTGATTAGGAAAACAACAACGATTTTACATTCCAACGTGGCGTCTAAATATCAATATGGGCGTTGTTATTACGGTTTTTTGGGACGTTAATAACGAAAATCACATAGATTTTGAAATGTCATGTTGTGGACATGAAAATTCATGAAAATGTTTGTGTCAAATTGCAATTCAATCGGTCCAGTTTTTTTCGTAGCAAATCGGTTGTAACAGACGGACTGACAGACAGCCACACGTGATCCTATAAATAAGGGTTCTATTTTTGCTTTTGAGGTATGGAACGAGACCCGCGTTATATAGGGTTATAGGTTTTAAAGTTTGTATTTGGTGCCATCTCGATCGTCAGCAATCGGTACCTAGGCGAGTGCGGGCGGCGCGGCGGGACGGGAGGGTAGGAGACATTGGGAAAGTGCCTGCATCCGTAATAAGTACATTCAAGGTGCTGCACGAAGATCTGCTTACTTTTTATAAGTTAAGCATTTTGGCCGCCGTTAAATTAAAACAAATTTTTGGGTATTTATGTTAAATACTGGTTCGAAAAGCATGGAAAAAAAATCTTAGGAAACTAGCCTATAGCAATGTCCAGGCCACAAATTTGACTTGACATTCGTGGAGATATTTTGGTATTTCAACATTATCATGAACATAAAGTAGCTTTTATTCCAGAAGACAGAATCTCATTAATCATGACTGTAAATTTAATAACAGAAATACGTACATACATACATACATTCACGCTTTTATTCCCAAAAGGGGCAGGCAGAGCACATGAACTTTATGTTCCAGCGCCACTTTTAGCATAAATGTGTGTATAAAAGACCGACAAAAAGTGATATTGCTTAGGTTGTTAGCCCATCACCCACAACACACTTCAACCCTGCTCTCTTAATCGACTTTTACGACACACACGGGAAGAAAGAGGGTGGTGAAATTCTAACCCGCCACCACACGGGCATAAAAATAATAGTAAATAAAAATTAATTTACCATAGTGGGTTATGACGAAGGGTTATTCGTAGGGGAAGTTAGTAGTAGTAGGTTAGTAGGCGGCGTAGCAATTCAACAATTATTGGAAAATTACTTTTACTACGCGGGCGAAGCCGCGGGCAAAAGCTAGTATATAAATAAAATAATAAATAAATATTAGGGGACCACCTTACACAAAACAATCTAGTCCCAAACTAAGCAAAGCTTGTACTATGGGTACTAGACGACGATAAACACACTTATATAGAGAAATAAATACTTAAATACATAGAAAACGTCAGATCCCACTGGGACAAAAATGTACCCGAAAGGGCTCTCATCTAGTTAGATAAGATCCCATCAAAAACATAAATGTGAAAGGCTGCCAAGTTCGATACTATGGGAATGCTTCGCCTATAAAAGAAGTGAGATCTGAATAAGTACCAAGTTCCATAAAAATATCTCAAATCATAAATAGTTATAGGAATGCACACTTGATTTCCAGCAGTTTTTAAGGTACATTTTGAATAATATCACGTTACATAGAAATACCTAAAATTATAATAGTCAGAGAAACGCACACCGGTTTTTTTAGCAGTTTCCTGATAACATTTATTATTTTCAGTACTTTTTAATGATGTTACTTGGCAAGTTTTTCACACACCACACACCTTTTCAATGCAATGAATCGACACCTTTGGACTGCAATGTGTCAAGTATATAATTTTCTATTAAAACTTGCCAAGTTACATCATTAAAAAGTACTGAAAATAATAAATGTTATCAGGAAACTGCTAAAAAAACCGGTGTGCGTTTCTCTGACTATTATAATTTTAGGTATTTCTATGTAACGTGATATTTATTCAAAATGTACCTTAAAAACTGCTGGAAATCAAGTGTGCATTCCTATAACTATTTATGATTTGAGGTATTTTTATGGAACTTGGTACTTATTCAGATCTCACTTCTTTTATAGGCGAAGCATTCCCATAGTATCGAACTTGGCAGCTTTTCACATTTATGTTTTTGATGGGATTTCATTTATTTTTGTTAGGTGTAGGTTCTTTATATTTTTTTTATCACTTTTGCTTTAGGAAATGTCTCATTCCACTTAGGTATGTACTTTATACTATACCCTTTATACTAAGCGTCTAATTCTTTTTTCTACGCTTGCGTGGCACTGTCTGGATCCCTTTATTGGAAATTGAACAGTTTTATTGTTCTTGTCTTTAAGACAAACATGTATTGTCTTAAATTGGTATGTATCTAAATTTAAATAGGTCTTATCTCATTTCCACTCCATACCTACTTATAGTAGAACAAAATTACACATTCGTTGTTTTCGAAACTGACTCACTCTTGCCGGTTTTCAGATTTTTACTTTATTTCGACCTAAAGACAAACCTTCGAGCCAAATTTCAGGTCGGTACGACCATTGGAAGATAGACCAATTTAGTTCATTATGACTTCATATTAGAACAAAGTTACACCTTCGCTATTTTTAAAACTGACTCACACTTGGCCGTTTTCAGATTTTTCCCTTTACTTTGACCTTAAGACCTATCTCCATGCCAAATTTCAAGTCAGTACGACCATTGGAAGTGGTCTAGGTTTTTGATGGTGAGTCAGTGAGTGTATAGTAAAAATAGCGATTTTCTGACGTCAATATCTCAAGAACTACTATAGGTAGAATAATGAAATTTTGTATTCTAGACAATTAAAGGGATGTCAACAGACACTCGAAATTTAATATGCGTAGATAAAATATGTTTTGAGTTATAGGGTGGTCGAAATTGGCCCGAAATGGTTCGTGTAATATAACACACGGCCGGTGTGTCGCTTTTTTTTGCTCGAACTTGGCGGACACACTGCCGTGTGTCTAGATAAGGGATCATACGCGAGCGTGGAGCTATGCTATTAGTGGATTTTATCTTCGCTTACCGCCTCGCAACCGCGCACTGCTATGGGGGATGGATACTCATCCTTATAGTGGAACGCAGCCATAGTAACTCTACTACTTGTACGCAGTTGAATGCCAAGAGCAACCCTGCGACGGCTGACAAGGCGGAGACGATCTCGTTGGTGTGGTTTTAGACGGTAAGTATTCCAGCTTCGGTTACCCCCCAACTTTAACAAAATAACTCTACTACTCTGTGCGCACTTGTTGGGTCTTTAGACGGTAGTCCAAGGCTTCTGCCGCGGCAAGTCCCTCATGTTCAATGGCACATAGTTCATTCTTCATTTCACCCATTATCCATCACAACCATACTCATCATCCATCACAACCATACTCATCATTCACACACAGAATTAATTATTCATTAATCACTCATTACTACACAGTAATCGCGGATTCTGTCGCCCGTATCCTTCGCGGGGACTGTTTCTGGCAAAATCAGTATCAAAAAAAAAAAAGTCCCTCATAAGTCTCATAACCCGTCCTGGCCCCCTTTTTTATTTTTTTTAACGTTAGGGAAATGCTTTTACGCATCCCGTCCTATCCGGGGAGGCAGGACAAGTATGACGGACTAACCGAAGCTGGAATACCGTCTAAAACCACCAACGACATCCGGCTCCGCCTTGTAAAGGGGGGCGTCGCAGGAACGCTACCTGCCCCCCTCCCCGTGGCGGGTGGGATGCGTAAAGGCATTTCCCCAACGTAAAAAAAGGGTAACATTTCTGTGGTATTATCTTTAAACCAAATTTCGCAAATATACTTTTCGCACGCCTTCGCCCGTATATTGCAAAAGAACGCAGGCGAACCCGCGGGATAAAATATAGCCCATAACCAACCAGAAACTCCGCCCTACACGCTGGTGAAAGAATGATTGAAATCGGATACAAGCGGTTGTGGAGATTACCCATTACATACAAACTTACTTTTTACAAAGCTACAATCTCACAGACTATATTAGTGTAGAAGTGTAGATAAGGTAGAGATAAATAAATGCTCGCCATGATTATGAACTTTATTTCAATGCGATATGGTTCCATTTTATGAAATATCCGGATGAATTTATGTTTAACAGTGGGTGAGTGCCTAACACATTGATTAATCATTAGGATATGCAACAGATAAACCTAATGGAGGCCTGAACTGACAGACAAAGCTACTTTCTCATATAATACTAGTGCTGATGACGCATTAAACTAAATGCTTGTCGTGAAAACCCGCGTACCACCGGCACTTGCTTCTACCGCCGACATAAAAGGCGGTTTAATACCAAATGGATTCATTAAAATTGCTTTTAACTATATTGTACTGCAAAGTGGGACACCACTCCGCTTTTTATTTTATAAATGTAATATATACGAGGGTGGTCTGAAAATAATTCCAGTTTATTGCGACGGAAGAGTTAAATTGCCACCTCAGCCAGTTAAATCAGTTACTGTTACGTTTATTGACATTTTCGCTATCTTTCTGGTTAATAATCCTTTGACGAAATGAAGCGTTATACGAGGGCTCGAATTATAGCGTTGATGGCGTGCCAATTCCAGCTTAATGAGACACTTGATGGCGTACGTTTTGCGTGGTATGTGGGGTCTAATTAAGGTTGGCGTAATAATGTCGTTTGGAAATGGCCGGACACTATTTTCCGGTCGGTTTGTTCGGTCTGTTTGGTCGCGGTTTCATCGGCTGCTAAGCGATTCACGACCTCCTTTATATTCAACTAGGAAAAAATGATAATGTTCGGTTATGGCGCTTCGCCGGACGCTGCCGTGTCACGCTCGCTTCGTTGGCTCGGCTCGCGCGCCGCTGTAGGGTCACAGTTCACCTAACAACCTAACCATTTTTTCCCCTGGGGGATCAGGCTAGGGGATTCTAGTGGACAACAGCGTTGCATAGGGGTGTTTAGCTGTTAACGTATGTACCTATGTGCAGCCTGCGTTTCTTGCCTGCGCACGCGTCACCACTAGTACTTAAATCCATAAACTAGGCCTCATATTGGTTCACCTGAAGCGGATATTGATCTTTGTGAATACCAGCCTCGTGCCTGATAGGATCCGGCCTCGGACCGTTTGGAAGGTAATGTTGTCGCTATTTTCGGAAGGATACAATCTACGCCTACGTTTGGTTTGATGGTTTATGGAGCTGAGGCTTCCTCGCGTGCGTGAGTATTCCAAACCTGGGTTTCACATGTTTTGACTTTTGTGTATACCCATGCATAAACGCAACTTAGTATAGCACCGCCATAGTTAGCCAAGCTGTCGACCGAAAATTATAATTTACTTTGTGTCTGTTACAGAACTTTCTCTGTCTTAGCATGAGGACAGACTTAGTCTGATTGAATTACTCAGCTAATGATTTTCAGTTAATTAGTTTTCTAATAAAATCATACGTGGAACGTGTGGTTTATGTACCTAAGTAACTAATTTTGCTCTCGGAGCAAGCGCTGAAGTTGAAATGAGATTAATGAGTTGGAGATAAATGTTGGTTGCTTTACGTTTACTGTTTAGACCCCCCCCCCCCACCACTCGTATGCTTAGACACGGATCCGTGCCAAGCTTTTGAACCTATACTTTTCAATCTCACGGTCTTATTTTGATTAGCCTATTTTTGACATCCGAATACAAGGGGTTAAAAGGGGTTTATATTACCTACTCCAATAATAATTTTTGAGTCTACAGCCGTATTTAGGCTGGTGAATAGAATTATGAACTATGTCACTCGGTATTTGTTTTAGTTTCCACATGACAAGCCTTGCCTACTGTGGGACCATATCTACTTTTTTTCTGATAGTCTGTATGCGGTGATAAATATTTCAAGTCATTCTCTTGGGCGCCGGATTCAATTTTACCAAGCTGCATATCATAATTTGAAAAGTTTAAACTGGCGACACTGAGTTTACCAATGACGTGTGGCCTCTTACATCAGCATTGCTGGTTGAAATTTATTATTGTAACTTGTGGCTTCGTAAAATGTGTTCACGAGGGTTATTCTGAGAAAAACAGACCGTGTCAAAAACAGTAGAGGCTATCTCTGTTTGTAAAACTATGTACCCTGTTTAACTCCGACGCCTCACGACCATCGACGTACTGTGTGTCTATCTGTGGCATCGTAGCTTCTAAACGAATGGATCAGTTTTAATGCGGTTTTTTTGTTACGTTTCAACAAAATCGGTTCAGAGTTTTGAGATATTAACAACACAAAAAGTAAGTAAGTACCCCATTCGAAGTTGCCCATGTGTATTAGTTGGGTAAAATCGGATGATATACGCCCTTTGCCCGTGTATACTAATTCTAAAGTTCATGTAGTTTAAAATAGGATGAAAAACACTCACGTACCCCCATACATATTCATATGGCGTTAGCATAATCTTAGTAATACAGTCTTGCGAGAAATGGGACGATAAATGTGACGCCAGGCAAAACGGACCGAAGGACCATCACTCATGTTGAATAAAGTCTTATTTGTAGAGAAATAAGGTAAGAATTTACAAAGATAGTTAAGGTTATGCTTTTCTAGATTTGGGTAGTCTTGAACGGAGATTTACACGTGAAGGGGCGACAATAAGGACAATTAGTGCGTGAAATTGTTACATTTTCAACGGTTCCTTTAACTTCCATAAATAATGTGATGAGATTCTTGTGACCTTTGAGAAAGAAATCCAATATACGTCTTATAGTATTTGGTACGACTGTGATCCTTTTGATGAATCTTGTAATGAATCCTTTTTAGGGTTCCGTACCCAAAGGGTAAAACAGGACCCTATTACTAAGACTTCACTGTCTGCCCGTCCGTCTCGACGGTCCCAATTAAAAGAGTCGTATTATCGTCGTGCAAAATTCAATACTTTTCGTAAAATCCAAGATAAAAAAGTCGGATCTAAGAACAGATGACATTTAAAAACGTCGGATGTGACAGTTCCGACATTTTTAAAGAACTCGAGGTACATTAATAAATTAACAATTATTCAAAATGGCCGCCTTAAAACTAAATATGACCGACGGAGGAGTCGGTTCCTATTAAAAACTTAAAGCTATGGACCTAATAAGTGCCTGAAACAAAAATAGTGCTATTGTCCAGCGTGTCCACATTTACGACAATTTGTTCGAGCACTCTGCCCCACTATTAGTATTTCGAACGTGATAGGTACTAAACTAATAATTTAATATTTTAATCCCTCTAGCATGGTCTCTTGTTATTAAATTAATCGTGAGTCCATAGATTTCATAAATTCACGCCTTTATTTCTGAAACCTGAAACTTATGTTTCCACTGCCACATCAGTCAGTGATCAGTATTAACCTTTCGTACCTATGCCTTGTTCCGAATCCGTCCAGAACGGTTCGAACTCATAACTTAAACTTCAAGGTCATGATTTGATTGTATTTTTTTGACATCGGCATACGACACTTAAACACAAATATTGTTATACTTACATATAATTTTTTATTGACTTTTAGCAGAGGCCGAATCGGCTAACCGTTAATAATGTCCATAAATATTGTTAAAAGGGGTTCACCAGTTCACTGGTTCATAAGTCGCGTGTGTACGCCGAGAGTCGATTTGCGGTCGACTACCTATACTCGGAAAAATACGGTTTTGAATAACATTAATTTATTATAGCGTTTTTTTGTTGATTTCATTTTAAAATATTATTTTAAGATGCTTTATTCAAGCATCCGATAAACTTTCGACCCGGAAGTAATTATGTAGATTTAAATGAAGCATGCATTGTTTTGTATGATTTATCTTGAATATTATAGAGCAAATGTAAATGAACCGAAATAAAGAAAAATATTTAATAAAAAAAAATCTGACTTTTCAGAAGCTAGTATATTTATAATTTGTTTGATCTCTGAAATTTTGTCGGATTCTGGCGCTGGTAATTATTTAAATGATAATAATATCCGCTACACATAAAAAATGAGCTATTATAAATTATTTCCAAAATTGATTTTTTGATACAAGTTGTCAGTTTATTGACTGGACTAAGTTCGGCCCCCATAATAAGTGCACCCGCAGCTATTCTATTTCAGCGAGGTAAAACTTATACGCTGTATCAGAAAAGTCTGTTAAACCAATGTGATACGTGACATCAGCATGTCACAAACAAAGAAGAACACATTTCTTAACTCGTTAGCCCGTATCAGACGTCTAAAAAGTTATAAATATTGCTCAGTTACCTTTGGGTCTATTTTTGTCCGTTGTTTTTGATCTGAATTATATTTATACCTGTCGTGGACGTGCGCTTATCAGAACAAACACGGACATACTGATACTGAGATCAAAACACAAATAAAAAAATTACGCACAGACTGATGCAGATCGGGAATCGAACCCTGTGTAGGTATATCTGGATCTGGAATTCCGGCGTTTACCCTTCCATCACCGCTGCTGCGCTAGGAATGCGACCGAATTTTATGTGAGAGGCTTCTCGCATTTAGCGCCATTTATGCAAGGACTCTATGTCGCTTCTGATTTGCACTTGTTGTGTAACATATTAAAATAGGTTAACTAATTAAATCCACGGGTAATTATATTTGCACTAATCTGTTATGCCATAATTTTACACTGTTGAATTTAATGACAAATGATATTGTTGCAACATTGCATTGGTTGGTTGGTTGATTGTTCAATGTTAAATTAATTGTGTTCCATTTGTTAAAAGTTTCAACTTTCGAATGCAATAGGTGTGAGCTGGGTGAAATAGAGGTAGCCATTATGTTCCTTTGTACGGTGTTTGTACGTACGCGGTGTGTTACGGTGTGTCATTTAAGTTTTACAACGAACAATAGTTTTCTTTCAATCCTCGTGAGTCGGCTATTGGTTAGGACAAATGGTCGGCGGAATTCGAAATGAAACTTTCAGTAGTTTCAGTGCTAAAAGGTTTGTTGAAAAGAAAACAAGTTAAAACAACCTGGCTACAGTTAGGTACTAATATAAGGAGACTATTTGCCAGAAATAATTTAGGGACTTTTCACCTGCTTAATCCGCTTCAATTTCACAAACTTTTATTTAACTAAGTATGTTTGTTGCAACTCAATTTGGACCGATTGAGCTGAAATTTGGCACCATCGAGCTGATCTGAGGATGGAGACAGAAGGTGGCCATGGGAATTCAGAACTTCGAAAATCGTCTCAACGAGTGGTCGTCGATGACGGTATACAGAAAAGTACAGTTGGCAATAATAGCTTGTACCAGATATGATATTTTTGTCAGATAATTATCATATTTTATGCGGCGGCTTTGTGATACGCGCGGAATGGGTAGCTAGTATTAATGTACACGGATCAATTCTAATACAATTCCAAGTTATTCTCAAAGTTTCGTGGTTCTTTCATAAAAGTACATTACGTAAGTACCTATGTGTATACCTCCCAGTAGCCGAACTTTACGATTGATTCCCGTAAGTTGAGCTCAGTTGAGGGTCAAAAGTTTGCTATGGGTTGACGGTGACAGACCCTTATTAGAAATTCGGATCGCCCTCGGGCTGAAACGCCCAGCGAGCGTGGAAAATGGCCGCAAAAATGAGATATTGATTTACTAGTAGTAGTTTTCTTGGACAATTTATGGCGGTTTAAACTTTTACTAATTTCATGCATTTTTTTTCTAAATGCAGTGAAATGTACTGCTCGCGACCAAAGATGTTGTAACACCTCAAAGTGACTTCAAAGACATAAATTAATTTTATTAGACATTATCGTTGTCTAGTACCTATAACATAAGCCTTAATGAGCTTACTATAAGGCTTGTTCGATTTGTGTAAAATTGTGCCCTAATATTAATTATTATTTATATGAAGTACCGCTTCGTAAAAAAAAAATCATGATAGGGTGTGGGTTTCGCATACTTTAGGAGCTTTGCAAGTAATGTAGCCCCTTGTCTTAGTTTTGTCTGACCCGTTTCATAAAACCACACTCGTGTTTTAAGGCCTCTCATTATGTATCAGTTGCATAAACTACGATTACTTCAATGTCTTCTTATTATGTCTCTCTGACCACATATACGAACTTTCACATAATATCAGTGTGATTTTTATTTATGGCTCTCGGCTATGACTTTCTGCGTTTTTTTAGTTTTATTCTCCTCGCTTTTACATACATACATACATACACGCCTTCATCCCTAAAAGGGGTAGGTAGAGCACATGAAACTTATAATGTGTCCAGTGCCACTGTTAGCATAATTGTGGGTATAAAAGATCGACAAAATGTGATATCGCAGTGATAGGTTGCTAGCCCATCGCCCACAACACACTTCAACTCTTCTCCTCGCTTTTGTGGTTCAAAATATTGATAGTCGGCAAATCCTTCATGATGCGGCCGCAAGCGCACTGGCCAGTTTTATAGTCAATGTGTTTTTTTACTGGTGTGTTTTGTTTATAGGTGCAGAATATTTCTCCTGCTTGCTCATTCTTTTAGCTATGTATTTCATATATGTATAGTTCTGAAAATTAACTCTGTTTGTAAATATTGTAGACACTTTATTTATTTATTTATTGACAAATACATTTACGTGACATTACAGTTATGACCAATGCGTCACGAAACCAAAACAACAAATAATATACTATTTATTAGGCGACGAAACGGCGTTGCCCCGTTGCATCGTCGTCTCCGGTACACACACCGGTTTATACACTGGGGCTGCCACTTATGCAGATATATTTTGTATATAAGTTCTGTGTTCTGTATTATTTATCTTTGTGAAACCCAATCCAAGTCTAATTTAGCCTTCACTGGCTCAAAACTTATAATGCTCGGATGGGTTTGAGAACCAATACACCATATCATCATCATCATACACTTAAGAGCCGGGCTCTTGTCGGTGGAGTAATTGCCACTCATTCTTCTCTCTGTCCCTGTTTTGAGCTCTTGATACGACATTACGTTAACTTTTTCTTTACCTTGGTCCATAAACGCTTGTCTTGGTCTTCCTCTGCCTCTCCTGAGTAATAGCTGATGGAGTAATAGCACGGTATTTAGCTAAAGCGGTATCTAAACTAGCGTCGCTTAATGGCGATTTTCTACACGACGGGCGAGACGAGACGAGACGAGGCGAGGCGAGGCGAGAATTGAAATTTGTATGACACTCACAATTTCCACTGAAGATGCACGAGAAGAGAATTGATAATTTGCCCTACAAATTTCAATTCTCGCCTTGCCTCGTCTCGTCTCGCCCCTGGAAAATCAGCTTTAGACCGTTTTACTCTTTCTCGCGGGCGGCAGGCGGACTGTGGGTGGTTACCATTTTATCATTGTTAAGAAATCCATATAAACTCACACAAACGCGCCGATACAGTAAAATGGCAACCATACTTTTACTACACTAAAACCCCTATTTGCACTTTATTACTGTATCGACGCGTTTCTGAGAGTTTTTACTGATTTCTTTCACTGCTTGTAGCCGTATATCTACTGTGGTAGTAGTATTTTTTCGCCACGGAACCCTGAAAACGAAGATATTCCAGTTGTGTATCTAGGGCTGATGCGGGTCACTGTTTGAGAGTACCGCCGCGGGGTACAATTACCAATAAATTATGTTAGCTTTTATTGAGTTTAGTTAGTTCTCTTTCATCTTATTTTAAATCCTCGCTATCGATAAAGAAAAGGTATCGTCTGCTTTTTATTTACCTAATTAGGTACCTGCTCATTTTAAAGCGAATACATAGGTAAATAGTACCTAATACAATAGAGCTGCGGCAGCCTAGTGATCCAGACATGTGGCTGTCAAGCGGCGATCGTACAACGACTTGAATCCCGGCGAATCGTTTATACCAATAAGAAAAAAATATTACGGAATGCTTTTCGGTGAAGGAAAACATCGTGAGGAAACCGGTCTAATCCCAATAAGGTCTAGGTCGCTTTCGTAAAACTAGTGACAATGCTAAATCTTGAGATTAGGTGTCAAAGCGGACCCAGGGCTCCTTTAGGGGCATTACCGGGAATAACGCTAGGAGGATGTAAACTACATTTGATTCTTCGGGTAGGCTGTTGAGAATATATGGCAGGCGTTTTTTTAAATTTCTCTTTCTTATTACAATAGTCACTGACTCAATACATGACACCTTCAAACTCTATACTAATGTAGGGGAAAAAATTGGGTATATAATTATTGGTATTATGGTGTCAGACATTGTAAGTACTTGTGTGTAATTGCATTCTTGTATATACTTTAGAAAATAAATGGTTTTTTTAAATTAAAATAACAAAGGAACATAATATTAAATGCGCTAAAAGATCCGTATGTCAATGTAAAATCCAATGAACAAGAGTCGTAATAATATTTATACTAGCGAAAATTAAAAACAATTAATGTTTGTATGCTGCTAGGTGTCATTACAGCTATCAACATTTGACTCTATTATTTGAGTGAAATTATATCTAGGTATACCCATAATCTAGGTTAATCGTCTTGCTAAATGTCTTCATTTCCGTTCAATCTTGCCCCGAGGAAATCATCTAGCATCTAACTTCTGGGGCGATGAAGAATGGCTATCGTCTGTCCGCTTACAGTGGACAATCTGAGAGTTAAAAATAATATTCAAAGATTTCGTCGTTATTGCAACTTATTTCATTGTCATCTGTGTGTACCGGTGGCAAATGAAATAAGATGGTATGCATACTTAGGTATCGGCAACAGAGTTGAGGTCACGCACACATAAAAATTACAACATGTCATGTATTGACAGCGGGATTTTGAAATTAGTGTTCTTTTTAACTCACTTCAAAAAAAAGGAAGATGCGGCAAAAACGGCCGTACCTATATAAGATTGATTTTTTCACAGCTTCAAGGAACTGAAGACCTAAGTTTTATGGTTTTCATTTCGGCTCGATACCTACACGCGTTCCCGAGATAGGGTCTTGGCAGACAGACAGACGCACAACAAAGTGATCCTATAAGGGTTCCGTTTATTCCTTTTGAGGTACGGGACCCTAAAAAAGGTTTTAATATGTAAGAGCATATGCAACCTACAGGATAAATAAACGTATTCAGGGCACAGCTTTCAGTCGTGAACAAGGAATTCAACTGCCGAAGCAATACGTGTCACATGCAGGGGTTACTTTCTGTTGATTGTACTGATTTGGAACGGGTTTTGTATTTGTAAAGCAATTAAGCAGGCTTGTTCTGATCCGACACGTTAAGGGCTCAGCCATGACTGTTTGAAGCCACGAGAGGGGCAACGTTGCGCTTTGCGTGTGAGTGAGAGATTAGAACGCAGCATCTCTCACACATGGTGCATCGCTGCCCGCGTTTATGGACAAGCAACGCGTTTGGCGACGCGGAACATGCGTTGGGACACTTGCATAAACAAAAATACGAGTGTTAATAAGGAGTAAGCGCTTTTATAGTCGCCTGACAGCCCGCGTTTAGCACCGCCGCACGCGTCGTCTATCCAAAAACAAGACCTTACTTATAAATAAATAAACGGACAATCTTACCCAAATCCACCTAGTCCCAAACTAAGCAAAGCTTGTAATATGGGTACTAGACGACGATAAACATACTTATATAAATAAATAAAACATACATAACTCAGGAACAAATATTCATGCTCATCACGCAAATTAATGCCCTTACCGAGATTCGAACACAGGACTCTTCGTAAGCAGGGTCACTACCAACTAGGTTAAAGCAGTCGTCAAAATATTTAATGAATTACCGACGCGACGCCTCATAATAATAACCATTTATTTCAGGCAACTAAGGCCCATAGTACCTTATCTTAGTTAGTTACCTTAAAGACTAACAAACATATAATACAAATATAAAATTAAAACACTACTTAATTATTATTTAGGCGACGAAACAGTGTGGCCCCGTTGCGTCGACAAGTCCGGTGTAGAATTCGGTAACGAAACACGATATATTCGGCCAGCACGTTTTTCATGGGACGGCCTCGACATACTCTAGATTTTTCTCGTACTAACACGAGGTATCGTGTTCTAAGTGGTCTATTAAGATAGAGACGGATAGTGTGAAAAAAATCGAGAGAGCTCGCGCACATCAACGCACGCGAGGGTCTCCTGCATCGGCCGCGGCACGCGCACCTCAAACGAGCGTAAAGCACTATTTCCACCAAACGGCCCGCATCAGATTGGATCGAAAAGAATACGAACGGATGTGGCGACAACCGATCGTGTCCGGCAGCATGTCGACGCATACGATCGGGCGATAACAGGCGTTCGCGGCCGACAGGATGTCGACGCACACGACCGGCACCGTACGGTTGCTTGGGAACGTATCCCAGTCCCCCCAGTTATCCCTGTCAAATATGTAGTTTCGTTGGGCATCGACAGCCGAAAAGTGCCGATCGCACACGACGACAAGCGAACGGGGCCGATCCCGAGCGAACGGAGCCGATCGCGTGTCGCGGCATACTTTCGCTTACGATCACATGTCGCGGAAGGCGCCCGCGGTCGAGCTTTTGTGCGCAGATTGGTAATGTAGACTTGAACACAGTACATATATGATTCAGTATCGTTTAAAAACTATAAAATTCTTTCCGTTCCGATCCGTTGCGGGCCGTTTGGTGGAAATAGTACTTAATGCGGCAGTCTTATGGCCCGCGCCGCTGATCGCCCCGCCAATCGTCCCGCCTCATTATAAACGTGGCCTGACTCAGCCCTAGTGACTAGCGCGGGAAGCATTATGACTTCAAATGGAATGCGAACCGTGTGTAAGTAATCGACCGCCTAAGTAAAACAACCGGCGGGCAGCCGGCGTCCACTTTGCGAGACCGTTTCGTTGTTTTAGCACTTTTGGCGGCTTACGGCCTGTAGAGAGTAGCTTGCAGCTGTTTTTTTAAAGCTGGCGAGTAAAGCGTATACTTGGAAATGCAGCGTGGGACAAAGGAATATAAGCTTATTTTTATTATACTTGCACTGTTAGTATGTTTATCGATGCATGTAACGAAACGACGACCCACAAACTTTCTGGCTAATGACTATTTCCTCCTGCCCCTGATCTCTGCTTTTTACACGCTTTATATTAACTTGACGATGTTCATTCATATGTAAGTACTGCTTACTTACATATAAATATGTTGAAATTTGCAATCCATTTTTCAATCACTTAGGGGCATACCGGGAATAACGCTAGGAGGATAGATCCAAAGATTAATTTGTCCAACAAAGGTAACCTAAATACCTACCTAATAACTATTAGGTTTTTTTTTTCAGTATCACTATGTATCGCCTTGCGGCATACAAATATTGTTATATATTTGTAACAATCTTCTGCATGCAGCATGCTTTACAAATAATTTACATAACAATACCATACAAATATTCTTCATTGCTCACCAGACATAGTAGACAGTAGAAAAATAGTGCTAAATTAAACATAAACAACAGGCGGTTTTATCGCTAAAAAGCAACATACATTATGTTACATTATGGTGCCAACATTATTAAAAATATAAAGAATAGAGTTAGTTTTAATTCAGTGCATATGTCAGCTAAAAATGGATTTATTGAGTTTTTCTTTATAGAAATTCATTGAATAGTTTTATGTTAACATCATTTTTAACTGTTCCAACAATAGTTTGTGGTAGTTTACTTATAACAAATTGTAACTAGAACTATGCCTATAGCTCTATTATGGTCTTTAATGAATGCTGAATGAAGGAATAATACAATATAATAGGGATTAATACATTAATCGTCATCATCATTGGATAAGAATCGAACTGATATGTACATCTGATTAGAATATAGTGGTGCATACTTGAACCAACGTTTTGTGCGTAACAAAACTTAATATTTTCATATTTCTGAGTAAAGGTACGTGTTGTCGCTATGACGCTGTCGCGCACACTACGCAATGAGTAAAATTGGTTCCAATAGGGAGTAAGCACGTACGTGCACGATTAAAAACCAATCTTAAGTTAATGGTGGTAAGGTATTATTTCGTTTACGTCAAGCGAATAATGCGATTCGAGCAGATCGAGCGTTTCAAGCGATTCATACCTTTTAGTGTATATAAAAACGGCGCACCGGGTAGACGTAGGCATTCTTTCTCTAGCGAGCTGTCGGATTGTCATTGACTCTGGGTCGAGCTTAAATTCGTAACGTAAACAATCGTAGGTGACGTCACGGACGTTGACGACAGCGGTTACCGCGCCCGCATCACAAATTCGCGTAAATAAATAGAAGTCGTAAAGTTCAGTTTTTATTGTAGATACAAAGTGCTTACATCTTAACTATTACGGACCAGTGTTATCAGTGTGATATTTTAATTGGAAACAATTGTATTTCTAAAACTAAAATCGGAGTGCAAATCTCGTTAGCTATATACCCACCATATATACAATTAATTCGGTGTTGATCAATATCGGTTCTGTTGTGATTGGTTTCTGTGTTGGGGAAGAACCTAGTGACATAGCGGTGAACTAAAACTGCGCGCTCGCTAGTGTAAACTGTATCACGGAAATTTAATTTAATTAATTCTCTTTGGGGATAGAGGCGCCACCTAGGGCAGTTGAACAAAATTAACCCAAAGCGCGTCGCCTCCTCGTACAAAGCGCCATCTAGGGCGGACGGTCGAAATCGCCGAGAAAGCGTCCTCAATAGATTTGACTGCACGATCGATATGGCCGTCTGCGCTGCGTGTAATAAGGCACTCTCGTCGACAGGTGTCGCTAAGTGCACCGAATGCACCTCGGCATATCATAAGGCCTGTGTCAACATTGCCCAGTCCACACGCCTCCCGGTTTCTTGGGCATGCCCAGCATGCAAAGTGAGGCCTATGCGGGACAATGGGGACAATACGCCCATTAAAGCCCAGGAGTCCGGTGACGCGCCGGCCCTGTCGCCTAGGGAACGACAGGACGTCGCAGAGCAGCTTCGGCTGTTCCGAATGGAGTTCGGCGCAACTAGGGACGACATTGTGGGCCTCCGGCACGAGATGGTGGAGCTGCGCAGACTCATTGAGAGTTTTGATCTGCGTTTTCAGGCGCTAGAGAGCAGGGTGCAGTGTCTGGAGGAGCGGATGGAGGTGCGCGAGTCGGGCAGTGCCGCCGATAGTGAACTAGCGGCTACTGTGGCTGCACTCAAGCTGGAGCTGTGCGACCGTGACCAGGACCTGCTACAAAGCGACATAGAGATAACGGGGATTCCCGAGTACCCGAACGAGAACCCCGCGCATCTCATGAGCCTGGTTGCGCAGAGGCTTGGCGTCGGACTGGACGAGCGTGACGTCGTGTTTGCCGAGAGAGTAGGACCCCGGCGACAGGCGCACACCGCTCAGGCTGCTGGGGCGACATCGGACGCTGCAGAGAACGCCACTCCTGCGTCCGCGGGCGCGCGGCCGCGTCCGCTTGTCATTCGGCTGGCGCGACGCGGCCCGCGCATGGAGTTGCTGCGTGCTGCGCGCGTGCGCCGTGAAGCCGACACTGCTGACTTCGGCCTGCCCGGGGTACGCAGTCGGTTTTACGTCAACGAGCGGCTGACGAGACTAAATCGGTTGCTACTGTACAGTGCCCGTCAAGAGTGCAAGAGACTCGATTGGCGTTACTCATGGTCTAAGGACGGCCGTGTGTATGTGCGCCGTCAAAGTGGTGAGGCAGCTCATCGTATTCGCTCTGTGGACGATATAAAAAAGGTTTTTGGTTAAATTTAGGTTTGATGCTTAACGATTTCAGTAAAAAAAGTCACGGCCTGTTACCTGTCTTCTTTATTTGTATGTCTTACACAATCCTAAACGTCATAGGGCACAGCAATATACGAGTATGTACAAAGAATAAATATTTTAAGGATCTACTTATGTTTGGTACAGTTATCTTGCATTGTTGGGTTCACGTAATGCCACGATTGAGTGCCCAGACAGTCCTATTCTTTATAATTTTAATAATAATAGTTAACTTGATTGTTTGCCTTTGTAATAAAGTAACTATCTTCTCTAATGGCTTATAAAAATCTTAGGATCGGTTTGTACCAAACATGATAACTTCATTGCAGTCTGTACTCAGAAAGAATTTGACATCTTGGCAATAAATGAGACGTGGCTGAGATCGGGGGAGGAGGGGCGAGCGCCGGTGCTGCCCGACTACAAGCTGCGGCACATCCCGCGCCCGCCGGGGGCCCGCGCCCGCGGCGGCGGCGTAGGGTTTTATGTTAAACGTGGCGTCGGCGCTCGCACCTTGTCCCACCCAGTGGACCCACAGCGCAGCTCAGTCGAACAAATGTGGGTCTCATTGAACCTCAACGGGCAAAGGTTGGTCATCGGGACAGCTTATCGGCCACCGTGGATGGACGTGGACCTTTTCTTTGATGCCATTTCAGACACGATTAGCTCCGTACGTAACTATGATCACATGATAGTCTTAGGTGACTTTAATATAAACACTTTGATGTCAAATGACAACAAGTTTGCAAAACTCAGTAGTTTTTTATCGTGTTTCCAACTTAAGCAGTTGGTCACGGAGCCCACGCACTTCACAGACACTAGCCAGACGGTGATTGATATTGTTTGTACAGACTTGCATGCCAAAAGCGTTAGTGTTGACCACCTAGGGTCCCTTTACGGACACTGCCTTGTGAGTTGCGAGTTTAACATTAGGCGTGAAAAACCGAAGCCGTTTACTATGAGGCGAAGACCTATTGCCAATATCAATCAGGTATATTTCGAGCGGGACTTGCAGAGTGTGAGATGGGATTTGCTGCTGGTTGGAAATGCAAATGATATGGTAAGAGACTTCAACAAGCTTATAACCATGTTATTTGACCTCCATGCACCTATAAAGACGACAGTAGTTAGGGCTCCACACCCTCCCTGGATCACAGACATCATAAAGCTCATGATGCAACTGCGCGACAGAGCCGCAGCAGAATATCATAGATCCAAAACTGACAGTAAAAAAAAATATTACAAGGATATGAAGTCTGTTGTGAATAAGGCTCTTTACAATGAAAAAGTAGCCTTTTTTAAACACAGCATCAATAGTAAAATAAAGGATCCACAAACACTATGGAAAAATCTTAAAACCATTTTGCTACCGAAGAGTGATGCTCAACTACCAGTTTGTTTCAACAATCCTAATACAATAAATAAACATTTTTTAAATTTACCTAGCACTTTGGATATTTCTATGTCTCAGCTAACCTATTTTGAGTCCAATAAATATTGCAATTCTGTTTTCCAGCTGAAGCCAATAAGCCCTGATGAAATCATGAAAATAATTAAAGATCTTAAATCAAATGCTGAGGGCTGGGATGGCATAAACTTGGATATGTTATTGTTAACCTTACCACACACTTTAAACATAATTACTGGTTTAATTAATGCTTCAATTACCACATCTACTGTCCCTGACATCTGGAAGCTAGCTATTGTTCGCCCTCTGGCTAAAATATCTAATCCAACTCAATTGAAAGACCTAAGACCGATTAGCATTTTACCCTGCATGTCTAAGATAATAGAGAAAGTAGTTTGCTCACAACTTTCGCAACATATTGAGGCAAACAAGATTTTACCAGATGTCCAGTCTGGTTTCAGGAAGGGGAGAGGTACTGTCACTGCTTTGTTGGATGTCACTGATCAAATCCTATGCGCTCAGGACCAAGGAATGTGTACATTGCTAGTGTTGCTTGACTTTTCCAGGGCATTCAATTGTATAGATGTTAAGTTACTACTGGCCAAGTTAAATTACTACGGAATCGATACAGAAACATTAAAGTGGTTTGCAAGTTACCTCACTAAACGTTTCCAGTGTGTGAAGTTGACACTTAGCGACGGTTCTTCTCTGGTCTCAGAGAAGGAGGAGCTCACCCGAGGTGTACCTCAGGGCTCCATTCTCGGTCCAATCTTGTTTATTTTATACTCTGCCGATATAAAGAACCACATCACACATTGTAGATATCATATATATGCTGATGACATACAAGTGTACATCTCATGTCGACCAACTGAAATTGATAGTACCATTGAAAAACTCAATATGGACCTCGCTAGAATAGCAACCTGGGCTTCAAACAACAGCTTGCTACTAAACCCTACTAAAACTAAGTACCTTGTATTTGGAAGCCAACAAGAGTTGTCCAGACTTAGCCCTAAATTGGGTGTCAAGCTGATGGATGAACTTATTGAGCGTGTCTGTGAAGCGTTACGAACATTATTTATTGAACTGGAGACTTAAAACTTTGTAGGAGGATTACTTATTGATACCAAAAAAGGTACTTTCGGCGTTTTATAAAATTCTACCCCTAAGGGGGTTAAATAGGGGTGCCAAGTTTGAATTAAAAACTACTGTGTCTAGAAACTTGAAATTTACACCAGATTTTCCTTTTATGACATAGGCAAGGGATAAGACGGGATTTTTGGAAATTCTGTCCCTAAGGGTGTTAAATAGGGGTGCAAAGTTTGTATGGGATAAACATTATTTTTTGTACTAGAGACTTGAAACTTTGTAGGGATATTACTTATTAAGATACAAAAAAAGTTCTATCAGCGTTTTAGAAAATTCTACCCCTAAGGGGGTCAAATAGGGGTGCAATGTTTGTATGAGGTAAACATTATTTATTGAACTAGAGACTTGAAACTTTGTAGGAAGATTACTTATTAAGATACAAATAAAAATATCCTTAGCGTTTTTAAAGTTCCACCCCTAAGGAGATTAAATAGGGGTGCAAAGTTTGTATTCAAAACTACTGGGACTAAAAACTTTAAATTTACACCAGAACTTTCTTTTATGACGTAGGCAAGGGATAAGACGGGACTTTTAGAAATCCTATCCCAAAGGGGGTTAAAAAGTGGTGCAAAGTTTGTATAGGAGAAATATGATTTTTTGTACTAGAGACTTGAAAATTTGTAGGGATATTACTTATAAAGATACAAAAAAAGTTCTTTCAGCGTTTTAGAAAATTCTACCCCTAAGGGGGTTTATTAGGGGTGCAATGTTTGTATAAGGAAAACATTATTAATTGAACTAGAGACTTGAAACTTGGTAGGTATTTTACTTATTAGGATACAAAAAAAGGAATTTCAGCGTTATATAAAATTCCACCAGGTTAAATAGGGGTGCCAAGTTTGAATTAAAAACTACTGTGTCTAGAAACTTGAAATTTACACCAGATTTTCCTTTTATGACATAGGCAAGGGATAAGACGGGATTTTTGGAAATTCTGTCCCTAAGGGTGTTAAATAGGGGTGCAAAGTTTGTATGGGATAAACATTATTTTTTGTACTAGAGACTTGAAACTTTGTAGGGATATTACTTATTAAGATACAAAAAAAGTTCTATCAGCGTTTTAGAAAATTCTACCCCTAAGGGGGTCAAATAGGGGTGCAATGTTTGTATGAGGTAAACATTATTTATTGAACTAGAGACTTGAAACTTTGTAGGAAGATTACTTATTAAGATACAAATAAAAATATCCTTAGCGTTTTTAAAGTTCCACCCCTAAGGAGATTAAATAGGGGTGCAAAGTTTGTATTCAAAACTACTGGGACTAAAAACTTTAAATTTACACCAGAACTTTCTTTTATGACGTAGGCAAGGGATAAGACGGGACGTTTAGAAATCCTATCCCAAAGGGGGTTAAAAAGTGGTGCAAAGTTTGTATAAGAGAAATATGATTTTTTGTACTAGAGACTTGAAAATTTGTAGGGATATTACTTATAAAGATACAAAAAAAGTTCATTCAGCGTTTTAGAAAATTCTACCCCTAAGGGGGTTTATTAGGGGTGCAATGTTTGTATAAGGAAAACATTATTAATTGAACTAGAGACTTGAAACTTGGTAGGTATTTTACTTATTAGGATACAAAAAAAGGAATTTCAGCGTTATATAAAATTCCACCCCTAAGGGGGTAAAATAGGGGTGCCAAGTTCGTATTCAAAGCTACTGGGACTAGATACTTGAAATTTACACCAGAACTTCATTTTATGACGTAGGCAAGGGATAAGACGGGATTTTTGGAAATTCTATCCCTAAGGGGGTTAAGTAGGGGTGCAAAGTTTGTATGGGAGAAACATATTTTTTTGTACTAGAGACTTGAAACTTTGTAGGAATATTATTATTAAGATACAAAAAAGTACTTTCAGCGTTTTATAAAATTCTTTCCCTAAGGGGGTTAAATAGGGATGCAATGTTAGTGGAGGGGAAACATTTTTTTTTTTTAGAGACGAGACTTTGTAGGAAGATAACTTATTAGGATACAAAAAAAGGAATTTCAGCGTTTTATAAAATTCCACCGCTAAGAGGGTTAAATGAGGGTCCAAATTTTGTATAAGGGAAACTTATTTTTTGCTACTACGTACTTAAAACTTTGTGGACAGATTACTTATTCATTTACAAATAAAGTGCTTTCAGCGTTTTTGAAATAATTACACCTAAAGGGTAAAAAGGTATCTAGTCCCAGTAGCTTTGAATACGAACTTGGCACCCCTATTTTACCCCCTTAGGGGTGGAATTTTATATAACGCTGAAATTCCTTTTTTTGTATCCTAATAAGTAAAATACCTACCAAGTTTCAAGTCTCTAGTTCAATTAATAATGTTTTCCTTATACAAACATTGCACCCCTAATAAACCCCCTTAGGGGTAGAATTTTCTAAAACGCTGAAAGAACTTTTTTTGTATCTTTATAAGTAATATCCCTACAAATTTTCAAGTCTCTAGTACAAAAAATCATATTTCTCCTATACAAACTTTGCACCACTTTTTAACCCCCTTTGGGATAGGATTTCTAAAAGTCCCGTCTTATCCCTTGCCTACGTCATAAAAGAAAGTTCTGGTGTAAATTTAAAGTTTTTAGTCCCAGTAGTTTTGAATACAAACTTTGCAGCCCTATTTAATCTTCTTAGGGGTGGAACTTTAAAAACGCTAAGGATATTTTTATTTGTATCTTAATAAGTAATCTTCCTACAAAGTTTCAAGTCTCTAGTTCAATAAATAATGTTTACCTCATACAAACATTGCACCCCTATTTGACCCCCTTAGGGGTAGAATTTTCTAAAACGCTGATAGAACTTTTTTTGTATCTTAATAAGTAATATCCCTACAAAGTTTCAAGTCTCTAGTACAAAAAATAATGTTTATCCCATACAAACTTTGCACCCCTATTTAACACCCTTAGGGACAGAATTTCCAAAAATCCCGTCTTATCCCTTGCCTATGTCATAAAAGGAAAATCTGGTGTAAATTTCAAGTTTCTAGACACAGTAGTTTTTAATTCAAACTTGGCACCCCTATTTAACCTCCTTAGGGGTAGAATTTTATAAAACGCCGAAAGTACCTTTTTTGGTATCAATAAATAATCCTCCTACAAAGTTTTAAGTCTCCAGTTCAATAAATAATGTTCCCCATACAAACTTTGGACCCCCATTTCACCCCCTTAGGGATAGCATTTCCAAAAATCCTGTTCTATCCCCTGCCTACGTGCTGTGTATGCAAGTATGCACGCTGCGCGTGTGTGGGTGCGGCCGTCGCACACACGGGCAGTCGGTAATAAACGAGCTATCCTACTAGACGCGTGTGTTTGCTTACGTACCTAGAACCTACCTAGATACATACCAATTGGCGACGACGAGGGATAAAATCATCTCAGATAATCAAAATGAGTACCTATGTTGGAACATTAGGAATTTTTGATTACAAAACCCAAGACTGGGAGATATTTCTGGGCAGGTTGTCGATGTTCATAACCTTAAATAGCATCGACGCAAAAAAACAAAGTGCGCTGTTGCTAACGAGTTTATCGGATGACACTTATCGGTTGGTTAATAACTTGTTACATCCGAAAAAGATCGAAAACGCAACATACGACGAGATAGTTCTGGAACTCAATAATCACTTTACGCCGAAGAGGTCGACTTTCGCTGATAGAAGCCAGTTCTATGACGCAGTGAAATTTGAGGGCGAAAGTGCGGAAGAATGGGCGGCGCGGCTACGTGGATTAGCGGTGCATTGTGGCTTCGGGACGGAGTTGAGTGTCTTATTGCGTGACCGGTTCATGTTAGGGTTCAGATCGGGGCCCGAACGGGACAGGCTTTGTGAACAGGATTTATCGTCGTTGACGTTCACAAGGGCGCTAGAGATAGCTCAGCAGGCAGCTTGTGCCAGGAAAGCACGAGCTAGCGAGTCGTCGATGGTCACGGTGAAGGAAGAACCACTATTCAAAGCAAACGTGAGGCGTGCCGGCGCAGGCGGCGACCGCGCACCGCGTGCCGCGAGCTATGAGCAGCGCCGAGGGACGGACTCCTGCTCGGTATGTGGCATGAAGAGCCACTCGGCGGAGACGTGTAAATACAAGAATTATCGCTGTAATAAGTGTAAGAGCAAGGGTCATCTCCGTAAGGTCTGCAGGTTCAATTTGAACAATTTGGGGACATGTCCTGAGAAGCAAGAAAATGGTGAACACGACTGCGAGGAATGCCAGTTACTGAGTATGAGGTGCGTAAACAATAACCCGATCTTAGTGCCCGTGGAAATCAATGGTCGTAAATTTAAAATTGAACTGGATTCGGGTTCCGGTGCATGTGTAATAGCAGAAAAAACGTATAAGCAGTATTTCTCAGAATACCCGTTACAACACTGTGATGTGAAAATGTGTTTTTATAATGGCCATAAAATCATGCCGGTAGGCTACTGTTCGTTAATAGTCGCATTTAATAATATAAAGGAGACCGTACCTTTTTATGTTATTAAAAATGGAGGTAATCCGTTATTAGGGCGCGATTTTATGGCTAAATTTGGTGTTTCGTTCACAACTGAGAATAGTACTTGCAATATAAATAATATGTTAGACGTGGTTACGTCTAAAGATGTCGATGTTCTTAAATTACTAAGTTGCTATAAGGATGTGTTTAAAAATGAATTAGGGTGTTATAAAGGGCTAGAAATTAATTTTCAATTAAAAGAAGGTGTCCAGCCAAAGTTTTGTAAAGCACGCCCGCTCCCGTTTGCTATCAAAGAGCAAGTTGAACAGGAATTAGAGAGACTTGTGGAAGTAGGTATTTTAGTACCAGTGACCCATTCCGATTACGCTACCCCTATAGTGCCAGTGCGAAAACCTAACGGTAGTGTAAGGATTTGCGCCGATTATTCTATAACGCTGAATAAACATTTATACATCGAGAAGTACCCCTTACCTCGGATCGAAGAGGTATTTGCCAAGTTAAGTGGAGGGGAACAGTTTTCGAAACTAGATTGCAGTCAGGCATATAATCAGCTAGTTTTATCGGAATCGGCACAGAAACTTACTACGATAAGTACTACCAAAGGTTTATATATGTATAGGCGGTTATGTTTTGGTCTATTCAGCGCGCCTAGTATTTTTCAAAGAACAATAGAAAATTTACTGGCGGGCATTGAGGGCGTGTCCGTTTTCCTGGATGATGTCTGTGTCACGGGGCCTAACAAACCGGTTCATTTGGAGCGACTCAAACAGGTTTTCCAGCGATTCCAAGACGTAGGTTTACGGCTGGAAAGTAAGAAATGCGCTTTATTTCAAGACAGTGTAATGTATTTAGGTCACACTATAGACAAAAACGGGTTACATAAGTGTTTTAGCAAAGTAGAAGCAATCGAAAGGGCTCCTAGGCCAACTAACGTAACCGAGTTGAAGCGGTTCCTAGGAATGGTAAATCATTACCGCAATTTTGTTCCTAATGCGTCTTCTATATTAAGTCCTTTGCACGAATGATTGCCCACGGGCGCGCAGTGGGAGTGGACGGAGCGGCATCAGGCGGCGTGCGATCGAATGAAGCGCGAGCTAGCATCGGAGCATGTGCTAGCGCATTTTGACCCTAATGCACAATTATTATTGTCGGTAGACGCAGGACCTGAGGGCTTAGGTGCAGTTTTGGCACAAGTAGGGACCGATGGAGTGGAACGTCCTCTAGCTTTTGGTTCCAGGAGTTTGTCGGCGGCTGAACGTAATTATAGCCAACTACATAGAGAGGCCACAGCTATAATTTTTGGAGTGAGGAAATTCCACCAATATTTATTTGGTCGGCAGGAACCCTTTATATTAAAGACTGATCATAGGCCACTTTTGGCTATCTTTGGCAATAAAAACGGTATTCCGGTCATGACCGCGTCGCGTTTAGTCAGATATGCGATTATTTTGCAAGGTTACAATTTTACAATACAGTATACGGCAGGTAAACAAAACTTGGTCGCGGATTATCTTTCACGCGCACCAGTACAGGACGTTGAACGGACACACACAAACCACTGTTGCTCGACTACAAGCATGAATTCCTTGCAACTGAATAATTTACCTGTGACATATCGCGACTTACGTGAAGCATCACTCAACGATAAGGTAATAAGTACCGTGGTAGAATATATCAAAAAGGGATGGCCTAAAAAAATTGTATGTCAGGAAATTCGCCCGTATTTTCTGTGCAGGAATGATTTAGAAGTAGAAGACGGATGTTTACTTCGCGGACATCGAGTTGTCATTCCACCGAGTTATAGAAACAGGTTATTATTAGAGTTACATAATACTCATCAAGGGGTTGTTAAGTCAAAAGGGAAGGCGCGCGCTCGTATGTGGTGGCCTGGCATTGACCTAGATATCGAACAGCTGATCGGCGCGTGCGACGTCTGCAGTGCATTGCGGCCCTCCCCGCGGCGCGCCCCGCCGGCGCCCTGGCCGACACCTGACGAGCCCTGGAGTAGGCTTCATATTGATTATATGTCAATAGATCACAGGATGTATCTAGTGGTGGTGGACGCACTGACTAAATGGGTGGAGTGTGTGGATATGGGCACTGGTATTTCAACTACTCATTTAATTAGAACGCTTAAGTTTTTAAATTCAAAGTTCGGACTACCCCACGTAATTATATCGGATAATGATCCAAAAATTGCTTCAAAAGAATTTGCCGAGTTTTGTGAAAGGCACGGGATTAATCACGTAACATCGCCAATATACCACCCTAGTAGCAACGGGCAAGCGGAAGGTTATGTTAAAATTTGTAAAAACATGATTAAATCTATAATGCAGCAGTACCATTGTATACATACTATAAATGAGAAATTACAGGATTATTTATTCGAGTATCGCAATACAAGCCATTCATGTACTGGAATGTCACCCGCAAAAATGATGTTTGGTCGCAATTTGCGTTGTACATTAGATTTGATCCTCCCGCTGAGGAAAGGAGTGGGGGTTACAAAGACAAATGCGAGTGTACATGTCTCGGAAAATAGGGCTAGATCATTCTCAGTTGGGGAGGCGGTATGGGTAAAATGTTTTCAAAACAGGAAACCGTTTTGGGCGAAAGGGTTTATTGTTAAAAAAATGGGTTGTCGATTATATATTGTCAATGTAGAAAATGTAAATTGTAAACGCCATATTGACCAAATATTACGGTATGTAGACAGGGTTCCATATCAGGAGTTTGTAATACCCAGCCCAGGGATGACGTTTGTAGCAGAAGTAGATACCCCAACTGATAATGATTATTCTAGTAGCCCGCTGTCGCTACCCCCTACACCGGCGGTTCAAGGGGAACCATCGATAGAAAACGAAGCTTCTCGCGATCTGGAGATAGAGGAGTGGCAAGAGGCTTCTGAGGAGGGTATGATGGTGGGGCCTGACAGCCTAGTCATGGGAACTGAGCAACCGGACGCCGAAGCGGCACATAACAATAACGGGTTACCGCCTCCGGATCCATTGCAAAATTCCCATGAGCAACGGTTAAGGCCTAGGAATAAGAATATTAATTATAAGGTGTAAAGGTATAGATAAATAAGTATCATATTAATTGATTGTTTTTGTTGTCAACAGAGTTGAAAACTAATGAGGGAGGAAGTGCTGTGTATGCAAGTATGCACGCTGCGCGTGTGTGGGTGCGGCCGTCGCACACACGGGCAGTCGGTAATAAACGAGCTATCCTACTAGACGCGTGTGTTTGCTTACGTACCTAGAACCTACCTAGATACATACCACTACGTCATAAAAAGAAGTTCTGGTGTAATTTTCAAGTTCCTAGTCCCACTAGTTTTGAATACAAAATTTGCACCCCTATTTAATCCCCTTAGGGGTGGAATTTTCTACAACGCTGAAAGAGCTTTTTTTGTATCTTTATAAGTAATATCCCTACAAAGTTTCAAGTCTCTAGTACAAAAAATAATTTTTCACCCATACAAACTTTGCACCCCTATTTAACACCCTTAGGGATAGAATTTCCAAAAATCCCGTCTTATCCCTTGCCTACGTCATAAAAGGAAGGTCTCGTGTAAATTTCAAGTTTCTAGTCCGAGTAGTTTTGAATACAAAATTTGCACCCCTATTTAATCCCCTTAGGGGTGGAATTTTCTAAAACGCTGAAAGAGCTTTTTTTGTATCTTAATAAGTAATATCGCTACAAAGTTTCAAGTATCTAGTACAAAAAATAATGTTTCATATATACAAACTTTGCACCCCTATTTAACACCCTTAGGGATAGAATTTCCAAAAATCCCGTCTTATCCCTTGCCTACGTCATAAAAGGAAGGTCTGGTGTAAATTTCAAGTTTGTAGTCCCAGTAGTTTTGAATACAAACTTTGCACCCCTATTTAACCCCCTTAGGGGTGGAATTTTGTAAAACGCTGAAAGTGCTTTTTTGTATCTTAATAAGTAATCTTCCTACAAAGTTTTAAGTCTGTAGTTCAAAAAATAATGCTTCCCCCATACAAACTTTGGACCCCCGTTTTACCCCCTTAGGGGGCGAGTTTTGAAAAATCCTTTCTTAGTGCTCCCCTACACCTTATAAGGAACCTAGGTGCCAAATTTGGAATCCGTAGACCCAGCGGTTTGGGCTGTGCGTTGATATGTCAGTCAGTCAGTCAGTCAGTCAGTCAGTCAGTCAGTCAGCTTCTTCTTTTATATATTTAGATTTAAATTGTTACGTAATGGTCCCGCTTCAGCAGAATACTGGCTCTGGCTCACGAGCCAGCGCTGGTCTTCCGGCGAGAAGCTACACCTAAGTCCGGATTAGCGAACCAAATACGTGCTCATCAGAGACAAATGGGTCACCGTCGTGGGATACGACAAGGGACCACAAATATAGTCGGCATAAAGATGCTCAATCGGATACCGGCAATTTAGACTGAAATATGGTTTGCAAATTTTTATGACAACTGACATAAACCGAAATACTAACTGTTTTATGAGTTGTCATAACAATGTACATAGTTTTGATCATCATCATCATCATCATCATATCAGCCAAAAGACGTCCACTGCTGGACACAGGCCTCCCCCAAAGAGTGCCAAAGTGACCGATCCCGCGCCACCCGCATCCAGCGGACTCCCGCAACCTTTACCAGGTAATCAGTCCACCTTGTCGGGGGCCTACCCACGCTGCTCCTTCCGGTACGTGGTCGCCACTCGAGAACCTTTCCGCCCCAACGGCCATCGGTTCTTCGTGCTATGTGCCCCGCCCACTGCCACTTAAGTTTAGCGATACGGAGGGCTATATCGGTTACCTTACCGGTTTTGATCATATCTTACAAATATACCTAGTTAAAAAAGCGTATAAAAAGTTTTCGACCCGTAATAGAAATATTCATAAAACCTCCTGCCTTTTGTATTTGTTACTCAACAATCCAAAACCGGGTACAACTCCGCTGACGCGCAACCGCACCTAATAGCTTTGCTTTCAGCAGCAAGTGACCTTAATTAAAACTGTAACGCACACCAGACAGTCCAATTTAGCCCCTATTGCATTGACTTAAGGTTTGTCACGTACAATACAAGTAATATTTAATGGAAAAGTAAAGTTCCTGTGTTCCTGTGCGCTTCCAGTTTTGTTTCTCGTTTGATTTGTTGTTTGAAACATTTTCACTATTTAACCTTTTAGTTTGACACTTGCTTAATAGACTGTGTATTAATACACACAGATGTCGTGCGTTCATGCAATTATGATGTTAACTGATGATATTGAGCTTTATTCTAAGTAGACTACTTTCTCTGTAGGTTTGTGATGTTTGTGTTCTGGTTCTGGTGAGTTAGGTCGCCAGAGCTAATGCTTCCAAAGGCTACAGCGTCTGCTAACTATCCGGCAGGATGTATGCCGGTTCGCCACCGTCATGGTAAAAAAGTAGCTTCTAACGTACCTATAGTATGTATGTTACACCTAGAACCTATGGCCGCTGGAGCGGAAAGGTTCTTGCGTGGCAACCATGTACCGGAAGACGCAGCGTGGGTAGACCCTCCACAAGGGACACTGATGACCTCGTAGCAGGCTAGCACAGGATCTGGTACTCTTTGCGGGAGACATATGTCCAGCAGTTGACGCCTTTCGGCTGATATGATGACTAACACTATAGGTACACTTGACCAATAACGCGGCCGCTGTACTTACATAATCTATTCGGATTTCCGATCTCTAATTTTCTGCTACGCCGTAGCCGGTCGTAGCAGCCTCGTAGCACCCCTTGACCGTATAATATTCAACACGCAAATTATATAGGGAGGCAGCAGTGGAGGAGATAAATTATAATGAGATGGTGAATGAATAAAGTTTAATTAAAATAAAAGAATTACAGTTCTAAACACGATCGATTTAGTGTTGTCCTAAGACCCGATGTTAGATATTAATAATTTTACTTTAAAAACAAAGTTTTAACCGACTTCAACTTAGTACTCCGCCAAGCCACGAGAACATTTCCTATTTTCCAATTTACCACATGAACTGATTACTATAGAAAAAAACCGAATCGCTGTATGTGGGCCGGTAATATTTGAGGACTTCCATCGATTCCCCAAGATCATCACCAATGGCACTTCATTAGTTCCTATTTCAACGGAATCCTATCAGAACCTGTGACGTACTTTTGCAATTTTAAGTACATAAATGAGGAATTCGATAAGTCATCTGTGGTCTTCATCATCAATTCCTCGCCACCAAATGTATGATTCCGGATGTAAATACACGAGTTATAACAGAAAATACCAAAATCACTACACGCGTGCCTAATGAAATTGAGGAGTCCCCTCAATTCCTAATGGATCCCATCATATAGCTGAATTTTGAAAAAAATGGGACCCACCTGGAAGTATATACATACGATCAAAAACATTTTTTTTCGAATCGGCTCATCAATGACGGAGTTCTGAGGAAACGTGCGCTTTCGTTTTATTAAAGTGATCAGGACGATTGCTCAATATCGATGATGCGGCGCGGCAGAGACAACCTAATGCAGTGACAGGCGCATACGACGCGGTGCTGATGACGTGTCTCTGTGACATATGATGACGATGTACCGATGACGTAGCCAAGCGATAGTGCTATATGTGAGGTGCATACCTAACACGCATCTTTCAAAGCGTCCTATAAGTCAACTTCACTTGCAGTATTTATCTCTAGAAATATGAGTATATTTTTATTTTAAATCCTTGTAGCTTGTCGTCCCAGTCGTTATTTGAAAATTCTATTAAGCATGCCGTTAATTTAACTGTCATTGTATTTGTACCACGTCCGCAAGCAAGAGTATCCATTTACTATTTAAACAACCTCTCATCTAGTTCAAACAGGCTCTGCATAACCAATCTTATTATATAACATTACAGTTTAAATTTGAATAAAAGTTTAAACGGTGAAGGATACTTCGATAGTGACTTATGCAGTGAAAATGCACTTTGTATAATCAGTCTTATCTCAGAGTACTAGAGTTTGAACTTGAATAATAGTCTATCCGGTAGAGCTACTTTCGCTCCAAAGCGTTAGCAAGCTGTTATGAAACTTATTTAACAAGAACTCGCGATTTAAACATTTTATAAAAATGCAAGCTCTCTGGTAGATTTTCCCTTCGCTTTCAATAAAAATATATTAAAATCTCGAGAAAGATCTAGATCAAAGGTTTAACTAGTTTCCATTTGAAATTGCTCTGCGTCGCTAAAGCGTTAGTATGGGAAGAGGATGTTTGAATAGGCTAGTAAGATCAACTATACTGTAAAATAAAAAAATGTTTATTTAAAAGGGAAACTACATTAAAAACATAAAAGATATCTGGTGGTCCCACACTAGGCCATGCCTGTCACGTGGCAACCTGATTCGGTACATGTAGTTCGAGTATCATTGCGCTTATCAATAAACATGTAATGTATAGGACTAATACAATACTACTCTTAAATATGAATGAGACATAAATATCAAACAACAAAATTTGGTGGTGGATATCGTCCTAAACGTTAGATAAAACTAAAAGAGAATGAATTGTGAGTGCGCTCGTGTATATATATATGTGTGTTAGGGTGGATGTGTGTGTGTGCGTGCGTGTGTGTGTATGTGTGTGTTAGTGTGTGTAATGAATGCATGATGCTACAAACAGAAAATATATAAACATGTAAGGCATGCTGGCATGAAATCAAGTAGTCCTTAGGCTACGGTCTTCAGCAATTTTTCTGTTTCAAGATAATTGAGTCCACGCAGCCAGGTGAGTAACTTAAATTTGGCTTTACGAGGAGAATCTGTGGAGATGTTGCAGAGTCAGACTACTTTATTATAGATGAAGGAGTGCAGAAAATTAGGGAATCGCCGCGCAAAAGCAGTTTTAATAGGGACTGTTGAAATTTTAAAAATGCGTTTGCGAAGTAAACTTGGATATACGTCAGAGCGGATGATGTTGGAATGAACTTGAAGAGTAGCCCTTAAGATCAATAGCTGTCTTACGGTAAGGACACCCGCTTCCTTGTATAATTCCGTAGTTGGGAATAGCCGAGGTTTCTTGAGCATGACTTTCAACACAAAACGTTGTGCTCTCTCCAACTGCAGCATAGCAGAACGTAGCAGCTGTACGTATATACAGTAGGTATGTTCTTTAAGACTGTATTTTTATAATACGACGGTTGCCGTCATATAACCTTCCTGAAGGTGAGTGCCTACAGACTCTAGAGGAGTTACAGGCGTTTATATGGACATTTGTTTTTTCTTTAATAAAAGACTGTCCTGTTCTGTGAAGTGACGAGAGAGCCCAAGGTGAAACTCACTCGTTCAGTTTTCTGATTCTGATTACAAATCAATTTAGCCGTTCGGCTGCTGACCAGGATTCGAACCCGGTTTTGATTTAGCTGCTTCTCGTTTTACTTCTTAATTTTTATGCTAGTAACGGTGACAAATATATGCACAACATTGGAATTCACGAAGTATTAGCACTCACACGGAAAAAATTGAATGTACCTTCATATCCGCCAAATAAATGTAGAAACGCAATAAGTAAAACGGTAAATGTTAAAAGTAAAAAGGTTAAAGAGAAAGAACAATTGGGACCACATGTCAGGTCATTAAAATAAATCTAGGATAAAACTTGACTTTGAACGATCGAATCAAACAAAGAAAACGAAAAATTTAGGGTGTGTACTTACGTTTTCTTTTTGTTCTTGTCACTTCTGATATGTAATACTTAACAGTCAGGTAAGGCAGCAGCACTTCAAGAAAACTCCGACATTTCTCGACAATACTTTTATTTTAATACTTTTACCAATTTACAGTTACAATTATAAACTTTTACAAACAATTATAAATGTTAAGACATTAACGTTTCGCCGTTGACGATCAGCACCAGAATGCCCTCCAGGCATCCACCCCTGGCCCAGCAACCCATAGTTTTGGTGGGGAAATAGCCCATTCACTCTTATTTTGATAAGAACAAAATAAATTGAACACTATATTAATGTATATTTCACTTTCTCTGTTTAAGTTGGGTGGAGGTATAATAATAAACGTCTGTCCATGATTCGACGATTCGAGCTGCATTCAGTTTAACACAGTAAAAATATTAGTTAAAATAGTAGTAGGGTCTTACCTTCTTAAGTTGCGTTCAATTAAAAACCGGTTGTACGCAGCACAAGTAAATGACTGATGCCCCGCCGCGCCGAGTCCGCTGAAGACCGCTAAAGTTTTGTTGTAGCGACGCGTGTGTATGTGAGTGCGTCACATTGGACGAGTTTCGGTTAACCCCTTTAAACTAAACTGAGCCTAGAGGTTAGTGGCGCTACCTACGAAGCTGAAGGTCCAGGGTTCAAATCCGAGTAAATATTTATAAATGTTTTCTACATATTATCTATTAAATATATCGACGACTATAGTACCCATAACACAAGCCTTATTTAGCTTACTATTGGACTAGTTCGATTTGTGTATTGTCGCCATATTGTCGCCTAAGATTTGTGTATTGTAGACAGCGCCTATTAACATTACAATAACACTATGTGATAGCGTTGCACAAATGCTTGCACAAACTATAAAATATTCTGCGACACAGCGTTGCCATGAGTGTAAAATTAAATAGAAGACACGCCGTTCTGGCGACGTTCCAAGCGGAGATGCAATTGCGTATACAGGGTGGAAAATACGTGGTGTAGTGTTGCAAAAATCAAAGGTTGTGTGTATTTTTATGCTAGAGGCTTGGTATTGCCAAGATATGTATTGCCTCGCATATTGAAAAGAGCGCAAGCATACCCGCGTGATAAAATATAGCCTATAACCATTTGCAAAGTCCACTCTGCACGCAGGTGAAGGAATTTTTAAAATACGATAATAAGCGGTTCCGGAGTTTACCAATTACATAAAAACTTACAATCGCGCAGACTTTTCCTCTTTATGATATTAGTATAGATTAGTGGGAAATTAGGGCACGGTTCTGCCTGATCGTAAATGTTCACCGTCGCCTATGGACGGCTGACACTCTAGGGTAATCACATGTGTAGTTTTGCTTATAATTTGCATACTGCATACGAGTCAATTCCACAGTCAGAGAGGTCGCGAGAGGATTCGCTGCTATGATCTCTGGATGTGTTGTTAGCCAGAGTTTCATTTGACCTGATTTGCATTAAGTCTGCTACTTAGAATTAGATTTCAACTGAGACCATGTATTTCCATTTTCCATTTCGGGAGAAAACGATTTCCACTAACTAAATCTTAACAAATCACATCGCTTCAGGATAATAGTATCTAGGTTAATAGGTTTCACTTTAAAAATAAAAATTAGCCTATACATTTTAATTTAAATGCAAATTTTGAAAAAATGATAACCTAAAATAGTCTTTCATTGTGTCAGTAACAATGTTGGAAAATATATAGAAGTGGAAAAACGCTTTCTCTTTTTGTATAGACAAGTACACAATATTCCAAAGGTATACAGGTACTTCCCTCTATACTATTACTAAATATAAACGCCCTCTGAAAAAAACACTGAGGCTTGAGGCGAATGGAAATTTGTTTCGTAAAGGTAGGTCACTCTCTTTCTTTGTTGGTTTATTTTAATATTAAGTTTATGTTTGTTTGTATTGCATATTTAATGTAAATATTACGCTCTTATCGCTCGGATCTTAAGCGATTTATTTTTCCTTATTAGCGAAATGTTTGTCTGTTTTGGGAAAAAGCATAAGCAATTATGCAGCATCAAAGTTAAATCATAAAAATTTTCGCAAATTCTCTTTGATAATTGTCTAACATTATGAAATTCCTTGTAGATGTAGCCCGGGCCACCCTGTATAAAAGGACTGTTCGTCTATATGTTATGCGGGATAAAGTAGTCGGCTCTCGTACACGGCACGCCGTACGGCCGCGGACCGGGAGATACGAGAAAGCTTTATTGGCCGAATATTCCAGAGCATATGTTCCGCAAGCGTATTTATTTATTTCATTAATATCATGCGTTGTAAATAGTGTTGAAAAAGTTTATAAATACAGACCCTTATTAAAAAAACAAAACACAGTTACAAATTAGAATTTGTCACCTAGGTGTTAAACTGAAAAAACTGCAAAAGTACTAACGCTAACACAGTTAACTGACCATCCTGTATTTATATACATAGAAACTTATTACAATGCACATAAAGTGCACGGATGTACGTTATCGACCTGCAGGTCATCAGTCCACCTTGAGGGGTGTGTACCCACGCTTCGCTTCCCGGTAACAAGGCGCGGACACTCCGCGATTTACGTTCATCGCTACAAGTACATGCCGGTGCCCCAACGTTGGGGAACCGGCATGTACTTGTAGCGATGAACGTCGACGACGTCAGAGGGCCATAAATCTTAATGTTTTGGCTGAGAAAAAAGCGCTTTTTGTAAAGATCAAAGGAGTGTCCCTTCTGTGCTTGTACTATTATCTATTCTGTGCCGGTACATAACAAATTCAATACATATTAGATTTTAGCTTTACCGGAATAGATGTCCGGTACGTTCACCGATAAAGCGAACACACACGAGACGATGCAAGTTACAAACTAAGTAAAAGTATTGTAATTGTATTGTAATTGTATTGTAATTGTAAACTAAGACATACTTTACTTACCTAAATGTTATAATATTATGTAATAAAATTCTTGGAGATTTTGACAAAAATTGACATGTAAAACTACGTTTTATCAAGGAATAAATGAAATGAAAAATTACCTTAGGTATAGAATTATATTATTCAATTCCCAACTGGATTGCAATGGAAATTGTATACGTATTACTTAATTTTATAAGAGTGGACGCTTTTACACATTTCATTGCGCGTGAGTGGAGGCGGGATGCAACGAATACATTATGTTAAATAAAATACGGATCGAAATTGTGGTCGAAAAATGCAGACTACGTTTACACTTTCATAAAGTTTGTAGTATCGGAATAAATGTTAACCGGCTCCAGAATATACACGGTAAATTACTTCTCTTACATGAAATTACTTAAGTATAAAGATGCCATGCAGTTATGATACCGTTAATATATTATGCTAGAGTGTGTTACGGAAATTCAGCACTGAATCTCGAGGTTATGTACTTAACCGTTAGCCCATTTGGCCATGTCACCTCCATACAGTATGATTATGAAATAAGTATGAATTCAAAGGCAATTTCGTGCAGATTCCTATTGGATTTGGCTCTCATCGAACTCAATTATTAAAATAATTTCGTTCATTTATTTTAACACAATCACTGCCAATAATCACTACGCGCTACGCTCGTAGCCGATCCCGTGGATTTCCCGCTAAGTAGCGGAAAGCACCTACGATTTAGGCGCCTGCTAGGTGGGATTCAGTGAATTGGTTAATGAGCATTTTTGTATATAGTGGTCAATCAAAACATTGTCTAAATGGGAACCATTTATTACGGTTAAATCAATTTTATATTTATAAAGAACGTTCCGGAAAAAGTATCTTTTAACACTCTTGACTTCCATTGTAGTTTTATTGGAATACCTACAAAGTACGAGTAACGCTGGTGAAGCACTTGATATCACGTTAACAATTAGAATGAATATCAACCCATTCAACGCCAATAACTTGTGCTGCTACCCCATAACATAGCGCAAAGCAGCATTTTCCGTTTCGTAGCAGATTTCACTTGTAGATCTCGTAGAATATGAGTTATTGGCCTTAAATGGATAAACTAGCCCTTATCCACTAAGGGCAGGTTGTACCAACTTACGGCTTACACACCGATCTACATAGAAACTTGTCAAACTTGCCATAGGTACCTTCAGATTTTAACGAACACCGCTTGTTACGATTACAGACGGTTTGGTGCCAACCACCCAAAGTCTGATTCACACATGGCGGTTAACGATATAATCTCAAAACAATACCCACAAAAGGTATTTGGCAAGCTTTATACAGCAGTACACAAAACGAAGAACATTTGTGTGGCTCTTACTACAATGAGATAAGGTGTATTTAATGGCTACTCGTGTATCTTGATTTTGTACACGTACAAGCGGACGCGAGAGCGAATTAAGTGAGTCTGTGTTCACATTAAACACCAGACCACCGCGCAATCAGTATGAATTTTTAACACTTGAGCGGGTTAAAAATTCATACTCATTGCACTTACCTGATGGCACCGCATTCTATTCTATTCGTTCCTAATAGATAATAATCCTATAAAGCGTACTATATATGAAACAAATGCATTCGTTCAAATGAAGCATTAAAGTAGTCTAACAAGAGAACCGTGAACAAAAACTAGTCGGTACACAAGAAAGCTATGATGGATCGGTGCGTAATAAATCGTTAGACCGCAATATCAAGCCCGCCCGGCCACATCTGTTGCGTTCGTTTACTTCTTGACGAGCTTGTTGCTCTGGAGATCGAACTGTCTGTTTATTAGTCTTTTGTTATCTGTCTGTTTTCTGGGTTCTTATTGCCGATTTGAAGTCCATCTTATTCTGATTAAAAAAACATGAAAGTTGGAATATGTCGAAGATGGCAGAAAAATGGCAGATAAAATCTCGCCCATTACAACAGTACCACGAATATCGAATATTAAAGATCGTATAATTATCATGTTCTTGATCAAATATGATAGTTGCGATAGAGATGAATATAATCGTATACCTGACTTCGAATAAAAATTTTCGTGTGGTGTAACAGAAGTTTTGGACAGAGGTTCAATTTGAAACGCTTGTAAAACGTTAAACTAATAGCTTGTATTGTAAGTCGGTCGCTATAGGTTTACGTCACGCACTTTAGGAAGAGCAATGACGCGTAGTGTCAGTGTCCGAGAGGCAACCGGATGGCTCGCGGTATTTCAGCTCCCGGAGCGTTGTGGAACCGCCCTGTGCAATCCAAACTGAGCCAACTTGAACTGGGGCGGAAATTGGAGGGGAGTGAAAAAAAAATGTCACCAGAAATTCGATTTAGACCAGCATTTCATTATGTAACAGCGTACATACTATCAGGCGACCGCTGTTTCAATCGGCTGCCTCGCCACCATTTTTTTTCATGGGGCGGTTTTGCAACACTTCGCCTACGGGAGCTCTGCGAGCCATCCAGTTGCCTTTTGGGCACTACGCGTCATTGCTTTGAATACTAGGCTAAGGTAAGTTTCGAAACAAGTGCAAATTAAAAAATAGAATGCAATGGGTGACGTCTTTGAGGTCGAATGTCGCTCGACATATTTCGAACCAATGGTTCAAGTCCGCAAGTGACCCATTTCATTATATTTTCATATATCTAATACTCACGGGAGTTTTCTGTATAAAAGTGCAAATGGCGTAGATGAGCTCGATCGGTCCATTTAACGCCAAGTATTTTTGCATGAGTGTGAATATGAAATGAGGTTCAAGATGACTTTGACAGCACACGCCATAACACTTAAATGCGTTTTTGGCGCTGTGGGTGCGTCCACACGTAACGCCTTTAGGTGTTCTTGGCGTCCTAAGGGTAAAAAAAAAACAAAGTGCATAACTAACATACCTCTAGTTGCAAAACAGGCTAAAGACAACGGACAACGGCTCCTCATTTTCGAAGATCAGACTTGTAGACTCTGCTCGGTGGTGCATTCCCGAATTCAGGAAGTCATCCAAAGACGTTGCACTGCATTAAATTTTTAACAATGGAAGGTAGTCGCAATCATTAATATTCTCATCAATTTTCAAAATCGTAACCATATTAACACACACCTTATTTCTTTTACCTCACAATTTCATATGTATTTCGCATATTCAAGTTCTGCTCGTGAAATGTGGATAATAATGCATTTCATAATATGACAAGCCATTATGGACGGTACACGAGGTGACCGTCTTGACACAGTGATATTTAATTAGAATGACATTTATAAATTTCTTATTACGGGGAATAATTTAAAAATGTATTGGTCGTCCGGACGCGTTTAATATTTAAAGACGACCGCTTTAACCTAGTTGGTGATTGGTGGTGACTGGGTTCGATTCCTGGTAAGGGTATTAATTTGTGTGATAAGTAAACACGAATATTTGTGCCTGAGTCACGGATGTTTTGTATAAGTATTTATTTATCTACATAATTATGTATATCGTCACCTAGTACCCATAGTACAAGCTTTGCTTAGTTTGGGACTAGGTTGATTTGTGTAAGATTGCCCCCACATTGCACATATTTACGTGTTTATTTATTTATGTCATTTAACACGTTGCTGCCAGGACAATTCTCACTTGCATCTTCAAGACCCGGCTCTGGCGCTCCGAGGTGTCAATTTATCTCATCGTGGACAGTGACACTCATCGTTGTGCAGTTTTTTCACCCACTCGAAGCAGTTTTTTTGAGTGGATCTAATCTGTGTATGGGGAATGTTACAATTACCAGTAGAGTACGTAAAAAAACAAAAAATGGGGTACAAAAGCGGACCCTCGAAATGCCTTATACAAATTGACATAGTATTACGACGTCAGTGCATTATCCTTCCAACCTTTCCAAAACATCTGCACATGTGTCTCACTACATCTAACCACCCCAGCTCCTCCAGAAAATTTGTGAGTGCCTTGGTATTGCTGACTGCGTCCTTTAGTGTGTCCGGAGACCCTAGGTGTTTTTTTCCTGTATACTTCTACCTGCTTACAGTCCAGTAGAATATGTTTGGTCGTTTCTTCTGCCTCCATGCACGCTCTGCACATGGGGCTGTCTGTGATACCTAAGTTGTAGAGGTGTCTGTTGTGTCAACTGTACATAGTTATTCTACATTTTTTTATTAAAGTGTAAGGATTCTATTACATCACTTTTGCTCTTGGCCGATAAATACATATTTTTATGAAACTAGTCTCATATCTTTTTATGCCTTCACATACATATATTTAGTAATTTACAGTACTCGTTGTTGTATTTGATGGTTAACTGTCAAAATAACAATACTAGTACTTTATACATTTTAATATGAGGAAAGTACGCAATTGCTATAATCACGCGTTAATGTGACGACCCGTAACTAGATGAAAGATTGACGAACTGGACGTGCGATGCGACAGAGCTTGTGCTCCAGTAAGCCCCTGGCTAAAACAAGCTGGGGTTGCAAATGTCAAACTAATATCATATCAATACTCCAGTAAAATAGACATTGAGGGGTGTAGAATATTCCACATGCGAGCAGCTGTATAGGAGTAAGCCATTTCATACAGAGAGGATTTGAATGAATTGTATGGATTGTCGGAATAGTCTGACGTTGGCAGCTTTGCAAGGATATTAGAGTGCCAGGAGCATTATGAAAAATGTACATTATTGTGTTATGAATTACACGGTTTGAGAACTTTTTGAAAGCAAATTTTACCTTCGAAAATCATAATGCTGTCACGATTTTGATTATGAGTCTGTAAAAGTTGAATACGTCTAACGCAACTCCGGTACCGAATACAATATTTCAACAAAATATCGAACAGAATTAACCTCTTTTTCCCGCCAAGTCGAAATTGTTGTTTGATCTTTGTTTCAATAACTTTTTGAAAGCTTTTGGATATATTTGCAATAAAATTACACGTTGTGCTGTTTCTTAGGACAGATATAACTAAAAAGATTTGTATGCCAACATTAAAGCAACAAAATAAGTATTATGATTGCACTTGTTGTTTATTTTACAAGTTCTCGAAGGCGGATTAATACGCATACTTTTGACATTGTTATCTGTGTGAGAACATAATTACCAACTTTATTACCCTGAAATTAGTTGACACTGGTACCGACTGACGAATAATAAGCACACCTTCTACTACAACAACTAACACGAAGACAAAAAGACCTCTTCCAAGTAACCTTTGGGTAGTGGAGAAATTGTAGAAGATATTCTAAAATACATAAAGTAGGTGGCCATAAATATAAAAAAAAAACGAATTAAACGACAGTCATGTCAATGATAAACATACACACATAAACACATAGTCACGGGAAAGACCAAAGTGATCTTTTCGCAGAGTTTTATAGTTGTAATGATTAAGTTAGAGCATATATTGTGCTCCGGTGCGTGCGAGCCAGCACCAACACCGTCCTAGCGATGATCGCGCGCAGACTGCACTGTCATTATATCTTGCAAATGTTCCAACAGGCATGTCAACATTAAATGTTTATGAAGCAGAAACGTCCGCTAACGAAATTCCAAATTTCGATCATAGTGGAAAATTGAAAAATTATTCGCCACAAGCGGGATTTGAACCCCCACAACCTCTGTCCAACCTCCATCGCTCTCCCAATTGAGCTACCGTGGGTCCGCTAATGGCGACGAATCTTTCAATCCCTTCCACCATTGTAATTACACCTTAGGGAGGCTCGTAGCGACATCTACCGCGAAGTTGTTAGGCATGTTAAGACTGGTAATTAGGTTGATATTATAAATTCCGATCAAATTGAAAACTCTTAAAACAATTTTACTTGACTTTAATTAACTTACTTTAAGATAATTTTTTTTTTGTTCTGCCTTGTTTAATGATGAACACCTTTTTTATAATCATACACTCGATCGATAAAACTGCGCAAATCGGTCTGTACAGATTAATCGCTACGATATATGTATAGTAAAATTTATAGCAGGCATTTTCAGATTCAGATTCAGATCATTTATTCATAAATAGTATAAACATATTTATAGGTCACATTTTAAATAGGTAAACACAGTTCATAGATATTAGGTAAGTAGTTACTCAGTCAGTTTACATTAACAGGTGTTTGATGTGTTAGGGTCAACGGGTTGGTCGTTTGCATAAATTCTAAGACCGTGTAACACGCTAGGTCAATTAACATTGTCTTCAGTTTTTTGGAGAATACTGCGTTGCTTTTAGCCTCTTTTATGTTTTGGGGAACATGGTTATATATGCTCGTTCCGACAACACTGAGCGCCGCACGGGCCTTCGCCAGCCGCCGGTTTGGAGCTATTAGCAGCGGCTGCCTACGCGACGTCCTATTTAGTGTTTGATAATTATGAAGGTTCTCACGTATGTAGTCACTAGCTGTCAGTATATATATACTTGGTAAGGTCAAGATCTTATGAAATCTAAATATTTCTTTTGCCGGATGATCGAGTGGTTTCCGGTCAATAATACGTAAGGCTCGTTTTTGTAGTTTAAAGAGTCTTTCCCAAGTAGCCGACGTAGCCCATAAATCGACTCCTTGAATTAGGACAGTGTGAAAATATCCAAAGTACGCTTTACGTAAGTTATCTGCAGACAGGGTGGGCGCAAGTCTGGACAGGGCGTAGCATGCCGAGGACAGCTTGTCGCACATGTGGTCGACGTGCGCGGCCCACGTCAGCCCGGAGTCGATCATGTACCCTAAGTACCGTGTCGTGTCCACCTGGGGGACGGTGATATCGTTTACTTTTATATTTATTGGGTTGCGAGTCTTTTTTAATTGAAAATGAATTATATTTGTTTTATCCACATTTAGTAACATACCGTTTGCCGTAAACCACTCGGCCATTTGATGCATTACTTGGGCAAGTTTAAGTTTTAAGTTGTCGAGATTACTGGCGTTGACTATGATGCAGGTGTCATCGGCGAACATCACATACTCAGGGTAGGGACAAGCAGCAGTGATATCGTTTACTAAAATAAGAAACAAATTATTGCCCATCACAGATCCTTGAGGAACAGCAGAGCATCCCATCGGTTCGAGATTCGACTTCGTATTGAGCACACATGTAGCTTGCCTTCGGTTGCTTAGGAACGAGGCGATGGCGGCATGGAAACTTCCGCCGAAGCCGTAGCGGGAGAGTTTGGCTAGTAACAGTGAGTGGTCAATCATCTCGAAGGCGCGCGACAGGTCGCAGAACACCGCGGCGACCTGTCGCCCGCCCTCCAGGTGAGCCAGCACTCGCGTCACGACATCGCGCGCCGCGCCCGCCGTCGACCACCCAGGTTGGTAGGCATATTGCTGCCGGTTTAGTAGGTTACTAGATGTGACATGATTCATTATCCTATTGCTCATCATTCGCTCAAATATTTTTGAAATAACTGGTATTAGTGATATCGGACGAAAATGTTTAGGTAGGTGCATTTCACCTTTGCCTTTTTATACCGGCTGTACTTTAATTTCCTTTAGGCTGGCAGGGTATACTCCAGCGTGGATGCACTTATTAAACAATAATAGGAATAATGAAATTACGACCGGCGGAAAGCAGTCAATAATTTCAGTAGACATGTCATTGTTGTCTTTGGATTTTTTGCGTTTAATTTTATTACATGCAATTAATATTTCGTTCAGCGTGAACGGTTCAAACATATAAGGTGCAGGCAGTGCATTTTGTAGGTATTGGTCTAGATATGCTAGCGCAGTGCGAGCGCACGGGGTTGAGTTGTTTACATTCGCGTCAATGTAATACCTGTTTAAATGCGCCGCGGCAGCGGCGGCGCGCTGGTCGACGCTGTCGCCCGCAGCCTTACTAACAAGTACATCAATCGCACCGCCCTTGCATTTCATATTTTTGCAGGTCTCAGCCGATATTACCCGCCATACGCTTCTACACATGTTCTCGCTATTACTGTTTGATATAAGGCTGTTTACAAAACTACTACGTACTTGCCTCAACGTTATCCAGTATTCAGATTCTAAATTTTGTAGCATCAGCCGGTCGGTGCGTGACTCAGTGCCGTCGGGTTGCGATTGCAATGATAAGCCTCGTTTAATTTGGTTTATCTTTTTACGTAAAGTTTTTACAGCTTCGTTGAGCCACACACTAACAGTATTTTTTACTAAGTGTTTTTTTTATAGGAAAGTAGATGTCATAATAATATTTTATTACATTCAATACGAGTTCAGTTGCTATACTAGGGCAGTCACTCTTACTAAGAATTTGATCCCATTGATAAAAATGAAGACACTGAGTGAAGTCGTTTTTTTGATTAAATGTAAATGATCTTTTGGAAATATGATTTAAATGCGTTAATCGATTTTTTAAGATGTCTACAGTTATACATACACAGAGGTGATCAGATAAATTTAAGTCATAACACGATACAGATTTGATGTCATTTTTATTTATATTGCTATATGCGTGATCAATACAGGTCTTTGATGTGTTTGTTATTCTGGTAGGTACATTCACTAGTTGCTTAAAACCAAATTGACTTACTGTATTTAATAGGAATTTTACATTACTACATTTAGGTATTAAATCAATGTTGATATCACCAGTTATTATCACATTATAATTTTGAATGAAATTAAAACTTAAAAGTTTATTTAACATAGATAGGTATAAAGGTACATCACCGTTTGGGGGTCTGTATATACACACGATGACGAGGTCTAGTCCGATGCACTCCACAGCACAGATCTCAAACTGGGATTCGATTGCGAGGTCCATGACTTCTTTTCGCTCGATGCTTGGGATTCCGGTCCTGACGTAGATACAGCTCCCTCCACCGGCCTTTGTTGATCGGCAGAATTGGGCCCTCAGGTTGTAGTTTAATATGTTAACAGAATTTATTTGGTTAGACTGTAGCCAGTGCTCAGTGAAACAAAGCACGTCAACTTGATCACGTATTTGAAATTCAGATTCAATTTTGTACGTTTTGTTTGCTAGTCGATTTATGTTTTGATGTAAAATCTTCATTTGTACGGTGTTTCGCACAGGTCTGTTGTCGTTGTTTAATAGGGTTGTGGGTGCAGGGGTCTGACTAGTTGGTATCGGCATTGGGAGCTCTTTGCTCCCTGGGTCGGAGAAAGGGCTTCCATTCGGTAATACAGGTGTTTAAAGGCCATGCGGATGCCGTTAGGAAGTTGTCGTAAACATTAGTAGGTATGCCTATCTTGTATGACTTGTATGTTTTTCTTTTCGATGGTATAGCATCCACGGTGTACTGGACATCATCGCAAATACTTCTTAGGCGGCTAATTATGTTTTCAGGCGTCGAATCGTAATTGAAGTAGCATCCGTGTAAGTACCTGAGCACTTCTACTCCGGCGACCTCGGTGTTTTTTGCGGTTCCCTTTATTGACACGGCAGGTTTATGACTGCGCCAACGTTGGTGACGGCTCTTTGGGGGCTGCCAACCAGGCTCTTCGGCCGCGACCTCATTGTTTGAGGGCTCAGTGGACGAACGTTCGCTGTCTGTTTTTGGTTCTGGGTCATGTAGGGCATTATTCACTTGTGTACTTACGTTATCCGTTCGTACACGGTCATTTATACTTTGGTCACTTTTAGGTTTAATAATTTCAGCATCTTTTGCGTTGTCATTTTGAGTGGTCGTGGCGGTCGGTATGCGTTGGGGCTCCGGTGTTGGTATTTGTTGCTGGTTCTTTTTTTTGAAATTTGTCGGTTTGCTTACAAGCGCAGCCAACTTCGCTTTCGTGTGGATGGCTGTAGCGCGCGCTTTGCGCGGCGCGGGCGCCTGAGTGCGAGCAGGACGGCTAGTCGGTGTCGACACCGCACTGCATGGTGTAGACGAGGCGCTGTTGTTTACGCTGTTATTGGGCAGGTCGGTTGAACTCACAGTATTTTTGATCGGTAAAAATGATTTCACTTCACGTATTTCGGCTAATAAGCCATCTAATTTAACACTTAACTCCGAAACTTTGATCTCAATCGGCTTAATTAGGTCCATTAGCAAGTTTTGCACTGTATTTATATCACTTTTCTCCATTTTGACGAGCGTTCGTTAGTGGCGTTTTGGTTTATTAAACGTGCTCATCAGAGATAATTGAAGAGTCGCCGTCGTCGGACGACAAGGAGGACAATATAATATAAGATGAATATACTTTATTACAATAAATTGATAAAAAATACATTGATACTGAGACGTATGTCGTAGAGAGTAAATAATACAACGATTTTAATAATACAACATTCGGTGATATAAAGAACCTTTATTTAGGAAGAACAGGGCTTTATATACGGTCTGTGTGTCGTTGTGTGAGTGACGCTTACAGAGGTTTAACGATTTCGGGTTACTCGTGCGTGAACAATTTGCTAGGGTATTGTATTTCAAGGCTGTCTCTACAATGTTGCATTTTATAAGATTATTCGATGTTGCGTCATACACCACACGTTCCCCGTTTTTTTTAAAGACAAAGATGTGGATACATATTTTTGGCTTAAAACTATCTTATATAATGTTTTACATAAGTATTTTCATTTATCTTATTTCTAATGCTGTACACAATTTGTTTTGGATGTTACAATTTGGATGTTACAATTTGTTTCTTATATAATCTTACTGGTTTTAACTGTGTACTATGTGTGTTACTGTTCTTAATCTGTTAACTGTGTGATACATCGTTATCTTAATGCTTACATTTCAAATACATTGTTATGGTTATCAAAACTTTGCGGGTGGTCGTTCTGTGGAATTTTTATGTCACTGGTCGCTGTGTAGGTATAAGTTATTTTTAGATCAGTTTGTTCTGTGAGTTAGTCTATTTAAACTATGCTCGAGTTCTATTTAAGTTATTATTAAAATTTTGAGTATTTAAAGGTGTTAATCAATTTCATATGGTTGAGTGTTGTTCTCGTGTGCGTTTCCGGTTTTTATGTGCTCAACTTTTGTGTAATTTAATTAAAATATTCACGCCTTTATTCCCAAAAGGGGTAGGCAGTGTTCATGAAATTGTGAAAGATAGACAATAACTTTGTGTATAGTTAGTTGCTGTTTGCTGCGAAGTGGTAAGTTTCAGCAATAGCACAGAAAAATTAAATATTACACAATCAGAACCAAACTCTATAGTAAAAAATGTAATATTGTAATTTTTCTGTTACTACATACTATTTAAACTTGAACTTGAAAAGTTAATTTAGAATTTCGGATTATGGTTCCGTATGTACGGCGTTTGATTGCCTCTGTTTTCCCTTTTTTTTATATGAAATTTCTTATGCTACTGTAAATATACAGCTTTTTTTTAACAAAATTATTTATGTATTTTTTTATTTTTTTATTTTATAATTATTTCTACATGATTTAAATATATTAGTATTTTCCTTATTAAATGTAAAAAAAATATTGAATGAAAAGAAATATATATTAGTTTAATGCTACTAAATAATAGCAAGTTTATGATTTTATGTTTTTTTTTGATACGTTTTTACGTTTTGATATTTTATTTATTTTTATTTTGACCTACGTTTTTTTCTTTATTGATATTATTATTTTAGAGCTTTTTATGTTATATTTTTCTTGGTTAATGATTCTTTATTTCATTTCTTACGTCAATACTTTTCTTTGGTTACATTATTTTTATCATTTTTATATTTTATTTGAATTAATTTTTACGTTATTTTATTTTTGTTAGTGATCTTTCTCACTTAGTAGCTTTTTGTTTAGTAATTTGTTATTTAATAGTTAGTTGATTTGTAGTTTTTTGATTTGTAGTTTTTTGATTTATAGTTTTATGATTTGTAGTTTGTTGATTTGTTGTTTTTTTATTTGTAGTTTGTTGATTTATAGTTTTTTGATTTGAAGTTTGTCGATTTGTATTTTTTTGATTTGTAGTTTGTTGATTTATAGTTTTTTTGATTTGAAGTTTGTTGATTTGTATTTTTTTGATTTGTAGTTTGTTGATTTATAGTTTTTTGATTTGTATTTTTTTGTAGGGATACGCATTTACGTGGTTGGCCAACCTTACATATATAATTATTTGCTTAAAGGTACAAGATATATTATTTAATTTATTAAGCGCGCATCACGTATCAATGTATGTGTAAACAGGCAGTTCTTTTAACACTTCGTGTCTAAGGGGCTCTCGCGATTGATAACTCGATCGAATCATGATCAGCATCCAAAGATTTCCTCCCTGCCTTGTACCTGGCGCATCCCTTATATCACCTATATGCTTTTTGCCGTGCCATGGTTCATGGCGCACGTATGCATTTACGCGACTGCACGAGGAGTCTCTCGGACGCTTGATGCTGATAAAAAGCATATTTGTGATACAATGTTGTTCCCATTTTTTTTTCCGTCTTGTTGTATGTTGCTTGGCGTGGCTCGTTGATTGGATTTTATCGGGCCTCCTCGTCGTGGAACATAAGTTTTTCTTCGTGGTGATTTCTCCATGGTTACCGTAGTGGTGTTTTTTCCTGATGAGCCCGTACCGGGTGGCTGTGGTGGTGCTGCCACCGTGATTTGGAGCTTCTGGAACAGCTTGATAGGGCCCACTAGTGTAATGTCGGTGCCCATTACGGTGACGTGGATCTTGTCGGTCATCGTAGTCTGTCTTGTTATTGTGTTCGGCGCGGCGTGGTTCGTGGGCTGGCTGGTCTGCTGATGCTGATGGCTGCCATGAAGATTTAGGTTGAAACGCTGCGGTAGGTCGTTCGGCTGGCCTAGGCTGTGGCTAGGCTATGGGCTGCCTGGTGCAGCCCTCTGACAAGGTCGCCATGAGACGTATGTCGTAGAGAGTAAATAATACAACGAGATTCGGTGATATAAAGAACCTTTATTTAGGAAGAACAGGGCTTTATATACGGTCTGTGTGTCGTTGTGTGAGTGACGCTTACAGAGGTTTAACGATGTAGATTCTTATCGCTAATGCACTTTAATGGTGATTCGGGTTACTCGTGCGTGAACCATTTGCTAGGGTATTGTATTTCAAGGCTGTCTCTACAATGTTGCATTTTATAAGATTATTCGATGTTGCGTCATACACCACATACTGCTAGTGTAGGTAAATACAATACTAAAACTAATATTAAATTAAAATAACTAAATTTAAACCCTAAACTTAGAAAAAATATATTAAAATAACTAATGAACATAAAACCTTTATTTTCTAAAGTGTATACAAGATGATAACTATAAAATTAACTAAATTAAATTAAAGCTAAGTTAAATCTAAAAAAGGCCCTCGAGGCATTGTACCGAGGATGCTGGCGGCATTTCCTCGCTGAATTGCAATGCTGATGCGTTGCGCGAGAAAACCGCCAGCTCTTCGGTCACCAATTACGTCAACCAGACGTTTCGCGATTTCCGCAAATAACTTTTGCGCACTGGGACCCCATGGACCGAGGGTAAATAACTAATTAACTAAAAGACCTGGGCCTCTTGGCAGGGTGCCCAACACGCAGGCAGCATTCCCGCGCTGAACTGCGATTGCGATTCTTTGCGCGAGAAAGCTGCCGGCGGGCGCGAGGGTCGCCTGTTGCCAACATATAATATAATATATGTCCCTGACGCATTATATATTATACTAACTTTTGCCCGCAACTCAGTCCGCGTGGAACTCGTTTATATCGTAGCTCCATACAAATTTTCACCCCCATTCGACCTATTTAGGGGATGATTTCCGGGATAAAACTATCCTATCCTTCCCCGGCACTCAACCTATCTGTATACCAAATTTCATCTAAATCGGTTGCGCGGTTTAATCATGAAGAGCTAAAAGACAGACAGACAGACACACTTTCGCATTTATAAAATTAGTATGGATAGTGTGGAAGTATAGATATAATCTTCATGAGCTTGTGCTCTATATGCTCCCAAGAACAGGCTCGGCCTAGTTTGGGATCCACTGACTCGATGTAATGTAATGTGTTTACGTCGTCAATAAACTTTTTTAAGAAATTGACCACTCCTAAGACAACAATCGTATATTAGGGTTCCGTACCTCAAAAAGAAAAAACAGAACCCTTATAGGATCACTTTGTTGTCCGTCTGTCTGTCTGTCTGTCACGACCATTTTTCTCAGGAACGCGGAGGTATCAAGCTGAAATTTATATCAAATACTCAGGTCTATTGTCCCTTGGGGCTGTGAAAAAATAAAAAGCCAATGCAATCAAAAGATACAGTCGTTTATGCTGCAAATTTTAGCGTTTTTTGACACTCGCAAAACCTACGGGGTACTTTCCGTGAACTCAGAAACTTGGAATTTGGCACGAAGCAACGTCATACAGTACAGACAAAGGAAAAATTACGAAAAGTAGACATTTTTAGTAAAATCATACAATTTTTTTTAATTTTTTTTTAACTTAATACCTTTTTCCTCGTAAACGTGTGGTGGTATTCAATTGAAATTCATATCAAATACTCAGGTTTATAATACCTTTCAGCTGTAGCAAAACGAAACTTTTATGTCCACGCAATCATAAGAAATAGCAATATAAGTCGCATAATTTAAAACTGAGTATGTAATCTCAAAGGTTTAAATTTATGCTCCTCCAGCTTATCCACATTGTAATGTTACGGATTTAATTTTCATTTATCATTTAGTAATAAACATACAGCTGGGTTGGGCGGCATTTAATAAACTGGACGACATCCTCAAGTCCACCGAAGTTCCACAATGTCTGAAGACTCGCCTCTTTAATTAATCAATGTGACCTGCCCATCATGACTTACGGTGCCGAAACATGGACGCTAACAATTGAGGCTGTGCACAAAATACGAGTAGCACAGAGAGCCATGGAGCGCGTCATGCTCGGTATTAAACTACAAGACCGAGTGAGGAATGTTGAGATTCGACGTCGCACTAAGGTGCGCGACGTTGGAGATACCATTGCTAAACTCAAGTGGACACCTGCTGGGCAGGACACCTTGCCAGGCAGAATGATGGTACCCAAAAAGGAATCAGATTGGTGGCCACTTATAGGCAAAAGGAGCGTCGGCCGTCCACCAGCTCGATGGGTGGACGATATTAGGAAGATAGCGGGTCACTTTTGGATAAGATTAGCTCAGGATAGGGACGCGTGGCGTACTCGAAGAGAGACCTATGCTCAGCAGTGGGCGGTTACGGGCTGAAAATGATGATGATGATGATGATGATGAATAAACATACTACAACTTTTGCTTGTTATAGGTTTGTACGGAACCCTCGGTGCGCGAGTCCGACTCGCACCTGGCCGGTTTTTTCTATTATAATAAAGTATAGTGTAGTAATAAAACATTCTGAAATCTAAATATAACAGCAGAAGTAAAGTGACCTAATGTCTTTTATAGAAAGTTTAATGCGAAGAACCGCAGTTGACATTTGGTAACCTTTCAGCTCGGTTACTAATTTATCCCGGACCGGAGCGATTGAATAATGAATGGATTTAAATGGCAGTACTCGACGATGACCTTTTCGCTCGATAGCTCTGCAACTTTACAATAAGTTTGAACGAACGATGCAATAGTCGCACCGGTTTGCTATAAAATAAAAGGTGTGTATTGCTGTCTCATTCGAAATAATGAGTGACAAATTGCTAAGTGCTACGTTCAACAAAAACTTCAAAATAAGTAAATATTCGAGGAGAAATGTACACTAATCGATCAAGCCCCAGACTAAGCAACGACGTTGCATTATTGGACGACAATAACCACTTAGAAATAAATAATTATTCGTTCGCAGGGTGGGAAGTCGCATACAAAAACAAGGACGTAAGCACATCTCATTATGGCCACTCGACCTGCACTTTTAACGGAATAACATAGAAATAACTATAAAACTTAACTTCTGGAGACTAACATGAGAGAACTCCAGGCAAGTTTGCACTACTAGTATAACTAGAAATATTTTTCCGTGAACTTTCCACATAGGTAGAAGTTTGGAAGGTTGAAAATTTATCATCGTTGCGTTGTTATTCAAAGCGGTGGCTTGATGCAGAAATCCTGAAAAATATAGAAAACTCTTAAATAGATTTAAGGTCATTCTACGAGTGGTCCTACCGCCTAAACTGGCATGGCATCTGCAGGTATTTTTAACAAGTCCATGCCTACCTACTACAAAAATACTGGGAACGGGATCAAAATCTGCAAGAACCTCGACTATAATACGAGCAGGCTGACGGCGGTTATAACGCTTGTAAAATCACCTTTTAAACAATTTCGTCATAGAAAATTCGTGTAACCAAATGTGACTTATGGTAAATCAAACCACGTCGTGGATAAAAATACGTGGTCCGTTGTGAGGGACCCAATCCGGGCCTCTTGTGTACGGACAAGAGCCTCTGACGAAGGCCCACTTTGGGGGCTGGCTCAGTGTTAGCGGTGACTCGTTTGTAGCTAGACCATACCCACAATACAGGATAAATTAAAGAATCAAGAACGAGTACACACATTTACTGCCAAGAATCGCTACGTGTTAGACGATCCCGTAGTTTTCCCGTATGTAGCGGAAAATGACTACGGCGTAGGGACCAGCTATGCGGCTTCCTGACAGTGAAAGTGTTAAGGCCCGTCTAACCTGTTAGCTTTGTGACAACCTTGCAATAAAAAAATGGGCATTTTCCATTACATGTACCAACGGATTAACGGATGGTTAAATAAATCAGAAAAAAATCGTGCAAAATCCATTGGGTTAGGTAAAATTATAAAATTAGCTAACGGTTTCTGAAAATGAAAGTCGAAAAGTGAAACATATTCGTGAAATCATATTATACGAGGGAAAGGAATTCGAGGGTAGCGAGATGGCTCAGGCTTTTGCTGATTTCTTCTCGTCCGTCTTCTTGCCGAATGAGCCACATCTTGACGCTAGTAAGATCATTCGTGACGACCTGACTCGTAGTGCCAACTATGTGTATGTTGACCGGCTATCTGAAATTGAGTTGGAAGGGTCTTAAAAACGTCTGAAACCTAGTAGTTCCCCTGGCCCTGACAATATTCCGGCATACATTTTAAAGGGCTGCAAAGAATGGCTAGTACTGCCTCTTCTTCACCTATTCAACTTAGCTTTACGCTCTGGGGAATATCCAACTCAGTGGAAAATATCGCGAGTAAGACCTATTCCCAAGTTGAATAATTCGTCTCGTGTAGAGGATTTTAGACCAATTGCGATACTCTCTTCAATAGCCAAACTTTTTGAATCCATCATCAATAGCCGTGTGGCCTCCCAAATTCAACCCTTTCTGTGCGACTTCCAGCACGGTTTTAGGCCACGGAGGTCCGTCGAAACAAACCTACTGACCCTGGTTGATTCCATTTCGGAACATCTGGATAATTGTATACAAGCTGACGTGCTGTACTTTGATTTCACGAAAGCCTTCGACCACGTAGACAACGACGTGCTACTAACAAAGTTGTGTAATATAGGATTTTCGCCACAACTCTTACGGTTCTTTGCTAGTTATTTACGTGGCAGGCAACAGTTTGTGCAGCACGGATACTTTATCTCGAAGCCCTACCATACTCGTTCGGGAGTCAGCCAAGGTTCGATACTAGGTCCGTTACTTTTCGGAATCATGATCAATGATCTTGCGGCGGTTCTTAGATCTGCCAGGTGCTTACTTTATGCCGATGACCTGAAACTGATTTACGGTGTGCAGCAGCTTTCCGATTGTAAATCACTCCAGAAGGACATCGACGGGGTTCACCAGTGGGCTTTCTGTAACAGACTTTCTTTCAATGTTGCGAAATGCGCTGTCATAACCTTTAGTAGGGCCCGAAGTCCACTGCACTACAACTATGTACTGGGCTCGGAATCAATAGTCCGCGTCAACTCCATTAAAGATTTAGGTGTCATCCTGGACGCACACCTGACCTTCCATGAACACACATATGCGTTGGCTCGGGATTGCTACAAAAGATTGGGATTCGTTTTAAGGAATGCTAGAGATTTTAATGATCCTAGAACTATAAAACTTCTATATACGGCCCTTGTCAGAAGCAAGCTCGAGTCGGCGTCTGTTGTTTGGAACCCCTACAAAGCAACTTACGTTTTGCTACTGGAGAGGGTTCAAAAAGTGTTTTTACGTTTCTTGTACAAGAAAATGTACGGATATTACCCATTTTTATACCCGACCAAATTCTTGCTGGGCGTCTTGGGGTTTAACTCCCTGGAGGTCAGGCGTAGCCTTGCTCTTATTACTACAGCGATTGGTGTTTTACGTGGCGAGTTTGGCAGTATGGAGTTGGTGTCCCAATTGGTACGACTATACGTTCCTTCCCTGACCAAAATCGACTTCCGGCCTCGTGAACGCCATCTATTGGCGGTCCCGACGTCACGAACAGTGTTTCGAAAGGAATCGCCTTTGCTTCGTGCAATGCAGTTACTGAATTTTCTCCTCGCATCAGCTCCTGCGTGTGATGTGTTTGCAAGCAGATGGGGTGTGTTGCGAGATGAATGTTTGAGGTTTTGTAAGAGAATGGATGTGCGTCTTTCTTCTGTTTCTGTGTAAGTTTTATTAATGTGAAATCAGTAGTTTTATTAATTGTTAGATCATGTATACCTATGCCTTAAGTTAATTTGAATTTCACAGTGCCTTAGTTAATACTGTTATACTATGTAATAGATTTTAATAAATAAATAAATAAATAAATAAATAAATATTCATAGAGATTTATTGATCATATGTTCTCAATATTCCGCAAATCCAGACGTTTTAGCGACACTTATAATTACAAAAACAAAGCCGCTGATAGTGACACCCTAGCCTTTGTCAAAGCCCAAGAAAATTAGTGTTCTCCTGAGAATGATTCCTAACGAAGTCATTTCTCGCGCACATCCTATTTTCCTGCCAACCGGTTGATGTAAGGTAACTGGGTAAAACATGGCGGGCGAAATCATCGAATCCGTAAGGGCAAATATTTGATCATGGCTGAGTCTTGGATGTTCTCTGTGTATTTAAGTATTCATAAATATAAAAATTTAATTAAATATATCGTTTAACTGAATTTTCATTCCATCGAAAACATTTTTTTTTCAGAAACAGTAATTTTTTAGGTTTTTTATAAAACAAACCTGACCTAAGCGATGGGTTCTACACAATACTTATACCCAAAAAGTAAACGGTTTCTGAGAGAAAAAAAGTTAGATGAAATGACAATTCGATGAAAGAAAGCGTTCGTGGATACGTTTGTCAGTAAAATGAGGAGATCCCCTTCAGACGGTTCTCAGACTATGGAAAATCTCATTAGTTAAGTAGCACCGTCAGCTTTCCGGTCAGTAATAGTTATATTAGCAGTGATTTTGTGTGTTCGCAAGGAAAGCAGGCAAACCCGCGGGATAACATATAGCCTACAACCATCCAAAAAATAAATTCTACACGCCGGTAATATTTTTTTTTAAATCGGATGAGCTATTTCGGAGATCACCCAAAACATACAAACTAGTTTTGATATCACAGACTTTTCCTCTTTATAATACTTATTTGTATAGATAACGTAAACGCTGTATGTCATAGTTCTTTGGAGCATAACATTGTAGGCTTATGTATGCTTAAATGAGAATTATTATTATTCAGACGACCGTACCTTGAGGTAATGGCGCACGGAGGGTTAATACATTCACTGCCAGGAATCGCTGCGATGGTCTTCCTGCTAAGTAGTGGGATGCGGCTACAGCGTACGAACACTAGGAACCCTCCTAGAGGGTACCTACCTTTAGGAGGGTTCCTAGTGTTAATACATTCACTGCCAGGAATCGCTACGATGGTCTTCCTGCTAAGTAGTGTGATGCGGCTACGGCGTACTAACACTAGGAACCCTCCTAGAGGGTACCTACCTTTAGGAGGGTTCCTAGTGTTAATACATTCACTGCTAGGAATCGCTACGATGGTCTTCCTGCTAAGTAGTGGGATGTGGCTACACGTATTAACACTAGGAACCCCCCTAGAGGGTACCTACCTTTAGGAGGGTTCCTAGTGTTAATACATTCACTGCCAGGAATCGCTACGATGGTCTTTTTGCTAAGTAGTGTGATGCGGCTACGGCGTACTAACACTAGGAACCCTCCTAGAGGGTACCTACCTTTAGGAGGGTTCCTAGTGTTAATACATTCACTGCTAGGAATCGCTACGATGGTCTTCCTGCTAAGTAGTGGGATGTGGCTACACGTATTAACACTAGGAACCCCCCTAGAGGGTACCTACCTTTAGGAGGGTTCCTAGTGTTAATACAATCAATGCCAGGAATCGCTACGATGGTCTTTTTGCTAAGTAGTGTGATGCGGCTACAGCGTACTAACACTAGGAACCCTCCTAGAGGGTACCTACCTTTAGGAGGGTTCCTAGTGTTAATACATTCACTGCTAGGAATCGCTACGATGGTCTTCCTGCTAAGTAGTGGGATGTGGCTACACGTATTAACACTAGGAACCCCCCTAGAGGGTACCTACCTTTAGGAAAGTTCCTAGTGTTAATACATTCACTGCTAGGAATCGCTACGATGGTCTTCCTGCTAAGTAGTGGGATGCGGCTACGGCGTATTAACACTAGGAACTCTCCTAGAGGGTACCTACCTCTAGGAGGGTTGCTAGTGTTAATAAATTCACTGCCAGGAATCGCTACGATGGTCTTCCTGCTAAGTAGTGGGATGCGGCTACGGCGTATTAACACTAGGAACCCTCCTAGAGGGCACCTACCTCTAGGAGGGTTGCTAGTGTTAATACATTCACTGCCAGGAATCGCTACGATGGTCTTCCTGCTAAGTACTGGGATGCGGCTAAAGCGTATTAACACTAGGAACCCTCCTAGAGGGTACCTACCTCTAGGAGGGTTGCTAGTGTTAATACATTCACTGCCAGGAATCGCTACGATGGTCTTCCTGCTAAGTAGTGGGACGCGGCTACCCTATCTCTAGGAGGGTTGCTAGTGTTAATACATTCACTGCTAGGTATCGCTACGCGATACGCTCGTAGCCGATGGCCTTCCTGCTAAGTAGCGGAATGCGGTTACAGCTTAGGTACCCTCTAGGAGGGTTTGTAGTGTTAATACATTCGCTGCTAGGACTTGCTACGCAATACGCTCGTAGCCGATGGCCTTCCTGCTAAGTAGCGGAATGCGGCTACGGCGTATTAACACTAGGAACCCTCCTAGAGGGTACCTACCTCTAGGAGGGTTGCTAGTGTTAATACATTCACTGCCAGGAATCGCTACTATGGTCTTCCTGCTAAGTACTGGGATGCGGCTACGGCGTATTAACACTAGGAACCCTCCTAGAGGGTACCTACCTCTAGGAGGGTTGCTAGTGTTAATACATTCACTGTCAGGAATCGCTACGATGGTCTTCCTGCTAAGTACTGGGATGCGGCTAAAGCGTATTAACACTAGGAACCCTCCTAGAGGGTACCTACCTCTAGAAGGGTTGCTAGTGTTAATACATTCACTGCCAGGAATCGCTACGATGGTCTTCCTGCTAAGTACTGGGACGCGGTTACCCTACCTCTAGGAGGGTTGCTAGTGTTAATACATTCACTGCTAGGAATCGCTACGCGATACGCTCGTAGCCGATGGCCTTCCTGCTAAGTAGCGGAATGCGGTTACAGCTTAGGTACCCTCTAGGAGGGTTTGTAGTGTTAATACATTCGCTGCTAGGACTTGCTACGCAATACGCTCGTAGCCGATGGCCTTCCTGCTAAGTAGCGGAATGCGGCTACGGCGTATTAACACTAGGAACCCTCCTAGAGTGTACCTACCTCTAGGAGGGTTGCTAGTGTTAATACATTCACTGCCAGGAATCGCTACTATGGTCTTCCTGTTAAGTACTGGGATGCGGCTACGGCGTATTAACACTAGGAACCCTCCTAGAGGGTACCTACCTCTAGGAGGGTTGCTAGTGTTAATACATTCACTGCCAGGAATCGCTACTATGGTCTTCCTGCTAAGTACTGGGATGCGGCTACGGCGTATTAACACTAGGAACTCTCCTAGAGGGTACCTACCTCTAGGAGGGTTGCTAGAGTTAATACATTCACTGCTAGGAATCGCTACGCGATACGCTCGTAGCCGATGGCCTTCCTGTTAAGTAGCGGAATGCGGTTACAGCTTAGGTACCCTCTAGGAGGGTTTGTAGTGTTAATACATTCGCTGCTAGGACTTGCTACGCAATACGCTCGTAGCCGATGGCCTTCCTGCTAAGTAGCGGAATGCGGTTACAGCTTAGGTACCCTCTAGGAGGGTTTGTAGTGTTAATACATTCGCTGGTAGGACTTGCTACGCAATACGCTCGTAGCCGATGGCCTTCCGGCTAAGTAGCGGAATGCGGCTACGGCGTATTAACACTAGGAACCCTCCTAGAGGGTACCTACCTCTAGGAGGGTTGCTAGTGTTAATACATTCACTGCCAGGAATCGCTACGATGGTCTTCCTGCTAAGTAGTGGGATGTGGCTACACGTATTAACACTAGGAACCCCCCTAGAGGGTACCTACCTTTAGGAGGGTTGCTAGTGTTAATACATTCACTGCCAGGAATAGCTACGATGGTCTTCCTGCTAAGTAGTGGGATGCGGCTACGGCGTATTAACACTAGGAACCCTCCTAGAGGGTACCTACCTCTAGGAGGGTTGCTAGAGTTAATACATTCACTGCTAGGAATCGCTACGCGATACGCTCGTAGCCGATGGCCTTCCTGCTAAGTAGCGGAATGCGGTTACAGCTTAGGTACCCTCTAGGAGGGTTTGTAGTGTTAATACATTCGCTGCTAGGACTTGCTACGCAATACGCTCGTAGCCGATGGCCTTCCTGCTAAGTAGCGGAATGCGGTTACAGCTTAGGTACCCTCTAGGAAGGTTTGTAGTGTTAATACATTCGCTGCTAGGACTTGCTACGCAATACGCTCGTAGCCGATGGCCTTCCTGCTAAGTAGCGGAATGCGGTTACAGCTTAGGTACCCTCTAGGAGGGTTTGTAGTGTTAATACATTCGCTGCTAGGACTTGCTACGCAATACGCTCGTAGCCGATGGCCTTCCTGCTAAGTAGCGGAATGCGGTTACAGCTTAGGTACCCTCTAGGAGGGTTTGTAGTGTTAATACATTCGCTGCTAGGACTTGCTACGCAATACGCTCGTAGCTGATGGTTTTCCTGCTAAGTAGCAGAAAGCGGCTACGGCGTAGGGGCCCGCTAGGCGGGTTCCAGTGCTAAATTCCTATGTAGTTAAAAGCACCTATTGTGCTTTGACTCCGCTTAATGGGTTAATTGAAAGGTAAACTAAATCCGAAACGATATTTCAACGGTACATACACTCCAGGGAAGACAAACTCAAGTTAACGAGCGAGATTAGAGGCCCGGCGGTGCCTATTAGGCAGATAGCCAGAACTGATGAGGGTTATCACGAAACATGTCAACAACCACCCGTTAAAATAGTACCTAGAGCAGCTATTTTCATCAATGGTACTAAATTGCGGTGAATTTCCAAAACAAAATTAAGTACGACGCATAAAATTGTTTTAACAAAGCTACTTAACTACATATTTAATATCACAGAAGTTTCTTTCCGAGTACACTTTGGAAATGTACGATGGTGGCAAACAAGCATACTGCCTGCCAGATGGTAAGCAGGTATCGTAGCCTGTGAATCACAAGCGCGTTGCCAATTCTTTATAGATTTGAGGTTTCGTTGGTTGGGTAGCTAGAGAGGAATCCGGGTCCCTCGCTCTCAACACGATGCATCTTCTGAAGCACTGGTGACCTTAATTTTGTTCATTACTAACATATGTAGTCTTAAGTTTCGATAGGTTTAAGTCTTATTAACACACTTATATGGATTCTATAGTAGTCTGAAATAAATGTTTTTTTTAATACTTTCACTGCCAGAGACTTGCCTAGCGGGCGCCTGTTACACCGTGGTCACTTTCCGCTACATACGAGGAAAACCACGGGAACGTATTATAGTTACACACGGAACACGGATTATAGTTAGGTTTTTAATGTCCAACAGGTTGATCACGTAACGCATTGTACGTACGTTGGGTAGCTCTAAATGTCAATTTTTATATGGAAAAATGACAGTTGGCTCTACCAAACGAGAGTTCAAAAGGTTACCTGATTACCCCTCAGGAGGCTTTATTTTTGTACACCAACTTTGAAACATTTAATCCCAAAACAATACGGTCATGGCGTTTTGTTTCTGCTCAATCGTCACAGCACAGGTCGTAAGGTAGTGAAATAAGGACCTGTACGCACTAATTTGTGTTAAGTTTTTGATTACTTTTGTTTATTTCTCTCTTTTTTTATTCTTTCTCTTTGTTTATTATTTTTTATTATTATTATATATTTTTTTAAAGTTGTACGTTATGTAAGGATTTATGTAATTGTGATTGTGATCCGTGCGTGTAACCGGGTCGTTATCGCCGTGCACTTTTCACCGAATGGTCGCAACGGAAGACCAGCGCTGGCTACGCTAGCAACAATGCTGAGTTGCGGCCGTTTCGTGACACTAATAATATTGATGTTTTATTTGATTTTTTTTTGTTTGTTTAGTTATGTATATGTGTCACGAATAAACTATTTCCATTTCTATATTTCTATTTCAAAAAGATACATTTCTTAGAAAAAAAAAACATGAACAAACATTTTCTGTTATTCATGCATGTCAATTATAACGTCTGTGATGAACGCAATAAAATACTTTATTACGTAAAACGTGAATATTCTCGAATTGTAATTTTCTTATTTTTCCCGGCAATTGGAGGAAAAAATACCAACGTTATTCATTAACACTTCCACTGCCAGGAACCCGCCTAGCGGGCGCCTATGCCGTAGTTGTGTATCAAAACAAGGTACTACATCTTTTTTTTAAATGACTTACGTGTTGACTGCTGGTGGAAAACACCGGAGCATATGGACACTTACGAAGACACGCACAATATTAAATACCATACAGGGCTAATAACTTTTACTGTATACATACATAAAATCTTATAAATATCTATAGTTCAACGATTTATTTCTCCAACACATAAGTAGGTAGTTAATTAGGCGTTAGTTTTAGTTCCTAGCTTCAGTTATTGCTAGTTCAATAATGATTACAACATGGAATATAGTTATTGTACCTATCTATACCTACGGTTTATGTTGTTCGGGATGTCCACATAATCACGTTTAATTTATCTTACACGATGGGATCAAATCAAATTAAACCATTATTAATTACAGACAGTTCTGCTTGACGAGCTTACAATTAGTTCACAATTAATTACAATTTAGTTATAAATAAATAAATATTTGGGGACAATCTGACACAAATCGACCTAGTCCCAAACTAAAGGTACTATGGGTTACTAGACGACGATAAACATACTTATGTAGATAAATAAATACTTAAATACATAGAAAACATCCATGATTTATCTATTTAAGTATGTATATCGTCGTCTAGTACCCATAGTACAAGCTTTGCTTAGTTTGGGACTAGATCGATTTGTGTAAGATTGTCCCCAAATATTTATATTTATTTTTATTTTTTTATGACTCAGGAACAAATATTCATGCTCATCACACAAATAAATGCCCTTACCGGGATTCGAACCCAGGACCTCTTGCTTCGTAGGCAGGGTCACTACCAACTAGGCTAAAGCGGTCGTCAAATGGAATGGTTATGAATGGAACTAGTTTCAATACAGAACGCTATGATAATTATTATAATATAAACCATTGCGTATTATTGAGCTAATAATTTCCATATTTTGTGTGTTTATTTAAAAGACCGGCGTTACGTTCGGGTCACCCCCACTTAAACTAATATCGTTAGTGCTAATTTCATTACACCTAACAACGTTCGATATAATTTTAATTAGCCCTAATATTCGGATAACTAATTTTATATGGCATAATTCTTTGCTGCGCCTAATTTCAAACCTCCTAATCATTCCTAATACTAAATATCAAGTGTGCTAATATATTGGAAACTAATAATCATTTTTCCTAATGACTACTAAGCCTAATGATTAATGTGCCTAATGATCACTATGTTTAATGTTCACTACACCTAATTTCGTCACACCTAACTATCACTTGACCTATTTACTTTTGCTCTAATGTTTGACTAGTACTAATTAATGCATCCCTGATGAACAGGCTACTTTTTACCGCGGCGTATGTCGCGGCCGTCCCATGATAGACGTCCTAATCTCGTCAAAATGGGAGCCAATAATACACTGCCATATAATGTACGGCCCGATAATCCGTGTCCAGTTTTTGTGGACGTGGATTATTGGATCCTGCATTATCAGGGCGGACGAAAATGGCATGTCATAAGCGAACTCTTTCTTAGGTCGGTTAGGTTAGGGTTCACTTGTGTCCCTCAGACCAGAAATAGACACCCCGCGCAGCGGGGTGGCGTCGACTTGCTGTACGGCTATCACAAGACGGCGCACGAGCTCTCTCATTTTTTCTCGCATGATACTTCTCTGTCTAATAAGAGTGAGCTAGATAGACATCGGATTACCCACCTATTCTACCCTAAGGCAGGCCAGTGTAGGTACGACGAAGAGCGAAGCGAGGAGGAGTGTTAGGTAGAACTGCGACTCTACTGCGCGCGAGCCAAGCGAGCGAAGCGAGCGTGCCGCGGCAGCGGCCGGCGAAGCGCCAGAACAGACATTATAAGGCAAAAAAACAGTGAAATAAAATTAGTACTATTGACAATTCGGGATAGTGACATTAGGGCTAAAATACTTAGGCAAAATGAAGATTCGGGTTAGTGATTTTAGAGACATTGATAATAAGGTGTAGTCATTATTAGGCATTGCAATATTAGGCCTAGGAAGAAATCGGTCAAATATAATTAGTCTTAGTGAGAATTCGGTCATGAGAAATTAGGTAATATGAAAATTCGGGATACTGAAATTAGGGCTAATGAACAATTAGGAACAATGAAAATTCGGGTTTGTGATTTTAGGGTTAATGAAATTAGGGCTAGTAAAATTAGGTATGAAATTATTAGGGCTAACGGAGGGGAACCGTTACGTTCATGCCGAAAAATTACCAAAGTAAAATACGGGAGTTGACAACAGGAAAAATAAATTGTCCTTACAATAGCAATAAGAAAAACTCACGAATTTATAATGGAAAGGGTGGTGGGATGCCTATATTTTTTCTTGATATTTATAAGTAATAGTAGTCGTAATAACGCTCATTTGTAATAATTATTGAGTCTTATAACAACACTTAATAATTTTACATTTTTTTTTAAAGATGTTTCTCTCTGGTTGTGGTGCAATAAAGAGTATTTATTATTATTATTATTTCTTTATTCGATTTTCTTCTTAAGCTAGGTGTTTACAATAATTATATAATAAGTAAAATATAAAACAATACATACGAAACACAAAATCATTAAAAATCCTAAACTAGGGTGCAGCCGGCAGCGAGGCGGGGCCTAAGCTGCCGGTGGTCAGGGCGTCAGAGACAGGAACCTCCGGATTATCCGCGCAGATTTGTTAGATGGGTTCCGCGATCGCGTTGTTTCAATGTAGCGTTTTCCCGAGTCGCATTTTTCCGCGATCGATCAATTTCCTTGTCGCTTTTTTACTCGTAGCTTTATTCAGCGTCTCTTTGTTCCGCAATCGCCTTATTTTCGTGTAGATATTTATCGTTTTTCCGTTCTTTTATAAAAAAAATAACATCGAAGACGAAAGCGGGAGCAAGGCTCCCGCTTCCGTCATCTAACCTATCTGCGATCCGAGTCGGTTTTGCCCCTAAGTCCCTGTTCAAAGGGTGGGCATCAAATTAACTTTTCTCTGAGATCAACCAATGCCAAGATAGTGGTGTAGGTGTAGGCTGTAGGGAACAGGGGCTTAGTAGCAAAACTGACTCGGATCACGGATAGGTTAGAAGACGGAAGCGGGAGCCTTGCTCCCGCTTTCGTCTTCGATGTTATTTTTTTTATAAAAGAGCGGAAAAAACCAACAATATATAAGGCGATTGCGGAACAATGAGACGCTGAATAAAGCTACGAGTAAAAAAGCGACAAGGAAATTGATCGATCGCGGAAAAATGCGACTCGGGAAAACGCTACATTGGAACAACGCGTTCGCGGAACCCATCTAACAAATCTCCGCGCAGTATCCAGGAGTAGTCTAAGTCATTCCCGACGATATATCTTATGTTTGTTTAAGTTTATTTTGTGTTACTTTGGCAATAAATTAATTTGATATGATTTGATTAATAGATCGTTTATGACATTTAATAAAAAGTTTCTGTTTTGACTATCAGTCAAGACCCATTAAAGACTATTAATAAGTTCCAAATTAAACTATAATTTTGCTAAGTGAATTCTAATTTTTGAAATCAGCCAATCCTCTGGGTTTATGGTTATCATAATATTTATAAAAAAATTAAGCACGTGAATGTTGTAGTTCGTCTAAGATTGTGTTGTCTCTAGTTTTCTTTTTGATTTTACAACTGTTTAAATCTACTTCTTTTGGATATTTTTTCAAGACTTTCGTGTAGTTTCCACCCTTGACGCTGGCATAATTGTCCCACTGCCATTAAAATCGAAAATCGATAGAGCTATTAAACACTTATACTAGCACATACTTAAGCTTTTAAGCTTTTAAGAATAAGAGTAAGATTATTTTTTAACCCACTTCAAAAAAAGGAGGAGGTCCTCAATTCGGCTGTATTTCTTTTTTTTTTTTCAATGTTTGTTACCTCAGAACTCTGTCATTGATGAGCCGATTCGAAATTTTTTTTTGTTCGTATGTATATACTTCCAGGTGTGTCCCATTTTTTTCAAAATTCAGTTAGATGATGGGATCCATGAGGAATTGAGGGGACTCCTCAAATTTTTTAGGCACGCGTGTAGTGATTTCGGTATTTCCTGTTATAACTCGTGTATTTACATCCGGAATCATAAATTTGGTGGCGAGGAGTTGATGATGAAGACCACAGATGACCTATCGAATTCCTCAATTATGTACTTAAAAGTGCAAAAGTACGTCACAAGTTCTGATAAGATTCCGTTGAAATAGGAACTAATCAAGTGCTATTGGTGATGATCTTGGGGAATCGATGGAAGTCCTCAAATATTATCGGCCCACATACAGCGATTCGGTTTTTTTCTATAGTAATCAACGCATTTGCTATCGGAAATCAGTTCATGTGGTAAATTGTAAAAAAAATAGGAAATGTTCTCGTGGTTTGGCGGAGTACTAAAATGAAGTCGGTTAAAACTTTGTTTTTAAAGTAAATTATATTTGTAAAACACAGGTGATTCATATGAGGTCTTATTCTAAGTCAAAGGACTCAGTGTCTTTGCGATTGGGCGTACAAATGTATATTTCAGAAGAAACAGTTACTCGCCTAAAGAAAAGTTTTATGGAGGGTCAAACACTAATTTATTCCTTTCCTTTTTTGGCCTTCGACCAAAAATCTTTGTCAGTTTCTATTACGTCTATTTATTTATTTATCTAAACTTTATTGCACATGTAAGAAGTACAAATGGCGGACTTAATGCCTTAAGGCATTCTCTACCAGTCAACCACAGGGCTAAACAGAAAAGCTTATAGGTGCAGGTAGCTGACCAAAAAAAAAACACAAATGAAAATGACAGGTAGTTAATGACATACATTTCCTAATATAATAAATAAATATATTTACTTACTTAAATACAAAAATATAATAAACATACATACATATTACTTTGCGTACCCAGTGCAAAAAAACTATGGCTGGAAACAGTGCTCACCCGACGGTCAGCGCTGACCGTCGGTTGGCGTAGCTATATCTATGCAAGTCTATGAAAGCGCACACAGCTACGCTGACGGTACGCGCGTGATTTCATACGCGCGTACGGTCGGTCGAGCCGTCAGTTTGGCTCGTCGGTCGTGCGTACGTCGGTAGATCGACGAGCTATGAGATTGTATAGATACGTTCAGTGCTTCGCCGACGGAGCGACCGACCGTACGCGCGTACGTACACTCAAAGCAAAAATGAATTTCGATACAGAGCGCCCTGTTATTACTGAAGTGCGGCTTCGTCCGGCAATTTGGGATTTATCGTCTGTGTTTTACAAAGACCGTGATGCTAAAATAAGTGCATTTAATTAGAGCATTAAACTAGAGCATTTACAGCAAAATGATTCATATTTCTTGTGAACTGTACACACACGTCGCAGTTCGCTGTCAGCGTAGTACTGAATGCATTTCCGCAACTGACGGTCAGCGCTGACAGTCAGGACATACGGTCAGGACGTATCGTCGGTCGCGCACTGTTTCCAGCCTATGCCACCAAACTAACCAGAGATATCGTTGAGAAAATGCTTGCGCAACATGCGCTTGAAGGTGAGTTTCGTTTGTGCTTGTCTGATAGTAAGCGGGAGAGCATTCCAAAGCCGAATGGCCTGGACAGTGAAGGAATTACTCATAAATCCAGTGCGATGAGGGGGGACTACAAGCTTCAGGCTACAGGACTAACGTATTCGCAAATACCTATGACGTAAAATAAGGAATTTAGGTTAGGTATTTCTAGTAAACAGCGCCAGCGTAATTTCAAGTCTGACGTGTACATTAAAATCATCCTAAATGTCTATTATCCCTCTTAATCGTTAGTACCTACTAATTAATTAAGCGATGTTGTGGTCCGCTGGGGATCTTTTGTGCCCGAAAGGTAATTATTAGGGGACGAAAGTACGTCTTATCTGGTGGACAGAAATGTTTTGTATTCATGTGTGTTGTTGCTCGTTTATAACCGGCTAACAGATGAGAAAACAGCAAAAATAAGAAAATAATAAATAAGAGTAGGTAAATGTAAAGAAATAAATAAAGAAAGAAATATACATTTATTCACAAACAAACAGAACAACAACACATATTAAACAATAACATAAAGAAAAAACAGACAATAAATGAAACTATTATGTTACTGTACAAGTGTACAGTAAACATGCATCTGACCCGCATAAACTTACGCATATATTCCGAAAAGAGGTAAGCAGAACATAGAACGCATGGGATTTAATTTACACGGCTACTTCTAGAAATTGTAAGCTAAGGTACTGATGGATCAATTAAATGTCATTGCGGTGTTGATGGTCCCTTCGATCACAATACAATTCAAACCTTTATTATAAATGCGAAAGTTTAGATGATTAGATATTTGGATGTTTGAGTTTTTAGATGTTTGGAAAACGGTAACTCAATCACGGTTAAACGGCTCAACCGATTTGGATGAAGTTTTGCACGTATATAGTTCATAAAATAAAAATAAAATAAATAAAATAGCCTGGATAAAATATAGAATAGTTTCTATCCCAGGGGGGCTAGCACAACTCACGCCGCGCCGCGACGCGAGTCGAGAAGGATCTACCCTCCTCGTTCTAATTTGCACGGTGCGAGTGTGACAGGGGACGCTCAGTCGCGCGACAAGCGGCTAGTCAGCAAGTTGTGCTAGACGTACAGGTCCACGCTGACGAAGTCGCGGGCGGAACTATATCCAATTATTCAAAGACGAAAAATGCGGTATTCACCACGGGAGGTAATAAGGATAGCTTCAGATAGCTTATTTACAGCCCTTTCTTTTGGAGCGGGCTTCAAATACTTGTGATCTGAGACGTTCTTTGTTTTATCGCCCTAGGTGAGTAGTGTAGGTACTATATTAAGTTTTTTTTACTATCCTCTCATGTAAAGTTGATCCTTATTCCTCACCCTGTCTCAAAATACATTGAGTATTAAATTGGCCCTTGATTTATTTTATATACAGGGGCAATTATATGATCCATAGACATTTTTACGCAAAAATCGCCGTCGTCGAGATAAAGTAACGAACCGAAACTGTTTAAAGAAAAGTATGATGATTAGGACCGTAAACTGGAATAGGAACAGTATTGATTGAGTAGGAATCGCTGCTCCATTCTCCTCCATTATCCTTTGGGATCCCGACCCTACAAAATACCAAGTTGAATTCCCTGACCCCAAATATGTATATGTATTTAGATACCAAGTTTGTGATTCTAAGTAATTTAGAACGTACTCGAGGTAAACCTTTAATTCAAAATTACCGCCATAAAAAAGATGGCCGATGGAGTAGTTGGTTCCTATCAAAAACTTAAAGCTATGTACGTAACTATGTAGGCGAGCACTAAAAAATCTGTACTGACCTGACTGGCAATTGGCAATATGTTTAAGGACTCTAATTTTATTATAACTACAACTAGAAAAAACACACCTAATGACGAAGACCCTATTTAATTATCTCAAAAAATTAAGAACATACAACCGTTTTAATATTGCTTGATAGAGAGAGAAAACCTGTGACCAGTGACGTCACGGGGCTCGAGCGTCATAGTTAATGACAATCGTTACAGGTCGACTCATGTAAAAAGAACCCTGGCGGCCATACTTTTTATATGGCCGCCAGGGCTCTTTTTACGTGTGTCGACCTGTACAAGTGAAGGTGCGTTTTGCGGGAAAGGGACAGAGTACACCCTCTCTTAAAACTATGGACACTTTATAACTTTGTGACTATATATTGTTTTGTGGTCCTACTTTTTATTTTTCGATTCATCATTATTGATTATTTTATTTGGTATCACCATCCCTATTGAGCTCTCGGAGCTTATTGATACCGTGTCTACAAGGGCTTTACAATTACAAACGAAATTCCTAAAACTTAAAGTAAATAAATTGAAATAGCACCCACGTTTTGATAATACCCACCCACAGGTACGGAGAATCTCAATATCTGAAATGCCTCCGGGCGCCGCGAAAGGTTTTCAAATTATTTTAATTAAGCGACTAGGATACACTTTGCTGGGAATAAATATTCTTTAGTGAGCCTGGAAGATGTTTTGCATAATTCAGGTTATTTTATGGGAGTGCGGGGTATCTTATTGTGTCAGTATTACGCAAATTACTAACCTTTTTCCCTGTTCAGTGTCGGAATAGATTAGCATCACCCCTTCCGTCCTGTGGAAGTATTTTTTTATATCTTTATTGAACGAGTTTTGTCAAAATGACAATGTTACTCTATAATGCAACTTACTAACTTATTACAAATCAAATTCTTAACACTATGTCCCCTAGCAGCCGGCAATCATTTCAGAACCAAGCCACACAGAGCATTGGCTTCCCTCGAGTGAGGGAAAGCCAACACTCTGTTACAGATATCCAGCTGCTTAGAAGTGTGTTGTGGGCGATGGGCTAGCGACCTATCACTGCGATATCACGTTTTCTCGTTCTTGTATACCCACATTTACGCTAAAAGTGGAACTGGAAAGGTTCTCTCAACTTTTAGAGATTAAGGCGTGAATATGTGTATGTAACTTTTTACAAGCTTATTTAATACGTAATTTATTTATGTAACCATGGTATTACAAGATGAATATATATAAAAATATGTATATATAAATAAATAAATTAATTTTACAAGTCAAAATTCTACCAGCGTTCTGAAAAGAAGACCACTGTTTAGAAGAAACGCCGAAACAAACTCAAAAGTCTGTCATTTTTTGGCAAAAAAAGCTTGTTACAGTGATAGTTCTTAACCTACTCAAAATAAGTCAAACTGAATATGAATGCAAAGAAAAAAAACATCACTTATTTATTTATTTATTAAAGACACACGTATATGCTCACAGTATTACACCAAAACGCTTACACGGTAACATATTATGTAACAATACACAAATTACAATATACAAATTAAAATTAAATATAAAAAACATTCACATATCATGAACCAATATTTTAATTAATGACAATACCGATGAGTAAATTATTTAGTTGCAATGGAGTTTAAGGCGGACAAAGTAGTATGCATATACTTGCTCAATCTGTCGGCAAAAATGTCGGCATCCGGGACCCGGATCAGCACATTATTCATGAGTGAGATAGCCCGGGAGGTGGGCGCGTTCGCGGCGTTTACCGTGCGCGTCACGGGACTCGGCAGCTGGCGGCGGCCTCGCCGCGCAGGCCGCGCACCGCGGACCGTAGGTTGGTGGCGGAACCGATAGCCCCACTCTGCTAAGAACACCAGGGTTATCTATGCCGCCGTTGAATCTGGCAAATTTCCTTCATCTGGCAAATCATAATGCGTTGTTCTACAAGAACACATGTCTGAATAAGCTATATGAATAATTAAGCTATTTTGGGCACTGGTTTGGGCCATGCATTTCTGTCAGTTAGATAGTCCTCAACCATGTAATACGAGTAAGCCTTCGACATCAATCATCAAGTAAGTTTACGTGTACTTTTTTACTTTTACAAGTAGTTTATTGTAATTTTAAAAACAAGATTAAATGAACAAAAAGGAACAATGAACACAAAAATATCTTTTAAAAGCAAAAATTCAAAAACTGTTATGACTCATTACATGATGCTATCTCAAAATCTGCATTGACTGCTGTGCTATGATCTCCTGCTGCGTGGTGGTGGTGTGGTGGATACATTACTTGGAGCTTGGAGGTCATAAGTTTCGATCAACATTTCTCCGAATTAATGAAAATATTAAAAAATAATTACACACATGCAGATGCTCTAAGGAAGCGTCCTTTTAAATATTTGCTCCTATTATAGGCCACACACTGTATTTGCTGGTTTGTAGGATTAGTGTATGTCTTATAAAACATAGTTTACACGAATTTCTAGCAAGCCCCTAAAAAAATAGCAATTAAAAAGTTTTGTGTTCGTAAAGTATACCAGTCTTTTTCGGGTCAATGTATCCATTTTTATAAAGAATTACCTAATGAAATTATGGCTCTATCCTTTCTAGCAAGCTATGTTGCTGGAAATTCTTATTTAACGCATCATAATATTACCATCAGGCCTTTCTCCGCGCTAATACGCAATGCAAAGAACATAAAATAAATTAATACAAGCGACATAAGTTTATGTCAAGAACGTTTATCATGAGATACGTTTTAATTACTTTACTAAATAACAATTAAAGTTTCAGAGTTTAAAAAAGCATCAACGTTCAACGTTATATTTTCATAAATTATTATTTCTGATCTAGGTCCAAAGATTGCGTAGGTAATGAATAAATAATCGACAAAGCCCGGATGCTAATGAATGATTTATTCAGTTATTTTAAGAACCTTTAGGTTCATCCATTTCGATTGAGTACATTCTGATCCGGATTTGTCTTTATCATTTTAATAAATAATCTGAGTGTGCAACCAGCCTTTTATCCCTGTTAGACATAATATATCTATTATATGTTTAAAGAATAAATAAATAAAGGCTCTTTCACATTTCGGGCGGCGGCAAAAGGCGTGCTCCAATTTCTCCCACGTGTAGCGCATTATCATTGCAACTTTACACGCGTCTCATCTCAGTTACATACGACCTTTTTGATTCCCATGGTACACGAACCGAACAGCAGTGCAAACACGATAATAGTATTCTTCGCGCCATTCAAAGATCGAGACGGTTTCTCTTTCCTAGATCTCAAAACTTTCTCCTGCTGGTCGATTGAGAAATGTTTTGTACGTATGTTAGGTAGTTCTAAGTGACAATGTTTATTTTTATTTCCTGTGTGTTTTTGTACACCTATCATCCTCTCAATTGCTCAAAGGTTAACTGGAAGAGATTCCTCATAGGGATCAGTTCGCTTTTGTACTTTGATCTATTCTGTGACATGTATATTCTTTAAGCTTTTATTATGTACATATTTACATTCAAGTGCTTACAATACATACATACATTCTTTGTATGGTAAAAATGATAGTTGAGTTGTCCCAACACTTATTTGAAAAGTAACGCTATTATCCCTCAGAACTAAAGGAACTAAAAATAGGAACTATTTAGTTCGTATGAACGATTGGAATGAACGCGAATGGAGCGCTCTTTAAGAGCGAGCGGGTGAAATTGTTTTATAATAATAGTGTATCCCTCGCTTTATATTATATTTGTTTTAAAGGGCCTCTGCGCTGTTGGCTTCGGCCCCACGCATGCCTTCCAAAAGTCCAGGACCCCATGGTCCTGAGATATGGAAAAAACATAATAATAATAAAACATTTATTTCAATAAACATTTATATGCACGCTGCACGCACCACTCGCAGCGGGCACTGGGGCCGTACCCTTAATCCTAGAGTAGTGTTGCGTGTTCCCGTGTGGTGTCTGGTTAGAATATTTCCACCCACTTACAACCCGTGGGTGTCGGTAGTGAACCTAGACTATATATGGGAATAGGGTTACCGCAGCCAACATTGCCATTGTTGGCGTTAACAACGGTACATTGCTGCTACATGTGCTGTCTTTTCTTCGACTAAGCAAAGCGTCAGCCCTATCTATAGGTACCTACAGTCAACATCAAAGACACACTTTAGTATATTATTCAGTTGAAGTAACGCCAAAACTAAGCTATATATAATTACATATCTTTGACTTCGGCTGTACTTGTACATTCCTTTTACGCAACGTACGTCTCAAAGCCTCATGTTGTAGTATGAAAATTCATAACCGGGACAAGCTGTGCCGTATTCTGTAGTTTGTGTGTGCTTGAAATTAATCACTAAGCCATAAGCGGCTTTTTACGTAAGCAACAGTTGCGAAGCAGTTGCTGGCAAACATAGCATAACATTTAACAAGCATTGGTGACACTTATTTGGTTTTCCGAGACAGCAAAACATGTTGAAAACGGGCCTTTATAATACAACAACAAATTAAATACCACTTTAAAACCAACAGAATAGATTCTCTTTTGCTGCAAGGCCAAAATACGAAAATTTTGTCTACGTTTTGCCACTACATTTGTGGATTTGGTCTTAAATTCGAGACGAATTTAAATGACTTACGTATACTCTAAGTAGATATGTGACTTCAAAACCGCATTTGTGTTAGATGAAATTAGTTTACTTGCTTTGAAGGTTTCGGATAACGGTGTTCATTTGATACAAGGAACACGGAATGGTGAACAGCTAGTTAATAATTAATTCTACGGAGTGGGCGTAAACAGGTTCTCAGGCATGTATTCTGATGAATAAATATATGAAGTTGGAATCGATTTTGTACAAGTCACTTCCACGCGCGTGTGTTAAGGTGTCAAAGCAGACGCCGGAAACTAGTGGGCAACAATCTTTCAACCGTGCGTAAGAGTAAATACCTGAAAGATTGGTTTGGATCGGAATACATTTCATGTAGATGTCGGTTTAGTCGTTTTTAATGGGTGTGTGTGGTGGATGGCAGGTAAAAAAGGACCTATCGAATATAAAAAATAAAATAAATAAACAAATATCAGGGGACAATCTTACACAAATCGACCTAGTCCCAAACTAAGCAAAGCTTGTACTATGGGTACTAGACGACGATAAACATACTTATATAGATAAATAAATACTTAAAGACATAGAAAACATCCATGACTCAGGAACAAATGTTCGAGCTCATCACAAAAATAAATGCCCTTACCGGGATTTGAACCCAGGACCTCTTGCTTCGTAGGCAGGGTCACTACCAACTAGGCTAAAGCGGTCGTGGATTTGTAATGTGATAAACCGTTTCTGATGATGTTGTAGGACGGCTATCGTTTACCTTGGTGTGAAGGATACTTGTCGCGCTCGGAGAGGCGTCCACACTTGATTACTTGCACCGGGCTAGTCAGACAGGTAGATAATTTCACAGAAGTGGGTGCGCTTTGAGCATACGGTTATGGATGTGTGCTGATATTAGAAGGGCGCCATGCATTTATAATTGATTCTCCTAAATGCAAAAGAGATTAAACAGGATGCCTATTTTTACAATGGTCAGAAATATGAACAAAGAAAGACTATTTGACAAGTAGATTTATTGCCATTAAAACACATGTATACAAGTAGAACAAGCCACTAAATCTTAACTAAGGCTTAGAGCTAAGGCGTGGCTCTCTCCTAATGAGATTCAAATTTTAAATTGTCTGACCGAGGACGAAGTCTTGGTGTTTAAATTTAATTAATTAGAGAATAGGCATAGTTGTAGAGCTTGGTTTGTATTAGGCTGAGATATTAATACTAAAATTATGACTCTATTTGCAAACACATGGTTTTATACCAAAACGTGGTTCATAAGGTATGGAAAGAAATCACCTCGTGGAACGCGTTGTACACGCGTCACAGCGCCGCTGTAGTCCACTGCTTCCACCCAGGACCTCAGAAGAGGTCCTGCTCGTGACGGCTTACGCAGATGGAGAACCGTCGCCACCTGTGACCCGGGTACAGCTTCCGGCGCCAGACTCCAAAATTGCCTATGCGTGAAGCAACCTCCGCGAAGCAGTCCCCGCGGAGCGGCCAGCACGCAGTCGCTGCAAACCACATTAAAGTTCAGATTCAGAACAAAACGATCCTCGACTTTCACACTCTCCGCAACAAACACTGAACTGTTAAAATACCTGGCAATGAGTAAAAGCAAGCCTAGGTGGTTTTCCGCCGACCAGATTTATCTCCTTACGTCATTTAAAGTTATGTCTGAAACAAAGAATGTTATATCATTAAACCACGTCTCAACGTAACAAATATTTCCATCGTCCTATCGGCGACACTCGCGTCATACATACCAAAATGTCCATTGTGTCATCGCAGCATTAGGTCGCGAGATACGTTGAGATTAAAACTGCATTGTTAAAATTGAATCTAAGTTAAACAAACATGGCTTTTTCATCCGCAGCGATTCCAAAAAGATACCCTCCTCCGTTCACATTTCTGCAAAGAAGACCAAGGACCTCTGCGATTTTTGACAGCCGGAAAACTTTACCACAGACAATCTAGCTCCGTCCTCCCGTACCACAAAGATCGACTTGCATCATTTGCACCGAATGCATGAAGACTAAAGATTTATTAACAACTAGCTTCAATGTTTCTAAAAGATCTATTTTTCGATACATAAATTATCTGTAAAGATATTAATACAACAATAATATCGATCGGTCTAAACTGTTATCGATTTTATTTGCAACCTCGGTGCGCTCGTAGTTCCGCCGAACATCAATAGGTGTCGCCTTCCCTTGAACGTCCGTGAGTCGCAGATATGCTGTAATAGATGGCGCTATGAGTCTTAAAACCCATAACAAACGCGTCATAAGATTAGACCGTAACAGATTGAAATTGAATAGTTTTTCATGTGCAATATGAGTAGATGAATTTTATTTGGTATAACTTATACCAAATAAAATTCAGTTTACTTATTATAAGTAAACTATTGAAGAGTTAGGATACCATTCTATAAAATAAAAGATCATCATCATCATCATATTAGCCGAAAGACGTCCACTGCTGGACATAGGCCTTCCCCAAAGAGTGCCACAATGACCGGTCCCACGCCACTCGTAATATAGTTCATACTACTGCGCAAATGTGATACTTACCGATAACTAAGGATCTCTGGGCGACACTCATAGGCTCTCGGTAACGAACAAAATACCGCAAACCAATTTCGCCCGCCAAGTTAGGAAGTAGCCTTATAGAAAGCGGATTACAGGCTCCCTCAGAACGCAAACGGGATTACATTGATGAAGAGGAGGCACATATGACTTTCGTTATGGAAACCATAATTCCTCAGAATGTACAGTCAACGCCTTCCCCCTATATCTACATTTATCGCTTTTTATTAAAAAAGTGTAAAATGCAAATGCATTAAACATAATATTCGACGTCCGCCGTACGTCTTCTGAGAAACTCAGGCACAGTCTACAACCCCAACTCGAACCCATGATCCTCTGAAAGTCATTCGACTGAACCACTCAGTACCGTGTGTGTGGCTTTTATATTGTACCTTCTTTAGTATTAGCAAGCGTCTTCTTCCATAAGTAAACAGGGAAAATAATTTCCATTTTCCATTCGAATGAAATTTGCTCACAGTAACTTTGTGTATCTGTCATGTGCTTCAGTGCTAACCCTGGCTGAATAATATCAATGTTGTATTGCATCAGTCGCTTCAGAACCTTATCCGTAAAAGGTAACAGTATACTATATCTATTCTAAAACTCTTCTATCTATGAAGATTTCAGGAAAACAGGAACAAGTGACGGCACAAATTTCTATCGTCAAATAGCGTCCAATTTTATCTTTATGGATGTAACAAACTAAGTTAAAACGTAATGTTATTCCAGCATTTCCGTGAGCTTTGTTTATTGATGATGATGATGCAAGAATTATTTATTTTTACTCAATTTTTTTAAACATTAGTTTGTCTCAAACATGCAATTAAAAACCTTGTCTTCATCATAATAGGCTTCAAAGTACGAGTATGTACCTATCACGTTTTGGGCACGGCGAGACGAGAGATCCGTAATGGATTTTCATACAAAATTGAAGGCCTGCAAAGCGACCTTTCTACTCATGACCGGTTTCGCATCCCCATCCGGCTTCGCTACGCTCGTCCGTTAATATTGCGACGACCTCTGTAGCGTAGTTGGTAGTGACCCTGCCTACGAAGCCGGAGAACCGGGATCGAATCCCGGACAGGGCATTTATTTGTATGATGAGCACGAATATTTGTTCTTGAGTCATGGATGTTTTCAACGTATTTAAGTATTTAATTATCTGTATAAGTATGTATATCGTTGTCTAGTACCCATAGTACAAGCATTGCTTAGCTTGGGACTAGGACGATTTGTGTAAAATTATCCACAAATATTTATTTACTATTATCTACTTGGCTGGCATTCCCTATGAAAAAAAGGTTATATTTTTATAGGCGCGTTTTAATGCCACCGCCCGTTTTATCTTGTCCCGAATATGACTATAGGAATGTAAAATCTGTCGACTGCAGCTTAAATTATTAGTTATTCGTTTCTCAAATATACCTTTTTATTTAATGAATGTATGTCACAAATACTTCTATTTCCCTCGAGGGGTATTCGCAGTTTATAACGAGCAGTCTTTCTCAGAATATGTTGATTGAAATGAAACACGGAATTGTTTTTATTGTGATACTGAATTAGGTTTGATCCTCTTAGCTGACGGGTATCATAACTAGGAAGATAAGCTTTTCTGAATAATATACGGGGTTGAAATTCGCCGAAATAACATATTTTTTATTTTAGTCCACTCGAGGAATTTTATAAAAGCTTTTGTATTAAAAATTTTCAATTCCCAGATAAAACTATCTGACAGATAAATGTTAGCTCTGTCCTTTTCTTTCATATGACTTAATTTGAGAAAAAGATGGTGACTATTTTAACTCACGGATAACTTTATCTAGAGATTGAAAAATTTCACCACCCCCTTTCTTCCCGTGGGTGTCGTTAAAGTCGACTAAGGGACCAGGGTTGAAGTGTGTTGTGGGCGATGGGCTAGCAACCTATCACTGCAATATCACATTTGTCGATCTTTTATACCCACATTAATGCTAAAAGTGGCGCTGGAACATATGTTTCATGTGCTCTGCCTATCCCTTTTGGGAATAAAGGCGTGAATGTATGTATGCATGTTCAAAAATCGGTCCTTAGTATATAATAATAATAAAATTGCATGCCTGGCAGGGTAACCGTTGAAACCTATACTATGAATATTATGATCTACGTACACAATTTGCAATAAACGATTCTTATTCTTATTCTTTTCCAGCGTACCGTTTTAAAATGAAAACAAAACTACATTTGTTTGTAGAGTCGAGTTTCATTTCATGGGGACTTCGGAATCGGTGACCGAATTCACATGTAACATAGTAAGGAGATAGTTTGAGACCCTTTTATCTTTTTATCTTGGAAATTATGCATTAGGGGTTAAAAGAGAGTGCAAGTTTCTATGGAAGTGCGATAATTGATGATGCGTACATGGGGAATCTAATTCCGTATTGTATTCTTTGAGACTTTGTACAGGGTTGTTATTTACACCTCGTATGCTTAGGAACGGATCGCTTCATTCGATTATGCAATTTTAACATCCACATTTGATGAACTAGCTTCTGCCCGCGACTTCGTACGCGCATACATTATGGTTTACATGGTATTCTTATGTTTAACCATACTACATACTGAAAATAAAGATTTCATTTCCATTGATTGTCCGTGTAACAGACTAACAGCTCAAATTCTCTTCGAATCTAAATAAACACCCTCATAAACTTGGTCGTCAATTATATTATATAGATGCTCAAAGTATCTTTTAGATAGCGATCCCTATGCAAGCCCCAGGTCCGAAGACCCTAGGGCGAGCCCGACGGACACTCACTATCCTAAGGTGTCTTGCAAGCGAGACCTGAGGCCAAAGTGCCGAGCGGTGAGGCAAGAGAGGCCGAAGGCCGAGCTTTTCATTCGAATTAAAGACTTAAAGCAATCCTTCAGAGAACGGTCTCAGAGTCTGCGAGCTCGAGGGCCTAAGGCCCGATCCCCAAGTTATCTCCGAGCAACTTGCAAGCGAAACCTGAGGACCGAAGTTCTGGAAGTAAATGGGGAGGCAGGTGGAGCCGAGGGCTGAGTTTTTCGTAGGAATGACAGGCCCTAAGCATGCTTTTAGAGAGCGGTCGCTATGTGAGCTGGGGGGCTGAAGGCCCGTGGGTGAGCCCCCACCGACACTTACTATCCCCAGGTGTCATCGTATCCGGAATATCCGGAGACCAAAGTCCAGAAGGTGAGCGGCCAGGCAACTTTTCGTTACAATAAAAGATCCAAATCAAGCACTTGGGGGCTGAAGGTCACTATATTATACCATCACCAGGTGGCAGCGAGGCCAAAGGCCGAGCTTTACATTGGAATGAAAAGTCCAAAGCATCCCTTTCGAGAGCGCTCTCAATGTAAACCCCTACGCCACTCATCTTCGGGTGTCTTGCAAGCGAAACCTGAGGCCCAAATTACCGAAGATAAAAGGGGAGCCAAGCGAAGCCAAAGGCTGAGCTTTTCGTAGGAATTAAAGGCCTATAGCATGCTTTTAGAGACCTCTATCTAGGCGAGCTCGAGGGCCGAAAACCCGAAGGTAAGCCCCCACGGTTACTTACAATCTCTAGGTGTCTTTGCAAGCGAAACCTGTGGCCAAAGTACCGAAGATGAGCGGCGAGGAAAGCGAGCCCACACGACACTTACTATCCCGTAGTTGAGTGGCGGGGCGAAGGGCGAAGTAAGTCCTGTAGGTGAGTGGCGAGCCATTTCGTTGGAATGTAAGGCCCAAAGCAACCCTTCTGAGAACGCTCTCAATTCGAGCAATGACCCCTAAACACAATCATTATCTTCCGGTGTCTTGCAAGCGAAACTTGAGGACCAAAATCCCTTAGGTAAACGTGGAGGCAAGCGAAGAAGAAGCGAAGCGAAGGCTGAGGTTTTCGTAGGAATGAAAGGCCCAAAATATCCTTTTAGGGGGCGCTCCTTATGCGCTCCCAATAATATTGTTGATTAAATAAATAAATAAATATTCCAGAAAGTCACGGGAGTTTTCTCTACATAAATAAAATTGATACCATAATTACTCCATTCGTTTCGCGGAATGCCATTTTGTCCAAATTGTACACCCACATCCCTTGACGTTGGTGAACTATGATAATTCGAATTAAGTATTCAATTCAACTTTCAAACAACTTTAGATGACCTCTGATTTCATAGCAAATATAGGAGGGCAGAGATCAAGGTTGCTGGTTTTTCAATATAAACAGCGACGTCGTCAGTGACTTAAGTTCCAATATAATTAGGTCTCTTATGTATAACAGTTGCTATCGGTGGAGGTATCAACACTATCAACCAGTTTTGCGTTGTTTACGTATTTTGCCTGGAGTATAGGTTGAGCCTGTGTCGCGAGAACCAACAAAGTCGTTGCAAAAGAAGTTACATTAGGATAGGACTGAAGTTAAACGTCAACAGATTCTTACAATAGTAGTAGTACACTGTTTTTAAATTGAATTTAATATTTATAAATTAATAGAGAAATGATCTAAAGAAATAAAATAATACTTAGGTTAACAGAGTGTATGTTAGTATGTGTGTGCGTGTGGTGTGCGTGTGCGTGTACGTGTGCGTGTGTGTGCGTGTGTGTGCGTGTGTTTGTGCGTGTGGGTGTGGGTGTGTCCAGCTTATTGCACAGTTCTTAGAATATCTTCTGTTTCCATGTATGATAGAGTGAGCAACCGTTTTTTTAATTTAGTTTGAAGCTGTCTCACTGTCAGCTCTTGCCTATTGAACCTTGTAATTATTTTGTTATAGACATATGGGTGTAGGAATTGGGGCAATCGCTGGGCAAAGACTGTTTTTACAGAGATTTTTGGACCACTCAATATTCTTTTACTTTTGCGTAGCTCATAATCAGGGGAATTTAAAGTTTGCTGATGCATTATTGTAACAGCTCTACTTATGAATAATTGTCGAGCCGTGAGTATCTTAGTTTCTACATATAGTTTATGTGTTGGGTATTGGAAAGGCTTTTTGCACATTACCTTCAAGACAGATCTCTGGGCCCTCTCAAGAACATTCATGAATGAAGAACCCGCCCCTCCACATGCAGAAATGCAGTATCCCAAAATGGACTCACAAAGCGAAACATAGACTAGAAGCAGGACACGTTTATCGGCAGAGTTACGGAGTAGTCTCATCACGTAGATAAGTTTCCTCACACGTTGAGATAGAGAAAGAATGTGTGGTTTAGAAGAAACGTGCTAATCCAAGTCTATTCCAAGGTATTTTATACAGCTGGTTCGTTCTATAGCTTCAGCAGACTTTGCGGAATTCAAACACGGGTTAATGATTAATTTGGTATGGTCCTTAGGTTCAGAAGCTTTAGTTTTATGAAAGCAAATAAATTTTGTTTTTTTGAGGTTTAACGTAAGAAGGTTATTGTCAAGCCATTTTTTTAAACTATTCATACCATCTTCAGCTTTATTCAGAGCATCAGTCCACGAGTCACCATAAAAGAGCGCTGCGGTGTCATCTGCGTAACACATTAGATCGGCCGTCCGTGGTCTGACTGTGAAGATGTCGTTCATGTAAATCACAAACAGGGTAGGCCCGAGGACACTACCCTGAGGAACCCCAAAATCACTCTTTTTTCTGCACTCCTGTACTCACCTATCCTTAGGCTTTGGTGTCTGCCTGTAAGGTAGCTATGGAACCACTTTGGTGGTAGTCCCCGTATGCCGCAGTGTTCAAGTATTTTTATGAGGATTGGTATTGAAACTGTGTCGAAGGCTTTAGCTAGATCCAGAAACACTCCCACGCACTTTCTCCCTTTGTCCAAGGATGCAGTGATCTGTCTAGTGAGATAGAGAACTGCATCTTCCGTGGATTTTCCACGCATAAAGCCAAACTGATATACTGAGAGTAATCCGAAACGTTCTAGGAAGCTAGTCAAACGACTATTGTCAATTTTTTCTAAGATTTTTGAGAAAATCGGTAAAAGGGAAATTGGTCTGTGATTTTCAGGCAAGTGTTTGTTTCCGCTTTTATAAATAGGAATTACTGTTGCTTTTTTTCCAGATACTAGGAAATACTCCATTCTGAAGACTCAGATTGAAAATATGCGTGAGTGGGGTACAAATTTCATTTTTTATTGCTTTCAGTAAAGGGGGACGGAGGTCATCAAAGACAGGAACATCATCATTTTTTAATTGGTCGATCAGTTTAACGACTTCGATCATCTTCAATCAAAGGAAAAAATTGAAAAATTGAATGCTCCGAGCCGGATTCGAACCGGCGACCACAGGCATTCATGGCCCGTCGCTACTAACCAACTGAGCTATCAGCTGCAACTTAGTTGCTTATAAATTATAAGTTGTAGATTTTTCCAGACTCGATCGCCGTTCGCTATTAATCTCCGTCCAATGCCAATCCATCAAAAGTTTAAATTAAAATGCAAATTATTTAGCATCCTATTACACTTAGCTTTGCGTGCAAATGAGTTTTTATACAAGTTATAATTGGCCGAGTATCGATGTGTTAATTTCGCGATGCGCGGAGAAAAATACACGGCAAATGAAAATTTGGGAGAATCAAAACCTCTGACAATTGAGAATGAATTTTATGATACAGTATCTAAGGTGGAAATTTCCTTGGAATGCCAAAAAATACTAACCCTTAGATTGATGTACACAAAAACATGTATTTTTTAAAACATGTAGCTTTATCATTTACGACAGCTCTGGAAGGTCTCTGACAGTACTACATATTGTGCACTTAAAATATAACCATTGAAGAAAAACAAACTACTAATTTGAACAGGTACTTCATAAAAATCAAACTCGTATACAAATAAGTTTTTTTACTCAATACTAGCGGAAATTTTGAAAAAGTTTCCGCTAGTATTGAGTAAAAACTCCCACTTGACGTTACTTCAGACACAATTCGTCAAAAAGTGTTGCAAGTCCTTAGCTTTTTCCCTTGATAAAATATAACAACAAACGTGCATAACGTTTGTTGTTATATTATTTCAAGATAAAAAGTGAAACTAATAACCTTAAATTTTTTAAACTGCATTTAAATTTTCGGCGGGAGCGTAAAGCCGTATAAAAAATAAAATCTACAAATACAGGTTATATAGTACACAAACCCCAATAATTTCCAGCCAATGTTTATAGGAGCATTCTTATTTCAAAATAGAATGAAAACAGAAAATCTTACAATCGATTCTAAACCCTATTCCGTCCAGCCAGAGTTCGAATTCTTTGTTGTGATTTTTATTAAACTGGCGTTCTATCGTTTCAGTCAGTAATGTGGCCGTGTGACGATTCGAAATTCGAAACCCTGCTGCAGATTCTGCAACGAACGAGCGTTGTTTGTTATTTAGAAAAATGGCCACGAACTCGATTGATCTATCGCTGTCAGGCGCAGTCCGATTCACAACCTGTTTTGGCGCGTTTCTCCAATATTTTCTATAATAACTTGACCTCACGGTGTCTACCAACTCTTTGACATACACTGGTTTGCCTGGGAAAGTCGTGAATTGGGTGTGTAAAGATGGTTATAGAAATAAATGATTCAATAGTAACATTTGATATAATTTCAAGTATATAATGACCCATTGTATATACCAAATCTCAAAATATACTTTCGTCTGGTATAACACTTTGTTATTATTACCATTATATGATATAATACTCAATGTTACATAACTATCAAGTACCTAGTATAATACTTATATTGTTTTAATTACAACAGCTCGGTAATGCCAAGAAAGTAAGGAAAGCAAACATGATGCTTTGAAAATTGTACTTATAGAGTATCAGTATTAGGTAGTAATAAAGTGTTCGGTTCTGGCGCTTCGCCGGCCGCTGCCACGGCACGCTTGCTTCGCTGCCTCTGCTCGCGCGCTGTAAGGGCGCGGTTCTACCTAACTGCCTACCTACTGCTAACGGCGTGCCGTGTTAACCCTTACTACCCGCTGAGGTGCCCGCGCGGTAAGGTTTTTTTGGGCATAACTTTAAGCAGTAACTACTAAAAATTTCAGTACTGAATGATATGAAACAAAAAACATGTATTTTATAATTTTTGCTGAAGAATCTCATCATTAAAAACTCACCCTGTATTGTAGGCATCGTTCCGCAACCTCGTGAATGGCCAACTTAAGCGGAGCGTGAATTTGCAAGATTTCGTTTTCAAACCAATATTGGGGAAAGCAGTAAAATCAGTTTTATTGAGCAATTATTTGCTGTTTGGTTTGATGGATTTGATAGTAATTGATTTCTTCAAGGGGTTTTACAAAAAGTCCGGGCATTAATGATGTTTAAATACGATTGCATATTCCTACCAGCTTTTTTATATTCAGCTGTGTATCGCTGTCACCCTCGCTCTAGCAACTAATAGTATATTTGTCGTCACAAAATGTGTTATACAATAGGACGTTTAATTAAATGATACACATTGATAAACCGTCACGAATAAACGATATATAATCCAATCAGGAAACATGAATTACATATTTCTGCCTAATATTTTCCACATGTTTTCCTAAATACTAAACGGGAATTGGAATTTCGGGGAAATTCCCTGAAAAGCACGTATTGATACTTAACGTTTGTTACAGGACATTGGGCCCGGTATTTAAAAAATCGATGTATTCATTGGTTGGTATGAAAAAACAAATGAGAGCGGAAATTGTTACGAGAACATATTAGTTGATACAAGCGTAGAGAAAATCCTACACGATTAATGTCGATCCATATATATGAAATACGACAGTTTCCAGGATTTTTTCTCGGCCCAGTACAGTAAATGTAAAAATATGGGTGCATAAAACTTACTCATAAATATGTCCCATAACTCTTATGTCAGCGGATTAAGCTTTTAGTACTTATTTATGAGAGGATGTTTCTATTATTTTTTCCATATTTTTGCACTTGACTGTACACGCTGGGCTTATATTGTGGAGCGTATGGCATTGGTCCCACCGCCGGCGAGCCGTGCCTAAGAGTTACGGCTGCCTAACGTACGTTAGTTACGGTTGTCTCCACATCCATCATCAGATCAGGCCGGTGGTGCCATAATAATAGATTCGGCTGTTTCGTCCGTTCGATGTTTTGGATTTACCACCTTTTTCCACGAGCAAGTGGTAACATTTAAAAATTATTCGCGTTTATTTAAAAAAAGCGGATCCGCGTTAGCATAACGTGGATAGCGGGGCCAGTGGCAAAAACGCGGGGTAAGAAGCGGAAAAGCGGGGTGTCTGGGCATGTATTTCTGAACGTAACCCAATTTTTTGAAAGACATTTTTGACTATGGCAATCGCGCTTGCTTGTTTGTAATGATTATTGTTAAGCTGGGAAAAAATTATCGGACGCGGCTCACCTCACAGCCGCGACTTATAGGTATCTAGATAATGAATATACACTGAATTGTGCAAACTGTTCGGACGTCCGACAGAAATCTGGCACGCTGGATCCCGTTCGACTGTGCACATTTATCAGTCGCGGCCGTCAGCCGCGTCCGTCAGCCGCGTCCGATAATTTGTTCCCTGCTTAATTCCCGTGATAGAACATATGAAGCATGTAAAAACTCGATGCTCGACAGGACCGAAACCCACAATTTGGGTTATTTGTTAACTTCATTTTGATCGCATTAAAACTTGCTTCGTATTAAGCTATAGTTATCAAGTTAACGCGTCAAACACTGCCTACATCAATTCAGGTCCAGGCGGTTGTCACCTTATGTTTTTGAAACTCTTTGAAGATTTTTAGCTATCCGCCGCTGGTCACTTATGAATTGTTCCGTGTAAACATCGCGCATGTGATTGGTACCAATTTTTAATTACCGTCATTCGTTTTGCAATATTTCGTGGAATGCTGACGGTCGTCGATTCAAAATGTAATTAAGAGAAATCTGTAAAAGCAGAGTGGCATTTTCTAATTGATTGTAATTTATTAATGTATTTTTTAAGGATTGCGCATAGTTAAAATACTAAGGATGAACTTAAACAGTATACTTATATACAGGGTGTAATAGTTAAGTGTAGCCATGCAGGCGATTACTCCGTAAATATAAGAGATATTAGAAAATGTCTAACGGATATCGAAAGTGCGTCACCTACCTAATGAGTAAAATTACATTAATAACTTTTTTTAAAATAACAACAGAACTATCCCAAACATTAACTTCAAACCCTCCCATACATTTAGTACGACGTTCGTTGAAAGACTAGTTTGTACGGTCTAGTCATTTCACCGTTATCAAATGATTCATGAATTGTTTTATTTTATTCCATATCAATCAATTATCATTTTCAAGTAGTTACACGTACTGATCTATTATTATCTGACGGTTTTAAATGAATACAAAAGTTAGGTATTTTCATTCCATTATTTTATAAAGCAACTCACACACGGAGATTGACCCCGCAGTTCGACGAGCAGGTCCGTGTGTTATGTGCAGAAGAAAAAAAAAGTTTGGCTTAAAGGACCATAAGCTTAACTTTTTTTCCAGGTCATAATTGTTTAAAAAAAAGAAAATCTCCTACGGCACCGACGTTCTACTTTGAGAGTGAGTCGTCGTAGGTACTTAACTGTATGGGAGCGTTTAAACTTAATATTTTCAATATTAATACATTTATATATCCCGCGATATACCCGTGTGGTGTTGGGTTAGAATTTCACCACCCCCTTTCGTCCCGTGGGTGTCGTAAAAGTCGACTAAGGGACCAGGGTTGAAGTGTGTTGTGGGCGATGGGCTAGCAACCTATCACTACTGTGAACGACGGACCTTAAAACATAGAGAAATAACCAGGCACCGCGTCTAGAATAAGTTAATATATATATTTATAGTACTGGGTCCTTACATTGTTAATAAATAAAGGAGAGTCCCCAGTAAAAGAAACCCCTTAAAGTCTTCATTTGTAATTGTTATCTCATTGAAGTCTCTATTAAAATGGCTAGAAGCATTTAAAATTGTTATTAATTTCAAAGTAGGTTTATTAAAGGTGTATCATTGTATCACATAGTCATGAGAGCGAGACAGAGCGATGTTTACGCTGCGGGAGCGCGGGACGCACTGACGCTCCCAAAACGTGTATATCACGCCAGCTTGACCGTAAAGAGAGCCGCGTCCCGTTCGCCCGGCGCTAGCGCTTAGAGCCGTGAATTTTCACTGAGATGATGTCATGTTTATCGTTGTACTTTTGTAATCTCGTAACGTAGAAGCAAGTATTGTATATCATTAGAAAGGTAATTAAATTTCCTATAGTTTGTGTAAACTTACTTATAAGTACATTTCACAGTAACAGCGTAAACTCGAGATAAGTATTAGGAAAAGGGACCAATATGTGGTTTGCCCTCCTTTCATGTTTAATAATTCAAATTGGAAATGTGTTAATTACGTCGCTCGCGAGCGTAGTATATTAAGTCGCTCGCGAGCTCACTCGCCCGGTCGACGCCGCCGAGAGCGGACGTCGCTCACAACTACAATATCACATTTAGTCCATCTTTTATACCCACATTTATGCTAAACGTGGCGCTGGAACATACATTTCATTGGGTAACGCACTTTCGATATCAGTTTGAAAATGTCTAATATCTCTTACATTTACGGAATAATCGCCTGGCTTCACTTAACGATTACACCCTGTATATGCATCTTAATGGAGTATCTACTAACTCAATTAATCACACAGTTTGTTAAAATCATAAAAATGAACAGTAGCCCATTTTTTTAACGCTTAGCTTAAGTGCATGGGGACACTTACTGTGACGGACGGAAAACTACGGAACCCTACACTGAGCGTGGCCCGACACGCTCTTGGCCGGTTTTACCCTTTGGGTACGGAACCCTAAAAAAATAAAAACAAACTGAACGCATCTACACCACTTATATAGTAATACAAGAAAACTAGATCAGAATGTATGGAAAATTTGGCAAAATTAAAAGGCGACTTTTGTCTATCAGGATATGTAGTTATAGAGAAACATTTAATTTTATTTACGCTCCCCTCTCCTCCGGGGCGAGCTTCACCCCCTGCGCCCATGATACTTTCATGGAGCCCGGAGCGCGGTATTTTCCATTTTAAAAGAATACCCTACAAGATACATAAAAAGTGCGTAGGAACGAAATAATCCTTAATAAATTTACTATAAGCCATACAAAAGCGATATCTCTTGCAGTTTTAGCGCAATCTACCACCAATTACAAAAGTTTTTAAGAATTTAAATTCTAAAAAGCTCTATAATTATTTCTCCTTGCTAACGGGACCGAATAAGATCAAGTAATAGTTAATTGACCCAGCTAATGAAAGGTAATCGCGTTGTATCCTAGAGTTATGTTAAGTGTGTTTTATAACAATTCTGAAAGTTGACTGTTTCTGAAAAAGCCTTATGAGTTATATTCCAGAAGAAAACCCGTGGAAATAAAGGAAATATCAATCCTGACCCCTTTCAAGCACAGATTGATATGGACCATTGTCGGCAATAATTCGGTAACCTCTATCGCCGTTCAACATAATGGAGGCACAAATGGACAGGAACCCCCTTTGATGGAATAAAGTGGTACGGACCGGTGAATACGGATTGCATTACTAGTAATATGTGCTTAAAATGCTGGATGAGACAAATGTTGTCCACCACGACTCTATAATTTGCATATTATATTTCAAAATTGGTACAAACGCCAAGACCGGTAAAGCTGGGATATTAGCCTGTATTACCGTTAGATAAAATTAGTTTTTTCACTTCTCATGCTCAAAAAATGCGTCATGTTAGACTTAGCAAGCGGGGCTAATGTAGCACATTTAGCCCCTAGGGAAAATATGTATACATCTTTATGATTTATAAAACATTTTAATTTGACCAATCACAAGAGTTCAATTTTACATCCACCAATCACAACTCTTTAAAAAAAACATTAGTATTTGCTATCTACTAACCAGAATACAGCTAGACATTAAATCGGCCAATCAGGAAACAGAATTCAATTCAAACATTAGGTGTTTTTTATTCCCTAATTCACAATAATTAAAAATATAAACGCCTCTGACCGACTATAGCTCCGTCCAAACGTTCAAGCGTGGTTGACTGTATACATGACATAAGCTATGAAGATTGAGGGGGATAGACTGCTGTCTATCTCGCCTTATCGTATGCCCCGCGTATGCTGTCCGCCGCGCTCGGCCGTTTAGACGCCGCTATTAGACGGTCAGAGGCGTTTATTCGTGGAGTGAATATTTTGTATCTGTGTCAAAACAGCTTATTAAAAAGAATGGCGCCAAAATGAACAATCTTTTCGCCTTGGTATAATTGTTGATTGTGGATGGATAATCTTTGTTTTTACTATTTTTTTATTTCACATTACGAAAAAGTGACCCGACATTTTTTTTTATAATTAACGAACCTGTTTACAAAATTTCACGAGAATCGGTTGAGAAATGAAACCTGTACACCGGACACAGGACAAACGATTTTCGACCCAAACTGAAGCATAGAACTTCGTTCGCTACGCTCGCTCGTTCGATGAAATGAAAATACGAACATTCGAAAAATTTAAAGTATACGTACCGAAGTTGAATAGCGTTATTTTTGTATGAAATAATGTCGTACGGTCCCTGTTGGTCAGAAGTTAGAAGATGAGTTAGGGAATGAAGATGCATTTATACTGCGGCAAATCTAAATCTAGCTCTAAAATTGTCTCACCAACACGCCATAAATCCATGTGAACCGATGGTGTTTTATCGTCAATATCCCATAAAGGGGTCGGTCCTGTCAAGTCGAGCGGCCTCGCCGGAATTCATCTCCTTCGTACAGATTTTATTGTTTGCTCACTTTTACGGCCTTGTATTGTAATGGAATCCGAGTGCGGACGGATTTGACATGGAACTGTTGGAGGGAGGGGTTTCCGAACGTCTGTTGAAGTATGCTTGCAATTGTGCGTCACTTTGTTCGCAGGTCAGAGGGGTCACGTAACGTTTCGGACGCGCGTTAGGACAACTCAACAGTCATTTTCATATACAAATTGACATTTAGATCTACTTAACGTTCGTTACGTGATCGACCTCCTGTTCTCAATTTACCCAACGGTTTTTTTTTTGTTTTTGCAGTGTCGACTTCAAAGCGTCACTTTAGATATCAAGATTAAGAAATCTTGATATCTAAAGTGACGCTTTGTGGTCCCTTATTTGTTGTACATTTTTAGTTTCAGATATGACATTGAGATCATTAGTTTCTTTAGCAGCCATGAGCCTTATGGGCACTAGAGTGCCCATTTGTATTTGCCTATTTGTATTTGTATTTTGTATTACCACTTCTTGGTAGACCAAGAAGTGGTAATACAAAATACAAATACAAATAGTTTATTTAGCAGAAACTGATTAGCATACAAAAACATATCCATCAGACTCCAAACTAGGCCGAGCCTGTATATATACTTTAGAAAATAATTACTGTAATCTACATTATTATGACGATTCAACTGTACTCGTATTTTTTTCATTTTTTTTTCGATACCTATGTACATATTTATACAACGTGTCCCAAAACTCAACGATAAGCCGGCACCAGAGGATGGAGCTGCTTATGATTAGTCGAGAAAAAATAAGGAAAAAAATATATCTCAAAAAAAAATATATATCTTTTGAAAATAATTGCCATAGTGGTGTCAATACTATTTTTTTACACCATGATGATTGAAAGTGGACTGTAAGAAAAAATCTTTCAAAATTGTAGGGACAAAATGAATTTTGATTATTTTTTGTGTAAAAACTACATGTATTATGGTATTTTTAAGAACTGTGGTAGATAGCAGGGCTACTTAAGTTTCCAAAAACAAAAAAAAAAACAGTAATATTTGAGTAATGTCGATTTTCGATGAATTTCATTTTTTTTCTGTAATTTCTAAAATAATTGAGATATATTTTTTTCCTTATTTTTTCTCGACTAATCATAAGCAGCTCCATCCTCTGGTGCCGGCTTATCGTTGAGTTTTGGGACACGTTGTATATGTGAAATTCAAAGCGAATAATACAGGATTCTTTTTTGCATCTTTTAAACTGAACGTTGTAGCAAAATAGGCTAGGTGGTATTCTATCATGAGCTCTGTCGTGGATTACAAATTAAAGCACACTTAAAATAAATGAAGTACTTAATTATACATACTAATAATATAAATGCGAAAGTGTCTATCTGTCTGTCTGTTATTTCTTCACGCTTTAACCGCTGAACCAATTTAGATAAAATTTGGTACAAATGTATAGTTAGAGTCCCCGGGATGGACATAGAATAGTTTTATCGCGGAAATCATCTTCTTTACAAACATAACGATACAATTTCTTTTGCGTTTTAAATCGGTTTTTCTTGAAATCGCATGACATTAACGCACGATTTTTCAAATCTTAAATATGGTATCCTATAGAGGGTTCATCATCATAAACTTACGAGCCGGGCTCTTGTCGGTGGAGTAATCGGAGTCGGAGAGGGTATAGTTAAAGGTTGAAAATCTGTCACGAACACCCCCTGGCCTGTAATTTGTAAAAGGCGGTCTTAATTTACTCAAGAACTTTTCGAGTAAAAAATCAAATGTGAACAAAGAAACAAGCCCACGCATTCGTCCTTCGCAATTAAAAAGCTCTACACAAATCCAACACTTTGTCCGGCGAACCCACGGAGAGTTGAAGTTGAAACAATAGTATAAAAGACAAACAAAGGTCAGAAGAAAACTTCATCATCATTTGCATGCCTTTGCCGGTTTTTATGAGAACAGACTTAACGGTTTACAATTAGTTTCGAGTTTTTTACTGGAATATCTATAGATGTTATTTTTCAGGTAGGTAGATTATTATATTGATCGTATTCCATCTTCCTCCATCCATTAACTGTATTTTTGTAGACTTGACTGGCTTTGTTATTAGCTCTTAAGCTTTATATTAATTTCCTGTAAAGTATAATTTGATACTTCTTAATACGTAGGTATTATAACGATAATTCCATATTATGAGGACAATTATTAGATTGTCTCAGTATTTGAAACCCAACGGAGGATATTCTCGGGATCTACGAGCTGTTATTGTCATTATGCAATCACAGAAAGAATAATACTTAATGGTTGTGCATTGTCATTTTATCATTCTTAGGTTAGGCCGGACACCCCGTGCTAGCTATCAGGTCACAGAAAGAGTTCTGTGTATCAGGCGTTGATGGCGATTCCCGCCTCCGCCTTGGCTAAAGTCGCCTGACAGCTCGCTCGAAGCGTCGCGCGTCATGACGCCTCGCCCGAGCGAAAACGCTTCAGACACAATGATAAGGAGTGTGGCGCTTCTTCAAACGATCAGCGTACAAATGGGACAATATTTCGAGACAGAAGAGAAACCACCATGTGGTGTCGGGTTAGGATAACACCACCCCTTTTCTTCCCATGGGAGTCATAAAAGTGGACTACGGAGTCGGGTTGAGGTGTACTGTGGGCTATAGGTTATAGTAACATGTCACTGCATAACGTCATTTTCTCTGCCTTTACGTAAACCAGTTATTGGAAATTGAACTTAAAATTTAATTAAACGTGCTGCTTTTAGAAACACGGGCGGGGCTTAATTAGAGAAATGTTGACCTTAATTTTTTCTAATCGATAAAATAGCAGAGGGAGTACTAATAAAAAGCTAAAGCCAAGTAAAAGTACTAAGTTGTTAATGCTACGTTTCACCTGTTTAGTGCCTTGACACTTCTGTTTACTCTTACGTCGGCGGACTTAAAACGACACTTATTTGCACATTTTATGCAGGTAGTAAAAAGAGAGGTAATGTTTGCAAAGGGCCAGCGTTACCCGACATTTAAACGTTTTGACCTGAATCGAACTGATATTGGGGGAAATAGAAAGTTACAAGGGTTGAAGGTGCAAAAGTAACAATATATTAATCGCAACTAGTTTTACCCGCGTGTTGCAAAGTAGGTATACAGTCGAACCCGCGAGGTTACATAAGCTTATAATCCCGCAGTCCATTCTGCACGGAGGTGAAAGAATTTTTGAAATTGGATAAGTGGCTTCGATGATTCCCCATTATTAACAAAACTAATAAACTAAACACTACACTCACACTCTCACAGACCTTCTCTTTATAAGATAAATATATTCTAAATCCGAACATAAACTAATCCCTATCACTAGGGAATAAATGTAATGTCTTATGAAGGTACAAATGCAACCTATGCATGGAATTTCTTCCAGCTTAACTTGGAGCAATTGAGTACCTAATGCTGGCCTTTTGTGGCGAAGAGTTCGTTAACACATTCAGTGCCGGGAATCCGACTAGTGGGCGCCTAAACCGTAGTCCCTATCCGCTACATACGAGGAAAACCACGAGATTGACTAGCAATAGCGCGTAGCGATTCTTGGCATGTTTAGGCTACATTATCGGGTGAAGATTCGAGCCGCATTGTCGCGATAAAAACTTCGTGTTTTTCTACGGCAAACTATGTATAAGGCCATATACTCGTACGAAGCGACAAAATTTTCGGGTGAACTACTTTGGTTCAAAGTAATGAAAGAAAAATAATTTTGAAGTGGTTGCCACTTGCACAAACTGTGTCGGACTCGCGACAAAATCCCTTTGATGTGCGGAAGAAAACCGGCAGGATTCCGGACACCGTTCGAGTTCGTCTGAATGATTCGCGTTTCAGCGAACTGTTTGGCTATACACGTCGCGGCAGATCGAACATTCGCCGAATCCCGATAATGTGGCGTAGCAGCAGTGAAAATGCAAGACCAGATAATATTTTCCAACGGTTATCGGTTATTCGGCTAACAATGCCGGCTCACTTAAATTAGTCGAAGAACCTTTGGCCATTGGGGTAGACGTGTTCTTGAGTGGAGACCGCGAATTGTTATACGTGATGGGCACTCTCAGACTAGAAATGAAATGAAATGAAATGAAATGTCGTTTATTCACATTAAACAAAAATAGGTGGTACAACGACATACAAACATACACAAGTCTCTCCAGTTCAACGCTCAGTTATGCGGCTATGTCCAGCACTAGACTAAGATGGACTAATGATGATTATGATGACGTATATTAGTCCAAACTACGTCTTATGTCCGGGATCTATCCTAGTTTGAGAAACTAGCCCCGTGTATCCCGGCCATAGGCCATTATTTAAGTGCCCAGTTTTGATGCAATTTATAGAATTCAAAGTTTTTTGCATTCTTTTTGTCTTAGCTCATCAATAAAACATGAAGGGGCAGGGTAAGCTGGGAAGTAATTTGAATCGCTAATGGCTGATTTAATAAATCTTCTCTGATAGTTACCAGCCAGCAGCCACTTGACTTTTGAATACTGATATGAATAAAAAGTCCAGCACTTGGTCTTTATTCGAGTTGTTCGAAAAATCCGTCCGGCTGGAAGACGTTGTTACCCGCTGACAGCTGACCAGCACGTTAGTACAGTTTAACTGTCATTTTTCCATATAAAAAGTGATATACCTACGATGCGAGTCCAACGCGTTACGTGATCGACCTGCAGGGCTGTTGTGACAACTTCGAAACGTCGAGTGACCTGAAGCTCCTGAAAGGGACAGATAAATACAATTTCACGCAATAAAAAAGAATGTGGCCATTCCTAAAAAGTACGGTTAAAAAATCAATATATTGAGAAATAAGTAATGTAATCTAGACCTTTGTATATTCCTGTATTTTTAATATTTTTATGCCTATGACTAATATAACTACTTCGTGGCTCTGTGAACTGGAGAACTCTCGAGCCTGTCTTTAATATATATATGTTTTTTCTTTTGAATTTCGGAAAACTCGACAAAAAAAACTCTAGACATACAAAACTTACAACCTGCTAAAAAAAATTACGACAAGCGGTTGAGACATGCGACTGGTAAGGAGAACAGTCAGATAAGCAGCGGGACATCCGGCCACACGAACGAATTTCGGTCGAAGCTTAAACAGAGAACTTCCTTCGCTTCGCTCGCTCGATGCTGAGGTACTGTTTGTGACAGGGTCTCTGAACCTTCTCGCCCGATTTTAAAATTCTTTTACCAGTATATAGAATGAACCTTTGCTGCCGCGCGGGCAGCTAATAATTTAACAAAATGGTGTTTTACTACCATAGTGAACATTCCGCCTACACATGCAACTGTCTCTTATCCCTAGTCGTTAGGAAGCTCGCACACGGCGACTTTTTGAGCGTTTCAGTCGCGCGTTTAGTAAACGCGTGACTGCATCGCGGCCTGTGGCCCCTTGTCGTATTTGCAACGCGCGACAGAAGCGATGCAGTAGCGATACAGACACGCGACTGTTGCGATGCAATCGCGCGGTTTAAAATAATTATTATTGATAATAATAAAATATTGCTACTAACGCGTGGCTATTTCGCGCGACATCGGGTATAAGAAGAGTATAGAGAGAAGGGGAGGAGGCCTCGACTGCATCGATGCTACATCGCGTCTGAATTAATTCTGCATCGCGACTGTATCGATGCTGTTTCGCGACTGCATCGATGCTGTATGGCGATAGTAGCGATGCAGAATCGTGTTTTCGCGTGCAAGGGTATGACCAGCGACCGCATCGCACCTGTATCGCGGCCTTTTTGCGACTGCATCGCTACTGAATCGCTGCAAAAAGACGCCGAGTGCGACCTGCCTTAGTATTAAATACTTGGGTTCAGTTACCTACGGGTTCAAAAGTTCAGTCCTAAGTTGTATAAACGATGGGCTATTACTTACTCCGGCCATTGACACCTTATCCAGATGGCTCACGCGGACATTAATACAGGACGGTAAAGTCTGGCCAGTTAATGACGAGCCTGAGATTTATTTAAAACTTTTCATTTGACAAAAGTAATATTGTCAAATGTGCCAAACGCCTTAAATTAGTATGATGTCGTGAGCTTGATAATTGAAATGCTAACTAAGAAAGTAACTGTTCCAAAATAAATTGGAATGGTTTTGCTTTTTAAGAGTATGCGTGGTGGCTTACTGTTTATATTATTCACATTGAATACCTATAATATCATAAGAAATTCAATTATCTGACTAGATACTAGACTTAGACTAAAATTTAAATTTTGTAGACTTGATTATATTTATTATAATTAAATTATAAAGTATAATGAAGTTAATAGTACATTACGTAACTAGGGCGGTGAATTCGTGAATGCCCTAGATCGCAGGTGTTTGTGGCCCGAACCGTAGGTGAGGGCCATAAATATGCGCTCTGGGGCTTTACGAATTACCGCCCGTGTTAAGTACAAAATTTTACGTCTCCACCTGGCCACAATGCGAGTTTTCCCGTACGCGCAACGTGCAGTAAAACTCGCATTATGGCCAGGTGTGACGTAAAAAGTATTATTGCATATAAGTAACTGTCTGAAGTTAAGGAAAATAATAATTGTTCAAGTAACAAAATAAAAAAATAAAAAATGTTTTATCGCGTTGCGCACACGCTGTTTTTTTAATTTACCGAACTATTCTAGACTCATGGCCTTACCCTGGCCTGACTCTATTCGACTTCGTAACGTGACGGTTGTAAGACCACAACGTTGTTCCATTTTGTGAATTGTAACGGTGTCACCACACCGAGTAACTATAATTTGCCAGTCACTGCTACCACCTGAGTTATCGGAACCAATTGCTCGGTCAACTAATTTTCAATCATTTCAGGGTGTGGCGACATCTACTTACCTCGAAGATTCAGGCAGCACTAACGTCTTACATTACAAACTGGCCGCGTATGTCAGAAAGTCGATCGGCGTTTCGAATGACGCTCGAAACAACAAAATGTAGAATTTTTCCATTTTATTTTACAGTTTAATCCAATTTTAGTTGGCAGACGTTACTACTTCATATAAAAATTAATTTAATATAGCGATAGCGTGGCGTAAACTTTATTGTACAAAATAAACCCTCTTACTCCTTACAGACCTTCGTGAGACTACACATTAAACTTTATTATTAGCAGACTATCCCCCAGGATGTTAACGCGCGTTGAAGAACGATCCATTACGAAAGCTCGTAAATGTGCTTCTACGTTTATGCGAGTACTTGCACCTTGCACTCGTCGATAAACCTCGTTCCGGTCGTAGACACAGGAATGATAAATATTGGAAACCGTACCGGACCGGACCGTACCGGAAGACGCGCCGACAAGATGAACTAATGACCTGGTAAAGGTCGCGGGAGTCCGCTAGATGCGGGTGGCGCAGGACCGGTCACTTTGGAGCTCTTTGGGGGAGGCCTATGTCCAGCAGTCGTCTTTCGGCTGATATGATGATGATGATGATGGTGATGATGATGAAATATTAGGAAAAAATATTACTTACACAAATCGAACTAATCCGTATAAATCGAATCCATGTGATCGTAGTAAGCAATGCGGCTTGTGTTATGGGTACTAGACAACGATATTTAATATATATGTATATAAGGTGAGTCGGGGCAAGAGTATCATTACTTTTTTTTAAGTTAGATTCATATAGTGTTTGTGATCTTATTATGGCATTAATTCGTAAAATAAAGCGATAAAATATAAGCTAGCAACATGCTGAACTGGGTCCATTTCGTGGCAAAGATAATGAGTTTTTTTATTTATTATTTCTTTATTTTTTATCTGTGTTGTGTTTGTCACGAATAAATGTTTTGATTTGATTTGATAAGTAAATTTAATATATTTTTAATTGAACTACTTATCAAGCAAAGAAACATATAAAACATGCACTCATTTGTAAAAAAATATAAATTGGCATGACTTGAGTTTAAACATATTCTGGGGCAAGAGTGTCATAGTAGGTGTTATCAGGGGTGACAAACCACCTAACACTTAAATAAAAAAATAATGCTTTGAATTTTTTAATTCAAAGCATTATTTTCCTGTCCAGTTCCTGTTCCAGTCAACCTTTATGATAATGCCACTCGTGATTACTGGCGTCTTTAGCCAATAAAAATCTTTATTTTGTTTTATGTTATATACCAATTTGCCGCATTTTATCTGATGACAAGAACTGAAGCGTTTTTTGTTTTGTCCGTAATTGTAATTATGTCACGATGTGGTTGATTATTTATGTTTTTGAGTGCTTGAACCCAACATCCGCATCCTCAAATGTCGAAAAATCGCATACGCACATCCCTGAATTAAACAGTGCCAATTTGTAATAAAAATGAAAATTTATAAAAGGTTTGACAGCCAGCATATGACTCCCTTCCCCCGGACTTAACTGGCACTCTTGCCCCACTTAAATAATTTTATTGGCTTGATAAAAACTTATAATCGATAGGAAAAACAGAAAATAACTAAATATTCGACTCACCGACAAAAAAATCCGAATTAACAGCCATAAATCTCACAAAACCTATTTTAGATTATACACGTGCACTTCCACTTATCACAAGTCGTAACCTTTCAAAATGAACCGCGTTTAATTTCAATATGGCGTGTGACGGACATGTTTTGGTGATGGAACTAATACACGCCTGTCTGTTTTGCAGACGGTACCAAAAGGCGCTCAATTTAAAAGAATTAGCTGGAGAAGCTTTTGACCCCCTTCCCCCGATGTTACTTTTGCCCCGCCTGACCTTACATAAATATTCATGAACAAATATTCACGCACATAACACTTATATTTGCTCTTACCGGTATTCGAGCCCAAGACCCTCAGCTTTTTAGGCAGGGTCACAACCCCCTAGGCTAAACTGGTTGAATATTATAAGATACGGCACCCATTTTTTTTCTATTGTTGCAATACCCAGCAAAAATAAAACAATTGCCAAATACCTGATCTTATATTTAACCGGTAATTATAAGTACTTGAATTGTGAATTTTAATTTGCAGGAACACACAGTCAGCCAGGTAACTTAAAACTGTTGTTAAAAGGTATGGAAACTTTTAATGAAGACCCCCTAATTCATTAGAAAACTAAACAAACCTCTGCGAACTAAAACATGTTTTCTCTTTTTCTATCAAACGCAAATCTCAGTCACGGAAAATTAGAAACGAATTTTAAGGGCATTCTACCTAAAATAGGTTTTATGAGCGTTTAAATGCATAAGGCCATAATTATTTGGTGGACATTATCCGAGCCAAATGTGAAGGTTTGCTAATATAATAACATATTCAATGTTTTAGCTAAGTATTCCATACAGGAGCAGGATGTGTAGCGTGGCGGCTTTGTTTGTTGCAGCCCCGTGCAGAGGATGTACAGCAGGCAGCATAAGTGCATGGTCAATGCAGAAATAGTTTCGCTTGGCGACCGAATCCTACGCCATCTATGTGGCGCGATGGTGAATATCATTATAGATGTCAATGGAGACCTCAGAGGATTTGCAAGATTTAACTAGATGGCGTTGTTAACAAAAAAATAAATAAAAAGGCACATGATCTATTTTGTTCTCGTCATAGTTTTTTGTATTTTCTTGGGTAACATTATTATTCAGTAATCTTGCCAATAGCATTTATGATAATGGCGGATTTATACGACGTAATTGGAATACATTTCCGATTTTTGTTTGTTCGCTGGCTTTGTTTATTTATTCTTTTGTATCCTTGTGTTTCTGCACAACGCCAACGAGTAAATATTCCAAAGATAATTCCAAAAACACTTTTTCCCAACATCATGGTTGGGAGCGGATTTGAACCTGAAACCTTCGGCCTAGGTTGATAATGACCTGTATAGTTCACCACTGGGCCACCGGGTTAATTGACAGCATGGTTCAAATTCACTATCAGTTAATTTGAATACTCAAATATTTATATTCATTACGACTAGGATTCGTATAATAACTAAAGAGGGTAGATATAGATGATATGAAACTACCATATTTTTTTATAACAAAGATTCACTGCGTGTTCGTTCGTCAGCCGTTTCTAATTCGATTCCCTATTTCACTTGCGTTTTTCATCTTTTCCTCCGTATTTATACATTTAATGATGAGTTCTCGATCTAATATTGATCTTGTTAAAAGGGCGCAAATAATAGCCTTATGTAACGAAGGCCACAATTTCTCAGAAATTGCTAGTGAAACCGGTGTAAACGTAAGTAGTTTTTTTTATTGTTTTAATAGACGCCGTGGTAACTATTCGCTTATTATACCTATTTATTAACTGTCATTGTTGCAGTGAAAAACGGTTGCTTTATGGGTACGGCGATTCCAAGAGGAAGGATCTTTGCTACACCGGCAAAGAATGGGTAGACCTCGTCTCATTGATACCGCGCAGCGTGCAGCGATGGTGACCGAGTACGAAGAAAAAGGGTTTATACCAACAAGTCACTACGCTGGTTTATTCCATACTAGTGTAGACACTGTTCGTCGTGTGCTTCATGACGAGGGTTTGCACTATCGCAGGCATGCCGTCAAGCCGTTGCTTACAGAAGCACATAAAGCAGCACGATTACAATTTGCCCTAAGGCATTTAAATGATGACTGGAGTAATGTTATATTTAGTGACGAAAAGTGTTTTAAATCGTGTCAACACGGACGTTTGAGTTTATGGCGTCGCAATAATACGCGGTATGATAGTGGTCACGTAGTGCCGAACATGGAATCTGGTCGTATAAGTGTCAATATGTGGGGCTGGATGAGTGCAGCCGGTCCGGGTGAACTAGTGAGGATGCCGAGTCGCGCAAACAGCGTGGATTACATGAATGTCCTGGAGGAAACTATGTTACCTACCGTCCGAAATGTGTATCCAGAAGAAGAATTACCTGTGATATCTTTTGTGCAAGATAATTGCCCTATACATCGTTCGCGTAATGTGCGGGAGTGGTTTGACCGTTATAAAGATAACTTGCAAGTAGTTTCTTGGCCTGCTAGATCGCCGGATCTGAACCCTATTGAAAATTTGTGGGGTGTTATTGTGCAACGCTGGGAAAATCACAATGAACGAAGCCCAGAAGCGTTAGAGGCACATTGTATAAAAATATGGGAAAGTATTCGTGGTTCTAGTTTATGTGAAAGACTCATTGAATCCATGCGTTCCCGCTTGCAAACTGTTATCGACCAAAGAGGAGGTTACACTAAATACTAGCTGAAGCCGTAAATTAAGATTTATTTATTAAGGTAATGAAAGGCCGGGTTAACAAAACAAATGTTTGCTAACAAAATAAACAAATTACCAAAGTAAGTAGACCTTAGCTGTTATTATTAAACTGCCGATTGTATTCTTTTTTGGACTATTAAAAAAGTGATGGTGAATTATTATTACTTAAACAACATAATTATTGAGAAATGTTATTATGATGTTGTAACGTAAGTAACCATGTCAGCCCGAATAACATTATTGTCATTATTGCAAATATCAATCACACGCCACGCCACACTATACAAGCGTTCGGCTGACTTGAATTATGAATGTTATGATTTTAATTTTTAACCCGGCCTTTAGTTAATAATTGTCAATAGTTTAATATGTATTGGGGTAAGGCTTCAATCTTTTTCCGATTTTCGGAAATGAAACTTAAGCCTTAAAGCTCAATAAAATGGTAGGAAATTGCTAACTATAAAACTGCGTTAACAATTAGATATACAGTAGATATCTGAGTTAACTGAATAAAGATAATTAAAACATTTAAAAACGTTTTAATCCTTAAAAACTGAATAACATTTTTATTTAAAGACTATCATTCACTGTTATTTACAATTTCAAGAATGGTATTAAAAAAAAAAGGTAAAAGCTACCTTTGCCATACCCTGGCTGGGAATCGATCTTTGGTTCGTCAAAGCGCAGAGTTAATTGAGTTAATGTGCTTAACCACTAGGCTACCGATACTTATCGATTGCATTGGAATAAAGCATACACATACTATAGTTACATACATACATATAATCACGCCTTTATCCCTAAAAGGGTTAGGCAGAGCACATGAAACTTTTGTTCCAGTGCCACTTTTAGCATAAATATGGGTATAAAAGATCGACAAAATGTGACATTGCAGTGACAGGTTGCTAGCCCATCGCCCACAACACACTTCAACCCTGTTCCCTTAGTCGACTCTTACGACACCCACAGGAGGAAAGGGGGTGGTGCTATTCTAACCCGACACCATACTATAGTTGTCACACTCAAATACAGTTCCTGTGTATTAGCATTTGCTAGACTTGTTAATAATTATACCCGTAAGAGAACACTTCTGATGATTACAAGTGTCACTTAATAGTGCATTTTGTTATATTATTCTATATCCAAAGGTGTATCAACAGCAACGCCATCTAGTTCACGCTTTGTGAACGACGTGCAACTATGCGAGAGCTGTATGTCAAATGATCCAAACGAAAGTAGACCGTAAGGTGTCCATGCATTTATGCAGCCGATAGTACGCTTCCACACACCTAATTAATTACACTTTGACCTCTGGCATTTGCACTATGATACAGTTTCGAGTAGTTTCCTTCCCGCGTATGTTATTTAGCAATAATAAATAGCTGTAAATAATAAGGGAATGCGCCATGAAATTATAAGATTTGGCAAAGACGACTAGGCCGATTATTTACTTTCTAGCGCTCGAAAATGAGATAGAGGTAAATACGATTGTAGTGTCAAAATTGCGGGGACATGCAAACGCCAACACTGTTAACTGACTACTTGTATTTATATTGAACCTTATTACAATACACATAAAGTGCACGGGTGGTCAGTTAACTGTGTTGGCGATGGTACTTTCTACCGATAGAATTGAATATGACTAGTCAATATCACTCGTTTTTCAATTTGATATCGCTTTACAAAATTGCGTTCAATTATTTTCAACAGTTTTCGAGTGTAAGAGTCGAGCACTTGAAAGTCAAAAACAGTCCCTAGAACCAAAGGAATACATTTTCGGAAATATGTATCTTTGAGGAGTGGACGTCTTTCGCTGATATGATGATGATGATATATTATATATCTAAAATATAATATTTATTTTCTGAAGTACCTATATACAAGATGATAACTAACAGTAACATAATTAAATTTAAACTAAGTTAAATCTAATAAAAAAGGCCCTCGAGGCATTGCGCCGAGGATGATGGCGGCATTTTTCCTCGCTGAATTGCAATGCTGATATTCAAAGGAATGACGCGTAACCTGAAAGTGTGTACGCTGTTTATATAGTGAAATTTTTATGCCATCCCTTCAAGTGCGACCGGAGCCGAGTAAGCGAGCGAAGAAAAATAAAAAAAACCGCAACCGCTTGAAAATGCTATTACTTCATCACATACAGACAAAAAAAATGCCATCCGTCCCGGCCGGGCGGTTATCGAGCCGTCAGAGTCGGAAGCCAGAAAAAAATGGTGGTGGACGAGAACTAAGGAAAAAAATGCACTTAAAATCATTAAAATCGGATGGCATTTGTTTTTCGAGTCTTGTATGATGTGATAAATTATAATATATCCACAAATGCCATCCCTCTCCCATGAAATTTCATCCCGCTGTGGCCACCCTTACAAATGCGAAATTCGTCAAATTGGAATACGCGCAATAAAAGGTTTTACAATCAATTGCCAATGGACAATTTTCGCGTGGGAGGCACGGTGCGGAGTCTCTAGTTGCTGAACTATTCACCTTTACAACACTTCGGGAGCTCAAATACCGCGAGCCATCCGGTTGCCTCTCCGACGTTAAATTACGCGTCATTGCTTTGACTATGATGCGTTGCGCGAGAAAGCCGCAAGCTCTTCGGTCACCAGTTACGTCAACCAGACGTTTCGCGTTTATATATCTTGATAACATATTTTATTGTTTGTCAGAAGGTACAACAGGATAGTGTAAAGTTTTCTCCGTAGAAAGAAAAGGCGGAGTTACATGTAAAGTAAAGAAAAAGTTTATGTCCACTTGAGTAACACAGGCACTAAAAAAGCTACTTGCCGGAAATGTTCTTCTGGCTTCTGCACTAGGCGAGGCCTGTCTGGTGTGTGTGTGATGTATACAAAAAGCACACAAGATATCCCGGTACATACGCATTTCTCATAACGGTAATATTGAAAATCCCACATAACAGTAACACATTTTCACAGTCCTGACCATGAGGAAAACTGTATAAAAACGGGGTTGGAGCAGTATAACCTTCTCTAAATTGAATACGTAATAAGTATCCGTTTCCCAAGTCCCTTTCAATCTCGTCCACTAGTCCGGCAATAAAAGACAGGACTTGTTTTGCTGCGCTGCCCGCACATTGCGGCCCGCTACGTATTTGTGCGAAAATTAAAGAGTTAATGTTTTTCCGAACAAGCGAGCGAAGCGAACGAAGTTTTATGCTTCAGCTTGGGCCGAAAATCGTTTGTCCGCTTTCAGATGTCCGATGTCCCGCTGTCTGGCTCTCCTCTACAGGTCGCATTTCTCAACTGATACTCGTGAAATGTTGAGAGCATTATACAGAAGTTGTTTATCGATTCAGTTTGACATAATTTAAAAAATAATTTGTCAAAAGGCCCCTCCATATTCGCAGGCGCGAATCACGCGTGAACTCTGCCTTGGTTCCATATTCGCAGTGTTCACAATTGTCACAGTGTTTGCGTCCGCAGGCCCTTTAACGTGAGCCAAAAACTGACAAAAAGTGGTTAACAAGGCGCGAACTCTCGAAAAATTTGTGAGTCGGTCCACATTCACCTAAAAGCCTAAAAGTACTGGTTCGCGAATTCTGCAGCTCACAGAGCCACGAGTATACACAGTTATAAATTGAAGTGGGATCGAAAGCTCCCATGTAAGAGACCCGTCTAGGCGTGAATGTCTATCATGCACGAGGAATGTAGAGTAGAATCTAGAGCAGAACAGCCGCACAGCAGAACATCCGGATATACGAAGGAACTTAGGCCCAAGCTGAAACGGAGAACTTCTTTCGCTTCGCTCGCTCGTTTAATAAAGAAACATGCGAATTAACTTTTAACATCTCCAGCTCCGCACACATTAGAATCCCAGGAGATCCGAACTGAAAGTAGGTGAGAGACAAACCATGTCGCGGCTTTTCGTGAAATATCAAATTTCTTTGCAAATGCATGTAGTCTCACGTTTAGTTAGGGCGTCGAGAGAACACTGGGGCAAATGGAACCGTTGGAAGAGAAACCTTTAGTTGAACAAAGGTGTATGTGACTACTTTGTGGATGAAGATACGACTTTGTCGGTTTAAACATGCGCAAAATTGGTGTAAAGTTTAGACAGTGACGGGGCTCTGAATTCAGAAGAGATTTCAAGCGAACATTCGTCTTGTTCTCTGTTACAAGTATGTAGATAAAATTAAATGTTCCCTCTATTCGATCCTTTTATTTCGTATGAATTTTAAGACTAGCACGTATAACACTATATCATCAGCCTCATCTCATATCAGCCGTAAGACGTCCACTGTTGGACATAGGCCTCCCCCAAAGAATGCCACAATGATCGGTCCTGCGCTACCCGCATCCAGCTGACTCCCGCGACCTTTACCCTGGTTAGAGACCGACAATGTTGTTCATACATAATGCGGGCTGCGTTCAATTTGACCTGATCGCAGAACGCATGTGAACCAGTGTGACAAATCCTTGAGACTATTTCTAAACGCTGTTGATTTCACATCTGTAGTGAAACTCGCAACCATTCCAGGATATCTTTCGTAAACTTTTGAAACTAATTCCGTTTGAACTAGTTTCAAGTGTTCTCTTCAGCAAATCCGAAACTCGAGTAGGTACCTGTGCAGATTGCTGCTAAACATGTTTTCCTGCACTGATATATCGTCTCGCAAATTCTAGCTAGATAAACGCTTGAACTTATACCTATCACGAGGACACAATTGCATTTTGACTTGCACTTGCTCACTTGATATGCACGTAGAAGTCGCTCTTTATATAGGAAATATTTGACAGCTGTTCTGAATATATTTATTTATTTATAAACATCTTATTCACACGAAAAATAACTCAATCTATCGACGACTAATTAAAAACCTCTTTTAATGTGCCTGAACGACAAGCTCAGTTTGAGTTGAGTTGAGTCTCTGCCATGGGGTAGGGGCGCGAAGGGCGACGACAAAGGGCACCGCATGGCAGAGCGAGGCAGTCAAATTTTTCAATATTTTAGTTAAAACGGAGACGCGGTAGACCTCGTTGGTGATGGCGTGACAACTTGCACTCCTTTTTAAAAGACTGGCCAGATATTGGCCAAGACCGCGATGATTGGAAAAAGAGGGGGGGGAGGCCTTTGCTCAGCAGTGGGAAATAACGGGCTCGATATAATAATAATATTTTAGTTTAAAGCCATCTTTCTGTAAAATACGTTTTCATCACACTTTCTCGAAAAGGGCTTGATAATGCGCAGACATAAAGAGCTACAATAGCATATGTTACTCCCACGGGCGTCATGGTTTTTTTATTTTATTGTATCTGTCACTCATGCGGCAGTTACAAAGCAAAGAAGTTTTATATCAAATACGATGTCTGAAAACGCATTTATAAATAAATTTAAACTTAAAAACACTACTAAAACATGTTTGACAGAATTATTTACAGATTTAATACATATTTATGTAATGTCTATGTAAAATGTTTTTAAGTGTTTTCAAATCGTGACTGTATACCGAAGTGTCTTTGCCATACGCGCCTCACGTCAAATTCAACAAAATGGACGGCTGACATCTTGAAGTTTTTATTACGATTTGTATTAATTTCATCTAAATTGTATTTGTTTCCTCGCAAATGTGATGAAAAACATTGTGTATGACACGGGCGTAAGAGTATTGCAAACTCGAGTCATCAAAAGCCTCCGAAAAGATATCAAAGCGAAATATGGTACTAGTTTTACTTTTCAAACGTAGCAATAGTAATGCTTTTGCGCTTCATAGTGTTTTTCTTGAAGTCCTTCTTGAAGAAGTGATGACGATTGACGCGCAGTATAAGGTATAAGTTCCAATTAAAATAAGTTAAAATGAACACTGAAAAATGCCCTCGAGGCATTGTTCGAGAATGTTGGGGGCATTTCCTCGCTGAAATGCAATGCGTTGCGCGAGAAAGCCGCGAGCTTTTCGGTTAAGCCAGCTATTAATCAGAATATCACAGCTCACGATAAACGCGACCGTGGACCGACAAAAACCAAAGTAGAACAAAAGCAATTACGAACTTCAAGGAATACTTGGCGAAACCAGCCTCTTTAGCCCACAGTGAGTCAGTGACAGAACTAACAAACTGGCCGAAAATTAATTAATTAAGGCGCGTTTGCCCAAAGGTTCAACCTTTGATCCGAAAGGGAACTGGCCGACTTAAACAGTTTTACCAAGTTGGAGACCACAGATTCAATATTGAAGCTTAATGATTACATGCAGTGACACTTCCATTAAGTTTAGGCGCTTTGCTGTGGGTTAATAATTTGATTAACCGTACAAAAAATGATGCTTTCATTTCATTCATTTATTTATTTGCATTCATGATCACACAATTTAAGTATATACATGAACCCGAGCGGGTGTCGCAAAATGGTACAATTTCACATAGCAAATAATGTTCGTCAAAAAAAAAAAAAAATGTCAGAGAATTTACAGTTAATATAGTTACACAATTTAAATCACAAAAATTATCGAATTACTTAAACGTATTAATTTATATAGCTAGTATTTATAGGTTTAGAAATATATCGTTAATACTATAGAAACATCCTTCCATCAGGAGAACTTTGAGAGATTCCTTGAACTTACGGTGATCTCGTATTAATCTTAATTCGCTTGGCAGTCTGTTATATAAGCTTACTGCTTGGTAACGTGCTGGTGGGTAAAGAGAATTAAATTTTACCTCCTTTCATACCTACCGATTATACCCAATTACCTATTTTTATTTTTGGTGAGCGCGTATCGTTAAAGCAAGGATGCTTAGTTACAGTGTCCGAGAGGAAACCGGATGGCTCGCAGTATTTGAGCTCCCGACACCTACTTCCACAGCACTTCGCGAGCTCAAATACCGCGAGCCATCCGGTTGCCTTTCGGACACTGAAACTACGCGTCATTGCTCTGAATTGATCTTGGTGGCATTGGGCACAATAATTGCTAGAAAATCAGTTTAGAATATCCTCGTAGAATCAATCTGTTTGTTCGATAAGTTTGAACCTATTTAATAAAGTTTCAGTAAGCAAACCATCGACCGAAACTAAAACAAGTGACGGATATTGTACTGAGAAATTTTGTACAAACATGTTTGCGTTCAATATGGTTTGGGGTTGAGTGTTAGACTAAATTTTGGACAGCACTCACGAAACAAAATTTCCCATTAAGGTCTTCGTTATAAAACGGAACTTTTTCGATGTAGTGCTTTTGTTTGGTGAAACTTGTGAACTAACTTGAACTAGCACTAGCAAAGTAAATCAACTTATTTTTCCTTTTAGTTAAGTTTAACTAGATATATTTTACATCACCGTGTTTCATGCGTTAATTCTAATACGTTAGTTCGTCGTGCCTAACACATCAACAAATAAATAATTAAGTACCTAGGTATTAGAGGGCAAAACCGAGCTAGCATCATAAGCCCAGTAAGGCTTGTGTGGTAGATACAAGACGTCGATCTATTTATTTACTAGATACTTAAATTATTAGACGACTCAGTAACAAGCATTCATGCTTTATCACCAAAATATTTGCCCTTACCGGGATTCGAACCCAGGACCGTCAGTTTTGCAAGCAGGGTCACTTCACTACCCACTTGCCTAACCGGTGACTGATGTTATATTAAACGCGAAACGTCAGTCCCTTATCACGTATCTGATCAATTATCGCGTAAATCGAAACCTCAAGGGTGGGCGTGAACAAAAGCCAGCACAATAGATATCGATAGTTGAGAATCGAATGGCAAAAGAAGCGGCTAAGAGGAATGAGTACGACAGATAAGTTAATCAGAAAAACAATTGGAATTCATTCGATCTTCCGACTCGCTGCTCGGTATAGTGACCGTCTTTGTTCAGGGATTAAGACACTTATCTCTTTAGTCTCTTAGGTCTATCTGAGTCGAAGTATTGATTTGATATTTTTCCGCCCGTGCTTGCTAAGCTTGGACCAGTTTACAGTTTGCTTGTGACTGTGTGTGGTAACTTGGGCCTGGGATACCTACATCCACTACATCATATCAATTCGATTATTATTAAGTCAGAACTGTGCACAAATTAGGTAGAAGAAGAAACTTAGAAGTCGAATTGATACCAATTAGGATACGATACAAACCTACTTACTGGACACGCTCGGAGACTCTGAACTAATAATTTATTGGATCACGTAGCAGCAGGCGAAAAATTTAACATTGTTTCTGGAATTAGTAATCCAACTTCAACGTGTACTACTACTCCTACGTTTCAAATAAGCCATCGACTTTCGTCTTCTCACTTTACCGGTATATTTCACTTTTAGTGTGTAGGCATCATATAATGCATATAAACATAAGCTATTTACGTTGAAGTTGGCTTCTCCTTCAGCCCCGAGCAATTTTTACAACGTTATATAATATGGTGTTTTTAGGGTTTCTTACCTCAAAAGGAAAAAAGTATATGCCGCAAAAAACGTATGTTTAGACAGTTTCAAGGTAACCAAAATTATAGGGTTCTTTCCATTGACCTAGAGCTATGTAATTTGGCAATATCGTCTTATACTATAAGTACAGGGAAAATTGGAAAACTATACATGTGTAATTAAGCACGGAACCCTCGGTGGGCGAGTCCGACTCGCACTTATGCGATTTCTCTTTAAATTGATTGAAGCGGTATGGAATCTCAGTTTTTGATCGGCCGAGGCGTTTGAGGCGATATAATTTTTCGGCGACCAATACCTATTATTCCAACCAGTGAGGTTCGATCGGTGGACCTTGTGTACTGAACACTATAAATACATCACAGTTAAATCATCTTCAAAATCATTCTAATGAGGCTGATGATGAGAATGATTTTGAATGCCAATTTCCACCGATGGGACGTCCCATTGCTGGGTATAAATGTTTAAACCTCCTCTCATGAATGACAGGGATGGTTAGAAATCAATTGCTATTGACAAGACGTTTCTGCACATCATGGGCTCTATCTTTGGCCGCGCGCATCTATTTACAATCATTTGTCAATCGATTTTAATTCAAGTGTGCTGAGTCGCCTTGTTAGAACACCCGCTGGAAACATTTACAATATGGTTGGGATGTTAAGATACCTTACTCCTACAGACGAGCGTATTTTGCAAAAAGCTTTTACATTCAAGATTACGACGTAAAGTTGCGTATTTATTCAAAAACTGATAACGTACTTATATAATCATTTCTAAACCCTAATAATTTCTTAAATCAAAATTTCGACGGAGACTAAGGGCGCGGCGTTGTTTTATTTATCTCTTAAAAACCGAATCAGGCTGATAGTAAGTTTGTTGGCCATCGTAGTAGTATGAAAAAACAATAATAAAAAATGGAGTTTTAACAAGTCAAAAATAAAAAGCCACCTCAAATTTTCGCTATGATTTTTTAATGTAAGTAGCGATGATTACAAAGAACACCAATAGTAAACTATGAGCTAATCGTTAATTTTTAAGTTTATATTTTTGAAATGACTCGCTCAAAACACTTTATGGCATCTAACGGCCCCGGCTAAGGCTCGTGAATAAAGAAAGCATAAAATGACTCTAGTTCCGTGGTGCGTGACTTACGGAACCAAGAAACGGATCGCTTCAATGAAATTATCGATGATGTGACAAATTGCTTGTTTCCGATACGTGTCGATCTTTTTCATTCACACGGCGACTTTTTGTTGGGATACAAATGCGATACTGCATCGATGCAGGTGACTATGAAAGGTGATATGTGGCTAATGTCGCGATACACACGGACGCGCGTTTATAAGTCACTCCTAAAAGTCGCCGATGACGCTGAACTGAAATGACTTTTGTCGCTCGCTGCGTGGCTACCGCTTTAGTAGCCTAGTTGGTAGTGACCCTGCCTACGAAGCAAGAGGTCCTGCGTGTGAATCCCGGCATTTTTTTGTGCGACGAATGTTTGTTCCTGAGTCATACTTGACATCAAAGTAGGCCATTCAAAGAGCAACCCTTCCGTTCAAAATGGAAGATTCCAATGAACAGTTATATAAAAAGGTGGCGATTGAATAATCACAGCCATAAGTACTCTACCCTATAAAAACCGTTGTTGCTATTCGAAGAGTGGCTAGGTTTTTATAAAAACGGAACTGATAAATAATAAGTACAAGTATTGTACAAAAGTCAGTGTTATTATAACCCGGGTAGCCTGTGTTATTACACAAAATCTGTTGCATACGTTGCAAGTAATATCGCACACAGCATCAGCTGTTTGCACAGCCTAAACCAACACAGCTAACGATAGTGCCCTCACGTGCACAATGTGCACATTACACACGGCTTGTTCTACATTATAAGTCTCAAGTTGCGGCTCCTAAGTACACGAACAGTTTGGTTGTTTTAGTATCCAATACTATTAACATACATACAGTCACGCCTTTATACCCAAAATGGGTAGGCAGAGAACATCATGAATCTTAAGTAGCAGCGCCACTTTTAGCATAAATGTGGGTATAAAAGATGGACCAATATGTGATATCGCAGTGATAGGTTGCTGTTCCATCGCCCACAACACACTTCAACCCTGATCCCTTAGTCAACTTTTAAGACACCTTTGGAAAGAAAGGGGATGCTGAAATTCTAACCCGACATGGGGAATTAATCAATAAGTCGTTCTAGTTTAAGGTGCAGACTCACAACAGATCCGAGCAAATTATTTGCAAAAATTTCCAGACCATATTTCCGCACGTTTTCCAAACAACTAGCAACCTCTGTCGCAACACCGGCTGCAGCGCAGTTTCCTTTTATTTTTCTGTAGGTGTGTTTTAAAACAAAGTATTGGAGTCGCTGATATTGGAATACTTTCAGCAGCGGATTTTCTAAACAAAGCCAAAAAGGCTTGTTATTCCTTGTATACATTAACGACCTTCCCGAACATGTCAAATATCCAATGGTCCTATTTGCAGACGATAGCACAGTCCTGATCGAAATGAAGGACAGTAATACATATGAGGCTGAAATTAATAAAGCACTAGCTTCCGTAGCATATTGGCTAAAAATTAACAAATTAAAAATCAATATCGAAAAAACAAAATTAATGCAGTTTCATCAACCAAAATCAAACACCAGAAGTCTTAATATTAATTATAATAATCAAAGCGTTGAAAATATAAGCGTAACCAAATTTTACAAACTGGAAACCACACACTGATTCATTATGTAAGCGCGTAAACAGTTTCGTCTTTGTTCTCAATAAAATCTCGAAAGTATCAGACCTTAAAACAGCTTTACTTGCATACCATGGTTACATCGATTCGATCTTAATAAGATACGAAATTATATTTTGGGGTAATTCCACCAATAAGTTGCAGGTGTTTAGGTCACAAAAAAAATGCATTCGAGCCGTATGTGGCCTCAAACGAACAGAAAGTTGCAAACCTCATTTTAAAGAACTCAAGGTCCTCACACTAACCTGCCTATATATTTACGAGATCGCAGTATTTGTCAAATCAAACTCCTCACTGTTTCCCTTAAGGATAAATAAATAAATAAAAATAAATATTAGGGGGGACGATCTTACACAAATCGACCTAGTCCCAAACTAAGCAAAGCTTGTACTATGGGTACTAGACGACGATAAACATACTTATATAGATAAATAAATACTTAAATACATAGAAAACATCCATGACTCAGGAACAAATATTCGTGCTCATCACACAAACAAATGCCCTTACCGGGATTCGAACCCAGGACCTCTTGCTTCGTAGGTAGGGTCACTACCAACTAGGCTAAAGCGGTCATCGGCTAAACATGAATTCGAGAAACGTCCGTTACAAACATGCAATACAAACCGTGAGTGGCAAAACAGCTTTGCTGAGAAGGAGTATACTAGGCACGGCTTCCAAAATATATAATTTCTTACCGGAAAGCCTAAAGGAATGAAATTCGACAATTTAAAAAATAAAATAAAATTAAAACTTTTACAGAGAGCATATTACAACATTGATGAGTTTTTTTTGATAGAAGTTTTCTAAATATGTGAAATATGATGTAATAAAAATTTAATTTAAGTGAATCTCATAAAAATTAGAATTAGTTGTAGGATTTTAGTTCTTCTAAGGCTCAACATTTGTACACCTTTTAGGTGGGTCACGGCGCACTGTATTCTTTATTCTACTGTCATCTATTATGTAACCTGTGTATCACAAATAAATATTTACTTTACTTTACTTTACTTTAAGGGGAATTATAAGTTGTATATGTGGCTGTCAGTGGCATCGTTGCTCTCAATGAGACGGACTGATTTAAATGCGATTTTTTCGTAATTTAAAGTCTTGTCTATCAAGATGATTCTTACCTATTATTGTTTTGATCGGAATGTTGTATGTTTTTTTTTCAAGATTGATGTCATCATAAACTTAAAACCCGGTCGCTTGTCGGTGGAGTAATCGCCACTTATTACTCCATAATAGGGAATATTAATGTGGTGGGGAAACCCTCACTTGCCTTCCACATCGCAGTATAATGGCCGGATATATACGCCCAATTCTAGTAGGTCAAAAGTCCTACCGGAACTAACTTCCTCCGCCTTCTGCCAATACTGGTGCAGCCGCTGCTCTGTACCAGGGGAATGCTTATTTGATGGCGGCGTTTACTTTGTCATATTGCCACACCGAGCAAGGCGCTATATGTATCGCGCCTGCATTACTCCGCCACGGCTGATGATGTGGTGGAGTACGTTCGTCAGAAGACCGGCTTCTCGCTGAGTGTGTTCCAGCTGCGTTCGCGTCACTATGTGCACTTCAGCTCGTTTGTGGTGCGCGTGCCGCGGCCGCTACAGGAGACCGTCGCATGTGCTGATTTCTGGCCGAAGGGTGTAGTGTTTCGACGGTTCCGGGGCAATCTGCCGAATCCTACACCGGAGACGACGATGCAGCGGGGCCACGCCGTTTCGTTCCCTAAATAGTATTATTTGTTGTTTTGGTTTCGTGACGCATTGGTTATTACTGTAATGTCACGTAAATGTATTGGACAATAAATAAAATAAATAAATGAATGTCGAAAGGTTGTCATAAGGCCTATGCAGCTTTTATTGGGAAGTCCGTCCCACCGTCCAACCCACTACGCCCTATTACCCTGTCGCTGCTTGATCGGGGACTGCTTATTCGTTATATTCGCAGCTAACCACCATATCTGATGGCCGTTTACTATCCGTCAACTGTGACCCCGATGGTAGCCTGTAGCTCAGCCCCAACAAGTTTAAATTTGTACTTGTGATTAATATATGAACTGGTGATGAACATACATATTAGCTCCCTTGTTTATTTTTTATTTTTCCATGTTCAGATTTTTATATACAACTGAACAGCACACGCTCCCTCCAACACATTTTCAAATTTGCAGTAAATCGAAACTTTACCAACCCGAGTTGAACTAACGGTTAGGTAGCGTGCCAACTGGGCAGCTTGTATCTTTAGACAAACTTCCAAGCTAGAACTTGGATACCTGCTCGTTTACCTTGTATTAACTTTCTTGTCACGAAGGTACCGGTGCAAAACGAAATAAAAAAGCTCTTGTTCGTGAGATTCTGCATGAAATGTAAAGAAAACTCGAAGCTCATGAACAAACCTTTGAAACAAATGGGTTGAAGAAGATTTAAAAAGGTGCATACATAAGATAAACGTACGCCTGGGAACCCAGGAGGGGTAGGCAGAACACATTAATTTTTCAGTGATATCTTTAGCATTTACAGGTTTAAGAGTGGAAAACATGTGATATTGTGATTTTCATAATTTATTTAATTATGTGATCGTATGGCAAGATTTACGTCGTTTATTTACTTAATAAACATATTCGTGTTCTTTAAAACTGTGGAACCTATTTGTGTTATTTAAATAGGTGTTGCTATGTTTTTAATGTTTACGACTTAAAGCTAGGCCATTCATTTAGACATAAATCTCCTGCAACTCTTATTGCAAGCAACGTCATATAAGAGTCAGGTATCGCATTGAAATTTACTTCACTGATACGCGTCTGCCTCTTTAATATATTTTATTTGACTTTGTAGGTTTTTTATAATGATTCCCGCCTGAAATCCTATCACCTGAGCATCTGAATTGATATGAAAGGTACAACCAAATCTTCGCCCTTTGTAAAATATTGTCATTGCATAAACCTAATCTTCAGAACTGGAAATTTATTTTGAGGTTTTATGAAACCCTTATCTGCTTACGCATATTACTTGGCATCTATCATAAGCTGCGTAATACCTGGCTCTCATACAGTGTTGACTTTCACGTGCCATTCTCACACAGTCAGTTAGCGACTTAATAACATCGTTATTTTAAATTATACCAATTTGTCTGTAGTCGTATTACGATTATTTATGAAGTCATATTTGTTTTGTGTGTATATTTTTGAACTATTTTGATACCAAGTGTGGGACTACAAAGGATATGTTCACTTAGTTACATGTCTCTGTCTTTCAAAATCAGAGTGATAGAGACTTGAAACAAACGCGTTAATGGAATTGCGACCCTGATAAATTTCCAAGTTGCCGTGTTAAAATGAATAAAAGTGCACTATGAAAACAGGCCGATGGGACACAGTGTAATTATTCCTTCTTATCTGTGAGAGGAGATTTGCCCTGGGTGTCCATCTAGTCATAATTCCGATTGTCACACAACTTTACGTATACTTTATATATATATATAATACTTTAATGGTCCATTGTACTATGTCATATTTATTTAATTATCATATTTTTTTTAGTCATTATATTGTTAAAGATTGCAATTAACTAATTATCGCCTAGCAACATTATCGGTGTAAGCTTTTAAAAAGTAATATATATATATTGTCTATTGAATGACCAGTCGAATTTGAGTCGTTTTGTAGCAGCCAAAGTTGTCGTGTCGTTTTTGATTGGTTTGCTCTGAATTATTCCGTAAAACAACTGATTGTCGCGTCGCAGTTGTGAATAACATAATATTAAGATATAAGACGTGTGTGGAAGCAGGACCGAAGCGTTTAAAAAGTCAATTCAGTTGAGTGTCGACGAGACTCCTATCGGTGGAAGCTTCAGGAAAGATATTTTGCGAACGGCAGGTAAGTCGGCTAGCTGAAAGTTGGTGAAAGTACTCTGCCCTGTTTGCTGACACCGACTTCTGCCTACTACAATCGCAGAAAAGCTTGGTAAGTGCTCAATTTCATTGACTTAGAGACTATTCCACACAAAAATTATTTCGTGTATTTTAATATCGCAATTTACAGTCCACTCATGAAAATGACAATATTAAACGTCATAATTATTATTAGTCATACTTATTAATTGTAATGCATACATTATATACTGTTATGACAATAAACTTTTCCACACAGGTGAAATTCAATCTTAAGTCAATGACATAAATATTTATTAATGGGAAAAGCTTTTACTATTTTGTCTTCGACTGATTCGATCCACCGTAAATCCCATAATGCTGGGTCATCACTCATGACAAATATAACTTGACTCCGATTGATCATTATACCAGAGGGAAAACAAGACCTTCCTAAAATATACTTCGCTCTCATTGATTTATGTAACAGTTTATTATTTTTAAAAGACTAAGGAGAGTAAAGAGCTGCAGTGTAAATAAATCACAAGATTAAAGTCTGCGAAAATAGGATAAAGTGCAACAAAGGTTTAATATATAGTGCCGTATTGAGTTTGCCGAATATGTATCGCCTCCCAGGGTATTGGGGATAAATCTTTGAAAGTTCTTAAGGAGAAAGGAGTATTCTGGTCAACCAAAAGATGTTAAACTAATGCAAAAGTAACTCAATCATGAGATGCACAATGCACACTAACCGAAAAAAAATTCCTTGTACCTATTGTTTGAAAAAAACGCAGGCTTACTTTGATGCGTCATCAAAAAGCCAGCTACACCACCAAAAGTTGGCTTATTGGGTATCTTTCAAGCGCGCCCGTACATTGGTGCCGGACAGATCGCATTTTTTATGCAATGGGTCTTTCGCAAGATCGGTTTCCCGCAACTAGTTCCACCCGGATTTAGCAGATACTGCCCTCTTTTAACGTTGGGGAAATGCGTTTACGCATCCCGTCCTATGCGGGGAGGCAGGACGGGTATGACGGACTAACCGAAGCTGTACTACCGCCTAAAACCACCAACGACATTCGGCTCCGCTTTGTAAAGGGGTGCGTCGCAGGGTCGCTCTTGGCATTCAACTGCGTACAGCAGATACTGCCCCCTGGCCAGTGTGTTGATCCCAGACGTACGGTTTCGAATACCAAATAGATATTAAAGTGATATTTCACGCGTACTTTCTAACACAGTAATTAGCGTGTGCGTAAATTGCAATGCCAAACATACTTCGTCCCAGAAACAGATGAAAATCAGTGGCAACCGAAATTGATTTCAAAACAATATCTAGAACTCAAAGGTAGGAAGTGAAATATAGCCGAATATCTGTCGCAAAGAGAGTTCTAGAATAAGAATCCAAATAATACGGCAGATTTTACAAACTTTCAAAGACGGAACGGGGGTCGGCGGCTATCGGTGTGGAATAGACGGTTGCTTTGAGATATAAACCACCTAGCGGTATTAAGTTGTACCATTGTGTTAATGTGCGAGTTTGAAATAGCGAATTTATTTCGTTAAAATACCGATATTAATATTTCGATAATGCTCTATTCACACCTTTCATTCGGAAAAGTAAGGTCTGCTCCACGACGAGAGGGATCAAACTGCTGCTTTTCTGTTCAAGCTACTTTTTTAATTTTTTCATTGGCATGTAGCATTTACGCAATGTGCCAATTGAACACAGATCTTAATAAAATAATCGATTGTCTTTTTGTCGCAATCGATTTAAAACGAAAATATCTCAAGTTTTAACTTTAACAAATTAGTAATACAAATTAAGAAAAAAAATTGAAACGTATTTTTAACAGCATCTTTTTTAAATTTATTCATAGTCGATGTGAAAAATACTATGTGTCACTCGGTAGCAAAATTATCTTCGCCTTAGGCGTTAACAATTGTATCCCTCACTTTGCTCAGGATTAAATACACCGACCTCGCCGTAAATATACCATTTTGCTCCCTTGTGACACAAGTAACTATTCTTCAACAACCTTTAAGCTATTTAGCGAGGTCCCCTTACCCTTAGAGACTACATATCTGCTTGGAATAGTTAGGTACGAGCTGAACGCTTTCGTGCTTCGGAAGGTATGCTAAGCCGTTGATTCCGGTTGTTGTCTACGATAGGATTTATTTGTTAAGCCAAGTTAGAGCCCTTTAGGGCCGACTCGAGATCGCCTAACTTTCAAATTACCTCTGGTTTAGAACAGTTAGAAGAATTAGAGTAACTCTGAGAATTGGATGTTATGTTCTTGTTTGTTCTGATGACGAATTTTAATGAGTCGTTTCGGAGGTCATCTTCAACTTTAATCTAACTTATTGGTTTATATATAATAAACCTGCCGTCGTAACCTAATTCATCTCAATTGAATCAAGGAAACCGCAGTAAAACAGCGGGAAACAAATGGCAATAACTTGAAACCATTTAAATATATCGTTGTACGTGTTCCAATAATGCTAGTACATTGGCACATGTAAACATAATGGCTGTGATGTTGTTGACATTACCTGTACCTATTTTTGTTTTGTCTTATGCGAAGATGAACTTAATCATTCCTGAGCCAGTATTCCATCTTACTCAATTGGCAAGAAGCGATATCCCTAGGATATCTCTTTTGTTTCATGAGTTCGTTTTTAAAGGATTGACATGAAAGTGGGAGTATCCCTATAAAATGCTGGGACGCTCTATTTCTAAATCTGGAATTGTACAGTTTATAGCCTCATTCATAGATGTTTAATACCTTATTAGCTAAAACTCCGTTAAATATCGTCACACATTTGTATGCGAGAAAGGAATAAGAGACATTTTAATTAACAGAGGTTCGTCTAGTTGTACGAACAAGGGTAGTATGTAGAACTTCAGGTAAAAGATTTCATAAGAAAGTTATCTGCAAATCTGACTACGAAATTCCAAGGAATTCCTTATAGTGCAGTTCCGGCAACTTAAATATTTCTGTTACAGCATTTTTCCGCATTTTTCTGATATTACGAATTCTCAGACTGCCACTGAAGTTTAATTTCAGAATCTACTAATGCAGTCAAGGGTTTCTGGCGGGGTATATAGCAGTGGGTGGCAACCGTTACGATTACCGTAGTATTCCGGTGTATTTAATACCGAGTATTTAAGACGTACGTACATGCATAGATTCACGCCTTTATTTCCAAAAGGGGTAGGCAGAGCACATGAAACTTGTGTGCCAGTGCCACTTTTAGCATAAAGGTGAGTATAAAATATGGACAAACTGTGATATCGCAGTGATAGGTTGCTAGCCCATCGCCTACAACACTTTAATCCTGCTGCCTCAGTCGACTTTTACGACACCGACGGGTGGTGAAATTGTAACCCGACACGACATTACATGGAGGTCTATTTAAGACATAAAACATTTATTAAGCAAATTAAACATTTAATTAGCTTCAATTACATTTTACATTACGTGGATTACATTTTGAAAACAAAATTGGATAGGATAAGTATTAAGATTATCAATTTAAATAAAGAATAGAGCAGCGTGTGTGTTTGTTAAAGTGGTGTATTTATTATATTAAACTTTATTGCACAAAAATAAACTCACTGTACAAAAGGCGGACTTAATGCCATACGACATTATCCACCTTAAAAACTGCGATTAGCAAAAGCCCTGAATGTCCACGAAAATTCTTAGACCGGAATTTCTGAATTCATGTACGAAAGTATGTCGTTGATGAGGAACATAATTAATACCCCAGGACGGCTATCACAAGACGGCGCTCGAGCTCTCTCGATTTTTCTCGCACTATCCGTCTCTCTCTCTCTTATTAGAAAACTTATAAAGAGAGGTACAGTGCGAGAAAAATCGAGAAAGCTCGCGCGCCGCCTCGTGATAATCGTGCTGATCCATCGACTACTGATTGGGCCGATATATTTTAATGAAATTGGGAATGTAAATTAAACTTTTAAAACGATGGAAGTGGCCTTTTGTTGACAAAACGGGATTGTATTTCTTCGCTCTCGAGGTATTTACTTTGGTATGAAATTGTCGGTTCTGCCAGAAGGTATATCTGACAGAACGTATTGAATTGAAAGTGGCATTAGACGCGTTGCCTCGCTTCTTCGTGGTGGAACCTTAGAGTATGTACGTACTGTGAGCGGGGCGTGCAGCGTGCATATAAAACAAATGCAATTTATATGGACGCTCCACGCCCCACTTGTAGCGAAGCGTGTACTCGTAGGTATGTGGGACGCGAGCGAGGCGCGTCACATAAGGCTGTGTTTATTATTCTTGAACTTCAACTAGTTTCTGGCGTGCGTGCGGCCGCTGCAGGAGACCATCGCGTGTGCTGATTTCTGGCCGAAGGGTGTCGTGTTTCGGCGGTTCCGGGGCAACCAACCGAATTCTACACCGGACTTGACGACGCAACGGATCCACACTATTTCGTCACCTAAATAATAATTAAGATTTTAATGTTATATTGTATGTATACTTAGACTGTAAGGTATTTGTATGATTTTGTATGCGCCTTAGTTGCCTGAAATAAATGGTTATTATTATAATTTTTATGGATACCTATGCGATACGTGTGCTCAGACGAGGGCATAAACAATCCGGAGCAAAATGTTTGGGTGACTGACTTTCCATCTTTTCTGTCGCATTGTCCATAAACACGGTTCATATATAAACTCACGCGTGTTCTCTTATTCCCAACGAGGGTAACATAGGAAATAAAGTTAGATCTTAATAAATTTGATGAAGATGCAAGTTGTCTATACTTACTCGTTTCAAAATACCATTTTAATATATTTAAAAGATGTCATCAAAACAGAGCTTCAGTGCCATGTTACAATTGAAATATGCTACTTTGGTTTATGGTTATGTGTAATATGATTTCGTTACTTCGAAACTTCTTACCGTAAATCCACTTAGATAGTGGCCGCTTGAGTGAGCTTCCACAAATCCGGGACATAGGGGGTATTTCCGACTACATTGTAGGTGGAGCAGGCGAGTTTCTTATTTTTTCACACTGCTAATTGATTTTTATGGACAAAATTGCTGTTTTGAAAAGCCGGTTGTTGATATTATAGTTTTTTTCTTTCTGAAAAAAATCTATTAATTGCGTGATAAATAAAAACAAATATACATAACTTATTCTCATTAAGTGAATGTTGCATTTCTTTTGTCAAAATAAAGTTCTTTTACTTTTCAGAGCGGCACTACGAGGTATCATACATATTAATAAGAGAATCATTCAGCCGCGCGACATACGCTAGACCAATTTCCAATTCAATATCGTAATCCAAATAGACTCTTTCCTTTACGGATTTGGGGAAATATGGCCAGGTACCTACTTAACACGTTGTACTAGGAAATACAAGGGGCCATTTTTAGGGGAACCTAAATATATTAAGTTTAGTATAGATTTATTTTGACGACCGGGTTAGCCTAGTGGGTAGTGACGCTGCCTACGAAGCTGGGGGTTTTGAGTTCGAATCCCGGTAAGGGTAAATATTTGGATGATGAGCATAGATATTACTTTTTGGGTCTTGGATTGTAGGTATTTAAGTATTAATATCTTTAAATAAAATATCGTCGTCTAGTATTCTTAACACCAGCCTTGTTGAGCTTATTATGGAGCACATTTGTGTAAGATCATCCCCTAATTATTACTTTTTTATTTATTTACTTATGTTAGTTTATACTAAGATTTAATTTTATTTTTTAATGCCTTTATATTTTGATTTAAAAGTTTGTATGGAGCTGCGATATAAACGAGTTCCACGCGGACGGAGTCGCGGGCAGAAGCTAGTAATTCGCGTTGCCATGCATGCATGCCAGAGCTGACATATTCATTCTCCAAATACCTCATTTAATTTCCACGTGTGTGTGCGAAACGCGCTAATACCTAACTATGTAGTTGCAAAATGTAAGTGGCAGATTACCCTCCAGGCTCGTATGTGGCTGATCGCCGAGGCGGGATGTCGGAAGTGCGCTGGATATTCTGTTTGCGCTCGCCGGGGCCTGATTTGTGCCCTTTGGCTACGGTCGTGAGTCGTGTGTACCTACAGTTCGCGTATCGTTCTTGAGAGGTAAAGCTGAGTATATAAAACCAATGTCCCACAAATGTAACTAAATAATATTCGATTGAAACACATGAAAAATCGTGCGGCAATATGTGCGTATGTGATACTCCTGTGTAGGTACAGCATCACAATCTAATTTTCTATACCTATACCAGCGTTCTAGTTTTCCAACACAGCGTAATTTCATCTCATTGCAATTCAAAGCAGCCCAACTGGGAATTAACTTACAGACTCCCAGAATTAGGTACGTTAATCTACATATTGTAGTGTTGTGGTCCGTGGTCAGTGCTACGGTCACAGAGCTGATGGCGCGCTAAGGGAACACATTGCAGCACTGCTGAATATATGCCTCTACTTAAAAACTAAACTTTCAGCTGAAATGGTGCTGCCGGATAGCGATCTGGCAGACATCGTCGTAACGCATTGTACGTACGTCAGAGGGGTAATCGGATTACCCTGGTTTGGCCTAATAACGTTATGTCTAATTTCGGTTTGTCTAACAACTTTTAGTATAACGCATTGTTTGTCTAAAGTCAATTTGTATAATATCATTTTTCATAATAATTGTTTGTTCGAAATACGTTTACCCTAAATGAAGATTGTCATAACTCTTGTGTTGCCGACTATTATTTATCTAAAAGTAACTTTGTCGATTCTTATTTTAACTAAACATGACGTTGTCTAGAAGAGATCGCTCTTCAGCGATAAGGCCGCCTGTTGTCTACCTCTAGCTACATGTTATTGTATTTTTTTTCTTTCTAACTGCTTTGTTTGTGTGAGGTGTGCATATGCGCGCGTCTCACAAACAAAATCAGCAAAACCAATTTTTAAAAAACTTTTAGTACTACAAATGGCGGTCACTTGCTCGCGATGAAGTGGACACACTTTGTGTTTAGGACGTCCCACGCACGTACGCCACCCGCAGCATGCGCGCAGGAAAGCTGCCCCTTGTATCGCACAGACTCGCGAAGTCAAAAATACTCGCCCATATCATGATATGGGCGAGTATTAGTATAACCCATGGGTTGCAAGGTATACAACCACCTCCCAAGCGACATTATTGCTGCTCAAAGTACATCCCTATTTAAGGCAAAACTTAAAAAATGTCTAGTCGAGCAGGCGTTCTATGACCACAAGGAATTGTTTTGTCCTAGTCCCAATGTTAATTATTAAAAAAAAAATTGCTAATGTACCGTATACATACATTACAATTATTAACATATCCGCTGACATGACATTTATAAACAATCCTTGCAGTGTATAAAAATATTCTATAATAATGTAGCTAAATAAAATACAAATTACATAGTCAGGGGTACCCCTGACTATGTAATTGTAAACTGAAGGCGAAATCTTCGCTTCAGTGAAGATTGTTTATGAACCTTAGCCAATTTTCCAGGCCGACTCTACCTCGGTTAAAACAACATTACGACCTTTAATACATCAGGTTATTGGCAACCGTGAAATAGCATCGTGAACGCAGCCATTAAAGAATACCGTCAAGTTGTCGTTTTATGTGATAAACTGTACTTCGGATATTTCGGAGGACATTGTAGAATCAAAATCAGAACAAAATAGACGTTTTTTCCTGTAAACAATATAGGACTTCCATTTTAGGAGCGTGAAATTATGCTCTAATAATACAAGCTATCATGGGAGTAAGGCACAGAACCGGTCATCATAATATCAGACGAAAGACGTCCACTGCCGGACATAGGACTCCTCCAAAGAGTGCTTAAGTGAGCGGTCTGGCGCCACCCGCATCCAGCGGACCCCCGCAACCTATACCAGGTTATTAGTCCACCTTGCAGTAGATTTACCCTCGCTGGTTCCTCCGGTACGTGGTTGCCACTCGAGAACCTTACTACCTCAAATACCATCGGTTTTACGTCATATGTTTACATATTTTTATTTTTATTTGTCTGTCTACATTTTTTAGAGCTTTACTGAACATAACTTTAAAAACGGGCTGGTGAAAATGAAACAACTGATTGTACAAAAGGACAAAGACTAATTAGTCGGCATAGGAAATTGCTGGCAGTGTTTTTCTTCAGTGGTGTAACTAACTACTATATTTCCTTTTGCATAATTTGTGAACGATACAGCCTCGTTTGTGGGATTTACTGTCATTCGGCACAAATGAAAACGCATCAACGCGAAATGACCATTTTGAAAGTGGACTAAGAAGTTATTATTGAGGCAGCAATACATTTTTATGACCTATTGTTCCACGATTTAAAATTTCACGTATTAAATGTCACTACGGGCGACATGTTTCCAACTTTTCGAGAGTTCTTCTTCAGGATGAGTGTTTTCGCGGCGTACCGGGGATCGTACAGTTGGTTACGTAGTGACATTATTCGATTATTTCTCTCGATCGAAATTAATTTAACCTAAATAGATTTCTGGCACAGGACCGAGACGAGTGGCGGAAAGGAGGGGAGGCCTTTGCCCAGCAGTGGGACACAATATATGCTATTAAAAAAAAAGATTTCTATCCAGTATGAAGTAGTATATTGAAATACATGCAAAGTGAATGATGTCTAATTTAAGTTATTTAAATCAATATTTCATATGAACATTGTCTATATTCAACAACATTCATATATGACGTAAGTATATTCCGCTCGGTCATATTTTTGGAATGGATGTATTTCTTTTGACCTAGTATAAGTACGTCAATTTTACATTAAGGACGGAATTTGTCATGCCAGTGATTTTCAAATTGACAGCATTATTGACAAAAAATACAATAAAAAAAAAAAAAATTTAATAATTTCGTGTAGTAAATTTTCCATTTGTGCTGAATGACGGGTAACCGTTTGCAAATTTGAAGTGCATTGCACATAGAGACGCGAGGTGTGAAGAGTGTCTGAAAATACGCACGCATGTTGCACTTGTAGGCATGGGTGCATTCGATATTCAAAGATCAATTGGTGTAACGATGCCTTTTCAATTATTTGAAATAATATTAGCCTCAATAAGGCTTATTTGATATAATTCTAGAGTCATTATAACAAGACTTAATATTTTTTCTTATGGTATAGTTATCGTTTTATATAATGATCACTTGATGTAATAACATTTTATATATCATAATTTAAGTCTAATGCAAATTTCCTATAATTAACATATGATACAATGTTAATTTCTTCTAATGTACAACTAGCATAACATTTTTGGTAGACTCTACAGTAAGTCGGTGTAGGTACGATGACGTGCGAAGAAAGGAGGAGTGTTAGCAAAAACCGCGACCCTACAGCGCGGGAGCCGAGCGAGAGGAGCGATCGTGTCGCGGCAGCGGCCGGCGAAGCGCCAGAACCGAATACTTTTTTACTGCCTAATATTTACACATTATGTATAAAAGTACAATTAAGTGTTATGTTTGCTTTGGTTACTTCATTGGCGTTACCAATTTGTTGTAATAAAATTAATATATTATATTACTTGATACTTATGATCTATAATTTGTATACAGCATGAGATATCTACCATATTATGGTTATAGTAATTTAAGTGTTATTTAAGTAATAGAGTGTTATACCAGACAATAATTATACAAAAGAAACATACATTTTTAAATTATACCAAAGGTTTATTCTATACTATGAGTTATTATATACTTTGAAATTATATCAAATGTTATTAAACTGAATGAAAAAATATTATTTATTTTTATACCCATCGTAACAAACCACTTGAAGGTTCTATATGAGCGCTGTGAACGAAGTTTTGAGGAATATAAACTACTTATGTAAACTTTGAATATCTGACAATATCACTTATATGGGACAAGAGCGGTGTCTGCAGGTAAACTTGAGGTGCCTAAAGTTAATAATTATTTCGGAGACCGAACTCTAAAAAAGCGTATACCATATTTTCTTAATACTATTCCTGAAAACATCCGCCTTGAACCAGACGTACGAGTATTTAAGAGAAGATTAAAAAAACATTTATTAGATTTACTACCATAGTTATAATGTAAGTGTAAGTGTTGAACTGTACTAAATAGTTTATATAACTAGTTATCATTACTGCAGTCAAACTGTTAAAACAGTTTTGCAGGGCATTTGAAACTCTGTAATCTTTTTTTGTTGCATGTTTAGTAATTTCAATAAATAGTAATAATAAAATAATAATAATATGACTAAGCACTATTTAACATGTCCATGATATTAAACAGCGTGTTATTGTATTGAGCACAAAGCAATCACAACGGAAGTGGCGACATGTTGGCAAAAGCGCGGTCTATCGCGGCTGAATAGACCACATGGGTCACTGCACAGGGGTCCCATTCCACAACGTTACGAGACGTTTACGTTACGAGATTACCATTCTCTTCATTCACGTAACGAGATTAGATTAGAGTCGTGATGCATTGTCACCTTCATTCTCCGTTTTTATAATGGAGTGGTGGAAAACAAGGAAGCAATTGATGCAAAGTGGAAAGTGTAGCTCTGCTTATAGACGATTTACGACTCTAAAGCAGTCAAGTGGTCGGCCCCTTTGGCTGCATTGAAAAAGATACCATTGCATATTTCTCTCTCTCAACACAGTGCATACTCAGGAGCTCTGCCGACTTTAGTCATTATAGAAGACAACACCACATACAGTTCACATATAGTTTTATACGCTGGTGGTCAGCGAAAGTCTGATACGGAAAACAATAATTAATAAATCGATTTGACACAGTCGCGCGTGATTGAGCCTCATATTGAGCAATGGGTTTCTGTATCTAATAACGGCGTGGACCCGATATTCAAGGACGCCTTCATGATATTAATTTTCAAGTCGATGTTAGTATGAAATATATTATCAGTGTGGTTACTCGAGCAGCTTCAGGTAGCCTGAGGTAGAGACTTCAAAGATCTCCACTATACACCCCCGACATTTATTACAATGTTCGATATCTCAAACCGGCTGAACAAATTTTGTTGAAACGAAGCATTCATAGATCATCTCGGCAGCTCTTGGACAAAAAAACTCATTAAAATGGGTCCATTCGTTTAGGAGTCACAGACAGACACAGACACATAATAGGCACACAGATGCACATACACGTCAAACTTATATTATACCACCCCTCTTTTTGCGGCGGGGGTTAAAATATGGTCACAAGTAACCATTGTAGTCTCCGAGCAATGCCCCTTATTTTAATTATGAATAAAATTTATCATTGTCTAATTTGTTTCGCACCAAAACGAATCGCTGTGGCAGCCAACTGCATTTACGAGTTTTTCGATTATACCGAATATTTTTATTTGCCAAGCCTTCGTTCGCTTTGGTCGAGTTTAATCGATCAAATTGGACTCGACGGACGTGAACCGGAACATTGGCCTAACACCCTGCACTGTAGCAGGTCAATCTGTCTCGACCCTCGACGTTTCGATCGTAATATTTCACTCCCTTCAAAATGTTTTTTTAATTATATGAAGTCTCGTAGAGAACTACACATAGCTTGTGCGACTCAGAAGGTACCTATTATGGAAAAGTCAGCCTGAATATCTTTTTGATATAAAAAAATATATTCAACATTATGGTTTAACAAAATATGTCATTTAAAGTACTATGCGAAGAACCATTAATGACAAAATACTTTTATGAGCATCAAATTTATGTGTAAAGGTTTTATGACAATCAAAATTATGACAATAGTCATTAAGCTACTAGATGGATACCCATCCTTACCTATCGGTATGTATATATACATATATATACATATATTAGAAGCAGTTTAGGCTACCATTTTTAAAATCCGAAAGAAAGTGAGTGGATATCTTAAATCCTTATTGTAAAGACGTTCCTAAACTTAGAAAAGTCACAATTGCGCCCTGTCTCTGCTCCTTTTTGTCGTGCACCTTAGGTATCCACGACTTCTTTCCGAAGTCATCAATCTCTACCAGGGTCGGGGAGGCGACAAATTACCTTGACGCATTACCGACCAGGGTATGTCCTAAAACTACGACCAAGACCACCGGGGGATGGGCAGCAGCATCCCTGGAGTGCGGTGGAAATACTGCGATCGCCAACCCGCATGCCAAGCGTGGCGATTATGGCATATACCCCCCATGATAGGTACAAAAAAACCACGGCCCCGAGGTTCCGGCGACCCCCGGTACCCTGGTAGTGGTAGCGGCCAGGGCACCAGCGGGGTCAGGGGTGCGAAGAATCTCCGGCGAAGATCCGGCTACCACCACCGACGACCCCTGGCCCTGGCAACTTATAACACGCGCACACTGCGAACCGACGAAAGGATAGCGGAACTGGAGGAAGGATTGAGCAAGTTGCGCTGGGATGTCATAGGGTTATCTGAAGTCCGAAGAGAGGGGGAGGACACGATAACCCTCAAATCCGGCAACTTGCTCTATTTCCGGGAGGGCGACCAACAGTCCCAGGGAGGTGTCGGGTTCCTCGTCCACAAGTCCCTCGTAAATAACGTGGTGAAGATCGAGAGTGTGTCGACTAGGGTGGCGTACCTAATACTCAGAGTATCCACCAGGTACTCATTGAAGGTCATTCAGGTTTACGCACCGACCTCGGCACACTCCGACGAAGAGGTGGAGGCTATGTATGAAGATATATCGAAGGCCATGCATAGTTCCAAAACCTACTTCACCATTGTTATGGGGGACTTCAACGCAAAACTGGGCAAGAAAGATGGTGAAGAGCTGAGAGTGGGGCAATTTGGAGTTGGAAGTCGGAACCACCGGGGCCAACTACTGGCTGGCTTCTTGGAGAAGGCCCTCCTTCTCCAAGAAGCCAGCCAGTAGTTGGCCCCGGTGGTTCCGACTTCCAACTCTACATGATGAATTCCTTCTTCAAGAAACGCGAGCACAGAAAGTGGACCTGGATGAGTCCCGACGGTGCAACTAAAAACGAGATTGACTTCATCATGTCGACGAGGAAGCATATATTCAACGATGTCTCTGTGATCAATACGGTCAAAACCGGGAGCGATCACCGTCTGGTAAGAGGCACATTGAATATATGCGTCAAGCAAGAGCGCTCTCGATTGATGAAGTCTACGCTCCGTCCAGCATCAATCCAAATTCAAAACCCCGAGAGCTTCCAGCTGGAACTCCAAAACCGTTTTGATTGCCTAGGCGGCGATGTGGACGAATTGAACGACGGGTTTGTGGAAGCTGTCTGTGTCACTGGGTCTAAGTTCTTCAAGGCCCAAGGCACTAACGGAACTAAAAGGCTATCTAGCTCCACTCAGAAGCTCATGAAGGAAAGGAGTGAAATGATTCTACAGTCTTCAGCCGACGCAATCTTATACCGGCAGCTCAATAAACAGATCTCCAAGTCCCTTACCCGCGATCTGCGCCAATTCAATACAAATCGTATTGAAGAGGCCATACAGCGTAATAAGGGCTCTAAAGTGTTCTCGAGAGATCTGTCTATAGGGCAGAGCCAGCTCGCGAAGTTAAAAACTGAAGATGGTAGAATCGTTTCCTCTAAACCTGAGATTCTGGGTGAGATAGAGCGCTTTTACGGACAGCTATACACATCAACGCGCAGACCCGAAGTTAGTCAGGCGGAAGACCCTAGAGCTAGACTAACCCGACACTATACCGACGACATCCCGGACATCAGCCTGTACGAGATTGTAATGGCTCTTAAACAGCTCAAGAACAACAAAGCACCCGGTGAAGACGGAATAACAGCCGAACTTCTGAAGGCGGGTGGAAAACCGGTCCTTACGGCCCTTCAGAAGTTGTTCGATTCCGTCTTACTGGAAGGGAGAACTCCAAAGGCATGGAACAGAGGTGTGGTGGTGCTGTTCTTCAAAAAGGGTGACAACACTCTGCTGAAGAACTACAGACCCATCTCGCTTCTGAGCCATGTCTATAAGCTGTTTTCGAGGGTCATTACAAACCGTCTCGTACGCAGGCTAGATGACTTCCAGCCTCACGAACAAGCCGGTTTCCGAAGAGGCTTTAGTACCGTAGACCACATCCACACGCTTCGTCAGGTTATACAGAAGACCAAGGAGTATAACCTGCCTCTCTGCTTAGCGTTCGTGGACTACGAAAAAGCCTTCGATTCGATAGAAACCTGGGCTGTACTACAGTCTCTCCAGCGGTGCCAAGTTGACTATCGCTATATCGAAGTGCTGAAGTGTTTGTACGAGAGCGCCACTATGTCAGTCCGACTCCAGGATCAGAACTCGGAACCTATTCCGCTGCAGCGGGGAGTCAGGCAAGGAGATGTTATTTCTCCAAAACTGTTCACCGCTGCACTGGAGGACGTTTTCAAGACTCTGGACTGGAGAAGGCTAGGCATCAGCATCAACGGCGAGTACATCACTCACCTTCGGTTTGCTGACGATATAGTAGTCTTGGCTGAGACCATGGAGGACTTAAGTACGATGCTCGATGACCTCAGTAAAGCATCCGAGCGAGTTGGTCTAAGAATGAACATGGATAAGACGAAGATCATGTCAAATGCCCATGTTGTACCAACTCCCATTACAATCGGACACTTTACGCTCGAAGTTGTAGACGATTATGTATACCTAGGACAGACGATCCAGTTAGGTAGGTCCAACTTCGAGAAAGAGGTCAATCGTCGAATCCGACTCGGCTGGGCAGCGTTCGGGAAGCTACGGCAAATCTTTTTGTCCAATATTCCGCAGTGTCTCAAGACGAAAGTCTTTGACCAGTGTGTGTTGCCAGTGATGACATATGGCACTGAAACGTGGTCGCTTACTATGGGCCTCATAAGAAGGCTCAAAGTCACCCAAAGGGCAATGGAGAGGGCCATGTTGGGAGTTTCTCTGCGTGACCGCATCAGAAATGAGGCTATCCGCAGTAGAACCAAGGTAACCGATATAGCCCTCCGGATCGCTAAACTTAAGTGGCAGTGGGCGGGGCACATAGCACGTAGAACCGATGGCCGTTGAAAGGTTCTCGAGTGGCGACCACGTACCGGAAGGCGCAGCGTGGGTAGGCCCCCGACAAGGTGGACTGATGACCTGGTAAAGGTTGCGGGAGTCCGCTGGATGCGGGTGGCGCGGGATCGGTCACTTTGGCACTCTTTGGGGGAGGCCTATGTCCAGCAGTGGACGTCTTTCGGCTGATATGATGATGATGATGATGATGATTACCGCCCTTAAATACACTCTAGAGAATTATTGTACCGCGGTTCTCGTGTGAATTTTTGAGTTATTCTTTTTTCAGAGTTCACTGGGTACAAACGGAGGCGGGACAAATGGGATATCCCACATTGGGGTAGGGTGGTGGAACCAAATGATGAACTTTAAAGCGATTATCGAAACTTTGGGTTTTTTTTGTAGGAGTTGTAACCTAGTTCGTATGTACATACAATTATTATTTATCCGATTATGACACAGCATTTTTGTAAATGGTCTTATGTTAAAGTATGCCTGTTTGCCCAAAAGTTGAACGCTGTGCCCAATAAGTGAACGATTTTGCTCCAATAGTTGAACGAATGAAACGTTTGACCGTGCAGCCGTCCAACTTTGCCCATTAAGGGTGCACCGAGGAAATTACGAAATTATTGCGTTCGTTTGATACATTGCTGTATTGTTATTACTAAAGCTTTAGTTCTGCTATTCCTTTATAAGATATTTAAGGATTCAGTCTATACGACATATGCTTTAGAAACACGACTACGTATACTTTCTTTGATATAAATTAAATCCAAAGTTACCTCTAATAAAGAAAAAATAAATACTTCACGAAAGGTCAACAGTTTTTGAATAATAACAAAACTTTATGTTTCCTATGACGTATATGCTATTCATTTTCAAAATATGGATTATTTTAGAAATACAACGGAAATAACTAAATTCGCGCACGTTTCGCCCATTCTAGCTAGAGCCGCCACGCTTTTCCCCTATCCGCTTTAGTCTTGCTTCGGCTGTCGGACGGGGAGGATGTGTCGCTTTTGATTACGCACGGACTTTAAAACTAAACGACGAATTTTCGTTTTCCACCATGGGGAACATAGTAAATAAATCAAAGAATAGAAGAGGATGGCGAAAAAGCAATACTAAACGCTTGCATGAAGAAAAAGTAAGTAAAACTCATTTATCTACAGATTATGCGCCCAGGGAGGGACTGTGCGCGGGTGACAGCTGTACTTTCTTGTTGGAAATGAATTTTGATAATCGCCGTACTGTCCAAATTTGGGGTGTACTTATTTAATTATTTTTAATGTAAAATCAACATATATATTAAAAACGAATACACAATTAATTCTAGAGCAAGACATATTTATGCAGAGGATTTTAAGATAAAGATAAAGTGTACATATGCTTACGTACTAGTAACAACTCCTGTTCCTTCGTAAGCATACTCAGTACCTATACCTACCTACTAATAATAAAGGGTAATTGCTAATATGTGGCACTCCCGTGCATTTGTAGTATTTTATGCCTGTCAATAAATTACTATTCATTATTGACTTAATTTAAATGACATTTATGAAAATAACATACATTTGGTCGATCTTTCATACGCATATTTATGCTAAAAGTTGCACTGGACTTTGGAGGTCGATGATGTTTTCTGTTTTTCCTGTCCATGTCCATCCATCCTCCTAGCGTCATTCCCGATGTGCCCTAAGGGTGGGGGTAGACGAGCGTGACTTATGTCGCGACGAACGCGATCATCGATCAATGCCGGTAAAAATATGTCTGAAACGGACTCAATGGAACTCAACTGTCAACACTGGCGGGATTTCGAATTGAACTGTCAGACAGAAAAAATGGATGTAACGGTGACCAAAAGGAATTAGTTTTTGTATCTCGAATAAAAGCTATACCGTAATAGAAATAAAGAGTGAGAGTTATTGTGAACGAGTTTAAGAATAGATATGAATGGAAAGGATTGATCAGTAGTCAATGACAACTGTATCAATCGTAGTATTTATTTGAAGACATAGGAAAATGTCGAACAGTGAGAGATATGTTTAGCAAGGCAGGAAAGAATGGATTGTGGGAGAACTACAATCACGCTAATGTTCATCATATTAGGTACGCTGAACATAGAAGTAAGAAATAGAAACATGAACAGTAAGTACCCACGAGGATAGAATAGAGGAGAAGACAGCTGGGGATCCCGGTGAGAGTCTTATGTGTATTATTAGAAGGATGAGTTGAGAGATGAAGGGATATTCAAGTAAGAGGAACATACAGAATAGAAATAGCCAAGAATATGCCAAATGGTTATGAGAGGACAGGGGCGGGCTATAAGGGGAGTTGTGGAGGCCCGCGGCGGGAACAGAATTCCCGCCAATACGTAAGAATAGAAAGAAATCAGAATAGAACAAGAATATAATCAGCATCGTGATTAGAATGAGAATCAAGAGAAATCACTTCACCTCTCACTCATGTATGATCGTACGGAGCAAGAAGCTCCATCAACAAGAAATTAGAACGGAAAGGATATGAGAATGAAAGTTTGAATATACTCGTAAGAACCTGGTAAGAATGAATACTTAGAAACACGTTATCCCGTTTGTATTTAGGCAAATGCATGTCAATGACATACATTTGTGTTAGGATGTCTTGTCGTTATGTATATGCTAGTACTCAGGCAGAAACCAAGGTTTACGCAGAATTGCCTCACGTTAGAATCAAGATAGAATCAAAAGCATAGCTAAACGTAGCGACAAATTGGTGGAGATGCTGAGCGAAAATTGTATTTAAGAATAGATTGAGCGAAGCATAAAGAAAATAGAAAAAGCATCTTTCTTTGGCTCGGGAGGTTCCGTATGAATTTCCTGAGTAGGTAGAACCATGGTGGATGTGTGGCTTAAGGCAGTTCCAAATATGTACAAATGTCTAAGTGGAAACACTTATTCAAACCTGTCTCATTGGGATCTGCAATGAACATAAGTTTTAGAACTGTTAAGAATTTTTCAATAAAATTTAGCGCACTGACCTAGAATAATGTAGAAAGAGATACTCTATTTATTGTTTGGTTATTAATATTGATTTGATGTGATGATTGATTACATTGATGTGCAATTAAATATGTGGACTAAAAGAAAAGTCATATTGTATATGCATATAAATTAAATAAAAGGATTAAAATATTTGTTGGTCTATGGGTGTTTAAATTCATCCATTTCAAAACCACAGATATTTTAATATTGCTTCTGATGTAGAAAAGTAAGAAAGTTTGTGTATTATCAGAATGTGTAGGTAGGTATATGGACCACCATATTTAAAGAAGATGAATGGCCCATGTAGAAATATTTTTTACAAAAAGTTACCAGTCCCCAACTAAGAAATATTGGATTATATTACCTGAGTAAATTCAGCTTGGTTACATGAAAAGGATTGGTTAAAATTAGAATATATGCTCGCGGAGCTCTGCCTGCATATGATGGATGACAGCCTATATCTAAGGTCCATTATACCTGTACTGGAGAAAAAATTATGAGATTGCATGGATAGTCCGGGGATTACCCCTACTCATAAACATGCAAACATACAGACCTTACCTCATGGTTGTATTACTATAGGTGCCTGTATTAATGCACTACTATGTTATTTGAATATAAAAGAATAATAATCCAAATCGATGTTTTGGTAAAATAATAATAACGCCAGCGCTGCGCTCCATAGGTTATGAAAATCTTAAGAAAGTCGTTATAATACTACTTTGACTAATTCAATTCACTGTTGCAGGATAAGTGATGACCATAATACTCACAGTTCGGTGGAGACCTAGAAACTCACAGTTCGGTGGAGACCTAGAAACTCACAGTTCGGTGGAGACCTAGAAACTCACAGTTCGGTGGAGACCTAGAAACTCACAGTTCGGTGGAGACCTAGAAACTCGCAGTTTGGTGGAGACCTAGAAACTCACAGTTCGGTGGAGACCTAGAAACTCACAGTGCGGTGGAGACCTAGAAACTCACAGTTTGGTGGAGACCTAGAAACTCACAGTTCGGTGGAGACCTAGAAACTCACAGTTCGGTGGAGACCTAGAAACTCACAGTTCGGTGGTGACCTAGAAACTCACAGTTCGGTGGAGACCTAGAAACTCACAGTTCGGTGGAGACCTAGAAACTCGCAGTTTGGCGGAGACCTAGAAACTCACAGTTCGGTGGAGACCTAGAAACTCACAGTGCGGTGGAGACCTAGAAACTCACAGTTTGGTGGAGACCTAGAAACTCACAGTTCGGTGGAGACCTAGAAACTCACAGTTCGGTGGAGACCTAGAAACTCACAGTTTGGTGGAGACCTAGAAACTCACAGTTCGGTGGAGACCTAGAAACTCACAGTGCGGTGGAGACCTAGAAACTCACAGTTCGGTGGAGACCTAGAAACTCACAGTTCGGTGGAGACCTAGAAACTCACAGTTCGGTGGAGACCTAGAAACTCACAGTGCGGTGGAGACCTAGAAACTCATAGTTCGGTGGAGACCATGAAACTCCTAGAGTAGAGAAGACCTAGAAACCTACACAGTACACACATTTAAGAAGTTAAATGTGTGCCCATACCTGGGTAAAAAAACGTGATAAGAGTCTAGCCTAGGAATCCTAGTGTGGTCTCGTTAGAATTAAAAGTCTCTCTTCTTTATCTCGACATTTTTGTTTTGGACCCTATGCTAGGAATCCTAGTTCGGGCTCATAAATAAAGTATTAATTATAGTTAGGATAATGTTTAAGAACGTCCATAGCCTAGGAATCCTAGTATGGACTCAGGTGTAAAATATGTTTTCCTTTTCTTTATCTTAGTTGGGGTTTACATAGCAAGAATTCATACAAGAAACATCGATATGAATAGAATAGAATCGTTATTAGCCTAGAATAAGTAGGTACATCGGTGTTCTTAGTTATATGACAATAAGTATCTTGTTCTGCTATCTGTATTGGGTAATACTAGCATACAAATACCTGAAATATTGTTAAATGTCCTGAGGCAGGAAATCTTTTCCATTCATTTTGAATTAATTGTACTGTCAATACATCAAAGGACAAACGCCAACGCAGATAACTGACCGTCCTGTATTTATATAGAACCTTTAATACAGTGCACATAAAGTGCACGTATGGTCGGTTAGTTGTGCTGTCGATAGTACAATCAAGTAAGGAAGAAATTAAGCTTTACGCTTCTTGGATGAAGTTGGTTTGTGTTATGCGTTAGTTACATATGATTCACTAAAAACTGAATTTGTTTGAGTATAATTTAATTGAAAGCTAAATCAATGTCGTTAAGAAAATAAAAAATGATCAAATTCAGGCGGACATAAATGGAAATTGCTTAAAGAAATAGAATTGAAGTACGAATGTAACCATAAACTAAGTGTCAAACGTTATGAAGAAATATAATTTACATACTTTTATTAACCAAAGCCAGCAGAACATCACATGAGAAAATGAAGTTTTATATGTCCCTGTTCCGAAACAGAACAAAATTTGGAAATATTTAAAGGGCAATATTGGTAACTAGCAAAGCCAAACTACCAAAGTATATAATGGAACCTGGTTCAAAGCTAAGTCCATGAATAGCGGCTTACCAGATGTTGACAAAATAGAATACCTGAGAGTTGGTTGTTTGAAGTTGAAGTAATCCAATTAGTAGAAGGTCTCAACCAATTGAAGTATAAGAATACTCGTTTAAAGAATGTTGTGCATATATAGAATAGTGGAGAGAGGGGTGATGCTAGCTCTAAGCATCCTACAACGGGCCGGCTACACTGTGCAAAGAATGGCAAGGGTAGGTGAGGCGACTAAAGAACAGAACCGAACAAAGAATAGTAATGTATAGGCTTGTAGGCTTGTGAAGAAACTGGAGCTAAGTCCGGATCAAGAACAGTTATTATTGTTTGGTAATGACGACCCAATCGAAATCAAATCAATATCGAGATGGGAACGATATTGTCAGAAGAAGGAAAATAGAAGGGAAAAGAAAAACGGAAGGCCGAGGATATGTTACATGGAGCAAAATAAAATAAAAAATAAACGCTTCATCGTATACAGAAAATATAATAAAATATAAAGTATAAATAAATAAATAACATAACATAACATATAATAGAACGTGTCCATATCTCGATTCTTGTAAATTTTATGAGGTTAGTGAATATAGTGAAAGAATTGGTTCTTTATCAATACCGTTCTCTAGTGAATGATTACGGGAAAAATCATAGAATAAAATTTAGCTATTCTAAGAAACTGGATCTGCCTATGATACTCAAAGGAAGAATTGTGGTTCAATGGACCACATTTCCTCTCGCTAAGTAGGGAGGGCTGGCCAACGTAAAATAAATATGGCCAGTCAGCTCATTTTATGGAATTCGAATCGAGATTAAGAAAATTAGATGAAGATGGATATATCAGGTAAAAATAAAAAGAATGACCCCAGAAGAGAAGAATGGTAGTTCGATGCAGAAGAAACTTTAGGTCACAAAAACACGTCATGGACCTGAAGAATTATCGGGAAATTCCAGTCTATCCAGAAATACTTAATTATTGACGAATATGGATGTATTAAGATGCAGGGCAGTTAATGATACTTGAATGCCCTTAAAAGTACCTACCAACTGTAAGGAAGAAATAAGGTTGCTTAGACACCTGCCTAACTAAATGTACCTACTGTTGATGTAGAAGTAGTTGGTGATATGACAAAGGTAGAAAGTTCGCATACTACGAGGAAAATGACGTAAGCAAGAGGCATGTAGAATTAAGTGCTTCCAATATTGCGATGCTATTCAGCTACGGCAAAAGTGCTGTCAAAAGTGTATTGTAGCGTCAATAAGGTGGGAATTTATTATTATTTTCTGACTAAGCCCGTCGTATGGAGGGTCTTATACAAGAATGGTTGGCACAGTAAACGTTGTATGACACTCACCTTAGAAAAACAGCTAGGTAGGAAGATAAATCGCTGAATACAGACAGTCATTAAAGAAATTGAAGATGTCATGAATTAAAACCCTCTAACCGGTGCAAGTTTCGACATAGATTTTTTATTCAAGCTAGCAGAATCACCGACTTATGGTATACGTTTCTTGCCATCAATATGATGCAATATGATCCAGTGGCAAAAGAAAACCTCGTAGAAATATGGAAGAATGGTTAGTGTATAGGTTCTAGAAGAATTATAAAAGAATGTTTATGAAAACAATACATGTGTAGTTTGCCCGAAATGAAAGAGAATGCTGGTACATTATCACAAGAAGCCGCGGGTCAGAACGAAACAATGCCCAGCCAACATACCTAGTCTAAATCAAAGGTGACTCAAAGAACACAGAAAATAGAAAGTGGGAAAGGTCACCACTATAGAGAAAGGAACTGATGGAGCATAAAGACTGACTGAGGAAATAACTTCATGAATTTCTTGTGACATTTATATCCTTTAGAAGTAGAAGATGCTGGACACCAGGATATGTTACAAGAGTCAAAAGAACCGACACCTTTCCCCCAAAAGAACTGGAAGTCCTTAAATAGAACCACTGGCTCTGACCAAAGAGCTCATTACACAGGTGCATGGAAATGTTGTGGTTTAAGATAGTGTTAAAACGGTAGATATACCTGGTGCCTCTGCTCCTGTAAAAAAAACCTAGATAATAATGTGTAAAAACTAGAAAGAACGGAGGCAGTACGGGTAAGGTAAGGATTGCCCTATAGACTGGAGAACTGGCAGCAGTCCAGATTCGCCCGGCGGTCGGGAGTGTCGCGACGAACGCGATCATCGATCAATGCCGGTAAAAATATGTCTGAAACGGACTCAATGGAACTCAACTGTCAACACTGGCGGGATTTTGAATTGAACTGTCAGACAGAAAAAATGGATGTAACGGTGACCAAAAGGAATTAGTTTTTGTATCTCGAATAAAAGCTATACCGTAATAGAAATAAAGAGTGAGAGTTATTGTGAACGAGTTTAAGAATAGATATGAATGGAAAAGATTGATCAGTAGTCAATGACAACTGTATCAATCGTAGTATTTATGTGAAGACATAAGAAAATGTCGAACAGTGAGAGATATGTTTAGCAAGGCAGGAAAGAATGGATTGTGGGAGAACTACAATCACGCTAATGTTCATCATATTAGGTACGCTGAACATAGAAGTAAGAAATAGAAACATGAACAGTAAGTACCCACGAGGATAGAATAGAGGAGAAGACAGCTGGGGATCCCGGTGAGAGTCTTATGTGTATTATTAGAAGGATGAGTTGAGAGATGAAGGGATATTCAAGTAAGAGGAACATACAGAATAGAAATAGCCAAGAATATGCCAAATGGTTATGAGAGGACAGGGGCGGGCTATAAGGGGAGTTGTGGAGGCCCGCGGCGGGAACAGAATTCCCGCCAATACGTAAGAATAGAAAGAAATCAGAATAGAACAAGAATATAATCAGCATCGTGATTAGAATGAGAATCAAGAGAAATCACTTCACCTCTCACTCATGTATGATCGTACGGAGCAAGAAGCTCCATCAACAAGAAATTAGAACGGAAAGGATATGAGAATGAAAGTTTGAATATACTCGTAAGAACCTGGTAAGAATGAATACTTAGAAACACGTTATCCCGTTTGTATTTAGGCAAATGCATGTCAATGACATACATTTGTGTTAGGATGTCTTGTCGTTATGTATATGCTAGTACTCAGGCAGAAACCAAGGTTTACGCAGAATTGCCTCACGTTAGAATCAAGATAGAATCAAAAGCATAGCTAAACGTAGCGACAACTTAAGAGATATGAGTCGCGTAATTTCGGTCCGCCCATATATGTATGGGATTTATGGGTATGCTGAATTACAGTTTTCTAATAGTAAGGATTACTTGGCTAAGCCAAAGGATGGACATGGCAAAACTATAATACAAATACAAATAATGTATTGATAAGACATAATATACAGCAGTTTTACTATAGACTAGGAGCTTACTATGGTTCCTTGTTGACTATGGAACCCTGAAAAATGGGGTGCCTACTGATATGTTTACCCTATTTAGCCGTTCTGTTATTTAACATTATTGAGTTAATTTTATTGAGCTATACTATTGTGCTTTTAATACTAATTTGTCATTCATCGTACATACTATAATCTACGGACGGTAAATTTATAAATAAACAAAAATTGACTAATCTGAGATTCTCTAAATTTCAATATTATCACTATCGTTTGGTTGTCTAATTTTGTAAATATTAGTAGCACCCTCGCTGAAAGCATTTACAGCGCCATTTGCCGCCATTCTTTGCGATCTATGTAGGCGATCGGCGCACAGCTCCAGCCGCCGCGCCGCTCGCTCTTGCCTGTGTGCCTGACGCACACATGCACGGAGCGCATTGAATACCTAAAATCAATTCGCGGCAGAAGCTCGGTGCCCTCTTAAAGAAAGAAATAATAATAATAATAATTTACTGCGTGAATCAAAATTAAATTAAATTCAACATGATGTAAATTTGCCCAGCAAGTAGGTATATAATTAAGCTTAAAAATGCCGGGCAAAGTTGCCAAATTGTATGTATCTTTGTTATTAAGTGTTCATTGCACTAACCCGTGCCTAAAACTTGAACGAATAAATTTCGTCCGTTCTTCATATTCACCGTGTGTAACCGGTCCAGCCTGAATCAGGCCTCTCACAGACTGGGGCGGCCTGGCCGCGGCGGTCAATAGTAAACTTGTCATAAGCTGTCAAATTTTGTATGGACCGCCACCGCAGGCGGCGCCAGTGTGAGGCCTGCAACACACTGGCGCGGCCTGCGGTGGTGCGTGGACAATAGAAAATTTGACAGCGGCGGACAAATTTACTACTGATGTAGGCCTCACTCTGGCGCGGCTTGCGGTGGCGGTCATAAATGTGACAGCTAATAGTCACAATTGACCGCCGTGGCCAGGCCGCGCCAGTCTGTGAGAGACTGTAAGCCTACATCACACTGGCGCGGCCTGGCCGCGGCGGACAGTAGTAGACTTGTCATTGTAGTCGCTTAAGCGGCCTTTAGACCTATCTAAATGCAGTGTACTGCATTTAGATAGGTCTAAAGTGGCCTTAGTTCATGATCTGACATAAGGGCAGTGGTTCACAGCCGGGGCAGTTAGGCGGCGTGTACACGACGCAGGACTCCTCGCCGCGGCACGGGTGCTGTCGGCACACGTCGAACGACGACACGCACGATCTGTAAGCTGAACATTCAAATATTTGAACAAGTAAACAAGTCACTTTCCCTGTAGTTATTAGTTAGAATCTGATCAGTCAGTCGTGTCACACAAAAAAGCAGCAGATTAAAAAAAAACGTGCTGGTAACACAAAATGTTTCTAGCTCCCTAATAGGTATACTTATATTTTATAACAACCAAAAACGTTTCAGAGTACTTTTATTCTCGAACTTATTCCTAACCGCGCACGTTCGTGAAATGCTAGAAAAATTATTCAAGTAGTTGTCGGTTTAAAGTTCAAGTGTAAAACTTGCAGTTAAAATAGTTGAAACTTGGCAAATGGCAGTTCGAGGGTCGAGAACTGGAGATTTTACACGACAAAATTACCGAAGGGACTCTTTACCAACTTGTGTAGTTGAGAATCTTGTATTCTCTGCTTTTAACAAGCATTCGAACAGGAGCTCCAGAATTATTTATAAGTTAATCTAAACGTGATGAGCCATTTGCGAGCTGGTGACCCAACGGTACAAATTGTTAGCTCGTTGGCTCGCCGACTCTCATAGTGACCCATTGGCGAGCAAAACAGTCGAGTCTAATAGCCAGCGCAGTCATGTCAAGCATCCCCGCGGAATTTTAAGTTCTCCATTGGCGGTTCAATTCGAACATTTGACTCACGGGCTCATTGGCGTACCGGCGGTTTTGATCGCAAATGGATCACCCCCTTAAGGTAAGGTACCTAAACGTTTCATACCAAAAATTTCAATAGTGGACATATCTATAGTAATGAACTGTTAGCTGTATTTCCGAACGCGCCTTATTAATATGGGCGTGATGGCAACACTGACAGCATCATGGCTGCTCGCGTGTCTACGCTAATGTCTGTGGGTCGGTGGCCTGTGAATTGAATGTGAAATAAGCAATTATCTATAGGATATATTTATTAATAATTTGCTACAAAAATACAATAAATGGAATAATATCTTATAAGTTAGCTATAGATATGCTGTGCCCTTACAGGGTCCTTGTGAACATTGTATTTTATAATGTGACATCTATACTGTACCATGGTTGTATTAAAGAATTATGAATTATCTAGAAAACCAGAGCTTTTACTGTTAAAAGATATTAGATTGAAAGTGTCAAGTCAAGTATCTGGTGTTTACCTTTAAATTAAGACTGCTATCACGTGCACACTAGCTCCACTGGTAAATGATTTTGATTATTTAAATTTAACGATAGACATTTAAAAAAGGAGGCTGCTATGCACTGTATTTTGTATTTAAGTACCTTGTGAATACGGGTCTCTATTGTTTCCCATAAAATTTAAGATCCGATTTTTTCAGTCCATAATGTTTTCCACCATATTTTTTTCTAGTCATATTGTCGAAAGTCATAAAATTTAACAATATACATTGGACTACCGATTTTTGCAGGTCATCATTATTGTTAGTCATAAAATTGGTTAGCCATAACGTTCAATGTCCCGGTGGTATACAATTACATAATGTTACAGGCAATAATCTAGTTAGTAATAATTATTGTAAGGTATTTTTTCGCAAGTCATAATGATTGGTAGTCATCTGATTAGTTAGTCATATCATTCAATTTCACGGTGGTGTCACTCTTCATAATGTTAAAGCTCATAAACACACTCCAGAATAATAATAAAATACATGTTTTTTTTACTACCGAACGTTACCGAACGCGTTCTTCCAGACTGCTTTATAACATACCCACATACCCATTAATTATAATTAATGTGGGTACTTTGGCAAAAATAAAGAGTGATGCGATTGAAAGATATTTATGCCGGTCACTGTTTTGTTTAGTGGTCAGAATACGTTAAAATAAGTGTTTTGTTTTGAAACTTTTTTCTCTAATATCAAAAATGGCCGAAATATTTGACCCGAAAGTTAGGAAAAATATGTACTTGTCAACATTTCGATGAATGTTGTGTCATTATTGGTTCTGGCGCTTCGCCGGCCGCTGCCGCGGCACGCTCGCTTCGCTCGATCGGCTCGCGCGCTTAGGGTCACGGTACAACTAACACTCCTCCTCGCTTCGCTCGTCGTCGTACCTACACCGACCTGCCTTAGAAGTCCAATATCTGAGAAAAAAAATCTAATAAAACATGCTTATTTAAACGTATTCTTTACGAAAGAGTCTTATGACTGTTACTGGGTTTATACCCTTCGCGCAGTAGTACCTAGTACCCCTTTCAAATGTATGTCTAGAAACGTTTCTGAGTAATTTTATCTATATGACTTTGGATGTTATAGATTTGGTCTCTTAGACGTAATTCACTTTAGGCATTAAAACGATATGAATAGCAATCATTAGTACGTCGAAATATATGCCTTAGAATATTTATGAATAATTATCGATAGACCTTTGATCGTTATGGACATCAATTTCTGACTTTTGTGATTATAATACTTAATATTATGGGTCATTAATGTTAGAACTACAAAACGTTATACTTAACAAAGATTATGACTACTGATGTTTATGTCTATAAATTATATGGATATCAATTTCTGACTATCGAAATTCGGAACAATAAGTTTATGGGAAACAAAGGGACCCCTGTGAATACATCAAACTAGTTTTTATGTTGCTGGATTCGTCAATCTATGCGTCCAAAGTTAAAACGGCCGTTTTTCCTTTGAGTTCAGAGATCATCGATTCCAGGAACATAAAACTAGTTTGATGTGAACTCCCAGACGAAAATAAGTACAACATCATTGAGCGAGTTAGTTACATTTTCTACGACATTTTGGGCACCGATATAAACGGATTTGTCGAGGAAGCTAAACGCATAGGTAAACGCGGCTACCGGAGACCACTGCAGATAGACCTACTGAGTAAACGCATGAGAAATTACATCCTAGACAATAAATATAGATTTAAAAACACAGGGCTAGCAGTGGCCGAGTTTATGGATGCGCCTACGTTGAGGAAGCGCCATCTCCTGCGCGACACATTAGCAGACGCAAGAAAACAAGGACTGAACGCAATTATTAGGAACGACAAAGTGCTTGTAAATGGTCAAGAGTATACGCTGACGGCTGCCGAAAATCCGGAAAATTCAGTTTGTCAATCGAGGATATCAGAGCATGAAAATACCAGTAAAATAGAAAACCATACTTTTCGTCACTAAGCAGCCCACCTACCTAACTGTTTTTTTTCAAAATATGCAAAGCCTTAATAATAAACAACATTTATTAGAGAGCTTTCTGGATAGCCATCCTTACGACGCAGTTTGCTTAACGGAAACCTGGATGACGTCATCACAGTTGGAACTGGTTCAAATTCAAGGCTACGAATTAGCTTCATACTTTAGCCGTAAAGATCGCCAAGGTGGAGGGACGTGCATCTTAATTAAAAAAAACATAGAGTACTTTGTGAGAGAAGACATTAATGAAATTTCTAGTGAATACTTTTTTGAGTGCTGTTGTATCGAGTTACCTACACCAAACATATTACTTATTTGCCTTTACAGACCTGACAGGGAAATTGAAATTTTTTATAATTGTATGGAAGCAATATTGGATAAAATTAAATACAAGGAACAAAATAAATATATTATAGTTGGAGGAGACTTCAATATAAATATGCAACTAAAATCTAAGTACACTCGTCGCTTGTCGGATCTGATGCTGACCCTAAATCTTGTCGAAACAGTCAAAGAACCAACGCGAATTACGCCGAACACCGCCAGTAGCATAGATTTGGTTTTTACTAACTGTACATCATATGATACCTCAACCATAGAGAATGGCTTTTCAGATCACAAAAGCATCGTTTGTAAAATTGAAAATCGGCCTGCTAAAAACAAAATCACAAATAAACCCTATACAACGTATAAAAGAATCCATAACTTACGAAACCACAAAGCATTCAAGAACGAATTAACAAATATTAATTGGCATCAAGTACTAATCCATAACAATATAAACGATAACTTTAATGCTTTTACTGAGCGACTGAAACATGTACTAGATATAAAAATACCTATCAAACGTGTCACACTTAATAATAAATCTAAAAACACATGGCTAACAAAAGGTCTCAGAATATCGTGCACCCATAAAAGGCTATTGAAAATACATGCCAGTAAATCAAATAGTGCTGTCCTCAAAACACACTTTAAAACATACTCGACAGTTCTGAAAAAAACAGTTGCTAAATCTAAAAGGTTGTACTACATAAACAAAATGGAAAAATCTTCTGATAAAACCGCAACAATGTGGAAAATTATTAAAAATATTAAAAATAATGTTAAGATAAGGAAAAACTCAAAATTACAAATAATGAATGCCCCAGAATTTAGTTACAGACGACCCTGAGCTTATAGCTAATACATTTAGTAAGTTTTTCACATCCGTCTATAATCGCCAGGAAGCACAGGACTCCGCTATAGCACCACGATACCATCCGGTAAAATCTCCTATTGTTAATTCCCTATATCTACATCCAGTCTCTGAGCTAGAAATATTCAAAATAATCCGTAGGCTTAAAAATACTCAAAGTGCCGGAATAGATGAAATACCGTCCACTTTATTGAGATTGTGTGCGAGTGAATTGGCACCCCCTCTATGTATCCTGATAAACCAATCTTTTAATGAAGGGTGTTTTCCGGAACAGCTAAAGGTAGCCATAATTAAACCCATTTATAAAAAAGGTAATAATCTCGACGTCAACAATTATAGACCTATAGCACTCCTTCCCACTTTATCAAAGATATTCGAAAAATCGATGTGTAATAGAGTTTACAAATTCCTTGAAAAAAACCTCGTATTAGATAACAATCAATATGGATTTAGGAAAAAACGGTCTACTGCTCTCGCTGTGAGTAAATACTCCCAAGAAGTCCTAGAGGCTATTAACAAAAAACGCCATGCAGTCGGACTGCTTTTAGACTTAACTAAGGCGTATGATAAAGTTTCGCACGAGATTTTACTTAATAAGCTATATGGATCAGGAGTCAGGGGTGTTGCTCACGCTTGGTTTAAATCCTACCTAGAAAATCGTACGCAGATCGTTAGAATTGAGTACTTTAATCCATCATCGTATAGATTACAGTTAGTCGAATCTGATATTGAAGAAGTGAGGGGCTCAATTCCTCAAGGAAGTGTACTGGGATGCTTACTTTTTATATTATATATTAACGACCTTCCGAAAGAACTTGACGTGAAATGTACCCTGTTTGCAGACGATGTGTCTGTTCTCTTTGATTTTGATGGTACCGATGATTTTAATGCAAAGTTATCAGAAACCTTACACCAAATAAATCTCTGGATGTATGACCACAATTTGTCCATAAACTCAGATAAAACTAAACTAATTCAATTTTATCCGCACCAAAGAACTCCTTTGCAATTAAAACTAGCGTTTAACGATAAAGAAATTGAGGAAGTAGAAAAGTTCAATCTATTAGGCTTAACTATCGACAGTCATATGAACTGGAAGTTTCACATTTTAAATATTAAATCTAAATTATCCCGATTTACATATGCATTGTTCATGATTCGCAAAACAACCAATTTATCAACAGCGCTTTCTGCATATTATGCCTATGCTCATTCATGGTTAAGCTATGGAATCATGATGTGGGGCAGTAGTACCGATGCACACGACTTGTTCGTGATGCAAAAGAGATGTATACGCATAATGGTACGAATAGGTAATAGAGACAGCTGCAGACCGCATTTCTGTAATCATGGAATACTCACTCTGCCTTGCTTATATATTTTAGAATTAGCTATGTTTGTGCGCAAAAATATGCACCTATTCCAAAAGCAGGAAAATAAAAGGTTCAAATATAAATTGAAACTTCCAATACCGAATTTAGCTATTTTTCGAAAGAGCCCCCACTATGCCGCAGTAAAATGCTATAAAAAACTCCCAAACTATATAAAGTCAGAGGAAAAAGAAAAAATGTATGCAAGTAAGTTAAAAGCATTCCTTAAAACAAAATCTTACTATAGAGTTGATGAATTCTTTAATGATAATACTCTGTGAACAATAATAGTATAATAGTTGCTTAATAGTTTATGTATCATTAGATTAGATTAAAATTTGATGTAGCATTGTTTAAATTGTATACTTTAACTTGATGTTTAACTAAAGCTTATGTTAGTATTTAAGGATAAGATTGCAATACCCTTTTAGGGTCCATGTGATACCTACTCCCATATAATGTAACAACTGTGTATATTACCATGGTGCAATAAACAACTATGACTATGACTATGACTATGTATTCACAAGGTACTTAAATACAAAATACAGTGCATAGCAGCCTCCTTTTCTTAATATCTATCGTTAAATTTAAGTAATCACAATTATTTACCAGTGGCGCTATTGTCCACGTGAACGCAGCCTTAAGCATTGTTTTTACAAGCGTCAAGATAATTTGTTAGAACGAGTGCACAATTATTATTGTTGGTTTATGGGCCTTTTGTTTGCCGCTTCGACCAGCAGGTGATCTATTGTGGCAGCCCTTTTGTTATTAGATTTCACCGTTAAGACCCGTTGCCTCTAGGAAATTCCAGATTCTTTGGGCGGTGATATGTTGTACCTCTTCTGGGTGCACGACGTGTCGCCCTAGATAGATACTTCTTTTTTGCATGAGTGTTCCGCAGGAGCAGAGAATGTGAATCAGAATCAGAATCAGAATGTCATTTATTGTGTATCACAGGTAGTTAAATACAGATTTTACAAATAGGTCAGTTCTCTGTGACATGTCTTACGACGTACAATAATTTAATACTCATAATAATTAACTATTTCATGCAAAAATTAAAAATAACAATAATTATATAATCTATTACTTATGTCAAACAATCACATACATTGATGTCAAATTATACTACAGTAGAAATGTCAGTCTCATGAATAAAAAAACAAAATAAAAATATAAAATAAAAAAATGTCAAACAGTAAATAATAAAATTCTCACATTATACTGGTACCTACATTGTAAAATTGTCAAATAAAAATTCATTTAAATTATAATAACATTTCTCTTTAAGTAGATTATATAATTTTATCTTAAATGTTGAAAGTTTTTCATCTTTGATAGACTCTGGTAATTTATTATACAATTTTGGAGCCATTGTGTAAATAGATCGTTTAAAGAAAGAAGTTTTACAGTTATCTGGTGGAAGTACTTTGAATTTATGCTTAGCTGGTCTAGGATGCTTATTAATTTGAATTTGGAAGCGACTTATGTACTGCTTTACAAAAACGCAAGCTTCATAAATGTATATGGAGCTTAGCGTTAGCAGACCCAGCTTCTTAAACAAATGTCTACAGCTTGTTCGTTGGTTGACTTTAAACATCACTCGTACTGTTTTCTTCTGGGCTATAAACAAAGGCGCCAGTTCACAGGCGCTTGCATTGCCCCAATGCATGATACCATACCTAAGATTAGAGGACACGTATGCATGATATGCAGTAACAGCTGATTGCTGTGAGACTATTTCCGTCAGTCTTTTTAAGACATATACATAACGATTTATTTTTTTGCAAAGGGTATTTATGTGTTGCCTCCATGTAACGTTTCTATCTATTTGAACTCCTAGAAACCTGATTTCGTCTACGTGCTCTATGACCTTATCATTATATTTCGCAATGACTCGAGTAGGCGATTTTCGTAGATGAAATTGCATGCATTTAGTCTTATCTAGGTTAATAAGCAGATAGTTATTATTCATCCAGTCTATAACACTTTTAAGCGACATATTTATAAGATTTACATACGTGTCATTATCATCTTTACCTTTAATAATTATGGTAGAGTCGTCAGCAAATAGAACCATTTGATCGTTAACGACCCGGGGCAAATCATTGATATACAATATGAATAAAAGAGGCCCAAGAATACTACCTTGGGGAACCCCATATTCTATGACTTTCAACTCAGAACTTGCTTTCCTTTCTATTCTGTGGTCATCTATGTAATTAATTTCTGTATATTGTTGTCTCTTTGACAAGTATGATTTAATAAGAGCGTGCGCTGGACCTCGAATACCGTAGGCTAATAATTTTTGAAGAAGTGTTTTGTGACAGACGAAGTCGAATGCCTTCGACATGTCCATGAACACAGACATAACGAGTATCTTTTTATTGAGGCACTCTGAAACTGTTTTCATCAAATCATAGATAGCTAAGTTAGTTGATCTACCCTGTCGAAAGCCATACTGTTCATCCGCTAAAAGTTGGTACTTTTCTATGAAATTATATATAATATTGTAAATTACTCTCTCAAATATTTTTGAGAATACTGGAAGAAGAGCAACAGGTCTATAGTTTTCGCAAAGGTGTTGGTCCCCCTTTTTGAAAAGAGGTCTTACAAGTGCCACTTTTAGTTTACAAGGGAAAGTTCCATCTCTGAGCGATAAGTTGATTATATGGCTAAGAGGACCCGCTAAAATTTTTGAACAGTGCTTAATCACTATAGTTGGAATGTTATCATAACCTACGCTATTGGTAGATTTTAATTTGTTAATTATTTTATCAATGTCAATTGGCCTAGTTGGTGTCAAATAAATAGAGTTTAATGTGTTGCTTATATTAATCCCTGTAGTTGTAGTGGTTTTCGTAAATTTATGTTTTTTTACAAGGTCTACGTATGTATTGTTAAAAACATTCGCTATATCTGTAGGTTTCGTAATTATTTGCCCATTGTGTTCTATTTTAGAAATGCCTTTTGGTACATTGTACTTGTTCTGATTTATAATTTTCCAAGCCGCTTTAGTTTTATTAGCAGCATTATGTATGAATTTATTATTGTTTATCCTTTGAGACCTGTCAATCACCTTTCTGAATATATTGCGGTAACATTTATAGGTTGATAGTAATTTTTCACACTTTGATTTTCTACATGACATGTATAGTTTTCTTTTGTATTTACTAGATATTTTAATCCCTTTTGTGAGCCAAGTTAGTTTATGTTTCGGTGTAATTTTTTTTTTTGAGTGGAAAACATATATTATAGTAGCATGTTATGTATTCAAAGAAATGATTATAAGCCTCATTTACATCCCCACTTTCATAAACCTCGCCAAAAGATGTCTTTTCTACTAATTGTTTAAACATATCCAAATTAGCTTGGTCATGGGTACGCTTTAGGACATACCAATGTTTCATGTCCAATTGTCTTCTTATGGGAAAATTCAATATTTGTGCCAAATGATCAGATAGACATAATTCCACTACTTTACTTCCGCAGTTATAAATATTGTGAGCGATGTTATCTAAGCATGAGCCACTCTGAATTCTAGTAACTTGTTTAATTTCTAATCGGAGGTTATGATTAAGCATTGTATTTTCAAAATCCTCTGACAATCTAGTTGATTTTAAAATATCTATATTGAAATCCCCACACAAGACAATTTTTTTATTTCTATAAACTGAAAGTTTATTCAATAGTTGATTTAATTTTTCCATAAAAAGGTCAGCATTATTGATGTTTGGTGTTCTATAGATGCATGCTATTATTAATCTATGTTCAGGTACTTCAACTGCACTACACTCAAATACTGATTTGACAGAGAGTTTTTTTATAGACGGCAAATCCTTGCAATCAAGACCTTTTCTAGTTAGGATGCATGACCCTCCTCTTTTTTCTTGCCTACAATAATATGAGGATAATTTAAAGTTACTTAATAAGATGTTGTTCACGTCATCTTCATGGACAAAGTGTTCAGTCAAACAGATTACATTGACATAATTTCCATTATCCGTGAGTTCCAGTAATGCCAACTCTAGTTCATCTTTTTTGCCCAAAAAGCTTGCTATATTTTGATGAAGGATTGTAAAATTATTTATTTTTTCTTTGTTACTCGGCTTTACTGTGATCAATTTTGGTTTTTGAATTGATCTGTGTGATTGGACTTTGCCCTTGGGCACGAAAAAACTCTGTGGAACCAGCACTGCTAATGGATAGTTTATTTAAATTATTCCTCATAATCCAATCTACATTATGATCTAAGCTTGCAATAATATTTCTCATACCCGAGTTATTTAACCTCCCAGTTTTCATAGAAAACATGTCAAAAGAAACATCACAGTTTGTATCATATATATAATAAGATTCATTGTGATTGTGCAAGTCGTCAAACATCAATTGATTAAAACTTTCGACTCTACTATTAAATAATGGATTACCGCATATGTAGGTTGGACAAGCAACAACAAGATTCGTAAATGTGATGTTTTTTACAACTTCTCTTATAGAGTTTACAAGTCCGTGAATGTCTGTAGAACTATTAAAGTCCTCTTCTCCAATTAAAACCACGCAACAGTCACTCTTGGTCATGTCGCGAAGTCGGGTCGGCATATCCTTGAAAAGCTCCTTTATACTCCCGCCCGGTGTGATGTTGTGACAAAGGGAAAACTCCTTAAAATAATCGCTGTATTTTATGATATTAAGTATTTTATTTTTATTGTTGCTACTTAGAATAAGTAATCTCTTTTTAGTTATGTCTTGATTTGATGACTTCTTAATTTTAGGCGTGCTAGAGTGAGGCATCATGTTGTTTGGAGGATCAGTTAAACTGTGTTCTTTCTGAATAGTTTTTGGTGAATGTTTGTGTGTATTGCACAACGTGTTATTAAAATGCGAATTATCAATAATGCTCCGGTTTAAGCTTTGTCTGCCTGACTTTTTTTTATTAATACACGACCTTTTACTAGTGTTTCTTGTAGTTGTAGATGTGCTCAATGTTTTCAAGTGATTTACTTTATTCTCATAACTTTTGATCTTCTTTTTAAGAGAAATATTTTCAGTCATCAGGTTTTCCATTTCATTTTCAGTGATCAGTAGCTTTTCGCGTAACTCTGAAACAATGTTTTCTAATTCTTCTATTCTGTCATAAGTGCAGTTTTTTTCGGGGCAGCTTCTATTTAATGTCGATGCCGAAGATGCGTACTCAGTGTCTTCCTCTTCATGTGAATCTTCAAATCCTTCCGACAGAGCGTCAAATGAATTATGCACTGGAATCATAGCGCGGTATTTCTTGCGCATGGTTACATTTTCCTCGTCTGGAAATTGAGGAATGACTGCACAGGTTCTGCATTTCCATGATGTTCTTTGCTCTGAATCCATCAAATAATATCGTTTCGATGAAACATGGCCACAGTCAATATGATACGCTAGCTTGCACCGGATGCATGTGATAAATATACTAGGAAATTCACTGTTACTGTTTTGGTTCTTACATTTATTACAGACTTTCTCCATGTTGGCAGGCCACGTTAGTACTTACCTTTTTCTTTTGCACTGATATCCAATGATGTTCAAAGTGTAAAGTATGTTATAGGTAACGTGAGCACTATATAATTTAGTTCATGTGAAGTTATTATAATAATTTACTATAACTGTTCAAAATGTAAGCGCTTCAATCGCTTTAATCGCTGCAACTGCGCCGCGCCGTCGGGTCGGGATGATAAGCGCTGCAGCCGATGATTACTGGCGGCCGCAACCGCCCACCGACAATTCAAGCACATCAATCGCTTCAGCTGCGTCGCGCTGTCCAGTCGAACGTAGAGATGATCAGCGCTGCAGCCGATGTCCGCTGGCATCCGTCACCGTCCACTGTCCACTGTCCGCGATAACGATTGTAAATCTTAACGTTCACTTTTATTTTTAATATTGTCATAACTTCTGAACAGTACGTCCGTTTGTAAAACTAATTTCACTCTTGAATAGCTTGGGTATTCAGCTTTACGGCAATATATATCAATACGTATAAATCAGTACTTTTATATTTTATAAGATTAATATACGCGTAGAGCACTGGCTAAGCGCTGTCATCGCGGTCGCGGGCCGCGGGGGTTGTGCGCTGCTGTTTCCTCTGTCTCCTGACAGAACCTGCAAGTTGCATCCTGTTTCATACCCATCTGAAACAGGTGTTTGTTTAGTTTGCAGTGACCTGTCAGGATTCTCGTCACTGCGCAGGTTTTGTGCCTTTTGAGTTGTAATAGCTCTTTAGACAGTTTATCATCAAACCCTTTGATTAAGGCTTTAGCCTGTTTTTGTCCTTTGGTGAACTTCCACAGCTTTATTGCCTCTGATTGTTCAGTATTGTTTAGAAGAGAATATGCTTTCCGTTTTGTGATACCACAGAACGGTTCTGGGCCGACCAGGGTTGTGTCTGCGCCCTTCCTTGCAAGTTCATCAGCTTTTTCGTTTCCTACTATGTCGGAATGTCCTGGTACCCATCTAAGTATGACTTTGTTGGTATTGGCCAGGGCATTTAAATTGTTTTTACAGTTCTGGACTAGTTTCGAGTAGGATTCTAGGGATTCTAGTGCCAGCAGAACAGCTTGGCTGTCCGAATTGATGTAGATGTGTTGGTTTCTTAGGTTTCTTTCCAGATTGATCTCCACGCATTTATTTATTGCGAAGAGTTCAGCCTGATAGATTGAGGCCTCTTTCCCCATGCTGACGCTAGCTTTGAGCTTTGGCCTCTCACCGTAGATACCGCATCGAACATCGTCACCTTTTTTTGATCCATCTGTATACCAAATGTGGCTTCCCTCCTTGAAGTCCATTTGGTCGTTTATCCATTTGTCTCTCGGAGGTATTTCCACTGTATACAGTTTGGTGAATTTGCATTCCACGTAAGTGTCGTCAGTGGGCATGATTAGTTTTTTGTTATCAAAAACAAGGGCCTCAAGTTTGATAAGCGCTTGCGAGCGCCATTTTGGCCTTGTTAGTGCGCATATCCTATAGATGCACTGCTTCGCCTCCTTTTGCACTTGCAGGTGGAGTGGCGTTAGATTGAGCAGTGCATCCAAGGCTGCCCCCGGTGTTGAGCATAAAGCTCCTGTTGCTGTTAAGCAGGCTGTACGCTGTAGACTGCTTAACTTTGTGATGGCTGTCTTTTGGTTGGTTTTGTTACACCAGACTGCAGAGGCGTATGTAATTACAGGCCTCACTACCGCTGTGTAAAGCCACATAGCAATTTTGGGCCTTATACCCCATCTTGCTCCTGCCATTCGACAGCAAGTCCACATGGCCATTTTTGCCTTTTGTATTATGTTATTCAAATGAGCGTTCCAAGTTAGCCTTTGGTCAAAAGTAACTCCTAGGTACTTGACCTCATTTGAGTATGTTATTTCCTGTCCATTCAGTTTTAGCTTGGCGAGCTTGTCTAGTTTCCTTTTCTTTGTGAAGGGCACTAGTACTGTTTTGCTCGCATTGATGGACAGGTCATTTTCTTTGCACCATTTATTTATGGTGTTGAGCGCTCCTTGCATTAGGTTGGAGATTGTGTGGAGGCACGGACCTCTGATTATGACTACAAGGTCGTCGGCATATCCTTGCGTGTCATAGTCTAGGTCCTTCATAGTTGCTAGGAGTTGGTCCACTGCTAGGGTCCACAGTAGTGGGGATAGTACGCCTCCTTGTGGACATCCTCTTGTGGTGAAGAATTTATGCTCAATTGCATTGAGGGTCAGAGTGACTATTCTATTTGAAAGCATGCTCTGGATCCATCTGATGGTGCTTCCGTCCACGCCCTTTGATCCCAATCCTTTAAGGATAGTTTCTGTGGGTGTGTTGTCGAAGGCACCCTCGACGTCAAGGAAGGCACATAGAGCTGTTTGCTTGTCCTCTAGGGTTTTTTGCACTTTGTCGACCAGATCAAGTAGTGCAGTTTCCGTAGATTTCCCCTTTTGGTAAGCATGCTGGTTCAGACTCAGTGGTCTGACTACCAGATATTTCGCTCTAATGTGTTGATCAATGACTCTTTCCATCGTTTTAAGTAAGAAGGATGATAGACTAATTGGTCTGAAGGATTTGGGCTGTGAGTAGTCCTTTTTCCCTGCTTTTGGTATGAAGCGTACCTTGACTCTAGTCCATTGTTCTGGTATGGTCCCCCAAGCAAAGCTAGCTCGGAATATTCTTACCAGGTGCGGAAGTATTAGGTTTTGTCCTTGCTGTAGTAATGCAGGAAAGATACCGTCCTCTCCCGCCGATTTAAATGGTTTGAATTTTTTCAGTGCCCATATTACTTGGTTTGGTCTGAAGATATTTGCGGCCAAATTCCAGTCGTTGTTGTGTACCCTCCGGGCTTGTGTGCTCCTTTGGGTGTCTAACTGAGTATTACTGGTGGGGTACGAGCCTGGGAAGTGGATGGTTCTGAGCAGGTCCATTGTTTCCACCTCCGTGGTCGTAAAGCTGCCATTAGGTCTCTTAAGTAGGCCTAGGTAATTGGTTGGTGTCTTGGAGAGAATTTTGTGAATTCTCGCTCCTTTGTGTGTTTGGGCGATCTCTTCGCAGAACTTCCGCCAAGACTTCCTTTTGGCTTTTCTGATCTGTTTGTTATATTCAGTCAGTGCTCTACCATACCTTTCCCACTCGTTTGGTCTGGTTGAGTGATTGAATATGCGACGGGTGGACACACGGAGCTTTTCTAGCCTTCTGTTCCACCATGTCGTAGTGTAGTGTGTGGTTGATTCTCTCAAGGGGCAACTCAGTTCGTAGGCCTTATAGATGCCTTTGGAGAGTTGGTTTACTGCTATGTTGAGGGAATCAGGGTCTTTTACATATTTTGGGATATCCTTTAGATGGTCTTCCAGGTGAGCCTTGTAGGCTTCCCAGGAAGTTTCTTTTGGATTCCTCCGTGTTTGTGGTTCTGTATCTAGTGGGCCCTTTACACTAAATATAATATGTTTGTGGTCCGACATTGAATTCTCGCAACTAACGTGCCAGTTACCTAGGCAGTTTGCTGCCTTTTCAGTTGCAAAAGTTATGTCTAGTACTTCTTGTCTTGCCCTGGTCACGAAGGTTGGCGTGTTGCCCCTATTTAACAGGTGTAGACAGTTGGTAAAAATAAATTCTGAGAGTAACTCACCCCTTTTGTTGATGCCCGTGCTCCCCCAGATGGTGTGATGAGCGTTCGCGTCGCAACCCACAATCAGTTCTGCCTTTTGTGCTTCAGCGTACTGTACAACCTTAGCCAGTTCTTCTGTGGGATCTTGTTTTTCTCCGGGCAGGTAGGCGGAACAGATCAACACCTTTCGTGAGCCCTTTCCTTTGAGATCAACATACGCAGCTACAGGATCATCGCTGCATAATTCTGTAACAGGCAAGAAGTTGATGTTTTTGTTAAACACGATGCAGGCCCTTGGTTTGGATCCTTTTTCGTGTATTAGTACCTTACCTGCTTTGTTGAGTCCTATTCCCATGGTTTTGGTGTTGATCCATGGTTCTTGTATGAGGGCAATGTTTAGGCCATTTTCGCCAAAGAGTTTTTCCACGACCGCTGTGGCCGCGATGGCGTGGTGTAGGTTGGCCTGCAGGAACGTTACCCCCCCGTGAGTTGCGTCGTTATTGACCCCGGCGCTGGGCGTGGGCCTGCCCTTGCCGGCTCCCTCTTCCTCTGCCCCTGGAGCGGTTGGAGCCCCTATTGCCCCCCCCTGTCGGTGGGAAACCGCCGTGTTCCCGATGTACCCGCTACAGGATTGGATGCGGGATTCAGAAGGACTGCCCTTTTAGGTCCCGGAGGGACCTTTCGGGCGGGTGTATGGATGGGGTCCTTTGATGTTGACGGGTTTTGCGGTGGTGGGATTGAGGACGTGCCGGGTTCCGGCTGCTGGGCCTTGGAGGTACCCTTAAGCCGAAACTGTACCTTTCAGAAGCCTAGGCTTGCCTTTAGGTCCATCTTTCGGAGATTCTCAACTGACTGGTCGTCTAGGGCTACGGTCAGCATGACCCCACCTTTCTCGACCTTTGTGTGGAGAATCTTCCAGTACTCTGTGTACATCCCGGAGTTCTGTGCACAAAGTAGCGACAGGGACATTTTCACGTCGGAGTCGCGTAGGTCTGGGATGAACACCATCCCTATGTTTGGCTTTGGAAGCTCATTTTCAGGTATAACCCTGAGGTTGGCTTCTGGCCATGGTTTGAGGGATGGTGTCATCTCTTCAAGCCAGGCTTTGGACCGCACAATACTCATTGACATCAAATTAGAAGCGTAATTTATGGGTCAGATTATATCCCAGTAGTTGTCATAAGTGTGTACGTTTTCCTTGTTTATTTTTTCACTGGGCACACAAAACAGATAACCGGAATTACGTACATAAATTGTAGAAAACATATCTGGGGCTGCTTAAGAATCCATCCCATTTAAAACGTGTATGAAACACCATGATAACAAACAACGAGTGAAAACTATCCTAAAACTACACAAAAATAATACATAATATGTTTTAGCATGTGCATCATTTAGACATAAAGTTTAACTGAGTAGTTGTGCAGTGCGAGAGAGATGGCAGCGCCAGCGTAACACCCCTCCCACACTCCGCCTTTAATATTGCATTATTGGCAATATTAATAAAAAATGGCCAAGTGCGTGTCGGGTCACGCACAGTGTAGGGTACCGTAGCGTAGTTGCCTGTCTGTCTTAGTTACATCGACACGCGCGCTCCAACTAAATAGTGCGGTTGGATCGGCTGAATTTGTACGGCCGATTTTATTCTACGGTTTTGTCGGCGTTACATGCCGAATTACATTTTTCTAACAGTAAGGGTTACTGAGCTAAGCCGAAGACGGACAGACGGGCGGACATGGCGAAATTATAAGGGTTCTTTGCTGACTACGGAACCCTAAAAAGTCGTGGGTTCAAGCCTCGGTTACGCTATATATACCCACAAAACAAATCAGTGTGTGTCCAAAAATGCATGAATTTAAACTCATTCAATCCACACAACCAATTATCCGTAGCAGGCATCCTTTAACTCCAGATTTGATTTCAGAAATTATTTTGTGCATAATCACGTCGCAAATCTAGCTTGAGATGAATAGCTGCTATTTGCATTAAAAGGTCAAACGGTATTTACTTAAGGAAGTGCCTTTCCTTCGCCCACACTAATGAAACATTTTTCCACGCACGGCGACGAAAATATACTGCAAAAGAGCCATAAAGTTTATCACTTCCTTGTCGCTTCCCCGTCTTCCCTTAAACTCCATATTTGTCTCCAACAGTCCGATAATCGTATTACGTAGTCCCTTTATTTTACTGCCGGCAATAAGTCATTTCGCGTAGCTCTGAGCAGTTGGTTTTAATTCTCGCAATGAAATATTTTCCCTAAAAGGTTTTGAAATGTCCATTGTACATTCATTCTGAATCCAAAATGTACATTCGTTCTGAAAGATTTAGGAGATTAATTGCACGTAATGCCAGCGTGAGCGAATTTTTAGACAATTTCCGAAACTCGTATCGTTTTTGACTGTTTCTCCAAATATTACTGTAGGTGAAACTGATAAGATTTAAATTAGTATGTACTTAAGAGTTTGATATGAGTTTGAGATGATTGTATGTAATTATGTAGGTTGGGAGGCTTGTTTTCTAAAGTGGAATACTAAGCGTTTGATTTGGGGGACGGTTCCTCAGATGGAGAATTAATTGAGGATTAGAGAGATAATTTTTGTTACACGAGCACCGTTTTCAGCTATTTCTAAAACCAACAGACTTTTAAAGGAAGGAAATCTGAATTGTAATAAATTGCATGAAAACATGTACACTCTCTATCGAATCCTCATTCAAACTGACCCGCTTTTATTGAGTGTTTCCTGGTTTGCCCGGTGGCATTTCAAAGGAGCCGCTTTGACACCAACAAGTAATAATCGTAAGAGATAATTATAAGTGTCAAACCAAATTCATCTTCAGGGTAGATAAAATAAGCTTTGGACTGAGTGCACTATTAATTTGAAGAACATCAATTAGGCATTATTTACAATAACTGCTCCTTAAACTAAACCGCAATTAGAAGTTACAGCTCACGGTAGCTTAGTTGGTTCATAGCAATGCACAGAACGCAGAAGTCGTGGGTTGAAATCCCACTAGTGGCGATTAATGATAACTTTTTTCACCTAGATCGAAATTTAAAATTTCACTAGGAGGCGCTTCAGTTGGGTGAAATTTACTGTAACTACTTACATGTAGTTCCATAAATATAGTTACGTATCCGTATAGGTAATTTATGAATTGACATGTATTTATGTCGTTTATCTGTTAGTCGTGTTATTGTAATAAGTATGGATTTCGCGTAACCCTCTTATGACATTGAAATTGAATAATTGTGTGATGATATTTTTTGTATTCTTATTTCAGACATTTTTCTGTTCCACAAGGCGAAAACGAGACATCGACGGTTTTTTTTTGTTAATTTGCCTTTAGGGTTAAAGGTTAGTTGTGTGACGATTTTCCTTTGAACTACTCACTATCAAGGCATTCACCCCTGACACAGCATCCACCGCAGCACTGTTCGTGATCAGCGCACTGAAAGGTAAATTATACAGTTTGAACACTTTACATAATAGTTACGAGTACGAGCGATCTAACTGGCGCGATTGTGTCGAACGTTTATGAATATTATGATTGTAAGCCAGTACAATACCAAACTCCGCGGTAAATATTGCACCAAAATCTGCATCAAAGGTGGGAACATTTCCATTCCTCCTGTCTGTTTCGTGTGATAGTAAATATGATCCCTGTTTTCAAGTAAGGGCCACTTTTGTGAAGTAAATGTGTAAACCACAGATATAGGAAATAAGGAGATCGGACATGCCGCGCGATTTGTATTGAACTGTCGCAACTTCTTGAACTCGTGGTTTTATTTGAAATAAATAGTATTTATAGTATTTACCTCTGAAAAGTGATACATTGGTGTGGAAATTAATCAAATCACTGCGATGTTTGCAAGTAGTTATTGCACAACTCGGCATTTTGGCAAAAAACGGAAGTTTCTCGGTGGACAACGGACTGTAAATGTATGGCGGAGTATGCCCAATGAGCTGACATGTGCGACACAGCCGCCGGCGGCTTGTCCGCTCTATAGTATTTCATGCTCTGAGGTGTAAACTATTACTTAACTAGTCCGTAACTAAAAGTATCTGTTTGATTAACCTCACATTGTAACGAAAACGTCTTACCCGTTTCCCGCCAACTTTGCAATCCTGAGTAACCACTGCAACGATCAAAAAAAGGAATACTAAACAATGCATGGCAACATCGAACAGTCGATAGATGCAAAGACCAGAATAGTATAATTTGATCCTTTAAAAAATAAAAATAACAGGTTATTTTCCAAATGTCACTTCTCATTAAAATTCTCTTTTAAGTGAAGAAAATAATATGTATAAAGAACATAAAATGACATGTCAGTTCACAAAACGCGTACAAGTCGCACTGGCTGCGCAGTGACAGAAAAACGGAACGGCGTGCAAATTGCAGCGGTGATCGATGTCAGAACAAGTGACGCGCGCGCCGGCCTTGCGCATTGTGTTCGGGTGCATTACGTGTCATTGTACATTTTTGTGAATACAACCCCATAAGGTCTAGTTTTCACTCTAGGTTGGAATTTATAGTGCGTAAAACTAGATTGCCTATAGGCTCCAAAACGGACCGCAGCGGAGCGGTGCTCCTTTGGGGTACAGCCGGGAATAACTCTAGGAGGATGATTTATTTATTTATCTATTTATTTATTGGTACGAAAGAAATTACACAGCATTACAGTAAAAAGCTACTAATGCACTGCGAAATTTAAGACAGAAAGTAGACATAACAACAATCTTAATAACTAACTGAGGACGGACGGTCATCTATCGCCTCACAAAGGTTTTTGCATTTGCATGATATACTAGTACACGAGTTTCCTGCTCTAGGGTATTATCACTGTCCGGGTCAATTAGCTATTCTTTGGGAGTAACAGATTTGGTCTATAACGGATGGATAGATAAGGGGCCATTTAATTCGAAGTTAAAGTCAGTTTTCATAGTAGTTAAGCGCGGGTAACGATATATAGAAACGTTTAGAACCGACTGCAGTATCCCGTCTAAAGTGAGGTCCTAGAGTCTTTGCCCCGGTACAGAGACATACTTACCTTCGAAACCAAATCCTAAGTTCAAATGGCAGACTTAATGCTACGAGGCATTCTCTACCAGTCTACCATAGGGCCAAACAGACACTTGCTAAGGTGGGTTCAGTGAGAAAAAAACCATGAAGAGCGTAATGATCAACTAATATCAGCGAAATAATAACATTAAAAATATGTTGATATAGGTACTTCGAAATCGGAATGACATCGATATCAGATATAAATGAAAAGTGATGTTCGTTTAGCCATTGCCATTGCGACAGCTGGATACGTGGCTTATATCGGTTCTTTAATAACCCTCCTCTCCTTCGGGCAGTCGGGTAAAACAAGAGCTATTTCCTTAATGTTATCGTAATAAAGTAACTCTTGCAATACGTAATAGCTCCCTGCAGCGACGAATCTTGCGACACCGTGCAACTGAAACGCCTTCTGTGTGTATGTAAATGAACGGTCATACAGTATAATGGCGGCTAATAAATGTCGTCGTTATGGCTCCGCTAGATAATAAGTAACATTGCGCTATAACATAGGATGGGTTTCGTTGAGTTATCAAGTTCTGACCGCGCGTTCACGGGCACGCGCGGTGACGCGCGGTCGTGTACGCAACAACATTGATTTGTTACAATCTCAAACCGCGCGCCGAGCCAACCGCGCGTCGCGGCGCGGTCATCTGAACTTAGCCTTAGTCCATGGCTTGTTGAAATTTCCATAAAGGAGGAAGTGATGCGAACTTGCGAAGGGATTATATTTTGGGACAAGGAGAGTATTTGGCATAGATAAAAGAGAAGGTTTATGAAAGGGAAGAGCAATAGACTGCGTGACAGATGACTGGCAACACATAAAAAAAAGGTAGGGTGAAACTGCTTCCCCCCACACCTATGTGATGAAGATGTGAAGCATGTACTCCAACAATCTAAACGGGGTAAGGGCAAGCAATCCATCTGCGTATTCATGAACATCATCATCATATTAGTCGAAGAGTGCCAAAGTGATAAGTCCTGGGACACCCGCATCTAGCGGACTGATGCCGCGACCTTTACCAGGTCATCAGGTTCTCTTTCCTTCCTTAACATCCTCCTCTGAATCGCTTTGTTTAAGTACCAGTAGGCGGGGCATATTGGACGCAGATTGGGGTGGAAAGTTTCTCGAATGGCGACCACGACCTGGAAGATACAGCGCTTACACCCATTTTTTTATATACCACGTTGGTGACAGACTACGGCCCACCAGATGGTAACTGGTAACCTATCACCTATACCTATATCTACATCGCACAGAACAAAAGCGAAGCAGAAGATCGTTTCTGCCGGATGAAGCAGGGGCGGCTCATCATCCGTTTGGATATCCAACTACCTAAATACTGTACCTACGCTGCAGTTTCGATGTTCATTGACCGATTATATAGCAAAGCGATCGTGTATGCCCTGCCTTACTGAACAAGCGAGTGAACTGAACGAAGTTTTCCGTTTCAACTTGGTTAAAATTCTTTCGTATGTCCGAATGTCCAAATGTCCCGCTGTCCGGCTGTTCTCGTCTACAAGTCGCGTTTCTCAGCCGATTCTCGTGAACTTTGTGAGCAGGTTCAATAAATAAGGATTTTTATCGTCGTTTTTATTTTTTAAGAAATGACATGTTTGCGGTTTCTGCAAGTCACACAGCCCTAGTCTCTAGTTGGTCGCATCTGGCCGCACAGATAGTTCAACTCAGTTGTGCGCGCGGCGCTATGTGTGCGTGCGCTTATAAATACAGCTTTCATTTGTGTGGCAGTGACACGACGACTGCCGCGCCACTGCCACACAAAATGAAACCTGTATATTTACAAGCGCACGCAGACATAGCGCCGCGCGCCCAACTGAGTTGAACTATACAACATAAGTTCTACCGGATCATTGTAAACCGCCTTAAAGTAGTACTTTTCTTCAATACGCAGCTGCAAAACCCATCAACAATCCGCATTGATCAAATAAATGTGATTCCGATTGTGATGCCGATCCCTCCACAAGTGGTTAACATTACCGCAGAGCTACCCTTTTATCGGTTAGAATCGGTTCACGTAATGGAAAAATATCCTTTAGAATCGGTTCACGTAATGGAAAAATAGAATTGAAAATTCCGATATTGGATGATCATAAAACCGGTTAGGGTTAGAGATGGGGCTTGTTTATTTTTCTCTGCGAAGTTTTTTTAGGGAAACTACGGGAATGTGTAGGGTTAAAAAACAATCTAGGCTGTAGCAGTACAGATGAGAAAACAAGATTAAACAGCGGACGGCCTTATCGCGAAATAGAGAGGATGTTGTGAGCATAGCTATACATTCGCGGCGCTTATAAACTTTAAACAGGTTTCTGCAACGCGTCTTTAGCCAGTAAAATACTATGTACTCTTTTTGTCATATAAATAAATATATTAAAAAAACACTTCACATACACACATACATTTTTAACATTAATTTACACATCACTACACCGTCCACGTAAACTCCCGGTAGCGAAAGCGTGTAGTAGGTAGTATACAATACAATACAAATACTCTTTACGTCACACCTGGCCATAATGCGAGTTTTACTGCACGCTGCGCGTACGGGAAAACTCGCATTGTGGCCAGGTGAAGACGTAAAATTTTGTATTTATCACGGGCGGTAATTTTTAAAGCTCAGAGCGCATATTTATGGCCCTCACCTTCGGTTCGGGCCACAACCACCTGCGATCTGGGGCATTCACGAATTCACCGCCCTAGTTACGTAATGTACTATTGTATTGTTGTTTTACCGACACACGTTCATCGAAAGAATGTTTCGCCGAATTTCCATTCAATCGAAAACATTTTTTTCCAGAAACTGTCAACTTTCAGGATTATTATAAAACAGACCTAATCTGAGCTAATGAGTTCTAAAATAGGTACTTAAAAACTAAACGGTTCTGAAAAGAAAAAAGACGATGAAATGAAAATTCGGCGAAACAATGCATTCGGTGAAACGCTTGTCAGGGGTCGAAGTTGCACCACGTCCGTAGGAATTACCCGTCGCTACCCTACACGTGACCCCTGGGTGGTGCTAAAAGTGTAACAACCTGGCAACCGTACTGTCACGATAAATAAATAAATAAATCTATCTATAATATGTTCACCAAGTATTGCATTGCTAGGCAAAATTCACGCACTAAATTATTTTGTTCTCAAGTGTACCACATAAACAAATAATTAAACAGATAATGCTTTTAGAATTAGAAGGCAAATAAATGTCTTCTGTTTTCTAAATAAACAAACGTTTACCACCAAGCTGTCTAATGCAATCGCGGGTTTGTTCTCGGCTATTGTAGCAACTTTACCGAAGTAGCATTGCTACTTCTGTAGAAAGATTTTGTGTGAATGCTTTACCCATTTATTTGATTTAATTATTGCAAGGAAGAATGTACTAATGTCTAATTTTCTGTAGTAAATACATTGCAAATGTACCTCATATTTCATGTGACCTCACATACTTAACCAACTAACATAAGTTGTACCTAGTAAGCATAATAAAGGGAACAAAGAATTCAAACGCATGTAGAAAAATACTTAAATAACAACACAGATTGAGACTGAGGATATTTTAGTAAAATATGAAATGTACCAGATATTAATAATAATATTAATAATCATTTATTTTCAGATAACTAAGGATTAAACTTATGAAGTCGCAACTGATTCTTGCAAATGCCTAATGAGGTTTCAGTAGTAGCATTGAGAATAAATAAAAGTAAAAAAACCGGCCATGAGCGTGTCGGGCCACGCTCAGTGTAGGGTTCCGTAGTTTTCCGTCCGTCACAGTAAGTGTCCCCACTTAAGCGTTAAACAAGCAATACTTAGCGAGCAATACAAGCAATACTTAGCGAACAATTTTATTATTAGACAACGAACGACCAAAGACAATTAAGACAATTCGAGCACGACAAATTTTCGACCTAATGTATGGGCGCACCTGCTCCGACCCCATTAAATCAGGAAAAATCTTAACACCGCCATGTACGATACGAGCGTTCCGCGTACAGCGACATCCATCGGCAAATTAAGTAAACTATTGCGCGCGAGCTTAAAGTATGGAAGATGATTTTTATGCGATAATTCTTTATTGCGTGAACCGATTTTCACCGTTATTACTTTATTTGAAAGCACGTCATTTTATTGTGATTTTGTAGAAATTACAAGTACAATAAACACCTGCTCATACGGTTAAATCACAAACTTAGTTCAGAAATTATTTTGATTTTTTTTTCAAAAACTATTTGACTTATCAAGTTAAAAATAAAGTTCTACTTTTGAGATATTTTTCATATTTCTAAAACTTATGGTTCAAAAGTTAGAGGGGGGGGGAAACATTTTTTTTAACTTCTGGAGCGATTATTTCCGAAAATATTAACATTATCAAAAAATATTAATGCTAAACCCGTATTAATTTTTTAATACCTATCCAACAATATATCACACGTTAGGGTTGAAATGAAAAAAAAAAAACACTCCCCACTTTACGTATAGGGGAGGTACCCTAATAAAACATTTTTTTCCACTTTTTATTTTACCACTTTGTTGGCGTGATTGATATACATATTAGTACTAAATTTCAGCTTCCTAGTGCTAACGGTTACTGAGATTATCCGCGGACGGACGGACAGACATGGCGAAACTATAAGGGTTCCTAGTCGACTACGGAACCCTAAAAAACGACCGGTTACGAAACTAATGAAAATTGCACGCTGGTCTGGTTGAATGGGAAATGTGGATATTTTTTACAGTGAGCATACAATTCAAACTCAAAACTCAAAACTCAAACTCAAAATTATATTGATTCAAGTAGGCCCAGTAACAAGCACTTTCAAATCGTCAGGTAGAAACATAATCTTAAGCTAATTACTTAGAGTAATTTTTTAAACATAAAAAGTAACATTTATATGAAATATTTAAAATTTTATATAAAAAAATACTAGTCTAGAATGTTTCTAGAAAGACAATCTAATGTCAAAAAATAAATAAAACGAGAATAATTAATTAAAAACACAATGTCAAATTTTTCCAAACGGAATAAATAAATTATAAATCCAGTCAAAATTAGTCCCAAGAAGTTTTATCATTCATGTAGTCTTGTGCGCTATAATAAGCTTTCGAAATAAGTTTACGTTTCACATAGTTTTTGAATTTATTAATAGATAACTCAGTTACGTTTCCAGGAAGTTTGTTATAAAACCTTACACAATTACCCATGAATTTTGGAGCCGAGTGGTGGGCACCGCGAGCTTATGCTTATTTCTAGTATTAATATTATGTATGTCACAGTTTCTCCTAAAATTGACAATGTTTTTATGTACATACACAATATTTTCATAGATATATTGACAATGCAATGTCATGATGTTAATATTTTTAAACTTATCCCTAAGTGAGTCTCTCTGTTTCAATCTATATATCGCCCGAATAGCCCGTTTCTGCAGAACAAAAATCGAATGAATGTCCGAGGCACTGCCCCACAATAAAATACCATATGACATAATGCTATGGAAGTAGCTAAAATATACTAATCGAGCTGTTTTCACGTCTGTTAATTGACGGATCTTACTAACTGCAAATGCTGTAGAACTCAGTCTATTCGAGAGATTAGCAATATGGGGACCCCATTGAAGCTTAGAATCTAACGTTAAACCAAGAAAAACTGTGGTATCAACTAGTTCCAATTCCTCAAAGGTTCAAGTTAATATGCATACTTAATAATAATAGCTTCTAATTTTCTGACCAAAGTGATCTATAGATTTGTAGTATACGGTATCCTAATAACTATGTTAGTCAAACAACATCTTAAACATCACTGATGAAAGTAAATGGTTATAGTTAAATATTAACACCCGGTTGCGTTAAGCTTGCACCTCGTGCAGCTTATTTTCTATTCCGTTGAGATTGTACTTCGACTTTTGTGAATGTTCTATTACGGTACCGACTTGCGGAAAACAAAAGTCAAACGAGTATCGATAAAATTAGGGTTGCCCCTCACCTGTCACCCAGTTAACGGACATGAAAGATAAATTCTGAACAAACGGGAGGAACAATGGAAATTACGTAAGCGGACAATGGGCCATTATGTGGGCGAAGAAAAATTAATGTCTAACAATGCGCGGTGAGAGCCCTAGTATTTTTACCAGTTCAATGAAATGAAATCGAACGATATTTTGTGTTTAAGTCATTCTTTGTATTTAATGACAAATACTAAATTGTGAGACGTAAATGCCAAACCAGCGGGTCGATCGCGTAACTTTTATATAGAAAATTATGTAATTAATTTTTTATATGTAAAAATTACAGTTACACTGTCCTAACGCGCGTTGAAAATGTGATTACTCCTTAGATATTTCGGTTCCTTTCTTGCATTCCGATAGCATTTACTCGTAAATATGTTTTGCGCTCTTTCTGCCGGAGTAGCTCGAAGTGTGAGGGAGCAAGAAAGCGAAACATATTTAAATGTAATTGGGATCGGAAGCAATAACTCAATAAGGCTTGCATTATGGGTACGACCGGTTTATTTAATAGATATAAATACTTCTATACATAGGAAAATCCGAGACTAAGAAACCAATATTTATTTAAACTTTATTGCACAAATACAATTGGCTGACTTAATACCTTAAGGCATTCTCTACCGGTGAACCATTATATACATCATCATTTTCCTAGCTTTATTCCCTGTAATGTCCCTAAAGGAGCCCGGGGTCCGCTTTGACACCTAATCCCAAGATTTGGCATAGGTCACTAATTTAACGAAAGCGACTGCCATCAGACCTTCCAACCCAGAGGGAAAACTAGACCTTATTGGGATCCTCCTTCACCGAAAAGCTAACGGTAAATATTCCGTAGATAAGTTCCGAAAAAGTCATTGGTACGAGCCGGGATTCGAACCCACGACCGCCACTTGACAGCCGCATGCCTGAACCACTAGGCTACCGTAGCTTCAACCATTATATATATAGGCAAATATTCATGTTCACCACACAAATATTTGCCCATACCGATATTCAAACCCAGGACCTTCAACTTCGTAGGCAGCGTCACTACACCAGTCGTTCAAAAATTTTTCGAAGCGCTCATAGCCCAGCGGCGCCTGCGAGTCGGGAACGATTACGCAGGTTAAGCAAAGATGGCAGCGGTCAGCCTTTGGATGGGTGACCGCCTGATGTTTGAGTGGTTAATATAAATGAGCGCTTCCGTGCTTTGGAAGGCACGCTAAGCAGTTGATCCCGGCTGCTGTCTATGACAGTAGTCGTAAAGCCGAGAGGCCTTCGGGCGGCTTGAGAACTTCTAACAGTCAAGTTGCCCACTCACTTGACAAAGGGGGAACAACTGTTACTCGCGTCCGCAGGAGCTACCTACCACAACCCTGCACGTGTCTCCTGGGTGGTACTAAAGAGTGACAAACTTTAAAAGGCCAAAATAATGTATGCCATACGATTAAATAAAAGTTCAAAATAGTACATTACGTAACTAGGGCGGTGAATTCGTGAATGCCCCAGATCGCAGGTGTTTGTGGCCCGAACCGAAGGTGAGGGCCATAAATACGCGCTCTGGGGCTTTACGAATTACCGCCCGTGTTAAGTACAAAATTTTACGTCTTCACCTGGCCACAATGCGAGTTTTCCCGTACGCGCAGCGTGCAGTAAAACTCGCATTATGGCCAGGTGTGACGTAAATTACATTTACAATGCACTTGCTCTGAATGTGCGCCTTTACATGTGTCAACATGAACACGGGAAGCCCTCCATGCCGGCACGGCGCGGCGCGCCGGGGGGCCGCCGTGCGGGAATGGATTTCGGGCCAAAATTCCCACACGCGTGCGAGAATGAGATTTCATGACAATTCAAATTTCACCGTTTTTGTATAATTTTTAATTTCCTCGCATGATGCATTGTAAAATTTTGTATGATACACGTGCGGATAGTTAATTCCCAACTCGTGTCGATCAAAAACACTCCCTAACGGTCGTGTTTTTGGTGATCGCCACTCGTTGGGAATTACCAACTTTCCGCACTTGTATCATAAATAACTATTATCATCATCCTCCTGGCGTTATTCCCGGTTGAGCCCTAAAGAAGCGCGGGGTCCGCATTGACACCTAATCCCAGGATTTATAATAGAAGATCAAACGAGCTTCGCAAGCGAAGTTCGATCGATATTATATGAGTAAGCTTCATTCTTCAGATATAACACACATGTAGTCCTTGAATCTACCAGGCAACATTTCGCAAGTTTAAAGTACGCAGTAAAAACCATAGCTCAAACAGTTTTATCCCCACCTTTACCCCTACCCTACTTAGGGACCTCGGCTTGCCACCATTTCTCATTCTTTTTAGAGACAAAACTTTCCTAGGGGTATAGGGGCGGGCGGGAAGTTATATCTTCGAATGAAGCTTACTCATATAATATCGATCGAACTTCGCTTGCGAAGCTCGTTTGATCTTCTATTATATTTCGAAGCTTCATTCTTCAGATATAACACACATGTAGATGTTTAGAGTTGAAAGTTTTGCTGCCCTTTGTAATTGTAAAACATCATAATCATGAAATGCAATAATTATGTTTTGACAACAATCTTAGATACTCCCAATTATTAATCAAAGAGTACAATTGTAACTTCACATAATTCTACCTATACAAAAGGCAGATTGATCTGGCACAATGACCTTCGTCGATTAATTGACGATGGTAGAAACGAGCCAAAGTTTTCGATGTTCTCGACCAGCCTGCTGCCTTCCGGATAGCATCTAAAGAAATGCCTGACCGGTGTGCAGCTGATGTGGCGGCGTGGCGCGTGCTGTGAGCGCTGAACGCCGCCATGTCTTTACCGCTTTCGCCAAGCACTCGCGTAATGCACCCAGGCTAATGGATTGAGCAGATGCATTTTTATGGGGACTTTTGAAAGTCAACAAAATATGTTGTGAGCTTCTTCAGTCCTAAAACATCATTATAACAGTCACCGGGCAAATATTTCTATTAGGTATCTTCAAAATATGGAAGGCACAAAATCGGTTGTAGACGACCTACACCTGAAGTCTTAACTATATCATCAAAAATTACTTTAATACAATTTGGGCATGACTTAATATTATTCCACTTAATAAGTGACAGTGTTTGTACCCTGTGGGCAGGACATATTGCTAACAAAATCGCCAGATTCTTTGTTAGTTTTTCCAATGAAATTTCTCTATTAGGGTACCATGTTGTTATATGATTTAATACCACTTGAGGATCCCAGGTATGGCTATATTTAGGAGTTACGGGCTTTAATTTGTAAACACCTTTCGGTAATCCTTTACTTTGGTCATCTGAGCTGATACTACTCCCCCGTAGGAGCGAGGGTGCTGACCTATGATTATTTAATGAGCCATACGACGATCCTTAATTAAATTCGTGCGTTAGAAATAAAATAACAGCAGAAATGAAGCCCTTATAGAAATTGAATATCTATATTATCTATGCTAAATTTCCAGCACAACTTGTATTTAACACACGTTGTACTGTTGTAAAGTGTTGTTTGAAATTGACGCTAACATGAGATTAGATACTTTTACTAATCTCAACAAAAGCGGAAACCACGGTTGGGATGGCCATTAGGGAAATACTACTATTCCTGTGGCGTTGTCATTTATAATCTTATGTAAACACTTTAGTACGAGTGCGAGTGGTGGAAACGCTTAAAAATATTTATTATAAATACCAGCTAATAGTGAATGCGACGACGGTAAGAGCGTCCGAGTCTGGCTTCCACGAAATATATATTTCACATTTGGCAGAGGTACGAGAAGCAAAGAGGTCAATTTCGGGCACACCAAAGTGTTTACTTACTCTTTCAAAGGCTGCAATACTTAAATTTCATTAAATATCAGGATTTAGCCTTCTGGATTCTCTGTCTGCTTCTACATTATTCTTAGTGTTAATGTACGAATCGAATAACCATATGTCTCGTTCTTCACACCACTGCCAAATAGATCTAGGTAAGCTATTTAAGTGGGGAAACTGGATGTCTCCCATTCGATTAATATAGCTTATCGCGGTAGTGTTGTCGATGCGGAACAACAGAGCACAGTTTGATTTATTTCGCGCAAAACATTTTAATCCTAAGAGCGAGCAAGCTCTAAGTAATTAATATGGAATGCTAATTCTTGCTCTTCCCATGCTCCGTTTGCACACACTCCGTCACAAACTGTACCTCATCCTGATCGGGACGGATCTATAGATATTTCTGCATCGAATTTCGTGATTCCAAAATGACAAGACGTTATAAATAATATTATTAGTCCACCAAAATAGTGAGTGACGTCACGGACGGTAACACGTATACATTCGTTAGCATTGTTTCGTTGCAAAAAAAATATAAACTGTTTATTTATCGCGCCGACCGTGCTTTCATTGTGCGTCACGGGGTCCGACTGACTCGTGCAAGTGTTAGTTATCGGCTGTGCGCCGGTGATCGGGAGTTTTCAGTGCATTTGTGCTCGTGAGCTACAGTGACACAATTATCGCTAGGTGGGTAGGAGTAGGTAAATAAAGTCGTACAAAGATAAACACTGAGGATAACTATTCTTTATTAAATATTGTGTTCATTTAAAATTTATATATTATTAGCCATTGTTTCAATTTTTTATGCCGGTGCGAACAGTATTTTACAAAATATAAACAAATACTTCAGCAGACTCAGTGCCATCTAGTGTCGAGTAGCGGAAAATGGGCCCTTCCATGAAATGCGCTGCTTGTGCAAAGTTTCTGGCGTCGGCAGTGGCTGTCCATTGTGCCCTTTGTCCCTGCGTGTATCACAGAGCTTGCGTAGCGATACCGGACAGTGCTGCCGTTGTTAAGGACTGGGCCTGCCCCGAGTGTAAAAAAAAACAGAAGCGAACCGACAACAGCAGCACTCAGGTAAGAACCGCCTATGGTAACCAGGGAGGCACGTCCTCGGCGCCTCCAGGAGCCGCCGGCAACGCTTCGCCTGAGGGCACTACACCCTGGGTGATGCCGCTCGAGCTGAGCACCTATATAGCCGAGCAAAGGGAGTTCCGCTCTGAGATGCGGGCCGCTCTAAGAGATATGGGCGCGCGGATGGACGACATGGAGCGTCGATTGGCGGCCGTGGAGCAGAGGGTGGAGGCGGTGTCGGCATCGGCACCGGCACCAGGCGGCGCGGAGGTCGACGAGCTGCGGCGGAGCGTGGCGCGCCTGCAGAGCGAGCTGGCCGAGCGCGACCAGGACGCGCTGCTGGCCGACCTCGACATCGGGCAGCTGCCCGAGGAGCGCGGCGAGAACGCCGTGCACGTCGTCACCGTGCTCGCCGCCAAGCTCGGCGTGTCGCTCGAGCCGCGCGACGTGGTGTTCGCGGAGCGGGTGGGCGCGTCGAGCGCGGCAGGGGCGGGGGCGGGCGCGCCGGCCATGGGACGGCGGCTGGTGGTGCGGCTGGCGCGGTGCGAGCTGCGAGACGAGCTGCTGCGGGCCGCGCGCGTGCGCCGCGGGCTGTCGTCGCGCGACGCAGGGCAGGCGGGCGCGGGCGCGGGCGCGGGCGCGGGCGCGGCGAGTCTACGTCAACGAGCGGTTGACGCGCGGCAACCGCCTGCTGTTCCACCGCGTGCGCGAGGAGTGCCGCAAGCGACAGTGGAGATACTCGTGGACCAAGCGGGGCCGGGTGTACGCCAGGCGAGCCGATGGCACGCAGGCTTACTGCCTCCGGTCCGAGGAGGATCTTCTGCGTGTTTTTGGGGATGGCGCCGTTTGAGCACATATTTGTGAATGTTTATTGTATTGTTCTGTCCTGTTGTTTTTACATGTGTTTCCATGTTAGTAGGGAGATCGAGATTTGTTTTGTTTTGTTTTATTGGTATGGCAGGGTTGTTATTCCGGTTTCAAATAAAACGCAGCACGTTAGTCGCTTGTTCCTTATTATATTCTGCTGGTGTTATTTGCATAACGGTTATTTTGTTGTGCCTGATTATCAGAATGCACTGTATTTGCGTGTCTACCTAGAGTTCGAATCAAACTGGTACCAACTATGGTAAGTAAAACTTTTAAAATTGGTGTGTATAATGCGGGTTCTCTCGGCACTAACCATGATAATTTCATCGCAGCTATTGCCCGGCAAGACGTGGATGTACTGGCCATAAACGAGTCCTGGTTAAAGGCTGGCGAGGAAGGGAAGGCGCCAGTACTTCCAGGGTACAGGTTACGCCATATTCCTAGGCCACAGGGCAAGCGATCGAGAGGTGGAGGTGTAGGTTTTTATATTAAGCGGAATTTCAATGCACGTACCTGGTCTCATCCTATCGATCCATTGTACAGTTCTGTGGAACAGATGTGGGTCACTTTAACCCTCAATGGAAGGAAATTGGTCATTGGCACGGCGTATCGTCCGCCGTGGATGGATGTTGATCTGTTTTTCGATGCGATTACCGACTCAATTAGTAGCAGTTGTAATTATGACAATTTAATTTTACTAGGTGATTTTAATATTAACTTACTAAACCCTGTTGACACCAAAACACATAAATTTTCAAATTTTTTAACAACTGCTGGATTATCGCAACTAGTATCGCAACCCACGCACTTTACTGACACCAGCCAGACGCTGCTCGACGTTGTTTGCACAGACATGCAAGCCAAGTCCGTGGTCATAGACCATGTAGGCACTCTGAATGGGCACTGCCTTGTAGTTTGCAATTTCAATGTGAAGCATGAGAAACCTAAGCCTTATCGCGTTACTTACAGACCTATAAAACATATCTGTAAAGAAAATCTAGATTTGGACTTGCAGAGTGTGAGGTGGGATTTGGTTTCCAGTCTTGGCAATGTTAACGACATGGTAAGGGCTCTCAACCTCCATATAATTAATATATTCAACCTGCATGCACCTTTAAAGTCAACCATAATCAAGGCCCAGTCCTATCCCTGGATCACGGACACTGTCAAGCTTATGATGCGGCTGCGTGATGACGCAGCGGCGGAATATCACACCAATAAATGTCAGGTAAAAAAAAAAATACTATAAGGACCTCAAATCTATTGTAAACAAAACACTTTACTTTGAAAAATCAGCATACTTTAAGCACAATATTAATAATAAAATATATGACCCAAAATTACTCTGGAAAAATCTAAAGTCTAACATATTACCAGAAAAGCGTATAGAACTTCCTGCTTTTTTAAACAGTCCAACTATTTTAAATAAACATTTTCTTAATCTTCCCGGGACAGCTGACGTTACTTTAACATACATAACTTATTTTGAATTCCACAGATATAGTGACTCCGTTTTCCATCTGGAGACAATTAGTGCAGACCAAGTAACCAAAATTATAAAAAAATTAAAATCCAATGCTGAAGGATGCGATGGCATCAATCTTAATATGCTGATATTGACCCTACCTCACACTTTAGATTTAATAACAAATATAATAAACACCTCCATTTTAACATCCACTTTCCCTGATATCTGGAAGTTGGCAACTGTACTTCCGCTGCCCAAGAACTCCAATCCATCCGAACTAAAAGACCTCAGACCAATAAGTATTTTACCATGCATGTCTAAAATAATGGAAAAAGTTGTGTGCTCACAATTAACTGCCTTTCTCGAGAATAACAATGTGTTGCCGGACGTCCAGTCAGGTTTTAGGAAGGGGCGGAGCACAGTGACAGCCTTACTTGACGTCACCGACAACATATTGTGTGCTCAGGATGGAGGTATGTGCACTATTTTAGTACTGCTCGATTTTTCCAGGGCATTTGACTGTCTCAATATTAATCTATTACTTTCCAAACTAAGTTATTATGGTTTTGATGAAAGTGCGCTTAAATGGTTTGACAGTTACCTCAATGATCGCTACCAGGTTGTAAAAGTCAGTCTCATTGATGGTTCTGCATGTTACTCTGACAAAGTCCGTGTTGCTAGAGGAGTGCCACAGGGATCCGTTCTTGGCCCACTTTTATTTATCTTATACTCCGCAGACGTAGGGTCCCAAATCACACACTGCAGGTACCATATCTATGCAGATGACATACAAGTGTACATATCATGCAAACCTTCCGAAATTGACAGTGCCATTCAGAAACTTAATTTGGATCTAGATAGCATAGCGTCCTGGGCCGCTGCAAACTCCTTGCTGTTAAACCCTAGTAAAACTAAATACTTGGTATTTGGCAGTAAGCAACAGCTGAATGGTGTCAGTTCTGTTTTAAATGTTAACTTGATGGGTAAACCTATTGAACGAGTGCATGAAGCACGTAATTTAGGACTTATGATGGACTGTGGGCTGCGCTATGAGAAACACATGGTTGGTGCTGTGAGAAATTGCTTCTACAAACTTAAAGTGCTGTACAATATCAGGCAATTTATAAGCGAAAACTTGCGCATTCGGCTGGTGGAGTCTTTAGTATTGTCCAAATTGAACTATGCAGATGCAGTGTATGGGCCACGACTTCTTGGAAAAACTAAAAGACTCATCCAACGTGTTCAAAATGCCTGTGCTCGTTTCTGTTTTAGTATTCCTTCGAGAGCTCATGTTACTCCGTTTTTAAATAAACACAGCATCCTTAAAATGCAGCATCGGCGTAAACTACATCTGGCCTGTTTACTTTTCGGCGTAATTAAGAACGAGGCTCCTAAGTATCTCTTCGAAAAGTTGTGCAGTTCTAGGTTGCATAGAACACGGCGGTGTGGACTACCGTTGCTGACACCCCGACACGCATCGGCGGCTTTCCGTGGTAGTTTTCGGTACGTAGCAACTAAATGCTGGAATGTCATCCCTCCGCCGTTGCGAGACCTAGGAAATGTGCACAGCTTTAGAACTAAACTCAAATCTTTTATATTCAACCACCAAAAGAGCCAGGAAACTTACAGGCTAGACACGAGCTGTATTTAGGAACTCAAATGATAATGTTGTCTTACCTCTGTGTTATGTCCCTCTAGTTTAAATGGCTGTTATTGTGCTCATGTGCTGCTATCAGTTTGGCTTTGTTTTTGTGCCAATTAGCTTGAAATATATTTGTCTTGTTTCTCCTCAATTATGTCAAATCGGCATTGCGCCCGCGTCACCGTCACATGTCTGTCTTGTTTGACGTTTTAATTGCTGGGAGCATCCACCTGTCATAATGGCGCTAGTGGGTCGGTTGGCGCGGTTATAAATGTTGCGTTCATAAAAAAGTTTATTATTTGTCTTTACGGTTTGTTTTGTTTTATATTACTATTATTATAACTATTTTGTACGAGTGTAAAATATGTGTTACGCCGTGGAATCACCGGATGGTTCCATCGGAAGACCAGCGCTGGCCACCAGGCCAGCACAACGCTGAGATGGAACCATTTCGTGGCAATTTGTCTACCATTCTGTTTTTTTGATTTATGTACATGTATGTGCTGTTGCCATGAATAAATATGATTCTATTCTATTCTATTCTATTCAAAATAAGTCAGGTAAAATTTCGCGAGGAAGTTTTACTTTTGATCATAGACATCGTATTCCTGAATAGCTCGGAATTTATATCTTTCTAACAACTTCATGTACAACCAGCTGTATCTAGCTGTCGGGCATGCAGTGGTAAGAACTCTTAAAAAGTGCGCATACCCTGCATAAGAAGGGATATAGACATGATAATTGAATTGTAAACAAAACCTAAGAATTTACAGCATTGTTGGTAATTTTGGGATTGTATCGAGCTTTTGGTATAGTTTACCACAAATCGTAGGCACTCGAGAAACCGGAGAGTCTCCCTCCCATTATGTTTACATTCGTTAAGGTCCCTTCCAATACACAAAATGCCACCCCGGTATATAATAGAAGTTAGGCCTTGTTTTTAGGTAAGTTACGACTTCTTTCATAATTTTGGTGAAGGTTCTAGGCGCCACGGAAAGTCCATAGACTAATCGGGAACAAAACTCGTAAGTAACATTGTTATGCTCGAATCTTGTCAATGGTAGCCATAAACCCGTTTTTAGGGACTAATTTAGAAGCAGTTCTAGTCTTCCATTTTAAAGTGGGACTTAGTTACAAATTTATTGAGCCCTTTCAGATTCAGTATGAATCTATAGCCACCATTCGATTTAGGAGTCAGAAAATCTTTGATAGAAACTGATCATTAGTCTGTTGGCATCCAGTGATGCTTTCACTGAATGCCTAGGTTAATTAAGTTCTGTACAGCTAAGCTCGTTTCATCATGCTCTTGGCATGTGAAAGTATTTACAGATTTGACAGATTGCGTAACATGTCCTAAAAAGGAATTGGAAAGCCATTCTGTATACAGTCTAATAAATAAAGTACGATTATTCGTTACATTAAGCCAACACTTATAAAAAGCTTTAAGGCGACCGGCATGTACCTGCGTTACTGCCGCGGCGTCGCAAGTGGCTTGTTGTAGGCTGCTCGCGGCTGTATGATGGTCGACGCTGTCGGCCTACTTTTCAGTAGATTTGGAAGCTTTAATTTTCTCTGAGAGTTTGCTTCCAAAGAGAGTATCATCTCTCTCAACGTATTGTATGACTTAAGGAATACTTCGTCTAGTCCAGGAATGACTAGTTTTATCTAAAATCCGATTTCAATTAGATAGGATTTTTATCGTTAGTACCTATACCGACTCCCAATTGCTGTTGAGATGATTCGATTTTCTTGTCACGGCCTCTTTGGATGTCTGTAACTGCCGCCGAAATTACGGCGTTTAAGGACGGCGCCCATAATAATTTGCAATTTACAGGTACTCTTATAAGAGTTTATCTTTACTCTTTTTATCAATACCTTTGTGTAATATAGGTAGCCACCTTTGCGCTAAATTGGGATGAATTTTCTCCCCATATTTTGGGACATCATCAGTGGCGTCCCCTAGAGCGGTTAGTAACTCGGCATCTATTACAGGGGTCGTTTTGTCATCACAGGCCTCCACGGGAGGTGCATTTTCTTCATTTGAACGTGGGAGTGAAGTTTCCACTGCCTCATACACTTGTTCGTGGTTTATAAATTAAAATATAATATTTTGATTTTTCTAATTGAGGGTAGATATGAAATGCATTGTAAAACCACTCGTCAGGAATTTTAATGCATATATGTATCTAGTGCCCCGCATCGCGAACACGGGATATACTAATCTCGATTAATGGTTGTAGAAATTGCTATCGTGTTGACTCACGGTCAACCGCCAAGCACGAGAAACCTTCGTGACGACTCTCGGTCGCCTCCCAGGTTTAGTTACAAGACGTGGGCTCACGGCCCGCGCGGTATTAAATGCATTTGTTAGCGATTAATATTGTTAGAAATTGCTATCGTGTTGACTCACCGGTCAACCTTCAAGCATGAGATACTTTCGTCACGACTCTCGGTCGCCCCCCAGGTTTAGTTACAAGGCATGGGCTTGCGATTAATATTGTTAGAAATTGCTATCGTGTTGACTCACGGTCAACCCCCAAGCATGAGATACCTTCGTGACGACTCTCGGTCGCCCCCCAGGTTTAGAGTTACCAGGCGTGGGCTCACGGCCCGCGCGGTATGAAATGCATTTCTTAGCGATTAATATTGTTAGAAATTGCTATCGTGTTGACTCACGGACAACCCCCAAGCATGAGATACCTTCGTGACGACTCTCGGTCGCCCCCCAGGTTTAGAATTACCAGGCGTGGGCTCACGGCCCGCGCGGTATGAAATGCATTTCTTAGCGATTAATATGTTAGAAATTGCTATCGTGTTGACTCACGGACAACCCCCAAGCATGAGATACCTTCGTGACGACTCTCGGTCGCCCCCCAGGTTTAGAATTACAAGGCGTGGGCTCACGGCCCATGCGGTATTAAATGCATTTATTAGAGGCACCACAATGTAGAACTATTTATTGAAACTAATTGCACTTACCTGATTTATCTTCGGAACCTGATGAATCAGATAGCACCGCACTGTCATAACTCGTTTATAGTTTTTTGTTGCAATTTCCGTATATTAGCAGAATAATACTCTATTTTTTCCTGTGCACTGCGTTTAGGCATGATTAAATATTTTGAATTATTTTTTAATAGAATTAGTTCGTGCGTTCGTTGCCTCGCAAGAATAAAGAATGAGAAATGGTGGCAAGCCGAGGTCCCTAAGTAGGGTAGGGGTAAAGGTGGGGATAAAACTGTTTGAGCTATGGTTTTTACTGCGTACTTTAAACTTGCGAAATGTTGCCTGGTAGATTAAAGGACTACATGTGTGTTATATCTGAAGAATGAAGCTTCGAAATATAATTGGCATTAGATTGTTTTCAAAATAAACATGAATAATTACTATAAATAAACTTGCAGTTGACCTTTCAAGCTATAGTTCACTCCGACGCACTCGTAAAACACTCCGACGTTATAAAGCAATAACACCACGATAGCTCATTGCCACTGCTACTTAATTACCATGTTAAACACTTATGGGGTTTGCTCCACTAGGAACCAGGGTACTCGACCCTTGGGAATATATTTCGGAGCAAAAAGATGCATCTCTGCTAACTTAGCTCTCATCGCGTTCACGTTTGACATAAAGCAATGTCTTTAGCTAGCAAGTAGGTATATGCGAGAGCGACGAATGTTTTATCTCCAGTATAAACGTGATCATGCTGGCTAGCTAATGACTTCTTGTTCATACGAATGTTTCTTTCTGACTTTCGTGCCTTCCAAAGCAAGGAAAAGTTGAAAAACCCCCGACATTTTCATTTCAAAGTCCAATATCTCAAAAACGGCTGAACAGATTTTTATGAAAACTCACAAACACTTGGGATAAAATTATCTATGACACCAAAAAAAATGTATACAAATCAGTCCATCCGTTTTGGAGCTACGATACCACAGACAGATACACAGATTCACATAAGTACAGACGCGTTAAACTTATTACACCCCTCTCTTTGCGTCGGGGGTTAATAAACGACACCGTTTTATGACGTTGCCAATTTTACATCATCATTGGCCACAGCATCTATGACAGATGATTGTTGCAGCGCTTGGGAGCCTACGGGTTGCCGCATCTACGCTGGTGGCTGTATAGTCCTATAGCCGCACGGCATTTCTTGCCACATCTATTGCAGACGAATTGTGAATCTGTAGGTGATACAGCACGGCGAAGTTTTTTCTGCTTGAGGTTTATGAGCCAATCTTCGTCGTGTTTTGTTGTCCCGACTTTAATATCGTGCCGCCATTCAGGTCTCATGTTGGCGCGCTTTTCCCAGCCTTCTGTCTTAATCCCAAAACTGAAAAAGAAAAGAAAGCCAACTTTTTACTACAAAGAACAAGACAGCATAACATAGTCAGACTTTTATTCAACGTGTTCTTATATAAGTTACAAGGAGAGAAGTGGTGATGGGGAGACGAAGTTAACCACAAGGGGGGTCCGGGGGCGAAGCCCCCGTAATAAAAAACAACATACAATCGTTACAGTGATTTTATTTGTAGGTTAGGTTAGGGTCAGCTTGTGTCCCTTAGAGCGGAAATAGGCACTCCGCGTAGCGGGGTGACGTCGACACGCTGGCGGTTAGGTTTAGGTGAGGTTAGAATAATTGGCTGGTGTTTAATAACACATGTACACCTACATACATACATTCGACCAAGCAACATTCCAAAAGTAATGATGTAAACACTTATCTCCAATAATGCGATAATTCAGGTACCGTCATTGTCAAAAAAACAAGTGAGCGGTTGCGCTTACTCACTTTGTAAATACGTTACATAGTTACTAAATAAAACATCTGGTAAGTGTTATACCACGAAATGTATATAAGTCAAACTGACCCATTCTGCTACTCGAAAGGTGGCATTTTGAAAAGTGACTTTATGAAAAAAGTCCAAGCATACAGTTGGTAACCGTGAGGTTGGGAAATAAAACTAAACCCTTTGATAAGTTGACACTGAATCATTCGGCGACATGACATTATGCGAAAAATTGGTTGCGATGTGATATTCATACATAAAATTTTCACAAATTTATGAATATCAGTTTGCCAGTGTTAGTAGCTCATCGGAAAAATGACGAAGCGCTCATAGCCTTGCGGCACCTGCGAGTCGGAAACGATAACGCAAGTTAAGCAAAGGTGGCAGCAGTCAGTCTTTGGATGGGTGACCGCCTGATGTTTGAGTGGTTAATATAAATGAGCGCTGCCGTGCTTTGGAAGGCACGCTAAGCAGTCGATCCCGGCTGTTGTCTTTGTCAGTAGTCGTTAAGCCGAGTTAGAGGCCTTCGGGCGGCTTAAGAACTTTTAACAGTCGAGTTGCCCACTCACTTGACAAAGGGGGGACAACTGTCACTCGCGTCCGCAGGAGCTACCTACCACAACCCTGCACGTGTCCCCTGGGTGGTACTAAAGAGTGACAAACTTGAAAGGTCAAAAATAATGTATGCCATACGATTAAATAAATCGAAAAAATGGGTGAGCGTAGGATATTTTATTTATTTATATTTGGAGAACCAAGAGCTACAGAAACACATTGATTACATAAATAAAATACAAAAAGCCAATTACAGGTCCCCACCGATAGCATCAATCGCGCGTTTTACGCTTATGTCCAAGGCAATACCTACGGGCATTTTTAAAAGTCGTGTTTGTACTAGCGTGCTATTCAAGTGCAAGCCTAAAGCGGAGCATTCCTTAGGCGAGTCAAGGCCGAAGACAGTCCCGCCATCGGTCATTACTTAGCGCCACGACTGTCCGGGGCCAGTCCCCGAATGAGCAAGTCATGTCGCGTTACTTACGACCGTGAGTTCGTAACAAAGTCAATTTAACAGCGCTGATGGGCCCGCTGTGGCTGTTATTGCTCGGGTTGTGCCACTGTTTATCATATACATATAGGTTTAGTATGTGACTTACGTCTCTATTTCACTACGATTATTTATTGTAACCACTTCTCTTAAGAGTACCTACGCATTGCAATTATAAAACGCGTTTTCCATCAGCATACGAAATGTGCGGGTTATTAAATAAGTTTTTAAAATCAGGCACTGGAACAAATCTCAAGTGCGTGCTCTTGTGAAGTTTGTATGTATTTGCACTTTATTGCACACAAAACAGGTTTAACATAAACATCATTATGTACAAAGGCGAACTTATCCCTACAAGGGATCTCTTTCAGCTGACCTTTGAGCAATTGAGTGGAAGGTAGGTAGAACGAGATAGATAAAATATGATGATAATTACAATTAGGTACACATCAGAATAATCAACGTTATGAACGAAACGCGTACAGTTCCCAAGAGACTATCGCACTTTGCCACGGTCCGACATAGAATGCCCGACCTCCAGGCCCACTGTACCACTCCTAGACTACGGAGTCTAGCCACACACAGCGCCACAGATGGGTCTTGCGTTCCGCTGCTGAGACGAGTCATTAGTACGGACTCAAGAAAACTTCCGTACTCATGACCAGGATGCGACATAAGTATATATCGCTAATATGCAATAAGTAAATAAATACAGAAATATTCAACCCATTCACAAGTTGTTGGAAATCCACAACTTCTTCAAATTACGCTTAAGCGATGTAACAAACTAGCACTGTCTTAGCGACAAGGGCAACTCATTCCATAGCTTCACAGCGCGCACTGTAAAAGATTTTGAACATGAGTGGTTCTTATTTGAAGGCACCTCAAGGGTAAGGTTAGCACTCGACCGCAAGCGATTATCACTGTCATTGGCCATATTACAAAACCGCTCTGGACGGTATGGAAGACGAGGGATTACACAGTACTTCATAAAGTAACGTCACGTCTCTGCACCGGCGAATCGGCAGCCACCGAAGCTGGGAACGGAAATCGGAGACGTGATCATACTTGCGGGGACCAAATACATATTTGATGTTACATTTTGCAAGCGCTCCAACTTACCAAGCAGCTCCTCCTTGAGACCCAGAAACGCAATGTCACCATAGTCGAGGAGAGGAAGCAAAAGAGGCTGAGCAGGAGTCAACATGGTACGAAGCGCTCATAGCCTAGCGGCGCCTGGGGGTCGGAAACGATAACGCAGTTTAAGCAAAGATGGCAGCTGTCAGTCTTTGGATGGGTGACCGCCTGATGTTTGAGTGTTTAATAGAAATGCGGGGATCAAATGCCTTAGACTTGGTACGATTTTGTCTAGATTTCATTACTTTTTAGAGATAAACAAGCAGCTCCATCGAGACTTGGCTAGTTTTTTACAGAATGTTTTTGATGGGATTTGTATTTTTCCGAACAAACCTTTGGATAGTTAGGTATCCGCGCACGGTTTAGAGCATATTGGTTTTGGATACTATGCTATCGTCGGACTGTCAAGTGGTAAAGGAAAAAAAAATATGATCCAAAATGTCTTGCACAAGTAATACAAAGTTTACTTCAAGTGTTAGATAGTCTTACTAGGGAATCACGAGGCGAAAGAATATCACACTTCTTTAAAATCTATCTCACAATGCATATCCATGAGCGACGACACTTTCGCCGAAATAGGCGCCTATTCTACAGATCGCCATACGATTAAATAAATATCCATTAAAAAAACCTTTAAGAATGAGGTTTTTTAAGGTTGAATTGAGAGATTAAGGTAGCATAAAATAAATATGAGCGGAAGGATACTGGGAGCCGTTTAGCACGAATTTACATACAAAGTATCAGTAAAATTAACCGCTTATATGAATACACATGACAGATCGTTTGGCGAGATTGTTTGGGCTTTAAGGACTCATAGTGCTCATAGCACCGTGGCGAGCAAAGACCAAGCCAAGCCCGGGTCGACGCCTGGGCCCTGGGGTACCCCGGCATTATTTATTATTGTTTTGAAAATGTTCATTATTAGCATTTTATTATCATACTTATCACTTATTTGGGCACCATTTAAATACCTATTTTTTTTAAATTGTATTTACCCTGAGGGACTTTATGTACTTAGGCAGATGGTTGAAAATTATATGCACCTAACTGACCTGTTTTTTTTTTCCTCCTATCGTTCTAAGTTGGGCCCCGAAGGGGCCCTTAACTAATTACCTTTAGTAACTGACCTGATGCACTTGCTTAGCTACTAACGGCCGTATTCATAAACGTCCTATAAGCCTGTTTTAACTAAAATGGCGTTAACATTCGTTTGTCCTTATATGTCACTTTGACATTTGTGTTCGTAAGAAAGGGACAAAGCACATTTTATTTAGCAGAGGCATTTTAAGTTTTATGAATAAGGGGGTTATTCTTTTACATATTTTTTGACATTTGAGTCGGCGCACGGCCGTCACGGACGAATGTCACATGGTCCTCAGGAACAAAGGGACCGGAAAACCCGTTCTTTGGCTTAAGCCGTTCGAAAGGCTTAAGCCGTTCGAGGATTAATCGTTTGTTTGGGTTACCGTATCCTCAGCTTAACTTATATACGGGTAAGCCCTTCAACAGAGTTAAGCCTAAATAACCTGAGGGTTTTGGGTTAGGGTTTTGATAGGGTTATTTGAAGGGGTTTTTAAGGGTTTTTGTAGGGGTTATGACAGGGTTTTTATTGGCTTAATTTAACCGCTTACTTATTGGTATGACGCCGGCACACTTCTTTACCCCTTCCTGGGGCCGGTGACGAGCGAGTAAAAAAGCGGCCAAGTGCGTGTCGGACCACGCACAACGAGGGTTCCGTGCATATTAAAAGGTCGTATCGTTACTGAAATCTTATGGTACTTACGTCCTTTTCTTTAAGGAAGGCAGTTTTTTAGATATATATCAAAAACTTTTTATCCGACCTTGTTCAAAAAAAATTTTGCTGAAAGAATTTAAAAAGCCCTATGTCCATGTTTTTTTTCATATTTTTAAAATACACGGTTCAAAAATTAGAGGGTGGGGACACAATTTTAGTGACTTTCAGGGCGATTATCTCTGACTCTATTCACTTAATCAAAAAATTGCTGATAAACCTTATATTTATTTTGAAAGGTCTATTGATTGTTGTGCTACACGTAAGCTTGCAACGAAAAATTTTTTTTTGATTTTCAGTTTTATGTATGGAGAGCATTTTTAGTAATTTAATTACGAAACTATGTAGGGGCTAACAAAATACACCTATCCTTAAAATTTTATTCAAATACACCTAATAGTTTTCGAGTAAAATGCCTGTGACATACAGATGGACAGACAGACAGACAGACATGACGAATCCATAAGGGTTCCGTTTTTTGCCATTTGGCTACGGAACCCTAAAAATCAAAAAAGGGCCGGCAACCTGATTGTGATTCTTGTGAAGTCGCCAGCGTCCATAGGCTACGGTGTTTTCGTACCATCAGACAGGCCGTATGCTTGTTTGCCACCGTCGTAGTATTAAAAATAAACATATCTTGGATATTTTTGTAGAGGCCTTTTACAGTTCCAATAATTTTACATAAGGTAGGTATGTTGGGTGGGGTAAGAACGGTACGGTTTAGAGCGGAGAATTCAAATTAGTAGGTACTAAATGAAATTGTTAAAACCGTGAAACATGCCTACTTTGCCACCAGGCAAAACCTTTTTAAAAAAAAATCTGGTAATATATCAGAAATCATTAAAGAGGCCAAAAAAAAAACATTGTCCTCGTTTGTATGTTTTTTAGGGTTCCGTATCCAAATGGCAAAAAACGGAACCCTTATGGATTCGTCATGTCTGTCTGTCTATCTGTCTGTCCGTCCGTATGTCACAGGCATTTCACTCGAATACTATAAGGTGTATTTGAATAAAATTTTGAGGATAAATGTATTTTGTTAGCCGCTACATAGTTTTGTAATTAAATGAAAAAAAAAAAATTTAGGGGGGGCCATACATAAAACTGAAAATCATTTTTTTTTATTGCAAGCCCACGTGTGGCACATCCATCGATAGGCCTTTCAAAATAAATATAAGGTTTCTCAGCAATTTTTTTGATTTAGTGAATAGAGTCGGAGATAATCGCCCCGAAAGTCACTAAAATTGTGTCCCCCCCCCTCTAATTTTTGAACCGTGTATTTTGAAAATATGAAAAAATCATGGACTTGGGCTTATTAAATTCTTTCAGAGAAAATTGTTTTGAACAAGATCGGTACAAAGGTTTTTGAGGTATTTCTAAAAAACTGCCTTCCTTAAAGAAAAGGACGTAAGTGCTATAAGATTTCAGTAACGATACGACCTTTTTAATAGTCACGGAAACCTTCGTTGTGCGTGGTCCGACACGCACTTGGCCGCTTTTTTATACTTTAGGATTATCGAACCTATTGATACGTCTCGTAACTAAAGACTATAATCGTCCATAAATTTGGCACATTAGTTTTATTCTATTAGAAGTATTAGAAGTGATTTAAAACAGAATACTACTACGTTTAATTTTTAGTGGGCAAAGTCACAATAATAGTCTGAGCTAGCATACAAGCCAAAAACCAGACTGTGCTAGAGTTGTAATTTTTTTTTATCCGACTGCGACTGAACTTGAAGGTATGGTGATGTGATGTGTTTTAATATGAATACAGTTTGTCAAATAATAATAAACGAAGTAGATTTATTAATTTCTAATGTAGTTGCTCTGGATTTGTGAGTTATCAATTTTGTTTTACGAAATATTGCATTTTCTTTAATAATAACAGTTCACATTTTTTTAGGGTTCCGTAGTCAACAAGGAACCTTTATATTTTCGCCATGTCCGTCTGTCCATTTGTCCGTCCGTCTGCGGCTTAGGCTTAGCTCAGTGGCCCTTAATACCAGAAAGCCGTGATTCGGCATAGGTATATAAATCAATCACGCCGATAAAACAGTAGAATATACACATTAAAAAAAATTTTTTTAGGGGTCCACTCCATACATAAAAATGAAGGTCAAAAATTTTTTTTTTCATTGCAAGCCCACGTGTGGGACATCAATCGATAGGTCTTTCAAAATAAATATAAGGTTTCTAAGCAATTTTTTTGATTAAGTGAATAGAGTCGGAGATAATCGCCACGAAAGTCACTAAAATTGTGTTCCCCCCCCCCCCCCCCCCCTCTAATTTTTGAACCGTGTATTTTAAAAATATGGTAAAATCATGGACATGGCTTATTAGAGTCTTTCAGCGAAATTTTTTTTGTACAAGGTCGGTTAAAAAGTTCTTGATATATATCTAAAAAACTGCCTTCCTTAAAGAAAAGGACGTAAGTGCCATTAGATTTCAGTAATGATACGACCTTTTTAATAGGCACGGAACCCTTCGTTGTGCGTGGTCCGACACGCACTAGGCCGCTTTTTATTAGAGTCGTGTAACCGGCCTTCTGCCGGCCATATGGTTAAGTATGAAAAAGAATAAGTACTGCAGTAGTCAATATAATGAATTACAAAAACTCTCACGCATAAGTGGGCATATATCTAACCACCCCCACCCAAACCAACAAGACCAACTTAATAAATGTCTGCCGGCTGTACACATTGGGCCAACGTTGGCGCGTGAGCAAGATGCAGCTATGCAAACGCATGAGAACGAAATAAAGCCCTCTTCCTCTAACGCATAGCTGCATTCTGCTCCGCGCCAACGTTGGCCCAGTGTGTACAGCCGGCACAAGGTTTAGTTGGCGCGCGCGTGTCAATGTAACAAAGGTCAAGGTCAAAGTTACTTTTTTCGCATTAAGACGAGACGGTCGAGACACGATTACTATGTGCATCAGTTTGCTATTCCCAAAGAAAGTAACGAACTTCATAGGTAAACAAACAAATTGCCGAAACAGGTGCAATATGTTCAGACGATTATGGCATCTCTTCCTAAGGCAGCTTGTAGCAAATTTGTGTGACGCAAAAATAGTGGCGGTGCCTTTGTAAAAGCTTTGATAGACACCACCGCCGCCTGCGCAGTGAGGCGCGGCGGGTGGCTGGCTCGATTCGGCAAAACTCATTTAAAAATTGAATCGTATCTGTATAACGCTTAGGACCAATATCGATAACGTTTAATGCTCTATAAGTTAAAAACCCTGGAAAGGGTTTTGATAGGGTTTCGAGTTAATTTGAATTAATTCAAATGAACGGCGCGGCCATTTCAAGCCAAAATGAACTGAATAACTATGTCGATAAAGATACATTTAGTTTACGCTCAGTCCGGAACCGCTTACCGCTAAAACCCTTAAACAGGGTTTTGATTGGGATGTGAGTTAATTTGAATTAACTCAAACGATCGGCTTAGCCGTTCATGCAATTAACCCTTAATAAGCCTAACCGGAATGATACGGTTTCTCAAAACAAGCGTTAAGAAAACCCGCTTAAAAACCCGTGTAAGGGTAAGCGGTTCCGGTCCCTACGAGCACCGGCCGGCGCTCGTGCCGGATTCGTCACGGTGTATAGTGAGGCATCCTTAATTCTTAATGGTCCGTTATGTTTAGCGGGAGGAGGTGATTATAAAAGTGTCACAACCCTTTTTTGCTTTGAAAATGTTAGCTATTTTCACGATTTATTTCGGGTACGATTGTGGACGGTAGATATTTTTGAAATATTTTCGCTGTAACAAATTTCGTTGTTGAGATAAATAATCTGACGTAGGACTGGAAATTACTAGGATAATTTAAATATGGAAAATATGGCAGCGGTTTTTGGAACACGAAGAAACAATTAACTTTATTAGTGGATTTTGCATTGTACGGAAGTCATTATGGCCCGGAAAGACGATAAAAATGCAAGTTCAAATGCTGTTAAGTGAAATATTTTTTTTAACCATACCTACGTTCCTTTCCAACAAAACATTTACTTAACTTACTGTTTAGGTATTTTACGTAAAATGCGGTACATTAGGGTGAGTATTCATCAGAGTTGTGCGAGGTAGAGTAGCGGTGTGCGAAATCTACCAACAGAAATAGATTCGATCTAGGCTAACAATACCTGCATGTTGGATTTGTTCCTCGCATACCGTTCCGCTACCTTCCACAGCTCCAGTGGAGTTCCTTAGTTAGTGTGAGGTATTGCTCATCATCATTAACTTAAGAGCCGGACTCTTGTCGGTAGAGTAATCGCCATTCTGTTCCTCTCTCTGCTACTGTTTTGATTTGCTTTGTACAATATTACATCTGCTACATTCTTACTTGATTCTGCTGTATTCTTAACTACATCGGTATAAATGTGAATTTTAACAACAGCGACAACTTAACCCCCTATTACTTTGTAACACACCTGTCACGTGGAATCGTGATATAAATGAGGACTGAATTAACGCTGTTGTACTGAATTATTGTTTATGTAAACAATTAACCGCGCCGCACGTCCTCGCGATGTATAATTGAAGATATTTTATGTTACAGAGGGCAGCGTTTTAATCTATGAAGTTTAGAAAGTCACTTTCATTTTTATACAATAAAGTAATTTACACAGCGACCCAATGGCACACCTGGATAGTGCATGTTCAGTCTTGTCTTAACACTTGACATTACATCTTAGATCTAACCTCAAGGACTTAGGTTTCTCATTACAAAACGCATATCACACAGTAGCATTGTTTGATTTCGGTTTTGCAAAATAAAAAAAGACAATACCAACTGTATTCCGCTTGACAACTACCACCATCTATTTGGGGGTGTGCGAAGTAGCACCTGCTAGACGGTGTCGCCAACAAGCCTTCGACGACGCGTCGTGACGTGACCTTCGTCGGTGGCTCGTCGTGAGTTTTCTGGCTAGGCAGCCGGCCGACCACACTATACTTCTCGCGTGTGCTAGCGCGCGCTGAACGACTATGTGCGTCCGAAAGTCAAACGAAATTTTGGTGGATACAACTTTCCACACGGTCCATCCGACCAAGATGACGAATGCGACCGAGCCAAGAAAAATAGCCTACTTTTTATGAGTCGGTAATTAATTTTATGTTTATCGTTAAATATTTTATTAACGACCCAAACCCGAGGAAAGGAGTCGGTAATAGCAACCATAAGATACTATTACCGACCCATATGAGTCGGTAATAGCAACCATTATAAACTATGTAAGGACACTGTATTACCGACTCATAAAATGTGGGCAATTTAAAGTCGTAGTTTTAGGACATACCCGCCGGGTAACGATCGGTAATAGCTGCATAAAAATCGTTAATAGAATCATTGCCGTTATTTTAGGACGGTAATAGCACCAATCGACTTCGTCACTTCTTTTTTTTTATACGATAATCCTTTATTTATAGGCATTTGACTGAGCAAATATAATCTTTATATCACTAACATATAAAATTAAACAAATAAATGTGATGGCAACCAGTATACTTAAAAAGTAAGGTCGTTTAAAATTGCCTTAAGGGGGTCGTTAATACCTGCGTTTACCTTAATTCAGTATTCCAGAGATGTATAAGGTCTCTGAGCGTCCAATACAATTAATAATTATTCTAATATTCTTAGAGATGAATACGGTCTCTAAGGGTCAAAACAAAACAATAAAAAAGTTACATTAATGTAATATTGTCAGGTACAGGGTCTATAACAATAAAATATGTCAAGATCGGAATGTTGTCTCTCGTCAATATGATAATAATAAAATAACACTAGGTAGTATTATTTAAGTAGTTAGGCACTATGCCCTTGCAAGCCTGAACAGTCCGGACTCCACAAACAGCACCCAATCACGAGTATGACGCATATCTCAGCCATCGCCTCCCTCAACCATATATTAGGAAAGGTGGCGACCCGATCAACGACGCCACCGTAAGCAAAGCCCTTTAAGCGAGCATGACATATTCAAGCCACCGGATAAAAAAGATTAAGCTACTTGCTCGGCGTGACCGGCAATGTTGTTCATACATAATGCGGGCTGCGTTCAATTTGACCTGACCGCTGACCGCAGAACGCATCCAGTGTGGCAAATCCTTTAAGCAGAACTACGTAAGTGCGTCACAGAAACTTTTCCGGCTAGACAGACACCTCGGCGATCTATTATTAATAAAGATGCAACGGATATCCGGTTGCTATCCGGTATCCGGCCTATCCGGCCATTATTTTACCATCCGGCCGAATACCGGATAGTTGCGCACTATCCGGCCGGATACCGAATAGTGATTCTGTTTGGTATTTAATTTTGAAAAATGGTTAGTATACAAGAAAATAACAACAAATTATTAATATTCGTTTATTAGTATTACCTTTAAAACTTATCTAACAAAAAAGAAAATAAACTTATCTATTCAGCAAAATAGGCGGGCGCACGTGTACTGCATACAAAATAGTTCCGTACACTGACCTAATAAAACTCTTTTCACCTCACCGGCTCGAAAAGGCTTGCTTTATCGCTCAAAATCTGCGCCCAAAAGTCGATTTTATCCGCTAGCGTGGAAAGAGTTTTTGAATTTGGAACGTGACGGTCAATCGCGAGACCCAACTTTTTTCGATACAGAGGTCCAATGAGAGGTGCGTTCAGAAACTGATGGTGTTATGCCAATAATAAATTGTTATTATTTTGATAAAATAAAATTAATAATACTTATTCTCTCTTAATTAAGTAGGTACATACGAAATATTAATATTTAGACTGACTTATAAGGATAACAATTTTGGAACGCACCGTTTGAAAAGTTAATTTAAGAAAAAACTCATATTTAATATTGTGTTGTTCTAAAGCCACAGATAGTAAAACCAAAATAATGGTGGTTATTTATAGATTTTAGTGCAGAAGATATACATATATGAATTTTGATGCCTGCTAAGTTAGCGGAAAAAGTGAAATAAGCGTATTTGAGCCTTAGTTTAAACTGTGAGTACCCAACAAATACTTTGACTTTTTTAGAGTAGGTAACCGTGAGGTTATTTAAAGATGCAAAAATATTTATGTTACATTTAATATTTATAAAATGCTAGATCTTGATGAGATGTAAACAAACCTTTATTGAAAATGAGTATAAGGTCCAAATTACTTCCATTACATTTACTTACCTACAATTTTCCTCGCGGTGGTGAGGTGAAAAATTGTGTGTTTCACTCGGCAGCAAAATTGTTTGGCGTCTCCGGCCTTGAAGGCCTCGCTATGCTCAGGATTGTACTTTTGAACCATTCGCTTCGCTCATGGTTCAATTTTACAATCCTTCGCTAGCTCGGCTTTCAATACAACAACAACTTTGCAGCCTTGCAAAACAAATAACTATTTCTTGCCTAGAAAACGGTCCGTGCGAACCTACAATACGTAACAGGTTGAAACCTGCACGACGCTGCGCCGCCAAACTAAAATTTAGGTATCGTTTGGCCGCCCGAATATTCGGTGGCCAGATACCGGATATTCGGCCGGTGATCAGGCCGAATATCGTATCCGGTATCCGGCCAAACAACTATGCGTTGCATCTCTAATTAATAAACCCGCTTCGGCTACTAACTCGCGGCACGGGCCAACAACGAGTGCGTGTAATCGTGTTCCCGCATCCGACACTTGTCGCAGGCGTGCCTCTAACACTCTCACAAAAAACCTCGCATCTTTAAACCATTCTTATAGCTGTGTACGACTTTTTGTAAGTCAGCGACTTACTTTCCCTGTTCTTACTCAAAACGTCGTATTATCACACGACTTTCACAGTGATTTACGACGTTTTCGAAAACAGAAACTCATTTCCTCTCAAGCTTAACGCGTACACGGGTGATGCTTGTGGCTTTTCACGGATAAATGTAATTATTTAGGAAAACAAGGTCTGTACTTCTGTTTGATACGCACCAAAATACATGACTATTTATTTTAAGGCGCCGTAGGTTCAGCGAAGTTAAGCGAACAGTGTTTTTGAAACAATATAATGAGTCTGTTTATAAATATGGTTTAAAAAAAATACGAATAGTAATCTTGAGGCTTTTCTGCAGGGAAATCAGTGTTTAGAAACATGATTAAGCATTTTTCGCTCTATAGAAAAAAAATCACGAACATAGGTCTGAAAGGGTCTAAAATACACTTAAAATATTTGTTACAAATTACGAACAAAAGCTAGAAATATATAAATGGCTTCTAAAAATCGGCAATATCATGTTTGAGGGAAATCAGTGTTTACTTTTTTATTTAAGAGGGGGCGTACCGCCAGGGAACAATCAGAAATCACCCGCGCGCCCCGCACCTGCCGCGCTGATGCGTCTATTGCTGCCCCGCTCCTTCTCGCATAGTATATGCCCCGACAGTCAGATGAAACATGATGAATACCTATGAACAATAGGCATGATGACTCATGTTCAAATTGATAACGTAGTGATGCTAAATGTATAGTAAACCATCAAATGACCGTAATAAAGTATAAATAATAAAATATAATTAAAATCGTAAAAAGATATAAACCTTGAAAGTTTAGAAAAAAAAATTTTTTTTTATTCTACAAGAGTAATTTTAAAGGTACCAATAGAATCCTTAGGCTTTTATAGAAACAAAATTGTACAACAATTATGTACTTAAACGCAGTATTCCGCGAATGAAACAACAATTTAAGAACCTGATTTTCCATACGACGATACATGTAGGTACTTTGTATTAACAAATGTCGGCTGTGACGTCACGCCTGTCTGTCTTTCAGTATTAAGCGTTTTGCGCTGCCGCCAGCGAGGTCAATCTTTGTCTCAAATTTCTGGGTATTTATGTTCTTTAATTGTAGTTCCTCCAATACAAACATTTGTTCCTGTCCAAAAACTGGTTCAAATGACATCATAAAAAATTTTAGTCATCATCCCTATTATAAAAAGTGGGAAGCAAGACCAAATCTGTACCTATATTTGAAGATATTATTTTCGCTATTAAGTCACAGTTTCGAGAGCTATAACTGAAATATGACCTTCCGTTTTTTAGGGTTCCGTACCCAAAAGGTAAAAACGGGACCCTATTACTAAGACTTCTCTGTCCGTCTGTCTGTCTGTCACCAGGCTGTAACTCAAGAACCGTGATAGCTACGTAGTTGAAATTTTCACAGATGATGTATTTCTGTTGCCGCTATAACAACAAATACTAAAAAACAAAATAAAATAAATATTTAAGGGGGGCTCCCATACAATAAACTTTTTTTTACTGTTTTATAGAGAATGGTACGGAACCCTTCGTGAACGAGTCTGACTCGCACTTGGCCGGTTTTTTATTTACTAAATCACGTAATAGCCCTGTGGCAGACGGACGGACAGACAGATTGCGGGGCATTTGTAATAAGGTTCTTCATTTGGCACCTTTGAGTACAGCTTTGCCTTAGGGTTGTAAAACACATATCATGACAATATGATAATTATTGGTATTCGATACTAATAGTTTTAAAAGTGCAAACGATGTATATCCTGTTGGATTTGATCAAGGTCTAATAATCAGAGTTACGGTACGTTAGCCATTATTAGGGTCATTACGCTGTCAGCTATCTGTAATCCTGATATTATTGACATATCCACATTAGCATTACGTAATGCTCACTACTTAAATCCTATTATTAGGATTCGCTAAAGCATCATCATAGTAATATCCATTAGGTGTATCGACCACAGGTAACATGATCATTAAGTTAAAAACATTTGGGGATTTTGAAGTAATTCCTAATTTCTTGAGTTTAAGAGCCTATGTGATGTAATTACAATGGCTAGTAAAAACCTAAAGCAAAAAAAAGCCATAATCGAATTAAAACTTTTGTGAGACATGTCTAAAATACTACTAATAAAACCACGGTTAAATTCACGTATTAAATGTCACGACAGGCGACATGTTTCGAACTCTTCGGGAGTTCTACTTCAAAACAATCATCGAAAACACTCATCCTGAAGAAGAACTCCCGAAGAGTTCGAAACATGTCGCCTGTCATGTCATTGAATACGTGAATTTAATTGTGAATTTATAAGTAGCATTAAAAAAACTGTTATATATTATGAAACCTTCGATCATGTCTATGAAAGTCAGATTTTCAGGCCACAGTGTTGCGGCCAAATTTTTCAATTCTGATCTCGGATTCCTGCTTGGAGACAATGGAGACGCTCTGGCCCTTTAGTTATCAATTTTGAACATACTGGTAGGTACTAAAGAAAAACTGCTTAATTGTGTTCACTTTTTTTAATATAAAAATGACCAAGTTCGCAGGCAATAATTGTTGGAATCTGCACCCTCGATAACCCTAAAAGTGACACCCGTGATGACTTTAAAGAAAAACAATGTCAATAATGTCACTACGGGCGACATGTTTCGAAATCTTCGGGAGTTCTTTTTCAGGATGAATGCTTTCGCGGCGGTGTCGCTTGAATCACGACAAGATTCAAGCGAAACCGCCGCGAAAACACTCATCCTGATGAACCCCCGCAGAGTTCGAAACATGTCGCCCGTAGTGACATTTAATACGTGAGTTGAACCTTGTATTAGTATTATTTCAACATGTCTCACGAAAGTTTAAATTCGAAAAACAATGTCCGCCATCTTGGAATTCAAAATGGACATAAACGTATATTGTTCTTTAAAAAAAACGCGCATCGTAATTTACAACAAATATTTCAAACATGAAAATAATGCGACCACTTTTTGAATTATTTCCGACTTCGAATTCGTATTTAGAGACCGAGAGGACATCGATTTTGAAATTAACCGGATTTATTCTTAACTAGCGATCCGCCCCGGCTTCGCACGGATACTATATTATACATATAAACCTTTCTCTTGAATCACTCTATCTGTTAAAAAAAACCGCATCTAATTCCGTTGCGTAGTTTTAAAGATCTATGCATTCATAGGGGCAACTTTGTTTTATACGAGTACTATGTTGTAGTGATAGTGATAATCTTTCATAAAGTAAATACTTACACGCTCGACAGAAAAATGTTCGTCTAGTTTTGCATGTACTGCACAAATTATTCTAAGAAGCCGGTCGCCGGCCAATCTCTGCGTAATCTTATGGTTGTATTTTGAACTTTAAGGTCTACATGTTAAGGTCGACTTTTAAATATATTATTTCAAAATATACCAAAATATCTACTGGAATGTAATGATACATTCATTCACTGGACGAATATACTGGGTCACAATATTATTGAAATAATTATGTTCACCGTGCTGTCGTGAGAGCACAGAACGTAGTCCTCTCGTCTCAGCGGAGCGATTGCGATTGACTCCGCCCGCGAACGGCAACAGAAGATATACCAAACTGCACGAAACACGCGACGGGAGAAACAGTATCGCGCTAAATAAAAAAGACCTATACGCCAAATACGTTATACCTCAATAAGTCTGAAAAGGGACTACATAAAAAAACGCCGCTTGTCAAATCACTAGGCTATATCAAGAGCTATTATACACTAAATTTTTACGTAAATTATATGCACGGGAACGGCACACAATTGAAATTAGGTAAAAAATAAGACATGTTTTGGCGATTGTTTTCTATCGAGGCAATTTTGGTTTTGTATGGTTTTGGTAGTAAACGGCGCGTCGTATCAAGAGGTCAAAACAATAGCTGAGAACAGAGAGGAATGGAAATTGCTCCACCGACAAGATTTTGAATCTTAAATATAATGATGAATGATGGTTTTTTTCAGACAAATAGATTGCAAATATGATGTAGTTTCTGTATGTTCATTTTCCTGGCATTCGCTTTAGTTTGTCATAGGTAAATATTCAATCTAAGAACTCCGATTTCGCGGAGCGCTCCCTCTTAAATAAACGGCCAAAAAATTAAAATTAAAAAACATGATTTCCGCGCTTCCGAGCACGCACTTCCATCTCGCTCACGCTTATGCTCAGTGAGAGGGAGAGAAGACCATGAACCTACGGCGACTTAACACTAGCTTCCAGGAATAAAAACTATTCTTTATTGTAATCCAGGCTTTTTTACACTATCTTCGTACACAATTTCTTCCAAATCGGATGAGCTGTTTAAGCGTTATTGAGTAATAAAACTCCAAACTTCAGCGTTTCAGCTCACTCTACAGAGCTGATATTCGAGTTAGTGTTTTTTTCTCATTATCTTATAAATGTGAATATATCTTGCTTTTTTATGATGGAAATGCATTCAATGATGGTAATATTTGGGCACTTTGGCCTTTTGGCAGATACGAGGATGTCAACAGCTATAAACAAGTAATGACTTTCGCCTCCTGGTGTGATATAAAAGGAACCAGACGCAAGATTTGTGAAATCATCTTACGATATCTACGATCCCATTACTAGGACCTAGCTTGCATCCATGAAACTGAAAGGGGTTTTTCAAAAATATTTTTTTCAAAACTTATCTTTTTTGTCTCGCTCAGAATCACAATCACTTTTGATATAAGTAAACATCGTCTGCCAACAAACCACTATGTGGTTTGGCAGAACTAATGTATAAAAAAAACACTGTAAGCTCTTAACTGATTAACCATTTTTTTTTTCAATTGAATGAGCGATCGAAGTAAACGAAGTTTTTCGTTTTCGTTTCAGATTGGGGCAAAAATTCTCCGGCTCTTCTCCTCTAGTGGGTGCAATAATAATATGGATTTATGGAGTCATATTTTGAAATTTCAAAAAACATTAAGTTTTGTAAAACAGGCTTGCAGGTTCTACAGCTCTCAGAGCCACTAGTAAAATATAAAATGTCCCGTAAACCGAGGGTAATCCGTTGACTGCTAATAGGGCTGCTAAATACCTCTCAGAATATCTCGAAAATTAAGGCATTTTTATAGAACCTTAAATTATATATTCTAAGAGGTATTTAGCAGCTCTATCAGCTGGCTACGGATTATCCCCGGCTTACGGGACATCCTGTGTGTAAGGGTTTTAATCGTAGCGTCGAACAAGCATAGGCAATATTAACTTTGAAGGCAGTAGCTTTGTAGGCCGTGTACGTGTAGGTACAACCGACTAGGCTATCTAGTCGTAGAATTACCTGGACACACTTAACCAAGTGAGGTCAAGGCGTAATTCAACAACAGTCATCCTCTTATTCTAGATAGAACAAGGTGCCCTGAGGTAGCCACTGGCAATTAGAGGTTACGGTAGCTGGCCGGAAACTTCCATCTTACTTACTTAACCAGTATGTTTCTTAGTAAAGTAATGACTTCGTAAACCACGACCGGAAATCATAAACAAAATAATCATACTAATCCTAGTAAAATTATAAATGAGAAAGTTTGAATGTTTGGATGTTTAAACGTTTGAATGTTTGTTACTCAATTGCGCTTTAACGGCCCAACTGATTTTGATGAAGTTTTGCACGAAAATAGTTTATAATCTGGATTAAAATATAGAATAGTTTTTATCCCGGGTCCAAGCTAGTATTAAATAAATATAACATTTTAGGGAAAACTCTTGCACAAACCGATTTAGCCCCAAAATAAGTTTAAATGAGTTTGTGTAAGGAAAAATCTGTAACTTAGTGTGTAATTTAAATTCTACTGTTGAAAAGTTGTGTACATAAATATGGCACTTCGAGTGACAACATTATATTAATTACAAGTATATTGTTTTTTTATTTATTTCAACTTTATTGCACAAAACCAAAATAATGTACAAATAGCGGACTTAATGCCAAATGGCACTCTCTACCAGTCAACCATAAGGCCAAACACTTAATTTGTGACGTATGTTGTTGCTTAGTTACCTATCAAAAACACTGCTGTCTGTAATCATCTCTCTCCGAATAAAATACTGGTAAAAGTTACTCAAGCGTTTTTCCTATTCGCGATATTGTGGCGACCGTGATTAAAAAATATGGAAATCTGGAAGCGTAAACGTACGCAGTATAGGAGGGAATTTACAAGCCTCGCAGATAAAACAGTACGAGCCGTCGAAACAAATGATGAAGACGTGGGTCAATTGTTCGACCTTTTGTCGGAGGCGGCTTCGAGTCTGTTCGAGGCTGAAGCAGCAGTGCGGGATTTGTGGTGCGCGGCTGAAGATTTTGACGAAGCTTTATACCAAGCAGACCAAGAAAAGGCAATGAATTACAAAATTCGCTGGCACAAGGTCAGGTCAATGTTTTCAAACAAGCTACCGCGCATCGATAGTGCATCCTCACTACACTCTGCAGAATCCAGCAATAAACCTAAATCTGGCAAGCAGCGACTTCCTTCCTTGCCTAAGTTGGAGCTGATCAAATTTGACGGTAATGTCAAGTCTTGGCTGTTGTTCTGGGGACAATTTAAGAAGATACACAAGGATCCAGCCATGGACTCCAGTGACAAATTCCAATATCTACTTCAGTCTATGACCCTTAATAGCAGCGCGCGACAGCTGGTCGAAAGCTACCCACCGTGTGCAGAAAACTACGGGAAAGCGGTCGAAGCCCTAAAGGCACGCTTCGCAAGAGATGACGTTCTCATAGAGACGTATGTCAGAGGCTTATTGTCTTTAATGCAGCGCAAAGAAGAGCCAACAGACTTATCGAATCTCTACGACAGCCTTCAAACACACCTGCAGGCACTGGATACTCTCGGCGTGACAAAAGACAAGTATGCATCGATGCTGTTCCCCATGATCGAGTCAGCACTACCTGAGAACATACTTCGTGCATGGCATCGCAGTCGTCCAGACGCCAGAGACCTAACAAGCCTGATGCAGTTCCTGAGACAAGAGGTAGAATCTGAAGAAAGAATTCGTCTTGCAAGGTACGAGTTGGTTGAAACAAAGAGTGAAGAGCCAAGGTCACCCACCGCGTGTTTTGTGGCAGAAACTAAACGAAGCAAGGAAGGTTTCCCCAAACAAACGATATCATCGTGCGTATGGTGCGGCAAGGACGGCCACTCAGCTGTAGAATGTTATAAAGCAGCTAAAATGACAATACAAGAGCGCGCAGATTTCATTAAAGCTAAGAAAGTGTGCTCAATTTGCTTGAAAAGCAATCATATTGCAAAAAAATGCAAGAGTTTTCCCAAATGTCTGTTCTGTAAGAAACGGCATTTCACTATAATGTGCGCAGACATAGCGGCTGACAGCTGCAATAAACAAGAGGAAACATCGAGCAACTTGTCGTGTCAACTAAAGACGTCAACCACTACTTTACTCCAAACACTAGTAGTTAAAGTCGTACACGGCAAGAAAGAGGTCTTTATCAGAGCACTGGTTGACAGTGGCGCTCAAAGGTCTTATTTAAAAAAAGACAGTATACAGAAACTTGGCCTAAAACCTTCTAGGAAAGAGGTAATGACACATTGTTTGTTCGGCGGGTTCGAGACGAAAGAAGAAGAATGTCAAGTGTTTGACATCTGCGTCAAGAACATCCAAAACAACTTTTGTACGAATTTATCTGTTGTAGAACAAACAAATATTTGTGGTTTTTTACCTAAAATTAAGTCAACTGTAATAATTGAGCAACTGCGTCAAAACAATATCACTCTAAATGACTCGATGACTGACTCCCCCAACGAGGTAAGTTTATTGATTGGAGCTGACTTCTCTGGCTTACTGTTGACTGGTGACGTGATACAGCTAGAGAATAACTTGACCGCAATAAACACTAAATTGGGATGGACCGTACAAGGTTCTATAACAGGGGTTTACAGTACTGTGACAAACTCGACAACGACACTTCACTGCCTAACAAAGATTGATATTACAGATTTATGGACTTTGGAGGCGATAGGTATCAGGGATCCCGCAGTACAGGCAACCAAGTCTGCCCGCGACGAGGAGATTCTTAAATCCTTTAGAGATAATATCAAGGTTAATGAGGAAGGTCGTTACGAGGTGAGTTTGCCATGGCGTGATGTTCCGCGTCCACAAACAAACTATGGTCTAGCCAAGAAGAGGATGGATAGCACCATGACTCGTCTTAAACAACTTGGTAAGCTCAATGATTATGACAATGCATTTCGTGAATGGTTAGAGTTAAACATAATCGAAGAAGCGCCTGACCAGTCCATTCAAGGTCACTATCTTGCGCATCACCCGGTCATAAAAGAGTCAAATTTGACAACGCGGATCCGCCCAGTTTTTGATGGTTCAGCCAGAGATGGGAATGGAATATCCTTAAATTCGTGCTTAGAAAAAGGTATGAACCTTCTCGAACAAATTCCTAATCTGTTGATCGATTTCAGGAAAAACAAAATCGGAGTGACAGCTGACATAGCGAAGGCATTTCTTCAAATTTCACTCGTCCCAGAAGATCGAGATTATCTTCGGTTCCTGTGGTGGTCCAAGATGGATGAAGAAGGTAGAAGGATGATCACATATCGCCATAGACGCGTCGTTTTCGGAGTAAAATCCAGCCCATGCCACCTCGTAGCTACCATCAATCACCACCTAGATACTTGTGCGGAACGATTCAGAGAGACTGCGATGAAATTGAAGAAATCGTTTTACGTAGACAATTGCGTCACTAGTTTGGACTCTGAGGAAGAGTTGGAGAAGTTCATGAGCGAATCCAAGGAGGTAATGCTTAGCGGTAGGTTTGACCTTAGAGGTTGGATCACGAGTCCCGTCATTGTTGACAATAGTGTGGAAAATACCTCAATATTAGGGGTAATATGGAATGTCAAAAATGACACCTTACAATGCAACGTTAGTTTCAACAATGTTGATATAAAACTGACAAAACGAACATTATTATCAGTAGCACAAAGAGTTTTCGATCCGATTGGAGTAACCTGTCCCACGACAATAGTCCCCAAAATGATTATGCAAAAGGCGTGGCGTCTAAAACTCTCTTGGGACGAAGAATTACCCGATAATTTGGCTAAAGATTTTAGAAAATGGTTGGAACAAGCTTACTGCATCACCGATTGCATTATCCCCAGACGGCTTACAAGTATGTCCATAAAGGAGTGTGAAACCTCCTTACACGTGTTTTCTGACGCAAGTAAGGACGCTTATTCTGCCTGCATATTTTTGCGATCAAAGGTAGGTGAAAAGGTTAACTTAAGCCTTGTTCTAGCTAAGTCGAGAGTTACGCCAGTTGATAAAATTACGATTCCGAGACAAGAGCTGATTGCTGCTACGCTTGCTAGCCGGTTATCTGTAACCGCTATTGAATCGTTAGCTATACCGAACTGTGTCGTATATTATTGGTCAGACTCAAGCGTAGTACTCACATGGATCAAGTGCAATGGACCATGGAGCGTGTTTGTATCCAACCGTGTCAGAGAGATAAGAAATCTGAGTTCTACCTCTGCATGGAAACACGTTCCAGGTCATCTAAACCCTGCAGACCTGCCTTCCAGGGGTGTGGACCCTAAGGGACTCTTGGAAAGTAGATGGTGGGAGGGTCCAGCGTGGTTACGGCTAGACGAAGAACATTGGCCAGCTACAGACTTCACATTAAACGCGTCATACGCTAATGAAGAACGAAAGAAGACTAATACTCTTGCTATGCTTGTCGAGGAAGAATCTTTCTTAAACAGATTAACCTACTTCTCAAGTTATACCAAGTTGGTCAGAATGATTTGCTGGATGCTAAGATTTAAGAATAAATCAGTATCAAAGGAACTGACCTACGAGGAATTTGAATACGCGGAGAATATATTGATAAGGTTAATTCAAAAAAAGTATAAAGACTCTTTACTAACTAAAAATAATATTCAAACCTTCAAAGATGATAATGACATTTTACGTCTAAACACGAAGTTGTCACTTGGACGCGAAAATTACGATTTCAAGTTTCCCGTAATTCTTCCTGGAGAAAACACTATAGTCAAGCGTCTTGTGGAGAGAAGGCACATCGAGCTGAAGCATGCTGGAGCACAGACCTTACTCAACAGTTTACGCCAAAACTATTGGATTATCGGAGCCAGGAAGTTAGTCCGTAATACCATACATCGGTGCATTAAATGCAAACGGTTTAAGACAAAACGATGTCAGGCGCCCACTGGAGTTTTACCAGTGGAACGGATGGAAGCTAGCAAGGCGTTCCAGTTCTCGGGCGTCGACCTAGGTGGTCCTCTGACATTACGCTCAGGAGCCAAGGCCTGGATCGTCCTGTTTACTTGCGCTACATACCGTGCTGTGCACTTAGAAGTAGTGGAGTCGCTATCAACAGGCGAATTCTTGATGGCGCTGAGGCGTTTTGTGGCACGGCGAGGAAGAGTAGAGCGATTTTTTAGTGATAATGCTACCAATTTCCGAGGCCTGGACAATGCGTTTAGTTCCCTTGACTGGGACGAAATAGAACGTTTTTCCTCAATAACGAGAATAAAATGGAACTTTTTGCCTCCGGCTGCTCCTTGGTGGGGAGGGTTCTACGAGCGTATGATTGGATTCATGAAACAAATCCTGCGCCGAGTGTTAGGAAAAGCCTCCGTATCCCTTACAGAGCTACAGACGGTGCTATGTGACTGCGAGGCTGTCATAAACAGCAGGCCCCTCACTTACGTAGGTGGTCAAAAGGATCTACAACCCCTAACTCCCTCAATGTTTATCCAACCACTGTTGTCCCACCAAACGAGTGACTTTGATGAAGTCGATAAACAAGCAATAAACATCAGGTATCGTTACTGTCAAGGTTTACGTGAAGATCTACGGAAACGTTTTAGAGACGAATACATTAGCTTGCTGGTACAAAAACGTGAGCAAGCTAAACAGGAACCACTTCAGGTTGGGGACATTGCCTTGTTAGAAACTGAAGGCAAGCGTGTCACGTGGCCATTGGCGATCGTCGAAGATGTGTGCCCTGGTGCTGATGGCGTCGCTAGAGTGGTGCGGGTACGAACTTCAGCTGGATCTAAAGTAAGACCTGTCCAACGTATTTTCCCCTTAGAACTTCATAATGGATGTGAACTTGACTCGACTCATAGACAATGTGAAACTGAACTGACTGAGCATACTGATACTCCTGACACTAATAACGCACGGTCAAAGCGAACCAGGAAGCTGCCTCAGCACCTATTTGATTTTGTATTGGACTGATAAAGTAGCCTCCCGGTTTTTCCCTCTTGGGAGTGTGACGTATGTTGTTGCTTAGTTACCTATCAAAAACACTGCTGTCTGTAATCATCTCTCTCCGAATAAAATACTGGTTAAAGTTACTCAAGCGTTTTTCCTATTCGCGATATAATTATTATTTTTATCTAATTTATAAATGTTTCTGGAACACTCCTCAAATGTAGACAAGACAATATGTATATATTTGACGCCACTGTACTTACATATTTCTCGTGCTCGCTGTTGTTCAGGCGCGTGTTCGGTTTAGAATGAGCGCACGCCACAAATACCACATCGATTCCAATTTAATACGCCTAATTAAATAGCCTCTGGATATCTCTATTATGATATTAGACTCCAATACAATATGGAACAGTGAAACTCAGCTAGAATACTCGGTTTTAGCATTTATTTTCTGCAACGCGAAAACAACATTATCTAAAGCTCCACCTAAATCCCTCTGCATTTCTGGATTCAAAGCTTTTCATAATTAACATTTAATTAAATTAAATCCCATACTGTTACTTCCAAGGATTTTCACCAACTGCATAATCTTTGGAACAATGGAATGGAACATAATTAGCTTGTTCCACCCATTTCAGGGAACAATGCATAAAGTCTTCAAAGAGTTAGTTAATGAATTTCCCGTTATTGTCGACTTTATGAGTATGTACTGAGGGACATTAATATTAACTCCGTTTCTTGAGCACGGCTATGAGACAGATTTTTGCAATGTCAGTGAATGGGATAGCGACTTTTGTGAGATTTATTGGGAGGTACTCGTATTAGCACAAAGATCGAGAACGAAGGGATTGGCTTTCGAGTATGTTATAATGAGCCGAGCAAGCGAGGCCGTCTAAGTAATACGAAGCAAGCAATACCTGTTCCTGCCGAGGTATTGTTTAGTACTTTTCTCAATAAATCATCACACATCTCCCTATAGCGTTATTCCCGGTTAAGCTCTAAAGGAGCCCGGGGTACGCTTTGGCACGTAATCCAAAGATTTGGCATAGACACTAGTTTTAAGAAAGTGACTGCCATCTGAATTTCCAACCCAGAGGGAAAACCATACCTTATTGGGATTAGACCAGTTTCCTCACGATGTTTTCCTTCACCGAAAAGCCACTGTTCAATATTAAATGATATTTCGTACATACGTTTTTGAAAAAACCCGGTATCAGCCGGGGTTCGAAAAGAAAGTCGCTTCTTAAAGTCGCGTCGCCCTTACCGCGACAGTGGTTCCCTCAAAAATTCTTTCCTAAAAAAGTTATGATTACACGGTGGCCTGAGCGTTTCAATTTTGCCATGGATTGCTCCTGACATATGGGATACCGGAATCGACAAATAGAACCCAAACTTCACAAGCAAGGATGCATACTAAACAGGGGACTACGAATGAAAATACCGGATGTAAGTATGTCTAACTAGCTATAGCAGGTAGGAGGCAGGTGTCGTATAAGTCTCAGTTAAAGGGCTTTTCCCTGGGATTTTCAGCTTCAAAAGCAGCAAAAAAAGAGTGACAGTTAATATGTGCTGACACGCGTTCGGGAAGTTCACTTAGTTCAAATTGGTAGTTAAACAAGTAAGTTGTAGTGAAAATATGTAAAAGGCCTAAAATGCCTCTTGTGATTTTCAGAAATATGATTCTTTGGAATTATGGACTTGTTATTATATGTAGTGCTACATAATAATATTGCTATATCATTATGTAGCACTACTGTACTATTTTTATGTGGTTAACTGGATTCCCTCAAATCTTCATTTACTGGATCATCATCATATCAGCCGAAAGACGCCCACTGCTGGTCATAGGCATTTTCTGAACGGATTTTGTAAATTTAAGTGTTTTTCGATATCTAGGAATATGTAACTTTATTTTATTTAATCTATTACCTTAATCATGCTTGGTGCTAAGCTAGACTTATACTTGAAATTATTTAAGCTGGCCGCATAGCATCAAATTGCCATTCAAACAGCAACTTTACGGTCCAAAATAGAAGATTCCAATTTCAACGAGAGCTTTATAAATATCCTGCAACATTCAAAAATCTCAACCATACATATATCTCTATTCTGACTATGTACAAAATCGTTAATCTCGGAGGAACACCGTTTGAGCGCATATTAACTAGTTGCGGTCGCAACTGCTTAGTTAATATGCGCTCAAAACGGTCGATAACGAAGATTATGGTCCCCGAATATTAACTGAAAAAGTTGCTATAATCCAAGCATCGTATCGTAAAGATGTAGTACAACAAGCATAAAAAAAAACTGTAATCTGACTACGGAAAACTGACTGAAAAAAAAACTGTGTCACTCTTAGCATAATTTCGAATCGATTCATACTTCATTCATCAAAACCAGTTCAGTATCTTACACGCTATATACCAAACGTAAATACAATAGACTGCTAAAGTCATAATTATTCTTTCCTTTCGACTCTGCCGTACTTAGGCAAATAGTCAAAGATAGAGGTTTCAAAAGATTGGTTTGGATTGAATTGCTCTCCATTCTTTCAAGAACCTACTTTGTCTATCTAGCATTGTTACATCGTCTACTTCACTATTCTGACTAAACTTGTCCAGATGCATAATTTGTCATTTTTCTACCTTGTCCACATTTAACCTATTCGGTGCCAATTATAATAATATGCCAGTGCCACACATGAGTCAAAGCGCTACGGGCGGTTTTCGCTTCATATGGAGTCCCATATAACTGTAACGTTTCTTTCAACATGGGAAAAACCACGGAATCGGCTATTGGCAATTAATATCGTGCCTATACGAGCAATTTCTGCTACAAAGCAGAAAAAATCTCTTACGCGCTACGACGTAGCACAATTAACGTTGCCACGGACTATGGCGTAGCGCTTCGAGCGTAGCGTACCGGTGAAGTAGTTGAACTGTAATTAAACACACCGAATGTTACATAATTATTGTAAATATTTACCACATTCACTGCCAAGAAGCGCTACGCGCTACGTTCGTAGCCGATCCCGTGTTTTCCTCGTATGTAGCGGAAAGCACGCCGTATAGGCGGGTTCCTGGCAGTGAAAGTGTTAATGCATATTTATGGACAATGATCATAATCGATCGTAAGACAGTGAACATAAGGTTCAAAAACGCCTACGAAGTATTGTCGTTGACTGCACGTAGACGATCCCATCCAAACGTATTTGTTAAATTAATCGTCATTCTATGAGCTCCGTCATCAATCAATCGTCCACGTTAAAGCACTATTAATCACGGACTGTAGATTGATTAAGGATTTCATCTAGGATCGCGCAGAGATATTCCTCAAGGCTAATGACCGGTAGTCGTTCATATGGGCTCACAATCTTTTGCAAGATTCTCATTTCTGGAACTATTTAGGACTTAAAAAAGACTGCAGAGTGCCCATATTAATACTTCAGGTTAGGTCAGTTTTATAACGATTGCAAAACAAATACGGTCTTTGATAAAAATGAGAAGTGCCAGAAAATTAGATGTAGTCCATTTTGTCCTACGATTTAGTCCTACGCGTAGCACAAAATGAAAAAAAAAAAAAAATTGTGCTACGCGCGATGCGCAAACGGACTGAATTCGAAGAAGAAGTCCGTATTGTCCTTAGATTCTATCTAATCGTATTACTAACCAGATAGAAAAATCAGAAACTAAATTAGACGACCGCTTTAGCCTAGTTGGTACTGCCCCTGCCTGCGAAGTAAGAGGTCCTGGGTTCGAATCCCGGTAAGGGCATTTATTTGTTCATGAATATTTGTTCCTGAGTCATGGATCTTTTCTACTTATTTAAGTATTTATTTATCTATATAAGTATGTTTATCGTCGCCTAGTACCCATAGTACAAGCTTTGCTTAGTTTGGGGCTAGGTCGATTGGTGTCAGATTGTACCCAAATATTTATATAAATGGACGAAAAAAAGAAAAAGTAATTATTACATAATGTTTCTTACTTATAGTTCTATTATTACAATATCGTTTTAGGGTTCCTAAGTCAACAAGGAACCCTAATAGTTTCGCAATTTCCGTCCTTCTGTCCGTCCGTTCGTCTTCGGCTTAGCTCAGTAACCATTACTACTAGAAAACTGTAATTCGGCGTGTGTATTATAAATCAATCACGCCGACAAAACATAAGAATAAAAACATGTTTTTTTTGTGCTACCTGCCCTAAACATGGCCGATTTTTTATTTTGCTTCCCCAAACCTTATGTGGAAGTACAATAATCATCATCATTTTGTGCTTTTCGTGGTCAACCAGCTTGCCTGCAGTTATAAGCTTTTCTGTTTAGCCTTGGGGTTGACTGGTAGAAAACGCCTCAAGGTACTAAGTCCACCATTTATAATTTTTATTTGTGGAATAAACTTTAAATAAGTAAATCGATTAATTATTTCCACCGAAAAAATACCTAGTTTAGACCGCGCTTGATTTACTCAAATTATGAAGAAGGAACCGTTTATGTAGATTTTACGAGAACTATCTCTATGAACGCACGTAATCCATATTCAGAATCCTCACTTATTGGAAAAAACTAGGTCCCGGCATACAAATAGAGTGAGAATAGGGTTGAGTGGTGTCCCAAACTGGAACAAGTCACAGGATTAGGGAGAATTTCATAGTGGAAAAACGGAAGTGGCGGGGATGCCATTTTATTGCTTATCGTCGTGGATATTTATAGACATCCGTCACTCTCGCACTCACGAATTCGTCAGAACGTGACAGATGTCTTATCCGCAGCGATAAGAGTTGATATAGAAACCGTGTACCTACGCCTGTAGTTTAAGAATTGGAAGCTCACGGCAAATGCGGTTTGTTTTTGTTCGATTTAAACCCCGTTTCAATCTGTTGAGCACGCGACAACCTATGATGTCAGACAGGCTCACAAAACATTAAAAAGAAATGAATCGATGGTTTTAATTATTCACGCATTAAATTTGCAAGATATAAAAATGAATACGCTAATACATCTTCTTTATAACAGTACAAGTTGTTTATTTATACGTTGCCATAGTCTATAGTTATGATTTTTTGTTTGAGCAAAACCGCAAGTGGGACACGCAAAAAAGCGGTAGATTTCGCTGTTTTACGATTTCAAATACATTTTTTTTTCAGAATCAATGAATATTTAAGATATTGTTATATATATTTTAAGTACTTTTATAACACACGGAATACAAATATATATGAATCAGTACTGAAGAAAAGCATCAAGATTACTATTCGTATGTTTTTGAAACCATATTATTATAAACAGACGCATTATATTGTTTCAAAAATTCTGTTCAATTCACTTCGCTGAACCTACGGCGCCTTAATCTGACTTGAAATTATGGCCGTGCGGGACTGCAAAAACAGCTCGTTTGAAAATTGACCCATATACCGCCCTCGTCGTAAATATGTCATTATGCTCCATTGAGACACACTCTAATGTTTGAAACTAGTTTCAATAGATATCATTAAAGATCCTATCACTTGCGCCGTAAGCCATGATGATAATCGCGCGGCGTCAGCGCCGATATTACTCATGTCGCACGTGACTTCGCATCCAGGCAACCAATGGCCGTGCGGTTACATATTGGTCGAGTCCTACTAGTGCTTCGAAATGAATGACATTTTTGGTAAGAGTGCTGCAAGAAACTAACAGGTCTGTCTCTAAAAACACTGTAGACTTTGTAAAGTAAGATTGATACGACCGACCAATATCTGAAGATGTGTATTTGTCAATAGATGTATGTATACAGGTTGTATCAAAAATGGGGCGTGAACCGACCAAGGGCATGTTCGGTACCTTATTTAGATTCCAAAAAGGCATTTGTTTATTTAAATAAAAGTTTTATTTTTGATTACATTGAAATGTTTCTTTATGTTTCCATTAAAGTTTTTGTTTTTGTTTATATTGCTTGTGTATGACCACAAATACGTAAAAGCTGTCACCTGCGTGTCAAAAAAACATCCAAAAATCATTTGTTTTTATAAATCAGCTGTGCGCGCGGTGGTAAAAATGAAATATACCCTTCACTCTTGCGGGGTAATGTTCTCATACACAAGCGATGTCAACAAAAACAAAGACTGTAATGTAAAAATCAACGAAAATAACAATGTAAAGAAAAACATAAACAAAGGAATCCTCTAATCAATTAAGGGTCGGCAACGCGCTGGTGATTCTTCTGGAATCGCAAACGTCCATAGGCTAAGGTGTCTGCTTAGTGCTTACCATCAAGCAGACTTTGCCACCGTCGTAGTACATAAAAAAGGAAAGGTAATTTAGAGTGGCCACTATTGTCTGGATAAATGTACCTTTAGGTGTACACACAACAATTAGGTTGAAAACTATAACTGTTACGGTTTTACTAAAGTGAACTGTAAATGATAATAGACTGGTTTATCCCACCTTAAACACAAATAAAATGAAAAATAAGCAGAATATCTCTTCAAGATCCATATAACCTTACTCACAGATGTATAGTTGCATCCACCAAGTTTAGCAACCTCTGATCGACCCCAATCGAGTTGCAGCAAAAGCAACCGTGCTCCAAAACATTAAACTTACTTTAAGCTCAACAACTAAATCCTCACAAGACGAGGCTAGCGTTCTTCAGCGATTTGCATTTCATGAACTAGGGTAAAGACGCCATAAACTGTCTGGAATGAATCTCTAGGACACGCCACGTCGTGCTATTGATACGTTGTGAACATTTCTGTCTTTGAGAAACTACCTTGTTTGTTTAAAAATTGCGCGTGGATGAAAAACTTCGCTCAACGCAATGAATGTGTTGATATTTGACATGTACAGTTAGCCAAGAAAGTGGTAGAACATTATTCATCTCTTTTTTAAAGAGGTGGACCATTTTGAATGTTAATGTTCTGCACCGAGTTAACGTAGACGGTTTATATATTTGATGAAGTACATTAAATTCAACCCTCTAATTTACAGAATCTAACTGAGCTATTTAGTAATTCCGTTACTGAATTGTGGAGGTAGACTGTTTAATTATCTTATATCCAAAGGGTTAATTAAGTAATTTTCTTTGCTGATAGTATTGGCTGTGGTATTGGCATACCTAATAATAGTACGGTCTAAAGTATAGACAGCAATAGTTAATACACAGAAGATTCACTTTCTAGAGGATAACAATTACTATACTAAAATAAATTGACGACCGGTTAGCCTAGTGGGTAGTGACGCTGCCTACGAAGCTGGAGGTCCTGGGTTCGAATCCCGGTCAGGGCAAATATTTATATGATGAGCATGAATATTTATTTCTGAGTCATGGATGTTTTCCATGTATTTAAGTATTTATATCTATTATATATATCGACGTTTAGTACCCATAACACAAGCTTTACTGAGCTTACTATGGGACTTGGTCGGTTTGTGTAAGATTGTCCCTTTATACACGGTGGAATTTAATCGGTGATCAGGAATCCAAAAATCTTAATTATCAATCTACACAGAAACCAATACGTGAGATCTCGTGCAATATAGCTCAAAATCTAATTAATCACACTTAATTAACATTGGTAAAATTTACACTGACTGAATAAATGGACACCCTACTTTTATTGAAGGGAAGTTACTCGTAAGTGTACATACGTCAAGTGCTTGCTGGCTTTGGCGGGAAACTAGACAGATCAGACGTCAATTTGTTATGAATTTGACAATGACAAATTGACAGCTTATTGCTCATTTATGTTTTAAGTTTCTATGGCTGATAGTTTGAAAAGAGGTAATAAACTTTTCAGACTAAACCATTAGTAGGGTGACAATAAATTTTAATTAAAATTTAATTACAACTTAAAAATTAGTTATGATAAAAAAAAACTTGGTTCCACTTAAGTACTACATAAACGTGACCGCCATCGATTACTGAATTAGAAAAATGGTTTGCTGTTCACCGATTAAATTCCACCGTGTATTTATGTATAAACGTATGGGGTTAAAGTGTGTGGGCGATGGGCTAGCAACCTGCCACTGCAATATCACATTTTGTCGATCTTTTATACCCACATTTATGCTAAAAGTGGCGCTGGAACATACGTTTCATGTGCTCTGCCTACCCCTTTTAGGGATAAAGGCGTGATGTATGTATGTACTAAAATGTAAGAATGGCACGTAATACAAAGTAAGATCTTCTTTTCATTCTAGGGTTACTATTAGTATGGCCTGCAAGTCCGTAATAGCGAAGGCCTCCTTCTGTTTGGAAGCTACGATACCACAGATACACAGACAGATACGTTAAACTTATGAACACCCCTCTTTTTGCGTCGGGGGTTAATAAAAGGACACTAAAATTTGATCTACCACCACGGTTATTTATTTATTTATTTATTCAAACTTTATTGCACAAAAGAATATCTTATGGTACAAAAGGCGCACTTAATACTATAAAGCATTCTCTACCAGTCAACCTTAAGGCAAAACAGATAAAATGTGGGCAGTGTAACTTAATTTAAAACAAAAACTCTTTAACATGTTTAAAGATGTGATGAATAATATAGTAGAATACGATACAATATAATATAACAATATGATATAACATAAAAATATAATATAACATATATAATATATAACAATATATACCTATTAATACATACATACACATACACATAAATATAGATAAAACTTACAAATCAGATTATTTTTTGTTTTTCTTTTTTAATTCTGCCAGCAAAGAAATTTTGTAAGGACTTTTTGAAGACATACATACATAAGACTTTTTGAGATTGCCAAATTTTGACAGGGAGACTGTTCCATAGGCGAGCTACTTGGACGGAGAAGGAATTGGACATAAAACCAGTACGATGAGGCGGAATAGATAAGGAAAGGTTGCCAGAGGAGCGAAGTTGACGGACTCGAGAGACACAGTAATACTGAAAGAGAGTTTTGAGGTATTCGGAAGATTTAGGATCGTTTAGAAGAAAGAAGAGGGTGCAGAGCAAACGTATTTTGCGACGTAGGTTATCATCACAAGACGGCGCACGAGCTGTGTCGCGGCGAGGAAAAATATCCTTCTCTTTCTAAGCGTTCTAATTAGAAAGAGACTGATGGTCAATCTCGCCGCGAGACAGCTCGTGATAACCCTGCTGACGTTACGTAATCGACCAGAAGGTGTTCAGAAGTTCAACAGCTTTGAGCTACTTTTATTCGTGAACAACTATATCCATAATCTCAATTTCGCTTTCGAGACTTCGCTAAGTTTTCACTCACGTCTCCAGTCTCACATTTTCCATTAACGAAACAGTAAAGAAAGTTAATGCGCACTAATCCGTAATAGTTTTGAGATCGGCCGTTCGTCTGGCATTCGAATGGGTCTCTATTTAATTATCTTCAAAACGATCTCGGGTGGAAACGTGGATTGAATACCCTTGCAGATATGTAGTAGCTAGTGTAATGGACCGTTGTTCGAGTGTTTGCTATGTCCAGGAACATTTGATGCGTATAAAGAGGTACATTAGTACAAGAGTACCTGTAATTAGTAGGTATCTGATACGTTCCTATTACCCACATGTTCTCAGTAAGATATTTTTATTATTATTAGATACTCGTATATATTGTCTATCATTGTAGTTGTTAAATTAATAAAATAACTTTTGTTTTCCTTATGCTATATATGCTAACCAGACATACTTAATGGAATATCCATCTCGCTCAAACCACTTTTTCTGATTAATGATCACCACGGCGTCGCACTTTAGTTCAAGTAGTGCTAAAATTCAAGTCAAACTTCACTTGCAAAGCCGTGGATTGTTTTTGGGCGATCAATATCATAGAACGATACAACATTGCTTTGTCTTTTACAAATCGAATCAATTGTAGAAGAACAATGTTGACAAATTGGGGATGGGGATTGACAAATTGAAACTGAATGCAATCGTTTTTTGTATAATATTAAACAATACAGAATGATCTCATTAGATTATTAATATTATGTGGATAAATAAGTTTTTGAAGTGAAAACTTCCTTAGCGGCGCTGTGCACTTTTTGGGATGGGGAAAAATCGTTAAACTCGCGACAGGTGTAGGAGGTCACGTGACTGTAGGATTTAGTGTTGCCAATTGCCGGAATACAAAAAGCGAGAGTCGCGCTTCAAAACGCGGATTTTGAAGTAAAAACGCGGATTTGCAACATTAAAATTATTCAAGTTTACACTTCTGCCGGCACTCCCGGAGTGCAACCAGGTGTTTTTTTCTTTTTAATATATAGCTACAAAAATTATGAGTTGGTAAAAATGTTTCTTGTACTATCAAGTAGATCAAACAATGGAGCCATAAAAAGAGCTCTTTATGGTACAAAACCCCCTAAAAAAAGCCCCGAATATTGGGCACGGATCGACAAAACTTGGTAAATCCTCTGAGAGTCAAACAGTAAAAAAAAAGTCGTCTTCCGTTAGTAAGAAAAGTAATTTTATCAACATTTGTTTTTTAAGCAGTAACGCTGCTAAAGAAAATTATAAATTTTCAACATTTCTCAACACAATTTGAGACGTTGGTGCCGTCAAGAAGCCTAAGTCTTCTGGTAGATGTCGCTACATACGCCTCCCTAAGGCGTTGTATGAAGGAACTGATTGAAGGATTTGGTGCCCGAACCAGATTGTTCCGATAGCTCAGTTGGTTAGTAGCGACAGGCCATGAATGCCTGTGGTCGCCGGTTCGAATCCGGCTCGGAGCATTAAATTTTTCAATTTTTCCTTTCATTTAAAAATGTATAATTATTTTATCGCATAAAATTAAACTAATGGCTCTTTGAGCTGTAACACATTCACTGCTAGGAACCCGCCTCGTGAGCCCCTACGCCGCGCCGTAGTCGCGTACCGCTACAGATGAGGAAAACCTCGGGATCGTCTACGAGAGTAGTGATTCTTGGCAGTGAATGTGTAATAAAACACAAAAATTCTAAAACAACCGTTTTCAATCTGCTCATTCCATTTGTAATCCTGTGTTCGAATCAAAATAACATAGAACACTATTTGGATCACTCACAACATTAAAGACTTCGCCTCAGCTGTCGCCGGAAGGGAGATTACGGCCATGTTGCCGCGCGCCGGAAGTGCACGAGACAGCTGTGTGTGGTGGACGTACGGCTGTTAGAAATATCACGGCTATTAGGTATTTGATATCAATAACATACTCGTATTATGTTTACGTAATCCCATCAAAAACATTCTCTAAAAAACTAGCCAAGTCTCGATGGAGCTGCTTGTTTATCTCTAACAATGAAATCTGTGAGATATTTTGTAGTACCAAGTCTCAGGCATTCTTATTATTCTTTATTTGCTAACTACTTAAATAAAATTCTGCAACTTGGCAATCAATCACACAACTTTATTGCATTTAATCATTATTATTATGCATTTATTTGTGGGTACCTAAAACTATGTAGTATTGTGTAATTGCTAAGTCACAAAATTTTTTTTAGTTAGCAAATAAATAATAATAAGAATGCCTGAGACTTGGTACTACAAAATATCTCACAGATTTCATTACTTTTTAGAGATAAACAAGCAGCTCCATCGAGACTTGGCTAGTTTTTTTACAGAATATTTTTGATGGGATTTCACTTCTTTTTGTAGAAACGAGGGCTTATTGATTTATTTTATTAGATTTTCTTATTAGACACAGTTTTTTTCTTTTTAGGAGAGATATATCTCTAATAGTTTGGTTGGGCTCTTGTGTTTCCTAATCAGGGTCACCAGGTACTCCAGATCTTCGATTATTCTAGTTTTTATAATTTTCCCTTTATGTGGCCATTAAACCCTAACTCTGTACCAAATTTCAGCTCTCTGAGTTTATGGAAAGTACTAGTTCTATTTTGATGATCATGAGTGAGTGAGTGAGTGTCTTAAATGCGAAACTTTGCTTTCGTTTAACTTTGGAACTAAATGACCTACAGAATTGAAATTTTGGATTTTAAGTATATGATTATAGCTTACTGGATGACGAAAATGTCTGCGTTCTGATCTTACCCAGAGGTTCTCAAATAGGGGCCTAAAAATGCGGCGAAATGGTTCCAGTAAAGGATGGTACGGCAGTGTTTGCTTCGCGCTCGACTTGGTGGGGGCACTGGACACATAATCAACTTTAATAAAAATAAATCTTTAGTGCCTATAATAGATCTTAAATCTTATTAAAAAAAATCTTAAATCTTAATATTTATTCAGAAAAATATAATATTAATCTAAGATATGGTTTATAACTTTTATAAGCAACTTTGTCAATCTTCAAAAAGTTTTAATGACAATTTAATTGGAATTATCTAAATTGATGCACAAGCTTCAAGGTTACTGCGAAATTTGAGATGTAATAACAGACGAACTGCATGCCAATCCTTTTATGCTGACACGCGGGTTCGCGTCGTGCCTTATTTGTATAGTATGATGAAATCCTCTCTATAATATATCGGTATTCAAAAATATAGTCTTATGATTAGCTAAATTAATTTATGAAGAATTGATTATAATTAACACTGAAAATATAGTCACAAATAATGTTTGTTTTCCTGAGTATGCAAAGTAGTTATGTCATGAATATTGTATTTTACTTTTTCATTTTACTATATATATAATCCTATGCAAAAGGTTTTTTGTTCCTTTTTTTTATATTTTTCCTCACTTTTAACCTGTGTGTCGTCATCAAGCGGCAAAAAGCTTCTTAATATTATTTATATCACTTAAATATAGTACAGTCATCTAGTTTAATTAATTAATCAAAACAAAACAACTGTGGTAATCATACATTTCTATTATAATTTTATATTTAACAAATGACACAATTTGATAGTTACCTACTTTTTTAACAAGTAGCCATGTAGGTTATATTATAAATGATACCTGCCTATATAATAGTAAAAAGTTTAAAAGGTATCTTAATTATTATACAAAAATGCATTTCTTTGTATATATGTTCTTCTGAACCATTCAGCCGATTCATGGATTCATGATTCTGGAACGTTACCGCATGCGCTGGACATCCTGGCCTACCCACGCTGCGCCTTCCGGTACGTGGTCGCCACTCGAGAACCTTTCCGCCCCAACGGCCATCGGTTCTACGTGCTATGTGCCCCGCCCACTGCCACTTAAGTTTAGCGATCCGGAGGGCTATATCGGTTACCTTGGTTCTGCTGCGGATAGCCTCATTTCTGATGCGGTCACGCAGAGAAACTCCCAACATGGCCCTCTCCATTGCCCTTTGGGTGACTTTGAGCCTTCTTATGAGGCCCATAGTAAGCGACCACGTTTCAGTGCCATATGTCATCACTGGCAACACACACTGGTCAAAGACTTTCGTCTTGAGTGTAGTGTGACACTCACACTGACACACCCTAACTCTATATAAGTAACCACCCTATGTAATATTAGACACAATATATCTTAATCCCAACGTGAACAGTTGTTTAATTACGTCCATCCTCACATGGCGACCTGCCAGTGCGGCCTTGTGCCGTGCTGGCGGCGCGCTGCGCTAGCCAGTAACGAACGAAATAAGTGAACTTTATTTGAACATTTTTCTGTGACTAAAAAGTGAACAGTGAACAATTACAATGAACCAAGCTATTGTGTGCGCAAGATATTGTATAAATTCCACAAATAGTAAAAATAGTAAAAAAAACTTTCTAAACTGAACGAGAAATTTAATATTTAAATACAAATAAAAGAACCAGAATATGAAACAGTGCTAAACAATAATTATACTCGTAATGGAATCGGTGCCGGGAGCTGGGAATGATCGTTGTATGCCGCCGGGAGTAGATGGTGTCGAAGATGGCGTGGCTGACCACGAATGTCAGGATGTCCAGCGCATGCGGTAACGTTCCAGAATCATGAATCCATGAATCGGCTGAATGGTTCAGAAGAACATATATACAAAGAAATGCATTTTTGTATAATAATTAAGATACCTTTTAAACTTTTTACTATTATATAGGCAGGTATCATTTATAATATAACCTACATGGCTACTTGTTAAAAAAGTAGGTAACTATCAAATTGTGTCATTTGTTAAATATAAAATTATAATAGAAATGTATGATTACCACAGTTGTTTTGTTTTGATTAATTAATTAAACTAGATGACTGTACTATATTTAAGTGATATAAATAATATTAAGAAGCTTTTTGCCGCTTGATGACGACACACAGGTTAAAAATGAGGAAAAATATAAAAAAAGAGGAACAAAAAACCTTTTGCATAGGATTATATATATAGTAAAATGAAAAAGAAAAATACAATATTCATGACATAACTACTTTGCATACTCAGGAAAACAAACATTATTTGTGACTATATTTTCAGTGTTAATTATAATCAATTCTTCATAAATTAATTTAGCTAATCATAAGACTATATTTTTGAATACCGATATATTATAGAGAGGATTTCATCATACTATACAAATAAGGCACGACGCGAACCCGCGTGTCAGCATAAAAGGATTGGCATGCAGTTCGTCTGTTATTACATCTCAAATTTCGCAGTAACCTTGAAGCTTGTGCATCAATTTAGATAATTCCAATTAAATTGTCATTAAAACTTTTTGAAGATTGACAAAGTTGCTTATAAAAGTTATAAACCATATCTTAGATTAATATTATATTTTTCTGAATAAATATTAAGATTTAAGATTTTTTTTAATAAGATTTAAGATCTATTATAGGCACTAAAGATTTATTTTTATTAAAGTTGATTATGTGTCCAGTATATACGTACTGATACTTTTTTCTACATGGAGTTAACAATTATAATAAATACGCAGGATGATACATAAGTAAATACATAAATGAATGACAAATATCAATGACAAAGAAAATGTTATCTAAATATATAAAAGAAGAAGCTGACTGACTGACTGACTGACTGACTGACTGACTGACATATCAACGCACAGCCCAAACCGATGGGTCTACGGATTCCAAATTTGGCACGTAGGTTCCTTATAAGGTGTAGGGGAGCACTAAGAAAGGATTTTTCAAAACTCACCCCCTAAGGGGATAAAACGGGGGTCCAAAGTTTGTATTGGGGAAGCATTATTTTTTGAACTACAGACTTAAAACTTTGTAGGAAGATTACTTATTAAGGTACAAAAAAGCGCTTTCAGCGTTTTACAAAATTCCACCCCTAAGGGGGTTAAATAGGGGTGCAAAGTTTGTATTCAAAACTACTGGGACTACAAAAATTTACACCAGACCTTCCTTTTATGACGTAGGCAAGGAATAAGACGGGATTTTTGGAAATTCTATTCCTAAGGGTGTTAAATAAGGGTGCAAAGTTTGTATGGGTGAAACATTATTTTTTGTACTAGAGACTTGAAACTTTGTAGGGATATTAATTATAAAGATACGAAAAAAGTTCTTTCAGCGTTTTAGAAAATTCTACCCCTAAGGGGGTTTATTAGGGTGCAATGTTTGTATAGGGGAAACATTATTTATTGAACTAGAGACTTGAAACTTGGTAGGTATTTTACTTATTAGGATACAAAAAAAGTATTTTCAGCCTTATATAAAATTCCACCCCTAAGGGGGTGAAATAGGGGTGCAAAGTTCGTATTCAAAGCTACTGGGACTAGAAACTTGAAATTTACACAAGAACTTCATTTTATGACGTAGGCAAGGGATAAGACGGGATTTTTGGAAATTCTTTCCCTAAGGGGCTTAAATAGGGGTGCAAAGTTTGTATGGGAGAAACATATTTTTTTGTACTAGAGACTTGAAACTTTGTAGGAATATTATTATTAAGATACAAAAAAGTACTTTCAGCGTTTTATAAAATTCTTCCTCTAAGGGGGTTAAATAGGGATGCAATATTTGTGGAGGGGAAACATTATTTATTGAACTAGAGGCATGAGATTTTGTAGGAAGATTTGTATGGAGAAAAAAGATTAGTTAGACAATTTTATTCGAGAATTCACAGGATAATCCCTAACGATAAATGAGTAAACAAGTGTTTCCGGTTTTTTGAGAATTCAACCCCTGAAAGGAGACATGTGGTGACAAAATCTGAAAATCAACATCGGCATCTATTGTTTCTATGGTTTATCGGGTCGCTGATTAGGAAAACAACAACGATTTTACCATTCCAACGTGGCGTCTAAATATCAATATGGGCGTTGTTATTACGGTTTTTTGGGACGTTAATAACGAAAATCACATAGATGTTGAAATGTAATGTTGTGGACATGAAAATTAATGAAAATATTTGTGCCAAATTGCAATTCAATCGGTCCAGTTTTTTTCGTAGCAAATCGGTTGTAACAGACCGACTGACAGACAGCCACACGTGATCCTATAAATAAGGGTTCTATTTTTGCTTTTGAGGTATGGAACGAGACCCGCATTATATAGGGTTATAGGTTTTAAAGTTTGTATTTGGTGCCATCTCGATCGTCAGCAATCGGTACCTAGGCGAGTGCAGGCGGCGCGGCGGGACGGGAGGGTAGGAGACATTGGGAAAGTGCCTGCATCCGTAATAAGTACATTCAAGGTGCTGCACGAAGATCTGCTTACTTTTAATAAGTTAAGCATTTTGGCCGCCGTTAAATTAAAACAAATTTTTGGGTATTTATGTTAAATACTGGTTCGAAAAGCATGGAAAAAAAATCTTAGGAAACAAGCCTATAGCAATGTCCAGGCCACAAATTTGACTTGAAATTCGTGGAGATATTTTGGTATTTCAACATTAGTGTTCATGAACATAAAGTAGCTTTTATTCCAGAGGACAGATTCTCATTAATCATGATTGTAAATTTAATAACAGAAATACGTACATACATACATACATTGACGCCTTTATTCCCAAAAGAGGCAGGCAGAGCACATGAACTTTATGTTCCAGCGCCACTTTTAGCATAAATGTGGGTATAAAAGATCGACAAAAAGTGATATTGCTTAGGTTGTTAGCCCGTCACCCACAACACACTTCAACCCTGCTCTCTTAATTGACTTTTACGACACACACGGGAAGAAAGAGGGTGGTGAAATTCTAACCCGCCACCAAACGGGCATAAATATAATAGTAAATAAAAATTAATTTACCGTAATGGGTTATGACGAAGGGTTATTAGTAGGGGAAGTTAGTAGTAGTAGGTTAGTAGGCGGCGTAGCAATTCAACAATTATTGGAAAATTTCTTTTACTACGCGGGCGAAGCCGCGGGCAAAAGCTAGTATTCAATATAAGAGTGGTACTTATTTCGTGGAATCGGCTTTGTTAGAATATGAACAGTTTTTGCGGTAAGTATAGGAAAGATTGGGTTAGATTAACGTTGGGTTCTAAAGGTCAGAAGTTTCGTAAAATTGGGAGTTGGATGTGAAGGAATGTATTTTGTAAAAAAAATGGTTTTAGATGAATAATTTTGGGATAGCTCTGTGTTGAATAATATTTTTTTTTTGAGTTAGGAATGTTTCGATTATTTGAAAGTGCTTTAAGCATAGTGTATGGGAAAACTAAACAAATAAGTTTTTCACTAAGCGATTAGCCTGATCACCTAAGAGCTGATGAAATTCTTATATGTTTACGTTTTCATAATGTTACGAGTGATTTGAAAGGCATTCAGAATGGTATTTCATTGAGAAGGTTTAATAAATAAAATAAAATGATATCATAGGAATATATGTCTCTCGTTATCTTCGGTAGCTCCGCCGGTAGAGGCGCCGTTGAGCGAGTAGGTAGGTATATAGCAAGAGGTACACCATGATACAAGGCAGGCAGGGAATCCTTGGAACCTGATCATGATTCGGTCGAGTATCAATCGTGAAGGTCCTTGGACACATGGTATGTTGAAATGAAAGAAGTGTTAAAAGAACTGCCTGAATAGTAATAATAAATAGTAAGTGCGCGTTAATAAATAGTAATTACCTTGTATCGTGAGCAAAATAAATATATATATGTAAGGTCGGCCGACCAAGTGTTAATGCGTTGTGTACCTTTGCCATAAGTGAAGCATATTATTAAGATGCACACTTTAAGTTAAAAGTTGTAATGAAAAGGTTACACAGTTGAACAGTTGTTTAATTACGTCCATCCTCACATGAGACACTGCGGAATATTGGACGAAAAGATTTGCCGTAGCTTCCCGAACGCTGCCCAGCCGAGTCGGATTCGACGATTGACCTCTTTCTCGAAGTTGGACCTACCTAACTGGATCGTCTGTCCTAGGTATACATAATCGTCTACAACTTCGAGCGTAAAGTGTCCGATTGTAATGGGAGTTGGTACTACATGGGCATTTGACATGATCTTCGTCTTATCCATGTTCATTCTTAGACCAACTCGCTCGGATGCTTTACTGAGGTCATCGAGCATCGTACTTAAGTCCTCCATGGTCTCAGCCAAGACTACTATATCGTCAGCAAACCGAAGGTGAGTGATGTACTCGCCGTTGATGCTGATGCCTAGCCTTCTCCAGTCCAGAGTCTTGAAAACGTCCTCCAGTGCAGCGGTGAACAGTTTTGGAGAAATAACATCTCCTTGCCTGACTCTCCGCTGCAGCGGAATAGGTTTCGAGTTCTGGTCCTGGAGTCGGACTGACATAGTGGCGCTCTCGTACAAACACTTCAGCACTTCGATATAGCGATAGTCAACTTGGCACCGCTGGAGAGACTGTAGTACAGCCCAGGTTTCAATCGAATCGAAGGCTTTTTCGTAGTCCACGAACGCTAAGCAGAGAGGCAGGTTATACTCCTCGGTCTTCTGTATAACCTGACGAAGCGTGTGGATGTGGTCTACGGTACTAAAGCCTCTTCGGAAACCGGCTTGTTCGGGAGGCTGGAAGTCATCTAGCCTGCGTACGAGACGGTTTGTAATGACCCTCGAAAACAGCTTATAGACATGGCTCAGAAGTGAGATGGGTCTGTAGTTCTTCAGCAGAGTGTTGTCACCCTTTTTGAAGAACAGCACCACCACACCTCTATTCCATGCCTTTGGAGTTCTCCCTTCCAGTAAGACGGAACCGAACAACTTCTGAAGGGCCGTAAGGACCGGTTTTCCACCCGCCTTCAGAAGTTCGGCTGTTATTCCGTCTTCACCGGGTGCTCTGTTGTTCTTGAGCTGTTTAAGAGCCATTACAATCTCGTACAGGCTGATGTCCGGGATGTCGTCGGTATAGTGTCGGGTTAGTCTAGCTCTAGGGTCTTCCGCCTGACTAACTTCGGGTCTGCGCGTTGATGTGTATAGCTGTCCGTAAAAGCGCTCTATCTCACCCAGAATCTCAGGTTTAGAGGAAACGATTCTACCATCTTCAGTTTTTAACTTCGCGAGCTGGCTCTGCCCTATAGACAGATCTCTCGAGAATACTTTAGAGCCCTTATTACGCTGTATGGCCTCTTCAATACGATTTGTATTGAATTGGCGCAGATCGCGGGTAAGGGACTTGGAGATCTGTTTATTGAGCTGCCGGTATAAGGTCGCGTCGGCTGAAGACTGTAGAATCATTTCACTCCTTTCCTTCATGAGCTTCTTAGTGGAGCTAGATAGCCTTTTAGTTCCGTTAGTGCCTTGGGCCTTGAAGAACTTAGACCCAGTGACACGGACAGCTTCCACAAACCCGTCGTTCAATTCGTCCACATCGCCGCCTAGGCAATCAAAACGGTTTTGGAGTTCCAGCTGGAAGCTCTCGGGGTTTTGAATTTGAATTGATGCTGGATGGAGCGTAGACTTCATCAATCGAGAGCGCTCTTGCTTGACGCATATATTCAATGTGCCTCTTACCAGACGGTGATCGCTCCCGGTTTTGACCGTATTGATCACAGAGACATCGTTGAATATATGCTTCCTCGTCGACATGATGAAGTCAATCTCGTTTTTAGTTGCACCGTCGGGACTCATCCAGGTCCACTTTCTGTGCTCGCGTTTCTTGAAGAAGGAATTCATCATGTAGAGTCCTTCCTTCTCCAGGAAGCCAGCCAGTAGTTGGCCCCGGTGGTTCCGACTTCCAACTCCAAATTGCCCCACTCTCAGCTCTTCACCATCTTTCTTGCCCAGTTTTGCGTTGAAGTACCCCATAACAACGGTGAAGTAGGTTTTGGAACTATTCATGGCCTTCGATATATCTTCATACATAGCCTCCACCTCTTCGTCGGAGTGTGCCGAGGTCGGTGCGTAAACCTGAATGACCTTCAATGAGTACCGGGTGGATACTCTGAGTAGTATTGGCCGCTTTTGAGAGTTCCGTGGCCAACCAGGGAGGGGATTTGTTGGCGGGTGGCTACGGCACCTTCAAAACTCTGCTGTGGAAGGCCGTCGAGACACTCCAGGAACAAATGGGCTTCGTTTTGAAGACTTTGGAGGAGATGGAAACCCGTTCTCGAGCTGGAATTCTGCTGCTGCATGGTGTTCCGGAGGTTACAGGTGAAGACATCACAGACACAGCGATGGACATCATCAAGCAGGACCTCAAAGTGGATGGGGTCTCGGCGCATTCCATGATGGCCTGCTACCGCCTTGGTAAGACCCCTATGCCTTCAAAACCACGGGCTGTGCTACTTAAGTTCAGCTGTCACAGGGCTCGGAACGCAGTTTGGACCTCGAAGAAACTGCTCAAGGGCTCTGGTAGAACTCTCTCTGAGTTCCTCACTTCTACCCGGCATGCTGTGTTCGTGGAGGCTCGCAGGCTGTATGGCGTCAGAGACAGCTGGACAAGCGACGGGCGTATTGTGGTACAGTGCAGCGATGGAGTGCGACGGAAAATAACGTCGATGGAAGAACTGCGGTCGTTGCCTGCGCCTGCGGCTGCGGAGGAGGACGGTCCTGCGGCGGGGGCAAGTGCGGGGTCAGCGGGTGCTCCGAGGGTGCCAGGTGCTGGAGTGCCTCCTACGCAGCCGCGTCGACCCAAAAACCCTTCCCGAGTTGGCGCTAGCGTAGCGGCACGGCGTGGTGCCCATACTTAGTATCCTCTTATGTGCTGTTCTTATTCCAAATTCCAATCTAATCATTTTTATTTTATTTTTTTTGTACGCGGTACACCTCAAAATATTTGTTCGAAATGTCGTGCATCACTTGTCATTCTTGTCAATGTCACTAGTAGGTTAAGATTTGTTTGACGTTTTGTGCGTTTCGTTATTGCGCAGTAAAATTATATTGGTGTATTTTTCTAGGTGCATATGTTTATACTGATGGTGTGTCCGTAATTTCAGTTTTCTTTGCGTTACTTTTGTTTTTTTTTGCCATTTGTTGATGTAACTCTTATTTTAGCTGGCGAGCGATTGAGGCAGATTGCTCTTTAGTGTAATTAGTAGTTTGTTGATTTAGCTAGTAGCTTAGGTTCTTTTATTAATTATTTATATTTCTGTATATATATATCTATATATTTGTATTCAACCGTATTTACAATGTCGGACGTGTTTAATGCTAGTTTGGACAGCGAGTTTTTTTCACTCTCTTCTTCAAGTTTTTACGATTCCTTGAGTGACGCATCAGATATGCCTGATCTTAGTGAACGCTTGCACTGTACTTTTAAAACTTCTACTAAAAACTTCAATGTCGTTCATATAAATGCGCAGAGTGTGCCGGCTCATTACACTGAATTGCTTGCATCGTTCAGCTCCAATAACAATATACATGCAATTCTTATCTCCGAGTCATGGCTAAAGCCCTCTCTTCCTTCAACTTTATATCCCTTGCCTGGGTATATTCTGATTCGTAATGACAGGATTGGCCCTAGCGATGGCGGTTCGGGAACTGTGCGGGGCGGCGGTGTTGCCATATATATAAAAAGTAATTTCGCTTATCAAGTAGTTGCTCAGTCGCCATCAGTCTACTCGAACTCTTCCGAGTATCTTTTCTTAGACGTGACTTTACATCACTCCAAAGTTCTTCTTGGCGTTTTTTATAGCCCTTCATCTCAAATTAATTATTTTGATTCCCTCGAAAATGTTTTAGTCAATATTAGCCCTCAGTTTGATCACAGCATTATTATGGGTGACTTTAACACCTGTCTCCTTAAAAATGACCATCGCTCCGCTAAGCTCCGTTCTCTTGCAACTTCTATAAATCTAAGCGTGTTGCCACTTGATGCTACGCATTTTCCTCATAACGGCCCTCCTTCTCTTTTAGATCTCATTCTTACTACTTCTCCAAATCTGGTATCCCTCCACGGGCAATTCAATGCTGCAGGTTTCTCCAATCATGATTTAATTTACGCCTCTTTTAACATTCGTCCCCCGAAGAAGAGACAGAAGATAATCATGCGTAGAAATCTCCGCGATGTAAATCTGGAAGCGCTCTGGGATGATGTTTCACATGCTGATTGGAGCAGTGTAGGTCGTCATGACGATGTTAACATGAAAGTAGGGGCTTTCAATGCCATATTGCTTGCGATTTTTGATAAGCATGCTCCTTTGAAACCAACGCGAGTTAAACACTTTCCTGCACCGTGGCTCACGCCGGAGATCAAACAGTACATGGCCAAGCGCGATCGAGCTCGTATTAAGTTCCGGCTCGTTCCTTCGGACGAAAATCGCCAGAGGTATATTTCCATACGTAACTGCTGCAACAAAGTCTGTAGGGAAGCAAAACGCCTCCATATCCACAAATCAATAGAGGAGTGTCCCCCTTCTAAGTTGTGGAAATTTTTAAAGTCTCTTGGGGTCGGCAAAACTCAGCAATGTTCTTCCAATACTCTTGACATTGACGCTATTAACAAACATTTCAGCACGTCGCCGGTTACTCTTGACCCATCCATTAAGCAATCCACTCTTTCACTTCTTGCCAATATTACACACCCCGACCTATCTCCCTTTGAATTTGGTTTGATTTCACCGCAGGAGACGCTTGCCCTTCTCAAATCTATTAAGACGAAGGCAATCGGTGACGATGGCCTCAGTGTGGATATGCTTATGCTCGTGGCGGATTTTATTGTTCCTACCCTTTCGGATATTATAAATTTCTCCTTGTCCACTGGAACCTTTCCGGCATCGTGGAAGTATGCTCACGTAATTCCTCTCCCCAAAATCCCTAATGCTGTATCTTTCACTCAATACCGCCCTATTTCTATTCTCCCAGTTTTGTCAAAGATCATTGAACATTATGTTAATCGTCGTCTCCTTTCTCATCTTAACAGAAATTCTTTGTTTAATCCTTTCCAATCCGGATTCCGCCCCGGGCATAGCACGGTCACCGCTTTAGTTAACGTCACCGATGACATTCGTCTCAATATCGAGTCCAAAAAGCTCACTGTCCTTGTTCTTCTTGATTTTAGCAGTGCTTTTAATACGGTAGATTTTGATATTCTGCTAGGTATTCTCCGCTCTCTTAACATTTATGAAACTCCCTTATCCTGGTTTCGCAGCTACCTCTTTGGCAGGCGCCAGCGCGTTACGTTCGATGACAAGATGTCCGAGTGGTGCGAACTCTCCGCTGGCGTTCCACAGGGCGGGGTGCTTTCTCCATTATTGTTCTCTGTTTTTATAAATAGTATCACCGAATCCCTAACTACATCATATCACCTTTACGCAGATGACCTACAGATTTATGCAGCGGCTACTGTGGATGATGTCTCCGCATTAATTTCGGAAGTCAATCGAAACCTAGAATCTATACGCTGCTGGGCGTGTAAGTATGGTTTACAAATTAATGCGAAGAAATCGCAAGCGATTGTTATTGGTAGTCCTTACTATGTAGATAAGCTCTCAAAGGTGGTGGTGCCTGACATTATTTTTGATGGAATTTCTATTCCTCTTTCCTCTACTGTCAGGAATTTGGGTATCACCATGGACCAGACGCTTTCTTGGTCACCCCATATAGCTGAGGTGAGTCAGAGGATCTTTAGATCCCTTCACTCCCTAAGACGTCTCCAGAATTTCCTTCCTCTTCGTACCAAGTTGACCCTTACTCAATCTCTTTTGCTTCCTCTTCTGGACTATGGCGATATTGCGTTTCTGGACCTCAACGAGGAGCTACTTGATAAGCTGGAGCGTCTACAAAATGTATGTATCAGATATGTATTTGGTCTACGCAAGTATGATCATATCTCTGAATTCCGCTCTAAGCTTCGATGGTTACCGATTCGCCGGCGCAGGGATGTGCATATCCTGTCATTACTTTTCAATACACTGTTCAGCCCTACTTCCCCTCCTTACCTTTCTGAGCGGTTTAGTTATATGGCAGACGGCAGTGGCCACCGCTTGCGGTCGAGTACTAACCTTACTCTTGCTGTACCGTCTAGAAAGACGCGAACATACTCCAGATCTTTTACTGCGCGCGCTGTTAAATTGTGGAATGAGTTGCCTTTGTCGCTGAGACAGTCGCAGTCTGTTGCGTCACTTAAGATGAATTTGAAGAAGTTGTGGCTTTCCAATGACTTGTGAATTGGTTGAATATAGTATTTATTTATTTATTGTATATTTGCGATATATATGTAACATATGTTAGTGTGTATTATATTTTATATTGTATATTTATATATGTATTGGCATGTTTTTATTTGTCTAGAATTAATACTAATTAGGATTTGCTTTATTTTCTCTGTTTTTGTACACGGTATAAGTTTGCCTATCTCGTTCTACCTACCTTCCTCTCAATTGCTCAAAGGTTAGCTGGAAGAGATCCCTTATAGGGATAAGTTCGCCTTTGTACTTTGATCTATTGTGTGACATGTATATTCCTTAACCTGTTATTGTGTACAATAAAGTGCTTACATACATACATACATACATATTAGGTACGCCACCCTAGTCGACACACTCTCGATCTTCACCACGTTATTTACGAGGGACTTGTGGACGAGGAACCCGACACCTCCCTGGGACTGTTGGTCGCCCTCCCGGAAATAGAGCAAGTTGCCGGATTTGAGGGTTATCGTGTCCTCCCCCTCTCTTCGGACTTCAGATAACCCTATGACATCCCAGCGCAACTTGCTCAATCCTTCCTCCAGTTCCGCTATCCTTTCGTCGGTCCGCAGTGTGCGCGTGTTATAAGTTGCCAGGGCCAGGGGTCGTCGGTGGTGGTAGCCGGATCTTCGCCGGAGATTCTTCGCACCCCTGACCCCGCTGGTGCCCTGGCCGCTACCACAACCAGGGTACCGGGGGTCGCCGGAACCTCGGGGCCGTGGTCTTTTTGTACTTAACATTAGGGGGTATATGCCATAATCGCCACGCTTGGCATGCGGGTTGGCGATCGCAGTATTTCCACCGCACTCCAGGGATGCTGCTGCCCATCCCCCGGTGGTCTTGGTCGTAGTTTTAGGACATACCCGGGTCCATACCGTACCTGAAACTACACAATAGGCTCTGCTTGCCCCTTTTGAGAACATATGCATATATTTAATAGTTTACTTATAATGTGTGTCTATGTAGCATGGAGTATTTTTTTGTTTAAATCGCGGAAGCAGCATAAATCTCTACCTCTTACAACTTAATTATGACTAGAGAAGCTTGCTGCATCTTAATTTTCTAAGCTTCATTCATTAGTATCGTCTTACTGTAAAAAAACTTATAAGTAAATATGGTAAAAAGTTTAACAAGTGTATCTGACTATGTTAAATATTAACGCTCGTTTTTAAAATAGCATGACCTTAAAGTACCCTCTTTATAACGGGATCCGCACTTTTCTGGTCACTAAATATTTCATTATCTAAATTGGTTTAGTTCTACAAGTATCCTTGACTTTTACAGCCTAGTTAGATTAAATGCGCTACCGGGAATTGTGATCCGATATTATTTTTAAGTATAAAATGTAGTAATATTGAGTTATTATATGCATATTTCGTCCACGTTTATATGTGATAAATTATACAATCGAGTGATCACTGACCTAATGGTGCATGGGTATACCGTACCATTATCCATTCAGTATACACGGTGTTCCCGGGAATTTCCTTTAACTGCGGCATATTGAAGAATACATTCACAGAAACTAAATTAGCATAATAATTTCTTGAAAAATTTTTTTTTCTTTTTTGTACAAAATAATTTAATGTAGCATTAACAGTTATTGTCTTATTGAACAAGGATTCAAGACCAGAAGGTCCAAGAAGACACATTAAATAAATCAAAAATGTACCTCCGAGGCAGTTTTTGCCTAATACCGAACGAACTCACTTGGTAAACCTTCTCGTAGTGTACTTATAGGAACCTAACAACGTTTAAAAAGCTGTTAAATCACAGTTAAGAGCATTTACACTGTTTAAATCTCCAAATCCGATTTAACTAATATATTGAATATCTTGATAACTGTAAGAGTTAAGATACTACTGTCTTGGAGAAATTAACTTTATTTGATCTAACCTACGCCCCCTTGCAATTAATGGAAATTGCCAAAAACACGTATAAAAGCAAACGGAAGCACTTAATAATCTCGCTCGCCATTGCCCCAATAGTCGGCACACCTACCACATCAAATCAGAAAACCGAACGTGAATTATTCTTATAGTATTTATTGTTTTGTACAGAAGTGATGCTGCGCGCTGCGACAATATTAAACGGCTTGTGCAGCCAAATTAACAATAGTTCTTAAAATGGCTGACGCTGACGCCAAGGGTAATGGATTTTTGCGGCAACCTCATACTAACACACAATTGCGGTAAACAAAAAAGTAGAACTTTGACAAGGACGACGAATGATATACTTTCTCTTAGACTTATGGAGATTCACGAGTGACGTCACGGACGGTAACACACACGGTGCACGCTCGCGCTTACTCGTTATTTATTATTGTAAATTTGCAAACTTCCTCGTACTATAGTAATCAGTGTGTGCGTCTGGGCCCGACTGCCCTGTGCGAGTGTTCGCAGCCTACTGCGCGCCTCCGCGCCTGTGCTTGAACATATTTTATAGTGTTTAGATTGTGTGCAATCGGATTGTCTTTAAAATATGTGGGTAGGTGCAAAACGCTTACAGTAAAAAGTAATCGATTGAGTTTTTTTTTTTTTATATTCGAGTTAATACTATACAAATAATAAAGTTTAACAATATAGCTAAGCAGTGACCACAATAAAAACTTTTATCAAAACTAATAGACTATTATCAACTAGGATACCAGCGCCATCTAGCGTAGTGCACGAGAGCTATTAAGACTCCGTTAACAAGCCAAAGATGACGAAGTGCGTAACTTGCAAAAAGTTTTTATCGCCGAAAGGTGCCGCCACATGCGCAGTATGTCGCGGAGTGTATCACAGGGGCTGCGTCGGACTTGCAACTTCCGACAGTGTGGCAATCCCTAGGGACTGGGCGTGCCCTGAATGCGAAGCGAAGCGGGGGATGACTGGTGGTAGTGGGACCCCGTCAAAAGGCCCCGGTGAGATGCAGGCTCCGCCGACGACGATAACTGGGGCATTGTCCGCTAGCCCCGCGCCCATGCTAGGCAATGATACTCAGGTTAATGGGCTGCGTCGAGACCTGGATGAGTACATGTCCGAGCAGCGCGAGTTTCGCGAAGAGATACGGGCCACCTTGAGAAATCTGTCGGGCCGCATGGACGATATCGAGCGGCGGCTGGAGGCGGTAGAAAGAGGTGAGGCGGAGTCGGCGCCCCAGAGCTGCGTGGTCGAGTTGCAGCAGACGGTGGCTCGCCTCCAGGCGGAGCTGAGCGACCGTGACCAGGACGCGCTGCTTTCGGACCTATCCAGGTCCGAAAGCAGCGCGTTGTGGGATATAGGCCACGTACCCGAGGCCAAAGGAGAAAACCCGGTACACACCGTCACGGTTCTCGCTACCAAACTCGGTGTCGCCCTTGACCCCCGTGATGTGGTGTTCGCCGAGCGAGTCGGTGCGGCGGAGCGGGGCGCGGCGGGTGGCGCAGACGGTGGTGCCGCGGGCCGCCCACGTCGCATTGTCGTCAGGCTGGCGCGACGCCAGCTGCGTGACGACATGTTGCGGGCTGCCCGAGTGCGCCGCAACTTCACCTCTGCCGACGCTGGCTTGCCGGGCGCACCCAGCCAGCCACAAACCGCCAGCTATTCCAACGTGTTCGGGAGGAGTGTCGGAAGCAGGCGTGGAGGTTTGCGTGGACGAAGCGGGGACGGGTGTACGCCCGGCAGGGAGACGGGAAACAGGCGTACAGCATCCGGTCTGACGCCGATATAATGCGTGTTTTTGGAGCCGTCTCTGTTTGAAGTCGTCACGCTCAGGCTTATCTCTATTTATGATTATATGGAATGGTATGGCAGTGGCATGGAAATTTTAAATTATTTTAATGTATTAGGCAGTGGCATGGAAATTTTAAATTATTTTAACGTATTACACTTACATCTAATTATAATATATGAATTGCAGAGTTTTGACTTATTTTATTTATTACTATCTACTATATACATACACAATCACCGACACATAGTTATTTTCATTTACTTATTATTTTATCACATATGTTTATTATTAGCGTGTTTCTCTGTTAATGATGATTAATAAGTCCATGAGAATAGGTTTGTTCAATGCAGGTTCTCTGGGCACGAAACACGATGACTTCATAGCGGCTACTTCCCGGCATGATCTTGATGTGCTGGCTATCAACGAGTCGTGGTTAAGAGCTGGGGAGGAGGGGAAAGCGCCTGCACTCCCTGGGTACAGGTTGCGCCATATCCCTAGGCCTACAGGCACAAGATCCCGCGGAGGAGGCGTGGGCTTTTATATTAAACGATACGTCAATGCTCGCACCTGGCCTCACCCCGTTGACCCTCTGCATAGACTCGTGGAACAAATGTGGATCACTTTGACCCTTAACGGAAAGAAACTGGCGATCGGAACGGCGTATCGTCCACCCTGGATGGATATAGATTTGTTTTTGGATGCTATTTCTGACACTATTGGCTCAATTCCTGACTATGACCATTTGATATTATTAGGCGATTTCAATATAAATGTATTAAATAATAATGACACTAGAAGTACTAAATTAAATAATTTCTTGACCTGTTTTCAATTGACACAATTAGTTACAGAACCCACGCATTTCACAAACACTAGCCAGACGCTGCTTGATGTAGTTTGTACGGATTTGCGTGCGAAAAATCTAAGCATACACCATATGGGTACGCTCTATGGGCACTGCCTTGTTGTTTGCGAATTCAACATTAAGCTTGAAAAACCTAAGCCATTTCAAATAACCTACAGGCCTATCAAGAACATTCTACGCGACTATCTAGATGCGGACTTGCGGTCTGTGAGGTGGGACCTGATGTCAAACCTGGGAAATGTAAATGATATGGTCGAAGCCTTCAACCAACACATATTATACATATTTGACTTACATGCTCCTCTTAAAACTACACTAGTTAAGGGTTGTTCGTACCCCTGGATCACGGACACAGTCAAGCTCATGATGCGTTTGCGTGACAAAGCCGCAGCAGAGTTTCATAGAAGCCAGTCTGACAGTAAAAAACAATACTACAAAGACTTGAAATCTACTGTCAATAAAGCAATGTTCTATGAAAAATCTGCATACTTTGAATTGAACATAAACAGTAAGATTCATGATCCTAAGACACTATGGAATAACCTGAAGTCAACTATACTGCCTAAAAAAAACAGTGAACTACCTGCATCATTTGACAACCCAACTGTAATTAATAATCATTTTCTAAGTCTGCCCGGAACTTCAGAAGTTTCTATATCACAATCAACAAAATAATTAAAAATCTGAAATCAAATGCTGAAGGTAGCGATGGTATTAATTTGAATATGCTTATGTTGACATTGCCCCACACTATTGATATTATAACTGACATAATAAATACTTCCATTTTGACATCAACTTTCCCCGACATCTGGAAGTTAGCGATTGTGCACCCATTGCCTAAAACTGCTAACCCATCTGAACTCAAAGACCTACGACCTATTAGTATTCTGCCTTGTATTTCTAAAATACTAGAAAAGGCTGTGGGCTCACAGCTTACTCATTACCTTGAGTCGAACAACATTCTGCCTAGTGTTCAATCAGGTTTCAGAAAAGGGAGGAGTACAATGACGGCTTTACTTGATGTCACTGACAATATTTTGTGTGCACAGGACAAGGGAATGTGTACACTGTTAGTACTCCTTGACTTTTCCCGCGCCTTTGACTGCCTTAACATTAATCTACTTTTATCAAAGTTGAGTTATTATGGCTTCGACATCAATGCTTTGAGATGGTTTGACAGTTATCTAAATAACCGTTGTCAATTTGTAAAAATTAATCTTAGTGATGGCTCCACGCGGTCTTCTGAACTAGCTTGCCTCGAGAGAGGAGTCCCTCAAGGGTCGGTGATTGGTCCGATCCTGTTCATTTTATACTCTGCTGATATAGGGTCACACATAACACACAGCAAGTACCACATCTATGCGGATGATGTACAAGTGTACATCTCATGCAAACCTTCCGAACTAGAGAGCACCATAGAAAATCTTAATGCAGACCTTTCAAGTATTTCTAACTGGGCCACAGAAAATGGGTTAATTCTTAACCCAAGTAAGACTAAGTATATGGTTTTTGGCAGCAAACAACAGCTAGCTAGCACCAGTCCTTCAAATCACGTTATGGTTATGAATAAGCCTATTGAGCGGACGCATGAAGCACGCAACCTAGGTCTTTTGATGGATGGCAGCCTTCGTTATGAAAAACACATTGCCAATACAGTCAGAAGCTGTTTTTATAAACTCAAAGTACTGTACAAAATAAGACCATTTTTAAATGAGAGCCTACGAATACAGTTAGTGGAATCACTAGTTTTATCTAGACTTAATTATGTGGACACTGTTGTTGGTCCACGACTTCTTTCTAAAACAAAGAAACTCATCCAGTGTGTTCAGAATGCCTGCGCTCGCTTTTGTTTCAACATTCCGTTGAGGGCCCATGTCACCCCATTTCTAAACAAGAATAATATCTTGAAAATGCAACACCGCCGTAAGCTCCATTTGGCTTGTTTGCTTTTTGGGGTATTGAAGCACGAGGCGCCGGCGTATCTCTTCGAGAAACTCTCCTTTAATAACTCGTCTCGGGGTGGAAGACGTCAGCGCATAATATGTCTGGTGACTCCCCGACATGCTTCTGCTGCTTTCCGAGGAAGTTTCCGCTATGCAGCCACGAAGTGCTGGAACAATGTCCCGCCGCCGCTTAGAGGCTTGCCGGACGTTAACAGATTTAGAATTAATCTCAAAAAATTCATGCAAGAACATCAGCATAAACAGGAGAATCTGTGTCATGAAACTAGCTGCATTTAACACTCCCTCACCTGTTGGTTATGCCCCATCTGCAATTCATTCATTGCCATACGGTTGCCAAACGTAATTTAATGTGTACTTCAGTTTGTCAACGTAGTTTAACTTAATAATATTGTTTTTAAGCACAATATCATGCTGCTTTGATTGTTTGACGTTTAGTGTTTAGTTTAGATATAGATAATAATTTCTACTATGGTGTTTAGTCTGTTTTCTGTTTGTTGGCGCTAGTAGTACTGTTCGCTTATGGGCTGCGTTCACTTTTACCATTAAGGCCCATACGCACGTAGCGGTTTGTTGGGATGCAACTTTTTGCAGGCCAACAAACCATTACTACTACAACTATTTATTTTTTAATTTAATTATTTATAAGTTTTAAGTTTTAATTTTAGTTGAGACGGTATTTTTCCTTTTATTAATTTTTGTTTGTTACTTTCCGTGTCCTCACCAAATGGACCCTGCGGAAGACCAGCGCTGGCTGCAAAGCTAGTACATGCTGAGCTGGGTCCATTTCGTGGCAAAAATGTGTTTTATTTTTTATTATTATTTCTTTTAATCGATGTTGTGTTTGTCACGAATAAATGTTTTGATTTGATTTGATTTGATTTGATTTGATTTATATACTTCGATCTCGCTCGGTCGTAGTATTATTATTACCATAATGTGTCCTGAGGGTTAAATAGATCCATGAAATTATTAAAATTAAGGTGTCAAATATTGGAACGTTTACCTTATTCTGAGACACGTATTATTATATTCCAAGTAAATTGTTTACTGCCCTTTCTGAGAGCATTAACCGCTAAACCTCGTTATGCCGTTAATTTGTGCAGGTATTCGAGAAAATTAACAAGTTAATGCTGGTTTAGTTCATTTTCGCTTCATAATAAACTTGAAACAATATTTCTTGGTAATCATTTCATTTATTTATTTATCGTATGGCAAATCAGTATTTAGAGCCATGAGATCTTGGAAAAGACAGTACGGTCGCCAGGTTGTTGCACTTTTAGCACCACCCAGGGGTCACGTGTAGGGTAGCGGTGGGTAATTCCTACGGACGTAGTGCAACTTCGACCCCGCAATTGGTTTTATAAAGGTGCACTTAGAGTATTTTCTAGTTTAATATACCAATTTAAATGGTAATACAAGGTTATTTTCAAAGGTCGCACGACAACAAATTTTGTATCAATTTTAATACTAGTACGTCGTCGATGGCAAAGAAATATAATATATGTAACCGATGGCCTAAAGTAACTTCAGAAGAATTGTCAGCGGGTTGCCTACTCACTCATTATGGAGGTAAGGTTTCGTTGCGTTGACAGGTAGGGGTAAACGTAGCTTCCTCACTAACATAGCACATACTTGGGAACTCTGGCCAAGTTACTCACCACCAGATACTCCAGGAAAAATAGGGTATTGAAAACCATTCATTTATAATAGCGTATTTTTGTTAATTTCATTTGTAAATGTTATTCTAAGATTTTTTATTCAAGAATCCGACAAATTTTCCACCCGGAAGCAATTATGTAGATTTAAATGAATCATGCATTGCATTTTTTTGTATGATTTATCTTGAATATTATAGAGCAAATGTAAATGAACTAAAATAAAGACAATTGTAATAATTAAATAAAAATCTGACTTTTCAGAAGTTGGTTTTTTTGATGTCTGTAATTTTGTCGGCTTCTGTCGCTGGGTAACTATTTAATTGATAATACGAGTAAATCCGTTACACAGAAAAAATAAGCTATTATAAATTATTTCCAAAATTGTCATTTTTCCATACAAGTTGTCAGTTCATTGACTGGACTAAGGAACAAAACCCACAGAGCAGGTAGCAGGTAGCTGTGGTCTTCTGTAAAGTGGAGGTTGCTTAAGTTGGACTGTTCTCAATATGAGCGACACGACATTCCACTGTGCCTTACCTCTCTTAACTAGGTCTAAATTATACTGATTCACCAGAGTCAAAAAGTTGATTGTGGAATACCAGGCTCAGAAAATAAATCTTCACAGTTTTTACATTTAAATTTGGTACCAGAAGTAGCAAGCAGTCATTTTATTACAAGCTTTTATTTAACTTGGCCTGTTCGTTTGTTAGTGTCGAACAAATCTTGGAACTGAATTTTGAACCAGTTTTCTTCAACCGATTGAGCTGAAATCTTGGGTAAACACAATAACAATTCAATATTATGGTACCGTCGAGCTGATCTGACGATGGAGAGAGAAGGTGGCCATGCGAATGTACTAAGTACTTACAGACGTAACCCTGTTGAGTATGGGCTCGTTAGAATCGTCTCAACGTGTAGTTGATAGTTGATGAGTTGGGTATACAGAAAAGTACATTTAGCAATAAAAGCTTGTAAAAAAAAATTTTTTTTTACAGATTCTTATTTGCTCGTTGGCATGCGGTTCCAATTGAAATGTGAATGTAAGTATCACGTTTTCTCAGCTAAGTAAAATGGCTTCACCTAAATGTCCAAGTTGCCGGCAATCTGCTGCTAAGTTGGATCGAACGGTAAAGTAGTTAGAACTTTGTCGCCCGGAAGACAATGCAGATTTCGTGACGGTAATCATATTGAACATTCAGGGCTGCATATTTTAAATGAATCACTGTCTTTTCTGCGGTGAATTTCGTTACATTTAGTTGAATTGTTACGTTACATGAGTAAAATTGTTGTGGAATGTAACTTTGAGTTCAGTATTTTTTTTCATTGGATTACATTCATCTATTAAAAAACACCTAATTTGTCACGCTTATTGCTATGAATTATGATTGAAGGTGCCAACTATTGGGCCGGTGCCCAGCACTGGCACATGTAGGTACCTTACATATAAAAAACCAGCCAAGAGCGTGTCGGGCCACGCTCAGTGTAGGGTTCCGTAGTTTTCCGTCCGTCTCAGTAAGTGTCCCCACTTAAGCGTTGAATAAGCAATACTTAGCGAACAATACAAGCAAGCAATACTTAACGAATAATTTTATTATTAGACAACGAACGACCAAAGACAACTAAGACAATTCGAGCACGACAAATTTTCGACCTAATGTATGGGCGCAGCTGCTCCGACCCCATTAAATCAGGAAAAATCTTAACACCGCCATGTACGATATGAGCGTTCCGCGTAGAGCGACATCTATTGGCAAATTAAGTAAACTATTGCGCTCGAGCTTGTATGGAAGATGAATTTAATGGGATTATTCTTTATTGCGTGAACCGATTTTCACCGTTTTTACTTTATTTGAAAGCACATTTCATTGTGAATTTGTAGAAATGACAGGCACAATAAAAGGCGGGTAGGCAGTGTTTACAAAACTGTAAGGTGCATTATGATGTATTTTGGTCCGATCATTTTCCTTTAGAGATAGTATGTAATTTGAATATTATTAAGCCTAAATTCACTATTTATACTCAGGTATGTGATACAGTCAAATGGGGAGAAAGAGAACAACAGCAAATATGCAAGTATACTGAAATTTGTAACTCTAAACTTAAAACAATAGACTTTCCAGTGGAACTAAGTGCTGTGATAGTATGTGTAATAATGTAGGACATACAATTATTATTAATAAATTATATCAAGATACTGTTAATGCACTCAGGTATGCGGCTAGTTCCAGTAATAACGCAGGTACACGTAGAAAGGGCACGTACATCACCGGGTGGAATCAGCACGTGAGTGCCGCTCACCGGGAGGCTCGATCTAGTTTTCTCAATTGGGTCAATTTTGGCAAACCGAGTTTTGGGCATAGATATGTGTAACCTCAGGCGGGCCTTTAAAGCTAAATTACAGTGGTGTCAAGACCACCAGACAAAGATAAAAATGGACATTTTGGCGCAGCTTCACATATCGAAAAAGTTTGGAAAATTCTGGAAAGAAACGGGTAAATTACATCCAAGGTCGAGCGCCCCGGCAAGCGTGGAAGGTCAAACTGATCTTAAGGACATAGCTAACTTGTTTGTTGACAGTTTTAAAGTTACCTCACTGTTGAGTCCATCTTCAAAAGGTATGTCGGATGAAGCCGCGGGGCATCGAGCCGAGGGTGCACTGACTCTAGTCACCGCTACAGAAATAGCTAGTATAATCAAGCACATGTCAGGTGGCAAATCACCCGGGCACGATGGCCTCGGTATAGAACATCTTAAGTACGCAGGTGTACATCTACCGAGAATATTAGCCATGTTTTTTAACTTATGTATTCGGCATACCTACCTACTACCAGACTTAATGAAAACTATAGTGACCCCAATAGTAAAAAACAGGACAGGAGATGTCTCCAACAGAAGTAACTACAGACCTATCTTACTAGCCACCATAATAGCTAAGGTACTGGATAGTGTGCTCAACAAACACCTTGAACGGCACACAGAGTTACGTGACGCACAATTTCGATTCAGACCGGGACTATCAACGGAGTCAGCTATATTGTGCCTAAAGCACACTGTCCAGTACTATGCTAAAACAGACACTCCAGTTTACGCTTGCTTTCTGGATTTATCGAAGGCTTTCGATATGGTGTCGTACGATGTACTGTGGCAAAAGGTGAGGCACGAGACTAACTTGCCTTCTGATCTAGTGTCCACCTTTAGGTACTGGTATGATAACCAGACGAACTTTGTGAGATGGTCTGGACAGCTTTCTGATGTGTACAGGTGCGGGGTGAGGCTGGGGGGGGGTTGTCATCGCCTCTGCTCTTCAACCTGTACATGAACGGGCTAATCGATGAGCTCAGCGGTGCCGGAGTCGGTTGTTCCATTGGCGGTAAGTTTGTCAACAACATAAGTTACGCCGACGACATGGTGCTGCTGTGCCCATCGGTGAGCGCCCTGATAGGCATCTGTGAAAGGTATGCAGTCGCTCATGGGCTCAAGTATAATACAACTAAAAGTGAGCTTCTGGTATTCAAAGCTGGGAATAAAATTTACCCAACGGTGCCGCCAGTCACACTCAACGGAAATCCACTTGTCTGGGCTTGAATAAATTTAAGTACTTGGGTCACTGGGTCACGGATGATCCCACGGATGACCTAGACATGGAGAGGGAGCGGAGAGCCCTGGCCGTCCGCTGCAATATGCTGGCTCGCAGGTTCGCACAGTGTACCAGAGAGGTCAAAGTGACGTTGTTCAGAGCTTACTGCCAGTACATGTACACGTGTAGCCTGTGGACCAGATACACGCAGAGGTCGTACGGGGCTCTCCGTGTCCAATACAACAATGCTTTCAGGGTGCTGTTGGGGCTGAGGAAGCATTGCTCAGCATCGGGCATGTTTGCGGAGGCTCGAACGGATTGCTTCTATTCGATCATCCGTAAACGAGTCGCATCCCTGATGCGCAGGGTGTGGGACAGCACCAACAGCTTCCTGAAAGTGATTGCCGAACGGTGGGACAATCCCATTATGATTTTCTGGGTGAGAATGCAAACGATGGGCTGCTTCACTTCGAAAATTATGTTGTAATTAGGTTTTATAAGTATATCGTGATTTGTATTCGTTTTATTTAATATTTAAATGTTTACTAACAAATGCTATTGACATTCAATGTTTCTACTAACAAATTATGGATTGTAATATCTGAAAAAAAAAACATTCATTCAATAAACACCTGCTTATACGGTTAAATTACAAAATTAGTCCAGAAATTATTTTGTAATTTTTTTCAAAAACTATTCATCTTATCAAGTTCAAAATATTTTTTATATACTTTTGTAATTTTTTTCATATTTTTGAAACTAATGGTTCAAAAGTTAGAAGGGGAGGGACACATTATTTTTTACTTCTGGAGGGATTATCTCCGAAAATATTAACATTATCAAAAAATGATTTACTAAAGCCCTATTTATTTTTAAATACCTATCCAACAATATATCAAACGTTAGGGTTGAAATGAAAAATAAAATCACTCTCCACTTTACGTATAGGGGAGGTACCCTAATAAAACATTTTTTCCCTTTTTTTATTTTACCACTGTCGGCATGATTGATATACATAATATTAGTACCAAATTTCAGCTTTCTAGTGCTAACGGTTACTGAGATTATCCGCGGACGGACGGACAGACATGGCGAAACTATAAGGGTTCCTAGTCGACTACGGAACCCTAAAAAACGGGGCTAGTGGAAAGCATAATCCACAATTTACTTCGAGCAGCTGTATTTTATAATAGAACGGCAAAAAACAAACCCGCGTGACAAATTCATCAAACAAATGCATTCTCCTATATCGGAAATCATAAATCGGGATCCAACCCTATGGAAATGCAAGTGTAAAGGTTACATGCTTTTTTTATGATTTTCTCACAGTCTGGTGGTATATAGTACGTTTAATTTAGATGAATGATGATGATAAGTCAAATATAAGAAAAGAACGGTCAAGTGCAAGTCTGGGGATCCTGCCGTTTTCTCAAAAAGATTTTGATCAAAATTTCATTACCCAAACAAATTTTAGCAAATGTTTTATTTGTCAATGCTATCTTTGGCAAACTTACAATACGCATATTTTCATTTGGTCAAATTTTCTTTAAGCAGAATATTAGTACGAAAAATAGCATTTAAGCATTTGGTCATTTGCTAAATGGTTTATTAAGGCAAAAAAACTTTACACAATAAACATTTAGTCAAATTACTTGTTATGACAAAATATTATAAGGACAAAAATTGGAGTTTTTGTGTAAAGTAACTTTAACTGCCACCAGAACTATAGGTTAATAAAGAACTCGTATATGGCGGAGTACAGTTAGGTGCGACGACGAGCGCAGCGAGGAGGAGCGTGTTAGGTAGACCGCGACCGCGTCATTTATCCTAAGTGGTGTTGTCCTAATGGGCATTAGCCCTAACGATCTATAGCCATAACAATATTTATTCAATGAATAGGGTAATTATATAGGTCTAAGGCAGAGCCCAGTTAGGTACGACGACGAGCGAAGCGAGGAGGAATGTTAGGTTGAACTGCGACCCTACAGCGCGCGAGCCGAGCGAGCGAAGCGAGCGTGCCGCGGTAGCGGCCGGCGACGCGCCAGAACCGAATTTTATGGCGTTTAGGTTACGTTAGGTTACAACTACGGCCCCTATAAAAGAAAGATATGAAATTTATTACGCGATATGACTTGTATATGAAATAAGCATTATATCGTAAAATCGCATTATATCGTCGATATAAATCATTTGCCTTAATTTTATTTGCGTAAAATATGTTTTGCCAACTAAAACATTTGACTTAATGAAAATTTGCCTTAACATTCTTAAACTAAATAAAACGTTTGCGTAACATTTTTTTGGTAAAAATAATATTGGCAAATCGTTATTTGGCTAATGAAATTTTGGGAAACATTTTTTGGGAACTGAAATTTTGGCAATTTCTTTTTGGTAAATCATTAGTAACCCGCAAGTCTGATTTGCGCACCGAGGGCTGCGTACAAACTTATCCGTCATGACCCCATTAATTGTGTTTTTTATACACGGGCACAGGAGAAGTTACCGTGGTAAAGCGCCATCTACATTTTACCGAACAAAGTCGCACCATAGGGGTTGCTTTTTTAGGGTACCGTAGTCAACAAGGAATCCTAATAGTTTCGCCATATCCGTCTGTCTATCTTAGCTCAGTGACCCATACTACTATAAAGTTGTAATTCGACATGAGTCTATAAATCAATCAAGCCGACAAAACGGTAGGATAAAATAGTTTTTATACGGAACCATAAAAATATGAAAACAACCAAGGACGAGGCGATAAGTTTCCCATGAATAATGGAATAGGTAAACTGTCACCGATACGATATTGTCTCGATAAACTCCTTTATAGGATAGCTGACTCTTGCTATGTTAGGTGCTTGATCGAAAAGAGACAGAGATAGCGACTTAGATGACATTACGATAATAGGTTTATAAATACAAATGTACAGATAGACAATGCGTTTTTACTTTTCAAACTCGTAATGTTTGTCTTTATGCTGGGTGTAGGTTACCCGAAAATATCATTCGATGCTCTGGTACGTTAAGCAAAATCTACTTTTCCATCTAATTCATTGTCTTGGATAAAACTGTTTTATTCACTAGTTGTACAATCTACTTTTTCACTTCATAATCAAATATAGTTCATATATACGTTGGGTTACAAAGTAACTGTTGATGCGCTAGTGCATAAAGTAAAATCATTTTCTATTTGTTGATATAACCACAATGCCAGCAATCCTACTATAAATTCAATCTTCGTTGAGAGATTACCATGCAAATTCGACCAACGACAGCTGCCCGAGCCTCTAGTGTTCTATACTTTGTGAGTATTACACAATTCCCAACTTACTTTTAAACTAATCCCTGGCCATTTACCTTTCACTTTTGCGTTCAAACGTTTTGAGTTTTAGGTACTGAATTATTCAGTTGCTTTGAAGTCTCCTTTTGAATGTTATAAAGCGTTTATAATGTTAGTTTACTTATTATAATGTATGTATGTTTGCTTACTTGAACATGAATGTGGTATTATGTTCCTAGGGTTACCGGAGTCCTACTTTAAGCATTCCAATTCCAAACAAAATACTGAACGTCACGGCTTCAATTATTGGAATAAAAACGTAAAAATTTAAGACATTCATAATATGACAAACCTGAGTAATATAATTTTCGTATAAGTTCTTAAGAAGTGGATTCGTAAATAAATGTGTAACTCCATATAGCTCGCCGTAATTAAAAACATGTTGCAACTTCAAACTCCAGTCGCGATTCAATAACACAATTTACGAAAATTTCCGTAAACCTTTGTTCCTTCATTAGTGTGTGAAAATTTAAATTAAATTTATAATTGCGTAGAATGAAACCAGTAACAAACGGTGAAGAGTTGCATAAAAGGCTATTTTTCTCATTGGAAAATTTATTTTATAGTGTTGCTATTGGATAGTAACCCATGTACCATTCTTAGTAATATTGTGATTATCAATAAAAAAAAACACGAATAAAATTATGTGAAATTATGAAACGCCGGTTTTTTTTGAGAATCTTCCAATAACCTGTAAATTACTAAATATAATCAAGCTCACAAAAAAACATCCGTCGCTCTTTTAATTTCTCCACGTGTTTGCTTACCATCAAGCAGGCCGTGTTCTTGTTTATCACCGTAAAAAAAACTGATATCTGCCCAACTTTTTGTAGCACTACGCGCTACGCTACTATGCTAGCGGCTAACCACTGGCATGGTTTAATTTACACACAATTATATGTACCCGAACAAAGATATTAAGAGGATAATTCTTCTTTAATAGTTGAAAACATAAATCTCCTCTCCTTCGACGGTCGGATAAAAAGAGATGCTTACGCAACTTGGAGAATAACAGTAATATCAGGCCTGTAAGTACGGTGTGGTGTTCCTGGTGATTTAATCTGATACTCTTTTTTAAATATGCACTATTTTGTTTTTATCTTGAATAAATTATTCTTAAACTTATCTTTTTTCATAAATTTTTAAAAGTTAACAATCTTTGTTTTAACGGTCACAAATGCTAAAATATTAGATAAACAAATGTAAACGCAAATTTAATTTAAAAAGGATTTGTCTATTAATACCCATGGGCAAATACCTTTATTTAAGAATCAAGGTTTAAAAAAAGACAACAGAATTGTTTTCTTTTCCAATATTTACAGATTTTAGGGAACAAACATACCGGCTTTTCGTAGTACAACCTTTACGATAAAAACAAAATATTCATAATAAGAAAAGTTGCTGTACTTTTAATTTATTTTGAAGTATATTTACTTGTTTAAAAACACATTTATATTGAATTCATGGAATATATTAAAGAAAATTAATACACCTGCTTTTTTACATTAAGTTATAATTGTTGTTTTAAACCTGGGGTTCTCAATTGTTTCAAGTCAAGTAAAATATTAACTATTTACAAACACTGCATTTTTTTTAAATAATCATATTAAATAAATCCAATACATCCAACGCTCACGAACAAGACTCGTACACTACCACTAGCTTCGCAGGCAGGGCCACTACCTACTAGACTAACCGCATAACTTAGATTTAGTATTTGTGCCTCACATTATCCCTGTATGAAACAGACACCTATTCCATGTATTGAGTTGACAGTCTATCTAAAATATTTAAAGCCACGCCTGGCCATAAAGTATTACTGGCCCGAAAAGATCTCCAACGAAGAACTCTGGGCTCTCTGTTCCGAAACGCCAATCGGTCACCAAATTAAAGGCCTCAAGTGGACCTGTATCGGTCACACGAAGAAGAGCTCCACGTCCCAAGGCAAGTTTGGAATGGACACCCCAAGGGAAGAGAACACGTGGCCGGCTGAAACACGCCTGGAGTCGTTCAGTGACCGAACTGAAGGGAATCGGGCTAGCGTGGTCCGAGGCGAAGCGTCTAGCACGACACGTGGCCGGCTGAAACACGCCTAGAGTCGTTCAGTGGGCGAACTGAAGGGAATCGGGCTGGCGTGGTTCGAGGCGAAGCATCTAGCACGACACGTGGCCGGCCGAAACACGCCTACAGTCGTTCAGTGGGCGAACTTAAGGTAATCGGGCTGGCATCTTTCGAGGCGAAGCGTCTAGCACGACACGTGGCTGGCCGAAACACGCCTGGAGTCGTTCAGTGGCCAAACTGAAGGGAATCGGGCTGACGTGGTTTGAGGCGAAGCGTCTAGCACGACACGTGGCCGGCCGAAATACGCCTAGAGTCGTTCAGTGGGCGAACTGAAGGGAATCGGGCTGGCATGGTCCGAGGCGAAGCGTCTAGCACGACATGGTGGAACACCGTGGAAGCCCTCTGCCCCATCTAAGAACATTAAGTAAACTTAGTCTGATCATAAAGTAGCAATTAAGTACCACCCGCTACATGTGCAAATAATCCCGCTGGTCAAGAAGAGACGTACAATTTTGTACTCACCTCGGGAGGTACTAAGGAAAGCCTCAAGTAACATATTTACTAACCTTGTCTTTGGTTTGGGTGTAAAAACCTGTGAACTAAGACATTCTTACTTTTATTAACCTAGTTGAGTAATGAAGTATTGTGTACACTTTTGCTACATATTTAATTGTAATACTTTGATAAATCTATTCCTGGTTTTTGACGTCAACTGTAAATAGCCCAACCCGTTCCAATAAATAGTATTTTTATTACAGAATCTGCACAGTTCCTTACATTTTACCACCTCTGTGACTTAACTCGACTGCATCACGGCGATGATCATGTTATCCTAGTTTGATCCTCCTTGTTAGAAAGAGACAGTGTGGCTTTGTTTAAACTATGTCTAGAATGGAGCCGCTTCGTGGTAAAACTCTTATACCTATATTGATGGAGGTTGACTTTTTTATGAGTATATACGAGGGTTAAATGGGTGCTAAAAGAAAGCTAAGAAGACTTTTCGCAATATGTAACACGACAGTGAACTCTTACGAAATTTGCGGTTCGAACTAATATGAAATAAACGGGTACAGTCAGCATCACAAGTAACTGGGCAAACGGAGACGTCAAGAGTCTTTATTAAAAGGGAATAAGAGCTTTTGAAGACTTCAATTGCGCAGTTACTTTTGATGCTGACTGTAATGAAACTATGAGTATACTTTCATAACTCATTGCTCGTTTGTTTTGGAGCCTGTTTATTTGAGAGAGATGAATTAAGTCGGGTCAAGTCGTGTGAAAATTGGATACCCATTGAATTGTTCTTGAACTATTATTATTATTACTATTATTTTGGAAAAATTTGGAACAACATTATCTGAGAACTGATTATTTACAAACAGTCGAAAATTGTATAATCATCGTTATTATACCTATAGATAGGGGCTATAGGTACCGTGTATAAGGGTGAGCTCGCTTAACTCACTCCCCGCGCAGGGTGCAAGACTATTTGTCGAATGACATTTCAATTATGGTTCGCGCGCTCGCTTTATCACGCCACCAGCTGACGTGGCAGAACGAGAACACGAATATCATTGAAATGTGAAAGATATGACTAAATTGAGACCCGGGTAGAGTTCAGGGTACAATAAACAAGACTTAATGCAAGGAATTTACGCTACCAATACTTAATTCGAACTTACTTAAAACGAACAGTCGTTTTATGTCTTTTGTAATTGATTTGACAACAGTGCAATTAAAAGCACGGTAGCAATGCCTCTTTAATGTCGTTTCGGTAATAAATTGTGAGTATTGTATTTATTATGTTTCTTGGCCAGAATTATTACACCTCTTACAGTTTAAGGGGTGGCAGGTCCAAGACGCCATCTGGTACTAATTGGGAGTACAATAGGTAAGTACCTTGCAAAATTCCTCAGGATTATTAAAATCAAAAAGCCAGTAGCGTTTCTTGCTATTCTTAATTTTGCACAAACCCAATTCTTGACAACAGCAATTCCCAATAATCGTTATTTTTGAGATCCTAAAACGGTTTTTTCATGTTCTCAATTCTGTTAAACCTGGATTCTCACATCTTAAAATTAAAATAAAATAAAAATCATTTATTTCGGACCACAAAAAATACAAATTAGGATAGTAAGTAGGTATGTTACATAAATTATATTTCAAAATTAATAAGTGAAAACTTGCCCAGTGCTGAGCCAGTGTCCGGTTCACTGCCGCAGAGACACACTAGTTTTATGTTTTATCTGTTGTTTGTTTATTTTATTGTTTAATATGAGTCCTGTGTGTTTGTGAATAAATGTATGTCTTTCTTTCTTTTCGTTCAGTGCTGACTATAGCGACTGTCAAGTCTGTGCACTATCAATCTCAGGATGCTGTTCGTACTGTCACGTGCTCTGCGGCGGGTCGCGGTGGCGCTCCTCACTGTGGCGGGGAAACCCTCTACTTGGGCGTCCACGAACATGCCTGACGTGCTGCAGGCCCACGGCAGATGCAACATAATCGTGAAGGCGTTTCATATTGGACCCGCAGGGAGCATGACGAGCCCACAGGTTGCAAGTATAAAGACATTTACAGTACGCTCTAAAAAGTGTTACTTCAACCTGTGCTGTAAAACCTCTGAAGCTATGAGCTATCATATTCGCGCAGTGCCCTATGTTTCCGTCCAATATCCGCGTCGTCACGCATATTGTCGGTTACTATGTGACCCAGATATTTAACATGTAACATGTTCACGAACCGTGCCGTTCAGATATAAAGGAGGTACTTACGAAGGATTCTTCGTCCCCGACGCAAACACCATATGCTCGTTTTTAAGGGCGTTCTATCTACGGCCATGTTCTGTCTTTCTATTCAGCCCGTATCCACCGACTGTTGAGTATAGGCCTCTTCTTTATTATGGCCATGTTTACTTGCATATTTCTCAAAAATATTTAACAATATCTCGAAGGACGAAGCAGCACCATATCGTCCACATAGCTTATACTATTCAAACATACACCGCCAATATGACAGGCGATATTAATGCTGCGTAGTTCCTCGATCAGCGCGTTGTCGTACAGATTGAATGCCTTAGGAGACGTTCTCCCGCCATGTCTTACCCCGCACTCCATCTGTACTCCCCTGACACTTCCTTCCTTTTCCATCTGACAACATTCATTTGAGACATGTACCAACTCCTAAGTATATGCATGAGATCCATTGGATTCATTTTCATAATCATGATGTCCGAAATCCGTGTTATCCAAAAAAAATAAACTATTCTTTTCAACTTTTACCTCAGGGGAAATACATAGGTAGTATGTTTGCCATCAACGTAATATTAAAAAGTTGTGTGTTCCTAAAACGACATCAGTTATTAATGAAAATGCGTCATAAGTAAAACAAATGATGACAAAAACCTCATTTCATCCATTTCATTAGCATCATGACATTGTCTGTCTGTACCCTTCATTTGTTTCAATTATTTTTCTCCATTCGTTTTAGAATTAGTTAAAGTTTATGCTTGTGATAAGCAGAGTACCTAATTGCGTCACTTTCCGAGCTTACGTTGGGGCATTTTAAAATGTGAAATTGATTAACTCGTCATCATCTAGGGACATCCCCTGTTTAAAAAGCTTTTTATATGACCTATATTGGTATCCTATTGGTAAACTTTATAGTTTGTAAACAATGCTTGAATCGAGTATTTTATTAAATTAGCATAATTTAATCGAAATCTGCAGGATTAATTTACGGATAATCTAATTGCCAATTGTTGTGACACAGAAACGTGCCTATTTGATTATGGTTAGCTGCCCGATAGATCTTGAGAATTATAGTGTATTCTGAAACGACTTCAAAGTATTTTGATGTTTAATTTCTTATTTAGAGGTACCTTATCTTATTTTTTCGGTAAAACACCTAGTCCGCCGCTAGTCTAATGACGAATATTCATTATACAATCAATCTGTCAATTGCACACTGTTTTTCTATCAAATAATTTTGGTAGAATTATCGGAAATCTACATTTATTATCTGAAAGTTAAATAAAGCAACTACCGCGAGTTCGGCTGAATACAAGTTTTCGTTTCTATCAGATAATTATTACGACGGAACCGAACAAAGGATGTTATGCTGGCACCAGACTGTTATCGAGTTAGGCTATTTCCCCATTCAGCGGCGCGATGTACTGGTAGAGTTCACCAATACCTATATTCCTTAACTACGCGTCTACATTTCAACAATCACATAAATTAAAGAAAGTATTATATAAATGCTCAGAAAAGTTGAATGCTGGTTTTACCGTCGTGTGTCAACACATTGGCCCAGAACAGTAGGTAAGCGTGCGGTTTAGCCGACATATATCTACAAAATGTTTTATCCGCCATTAGATATTAAACCTGTTAGATTTTTAGTACCCACAACCCACTTTTTCCTAAATACGACGAATTGTTGTTTAAAAGAACATTTTCAACCTTTGAAATCGATATTTCACGTATTTTAGCAAAGTGTGGGCCCAGCATTATCTCCCAGCGATGTATCTGAAGGCTATCTTTTCGTTTCGTTGCCTCCGGTAATGAATTCTTACAGTTGTGAGAATGTTTTCAATCGCCAGGGGCTGTTTATAATATAATTGGTAACCTTAAGATACATATTTACTAGCTTGTATATATTAATAAGTTTCAGACAAAAAAAAATCGTACCTACGTTGCCCATTGTACTTTTTGGCACAGTAATTAATTAGATACTCGTTTGGAGAATTCCAATGAGCCAAAATTTATTTTGTGTGGTTTACGATTTGCTCAGGCCACCATATGACGCGTCATCAGATCGGTTCGGTGGCATTGGCACGAAACTTACATGAGTATGCAAAATAAAATTTAGTTGCAGGATTGGAACCTCACATACTATGGCATTTTCCAAAATACCTACAACTTAGAAAAGTAGAAAAACCCCCGACATTTCCATTTCAAAGTCCAATATCTCAAAAACGTCTAAACAGATTTTCATAAAACATGCTGCCGTCCTCAAACTAAAAGGCGGCTTAAGGATCATACGACCTTTTTGTGTTATCTATACAGCGTGACTCAGCTGCTTGTTAGTTATCGATCTATCTAGGTTTGGTTTCAATATCTTCAAAAACGGCCGAGATACAGACTTGACGCTAGCGGTTAAATGCAGAATTTTTGGGCTATTACTATCAACTAGGCGGCTATTTAACACTTACTTAACTTGAAGGCGATTAAGCGTCAATAGCTGCCAATTTTTAAACGTAAAACGTATTATTGTACTAGACTTAAAAACGGCTATTTTACTTTCAACAACTTAAAAGCGACTATTGGAGTTTTGTCACCTTAAAGCTTACAAACATAATATTCACCTGCATATGGGTTATAGATAAAAAGGCGGTCTTTCTATGTTTACTAGAGAAATAAGCGGTTAAAATCCAAAAGCCGCCTTATTATTTGTAAGTATTATTTAATAATACCAAAATACATATACCTTAAATGCCGTCATGGCTTTATAAGCTAGCAATAATAGTAATAATAATATATCCTTCTTTAATTTAATCACGGCTACATGACATTGCCTAACTAAAAGGCGGCAAGTCGACTCCCGCGCAGGGGAGCCCCTCGGCACTGTCAGTCGCCGGAGCGTTTCCCTAGAGGGTGGTCGTTTTGCACGCGGTACGGGCGACGATTCCCGCCAATTCCACCATGTCGCTGCCACCAAGAAAAACGTCCACTAGGTCAGTAAGTTAGATTTTCTCATTAGGCGGCTAGGTGTAGTATCTATTTAGTAAACTTTCATTATAGAAGCTTGTTGCCCGCTATACGTGTAGTTTATAAAATAAACCAGATTTGGGCGGGTAGCATACATACACGCCAAAGTGTGCCTTATTTAACTTAAAAATAAATTCATTGATTGCATAGGTTTTATGTTATCATAAGGGTAAGTTTACCAAAAGTGAATGTCATACCTACCTACTGACACGTACGTACATCTGAAAGAAAGAAAGATACATTTATTCACAAACACACAGGACACACATTCAACAATAGAATAAACAAAAAACAGATAAAACATGAAACAAGTGTGTCTCTGCGGCAGTGAACCGGATACTGGCTCAGCATTATGCTGAGGTGTCAGACACCTGCAGCGCTGATTTTCAGCCAGCACCGTCGGTGACTCACGGAAACGTCATACAAAAATAATAAAGAAACTACCTACATTATTGGGACAGGTGAAAGAGAAATAAACATAAATACAAAGTGAGATAATACAAGTACACACTACACACTACCTAGATGCAGCTTCAATAGAATATCAACACATTTTTACAGTACACATTAAATTTTTTTTAAAAAAAACTAGGTAACAAATTAACAATTGGCATATTTATTGCTGTCACAGTGCTGGGGATTAGGATTTGGATTTCTAGAGCGTCAGCAAATAGCCCTTAAGCATACGCTTGAAGGTGTATCTGCTAAGCGCCCCTTGGATAGGAGGAGGGATATCATTCCAGCACTTAGACGCCGCATACTTGAAACTACCTCTGAACGCAGCGGTTCGGTGCATAGGTACAATGGCCATTGCCTTAAATCTGCGCGCACTTTTGGACCATACCAGTTTATGAAAAAGGTAGGTGGGGTTTCGTGTTTTACCACCCCGAACAGCAGAGTGGCCAGGTGCAGGCGCCGGCGTGCAGGCATGTTAAGCAAGTTAGCGGCGTTCAAGTATGGAGTGATGTGGGATCGGGGAGGGAATCTGAAACAAAAACGAGCACATGCGTTCTGCACTCGTTGTATGAGCCTTTTGGAACGACCAGTAATGCACCCATCATACACGAGATCACAATAGTTTAACCTAGATAATATAAGTGATTCACATAGGTCAACACGCAAATCGACACTAAAGTAATCTAGTATATTATATAGAACTTTAAGGCGATATCTAAATCAATTTACTATTTATTTTATCATCATCATCATCATATCAGCTGAAAGACGTCCACTGCTGGACATAGGCCTCCTCCAAAGAGTGCCAATGTGACCGGTCCTGCGCCACCCGCATCCAGCGGACTCCCGCAACCTTTACCAGGTCATCAGTCCACCTTGTCGGGGGCCTACCCACGCCGCGTCTTCCAGTACGTGGTCGCTATCCGAGAACCTTTTCACCCCAACGGCCATCGGTTCTACGTGCTATGTTCACTGCCACTTAAGTTTAGCGATCCGGAGGGCTATATCGGTTACCTTGGTTCTGCTGCGGATAGCCTCATTTCTGATGCGATCACGCAGATAAACTCCCAACATGGCCCTGTCCATTGCCCTTTGGGTGACTTTGAGCCTTCTTATGAGGCCCATACTAAGCGACCACGTTTCAGTGCCATATGTCATCACTGGCAACATACACTGCTCAAAGATTCTCGTCTTGAGACTGCGGAATATTGGACGAAAAGATGTGCCGTAGCTTCCCGAACGCTGCCCAGCCGAATCGGATTCGACGATTGACCTCTTTCTCGAAGTTGGACCTACCTAACTGGATTGTCTATCCTAGGTATACATAATCGTCTACAACTTCGAGCGTAAAGTGTCCGACTGTAATGGGAGTTGGTACTACATGGGCATTTGACATGATCTTCGTCTTATCCATGTTCTTTCTTAGACCAACTTGCTCGGAAGCTTTACTGAGGTCATCGAGCATCGTACTTAAGTCCTCCATGGTCTCATGGTCAGTGATGTGCTCGCCGTTGATGTTGATGCCTAGCCTTCTCCAGTCCAGAGTCTTGAAAACGTCCTCCAGTGCAGCGGTGAACAGTTTTGGAGAAATAACATCTTCTTGCCTGACTCCCCGCTGCAGCGGAATAGGTTTCCAGTTCTGGTCCTGGAGCTAGAGAACCTTTTAGTTCTGTTGGTGCCTTGGGCCTTGAAGAACTTAGACCCAGTGACACGGACAGCTTCCACAAACCCGTCGTTCAAATCGTCCACATCGCCGCCTAGGCAATCAAAACGGTTTTGGAGTTCCAGCTGGAAGCTCTCGGGGTTTTGAATTTGGAATGATGCTGGATGGAGCGTAGACTTCATCAATCGAGAGCGCTCTTGCTTGACGCATATATTCAATGTGCCTCTTACCAGACGATGATCGCTCCCGGTTTTGACCGTATTGGTCACAGAGCCATCATTGAATATATGCTGACTTGATGAAGTCAATCTCGTTTTTAGTTGCACCGTCGAGACTCATCCAGGTCCTCGCTTTCACTTTCTGTGCTCGCGTTTCTTGAAGAAGGAATTCATCATATAGAGGGGACTCTATATGATGAACTACTGGCTGGTTTCTTGGAGAAGGAGCGATCCTTCTCCAAGAAACCAGCCAGTAGTTGGCCCCGATGGTTCCGACTTCCAACTCACTACTCACACTACACTATTCACTCCTCACCATCCTCTTTTGCCCAGTTTAGCGTTGAAGTCCTCCATGACAACGGTGAAGTAGGTTTTAGAGCTATGCATGGCCTTCACTACGCAACATTTATTTGCAACGATAAAAAAAATACGTAGGTAGTTCATTCATTATATAATTCTGTAAAAATGTGATTCGTTTTTTTTAAATGTTTTAACCGCAGAAACCGCAGAAACCGTTTTGGTTCTGAGTTCTTTTTTTGTTTTTATTTTGTATGATTAAAGTTGATTTTAACATGCCTAAGTGGTTTTTTATTAAATTTAATTTCTCAGTGTTTTTAGTTACTCCCCAAGTCATTGGTAAGTATTCGTAACATATCGATTGCAATCCATAACTAAAAAGCAGTTACTTTTATTTGTTCTGCAATTAACTGCCTTTTTCTCTAGCATTGATAATTCAATATGTACTTACATTATATTCCAACACATTCATCTATTTTAAACTAGAAGGCCGTTAAAGTAGTATGGTTGTTTTCTAGGCATGTTTGTTTGCACAGGATTGACTAACATACATAACTAATAAGCGGCTATATCATGTAACTGCCTTATAGTTATGTTTTATATTTAACTTTTTTGTATTTGTACAATCTATCACGGATAACCTAAATTACTCAATTATAAGGCCGCTAAACATACTTTATGCGCCTTTAAGCTATGTACTTTATTACATAAAATTTTACGGATGCATAGCTAAAAAGGAAAATTGAAGATTTCAGCTAGTAAAACAAGTAAAAACATATCAGATTTGTATGAAAAAAATAGAGCAAGCCTCGAATATTAGTATTAAAAAGAAAGTACATGGATACCGCACAAGATTCTTTAGAGACATGGTTTCGCGCGTTTTTTGGCCATAACTCAAAATGACCTTCTTACATTTAACCGCCTTTTAGTTTCAGGACGGCAGCATGGCTAAAAGATTACTCGGGATAAAAATTATCTATGATACTAAAAAACCGCATTCAAATCGGTCGATCCGTTTGCGAGCTACGATACCACAGATAGATACACAGATACACAGACAGACACGTTAAACTTATACACCCCTCTTTTTGCGTCGGGGATTGATGAGTGTACCCAATTTAAAAAAATACTTATTGTCAGTTTTGTGACGTCAATAAAGTATTCAGTTTGAATAAACATTTTTTTTTCAATCTATTAATTATATGTATTATAAAACGTTACTTAAATGTGAAGTAAGTTACTTTTCACTTAACCATTATTTGTTTGTTGTATGGTTGGTTAATAAGTTGTTGTTGCAAAAAAGTCACGAGATATTTCTTTATTATTATGTCGTTGATTAAATACAAAAGCGACACAAGTCGAAAAAAATGAAAATCACTTTTATTGCAGAAACGGTATTATAAACCATACTTTTATTGCGTAGCACAAAGACACCTGTCCATTTATCGTTAGAAATGACCAAAATACGCAAGTGCCCGTTTTGCACTAGCGTGTCTTTGCAACTAACTTCAGTGCTATACCGCCATTTTGTTAGCTGCGACTCGACAGTCAACCCGACCGCACATTAGTTTGGTGAAAAAGGGCCATAAAACGAAAAAAATCCTTGCTTTATCAAAAGGTTTATATGCAAGAGTGCCATATTTCCAAATGTTGCTATGTTGAATAAAAAAAACCATGTAAGTATCGTATTTTTGTATGAACTAAGGGGCCATAAAATAGAATGAGGAAGTTTTGATTTTAAAATATACACTTTTATTGGATATTTTCAAAAACAAAGCTGCCGTATTTACGATTAAGACCGTGTTGAATTAAAAATACATGTAAATATTGTTTTATTTTTTTTACAAAGGGACCATATTAAAGACTGTGGCAGTTTAGATTTCAAAATGTTAATTTAAATTGGACATTTTCGAAAGCAAAGCTGCCATATTTACGTTTCCGACAGTGCTGTATTAAAAATGCATGTAAATATTATTTTATTTTCTACACAAACGTGCCATATTTCAGAATGTGGCAGTTTTATTTTAAATTGCTTACTTAAATTGCACGTTTTCCTAAAACAAAAATGCTGTATTTTCCGTTACGACCACTTTGAGATAAAAATACATTTATATCAGAAAATTATCTTTAGTCAATAGTGCCCTATTTATGAATGAGTTTCTTTTGCATTAACTTATCACTAAAATATATGAAAAAGCTACACAAAAAACGCATTTATTTGTAATGTGTCTATTTTGCATGATACATTTAATAGTGCACACCCAACAATTTTTAAAACGAGAATGATTTTTTTCCTTGCTTTATATTTCAAAAAACTCACTCAGTAATAGCTTTATTGTTTTGTTCTAACAGAATGGACAGCAGAGCGAAAAGAATTTAAAAAATGGTGAACGACACAAAAAGAAGTAACACGCCCTATAGCAACTGACTCACGCTATTGCAAAAAACGATTTAGATAAACGATTAAATTCTTCTGACTCAAATTCTATACCAGACAGTGAACATTCCTTTAGTAGGCAGTACCTGCCAATGCGATAGCACGCGTTATAATTGTTTGCAAATTAAAATCGTATGCAAAATATTGACCTACATCTTAACGAAATCACGTACGCGTGTAATTTGTTTGTGCAGTGCTATTAACTATGTCAATTCAATTGTGTATAATTTTCTAACTTTTTAATAATGGGTGATGAAAGTAGTCGGAGCCCATTTGGCCGGAGTGGTAAAGTTGCGCGCAGCCCTCCATCAACACCCGTACCTTCGACCGCCGTGAAAGAAGATGTAAGAGACCCAGAACCAGACCAAATTGTAGCCGTATCAACAGCAGAACTTGATAAATGGATGACCTATATAGAACAGTGTCTCAACGAGATTTGCAGCATCTCTACAGAAGGAAAGCTGAATACTGAGCAAAAGTTGAAAGTCCACAATCTTTGCCGCAAAGTATCCAATGGCACTTCAAGTATGGCTCTTCACTACCAGGCCCTCAAAAAAACAGCTATTGTCAACAAATGCACCCTTCAAGCTCTACAGGAAAGGCAAGATCTATCAGATTGTCTCCAAGCCCTCAAAGACTCCATCGATAACGTACCTAAGCCTACCTCAAATGCACTTTCCTTCGCCGATATAGTTAAAACTAGCGGTAATAGTGTTATTCGGCCCAGCAACTTGAGTTCAGTTGCAATTTATCCCACCGATAAACTAAAATCAAGTGAGGACACAAAAAACTTAGTCCAAAAAATGATAAATCCCGAGCAAATGAAATTACATGTAAGAGCGCTGAGAAAGGTAAAAAATGGCGGCATCATTATCAGCACAGACTCCAAGAGTGACATCGAGAAACTCAAGCAAACATTCAAAAATACCTCCGCGAGCCTCACCATCGACGAGCCTTACAAGCGCAAGCCCAGAATTGTGATAGTTGGCGTACCCTCAGCCCTACAAGAACAAGAAGTTTATAAATGCATTTTTGAACAGAATCTAGCCGATAAACTGCAGGACCTATGTCGGGAAAAGTTCTTGACCTCCATTAGATTGAGTCATAAGTCGGGCAAGAAAGATAAAGGCGTAAATCTCCTGGGGAAGATGGAATGAATAATTTAATGATAAAAAACCTTCCGCAGAAAGCAATTGTCTTGCTTACCAAAATATTCAATGCTTGCTTGTTTCTTGGTTATTTCCCTTCATTTTGGAAAACGGCTAAAGTAATTGCCTTAAAGAAACCAGGCAAAGATGATACCTTACCAAGCAGCTATCGACCTATTAGCTTGCTTCCCTCTTTGGGCAAACTTTTCGAAAAGGTCATCTACGTTAGACTAGCTGCAACATCCAAACATCAACTTATCAATGAACAGTTTGGATTTCGGGACTCGCATTCCACAGCCCAGCAACTAGTCCGAGTATCAGAGCATATTTCTCATCATCTTAACCTAAAACAATCGACAGGAATGTTTTTACTGGATATCGAAAAGGCTTTCGACACTGTGTGGCACGAAGGTCTCCTACACAAGCTTATCACTCTCAACATACCAATGCATTTAGTAAAACTTGTGCAATCATATATCATGAATCGTACTTTCTGTGTTCATATAGGCGATAATAAATCTAAAAGGCATCTAGTGCCTGCTGGCGTGCCCCAAGGGTCCATCCTTGGACCCTATTTATTCCTAACATATATTAATGACGTTCCCATACAAACGCGAACCCATCTGGCCTGTTTCGCTGATGATACTGCATCATATACGTCATCAAAAGACACTGACCTCATTATAAGTCGCCTCCAGTTGTCCCTGGATGTGCTTCACTCATACTTTACACAGTGGAAACTCAAACTTAATGAGGCAAAGACTGAAGCAATAGTTTTCACTCGGCAGCGTAAACCCCCTGACAAGAAACTAAAAATTTCTGGACATGCGATCCCTTGGAGCAGCGCAGTCCGTTACTTGGGCGTTATCATGGACAGCAAACTCAATTGGACTAAACATACATGCAAGCTGCGTTTTACAGGCGCACAAGCCCTAGGTGCTCTTAGTCCTGTATTAAACCGTAGATCCAACCTCAGCCCTCGAACAAAACTCAGGATTTACACCACTCTTGTCAGGCCTTGTCTTACAATGCATGCATGCCCCGTATGGAGTAGTACTTGCTTAACTAATTATGAACTGTTGCAGACAATCCAAAACAAAGCTGTAAAAATTGCTTATAATACTCCATTCAAAACAAACCTTAAAAACCTACATATTTCCAAAAATATTCCATTATTACGTAAATTCATAATCACTTTAACACTTAAGTTCTTCGATAAATGTAAACATCATAAAAATATCTTGGTTTCAAATATTCCCAAGAAGACGACTTCTGATCTTAAATATATCGACAGATACGGCACTTACCGTTTACCCCAGCACTACTATTTGTTTCCTCCGCCTGACGTCACATTGGTCTCTGCGCTTGCGACGGGCGGAAGTGACCACTCTAACGACCTGTCTCGCAACCCGCGTCGCCCCGTCGCGACCCGCGTGGCGCGGCCGCGCGGGAGGCGAGGTAGCTCACTCGCTTCCTTTTACTAGTTTACTTAAATTGCATTCATGCTGCTTACAGCCAAGCGCTCTGGTGATTTTAATACGTTTGTTACCCACAATAAGCGGCATTAACTATTTTCTTTCTGTATAACCTCTACCTAACTTTAGTTTTTGTATTCTGTTTATATAATTAAATAAATAAGTTTTTATGCAAAAAGTGCACCCAATACAATGGGCCACATTAAATAAATACCTTGAGGTATAGGCTTTCATACTTAGAACGTATGTAATCCGTATCCTTATGTGAATAACCTAAATTTCTTTTTATCAAATGTAACCAGCTTTTAAAGGCGAAAACTAGCCTGTATGTGTTTGTGTACTTACATTGTTCTTGTTTTTATGATAAATAAAGACCTTTTACAAACAAACAAACAATATCCCAAAATCGAGTTTTTATTAATTGGTCTTCGTGCCCAGTTAGAGACTTCACTATCGTCACCAGGTGCTTCAAATGCCAGCAGTTCGGTCACGCCGCCAAGACGTGTAAGCAATCTGACCTCACGTGTGGACATTGCAGTGACGCAGGGCATTCAGATAAGGAGTGCCCAAAGAAAGGAGATCCGCCCAAATGTGCAACATGCCGATTTTACAAAAAGCCCAACGACCATAAAACGGGTGACCTTGAATGTCCTGCTAGAAAAATGGCCGAGCAACGTTACATAAACTCGATTGATTATGAAGGGGTCTAATTTAAGGATGCCGCTTACATTAATTTTGTTTAAGTTATTTTATATGTATAGTTTTAATTCACCTATTTTAGTTACTAACTCAGCATTTCTTAACTTTGTCCTACTAAATGCAAGGCGGCAACGCAAGTACTTACTTGTTACACATATTTTATCGAACTCAATTTACTTAAACTTGCTTGACCTAGTCTAACGCAATTGCAGATGCTGACACTGTAATTATGTATACCTAACGTAATATGAATAGGCGATTTATTGATATGAATGTACTTTAAATAGATATAAGTTACTATGTTCTATATTCCAATTGTTTCTGATTATACGATACTATTATATACCTTCCTTGTGCACAAATTGCACTAATTTTGTAATTATTATCTTTGTCTGAGACACAGGATCATCCTAGTTCAGACGCATGTAATTGTATGTACTATGTCTTAATGCGCAAGCACATTGTTAACATTAGCAATAAGGTTTTATGAATAAAATTTATTATTATTATATTATTATTCCTTTGACATGTCATTTCTTGACGAAACTGATGAAAGTTACTTCATATATATATTCATATCAGCCGAAAGACGTCCACTGCTGGACATAGGCCTCCCCCAAAGAGTTCCAAAGTGACCGGTCCTGCGCCACCCGCATCCAGCGGACTCCCGCGACCTTTACCAGGTCATCAGTTCATCTTGTGGCCTATCCACGCCGCGCCTTCCGGTACGTGGTCGCCACTCCAGAACTTTTCCGCTCCAACGGCCATCGGTTCTACGTGCTATGTGCCCCGCCCGCTGCCACTTAAGCTTAGTGATTTGGAGGGCTATAGCGGTTACCTTGGTTCTACTGCGGATAGCCTCATTTCTGATGCGATCACGCAGATAAACTCCCAACATAGCCCTCTCCATAGCCCTTTGGGTGACTTTGAGCCTTCTTATGAAGCCCATAGTAAGCGACCACGTCTCATTGCCATATTATTATGTCATCGCTGGCAACACGCACTGATCAAAGACTCTCGTCTTCAGGCACTGCGGAACATTGGCCGAAAAGATGTGCCGTAGCTTCTCGAACGCTGCCCAGCCGAGTCGGATTCGACGATTGACCTCTTTGTCGAAGTTGGACCTACCTAACTGGATAGTCTGTCCTAGGTATACATAATAGTCTACAACTTCGAGCGAAAAGTGTCCGATTGTAATGGGAATTGGTACTACATGGGCATTTGACATGATCTTCGTCTTATCCATGTTCATTCTTAGACCAACTCGCTCGGAAGCTTTACTGAGGTCATCGAGCAACGTATTTACGTCCTCCATGGTCTCAGCCTAGACTACTATATCGTCAGCATACCGAAGGTGAGTGATGTACTCGCCGTTCATGTTGATGCCTAGCCTTCTACAGTCCATAGGTGGTCCAGAGTCTTCAAAACGTCCTCCAGTGTAGCGGTTTTGGAGAAATAACATCTCCTTGCCTGACTCCCCGCTGCAGCGGAATAGGTTTCGAGTTCCAGTCTTGTAGTCGGACTAACATAGTGGCGTTCTTGTACAAACACTTCAGCACTTCGATATAACGATAGACAATTTGGCACCGCTGGAGAGACTGTAGTACAGCCCCGGTTTCAATCGAATCGGAGGCTTTCTCGTAGTCCACGAACGCTAAGCAGAGGGACAGGTTATACTCCTCAGTCATCTGTATAACCTGACGAAGCGTGTAGATGTGGTCTACGGTACTAAAGCCTCTTCGGAAACCGTCTTGTTCGGGAGGCTGGAAGTCATCTAGCCTACGTACGAGACGATTTTGTAATGTCCCTCGAAAACAGCTTATAAACATGGCTCAGAAGTGAGATGGGTCTGTAGTTCTCCAGCAAGGTGTTGTGCTGCTGGTTCCCCTGTGCTCTTGTTTCGTAGTTTAAGGACGTGAACTCCGAGATGATGATGATGATCAAGTGTGAAAGACCTGAGATCTTAGTTGATTGTATTTTTTATTAAGACTTATAGTTTGTATACTCTCTCGCATATTGATGTTCCTATAAGTTGTGTTGGCGTAAAAACCGTGTTAAAATCATAATATAAAAAGACAAATGCAACAATTTGTCTTTTTATATTATGATTTTAACACGGTTTTTGTAACTTTAAATTACAATAAACGCATTTTCTCCTTATATTTGGCCTTTGCTATTAAAGAATAGACTCAATTTGACTCATTTTTTTACATGCGAAATGGACTTTTCTGCTAATATATGTTTTTATGAGCAAATTTACGATTAAATCAATAAATATATCAAAAAAGGGTTAAATTACCTACAGTTTTATGTACAACACATATATATTCATAAATTAAATAAAATGAAAATAACAAAAAACTATTTACGAAATTTATAATTACTCTCCTGTAAAAAAGTGCCACTTCGACTTACGTCGCTTTTGTATTTAATCAAGTATAGAAGGGCCGATTTTTCAAGTCCACGACAAAACTATCTGTCAGATAAATGTTAGCTCTGTCGTCTTCTTATATATGACTTAAGAAAAAGGTGGTGATAATTTTTAGAGATTGTAAAATCGATACTCACGCTAATTCAGCACTTTAAATTTTGAACATGATCACTAACGAACTAACAAGGCAAGTGACAAATATGTATAAAGCTTGTTAAATTTTAACATGACGGTGCAATAAACTAACTTTCTGTGCCGACTCTCAAGGGTCTCTTCAATACTTTGGTAAGTAATATGGTTTTGTTATACGACTTTATAGTGAGCTGCCTCACACTATCACACTCACACTGTCAGATGAATGATGAAAGTGCGAGAACACTTTCTCGTCACTCACACGAAAAGTAGGTGTCCTTGCGCGTGCATATTGACATATTTGCACAAAACAGAAAAGTACAAACGGTGAACTTAATGCCGCAAGGCATTGTCTACCAGTCACCCGTTGGGCTAAACAGAGACTTTCAAACGGCGGGTGCAAGAGACTAACAAACAAAACAAAAATAACAATGTATGTGTGTGTGATGTTGTTATAATTGAATACTCGTTCGCTGTGTTGCTAGCGATTTGTCTGTTTATGACTCATAGTTTTACCTTTTCTTGAACCCATATTCTAGTTGGTCCCACAGTTATTTAATTTTAATGCTCTCTAAAAACTGGTTTTAATGGCATCTGAAAAAAGTAGCTAATTAACACTTTCAGTGCCCGCTTGGTGCGCTCTACACGTTGGCACTTTTATTATCTTCATACGGAGTTGGCCATGTTATCGGCTACGTCCGTAGCGCTACAAAAATCTATGGCGCTGAACGTCCTAATTTTTACTTTCCAAAACACTTTCACTCCCAAGAACCCGCCTAGCGGGCGTCTATGTAGTAGTCGCTTTCCGCTACATACGGAGAAAACTACGGGATTGACTACCGCAACGCAGAACATAGAGGACTCCCAACCTAACTTAAGATATGCAATGTATACTTACCTATGTTTCACAAAATAAATGACTTACTTACGAGCGTAGCGCGTAGCGATTCTTGGCTGTGAATGTGTTAACAGGTAGATGCCAGGCGGTCATAGACTACAATTTATCACTTGCTTAAAGCGGGCCAAGTGCTTGCTTGCTGCAAACAGCGCTTACAAGGAACTTAATAAACTATGCTCTTACTCCACTGTACTTACAATATTGTTCGCTGAACCTATATTTAGTGAACACACTAAACGCTGGGCGACTAATTAATTAAAAACATGCAGCGATGGACTAATTAATAGCATACAGCTTAGTAGAAATCAGCAGGAACACATCAAAAAAAAGTTTCAATGGAAAAAATACAATCGAATTCATAAATACGAGTATACCTACATATGTATGTGTCAAAAGGTTCAAAGATATCTGAGTAGCCTTATACTACTCTTAACAAAGGAGTCTTGCGACATGTTTTTTTTTGGCGTGTAAACTTCTTCAGCGGCGCTGTGCACTTTTTGGGATGGGGAAAAGTTTTTTAGTTTTGTGCGCGCTGCACATTCGGACTTAAATGTACTTAACCAAACCTTTACGAAATTAACTGAAAATAAATTTCTTCATCTTGAATATATGATGAAGAATTTTGCAATGACAGATGACTATTAAGATTATTATATTATATTATAGATTATCATCATCATAACAGCCGAAAGACGTCCACTGGTGGACAAAGGCCTCCCTTAAAGAGTGCCACTGGTTCTGCGCCACCCGCATGCAGCGGACTCCCGCGACCTTTTCCTGATCGTCAGTTCATCTTGTGGCGGTCTAACCTGATACCAGTGCCAGTATGATGGGATCATACTGGCACTGTATTTTTAATAATAATAGCTTTTCAGATGGCTATATTCTGGTCACAGCGAGGCAAACTCGTCCCAGTAGAGTGGTTACGCTGCGGAACGGGCCTATTTTGAGCGAACACAATTTCATAATGCATTTCATGGTCAGTCGTGCAAAATGTAAATTTACCAATTTATAGGCATGAATTCCAGTGGGGGTAGTCTCGAACCATATTTGAATTTGGCTGTGAAGGCCTCAATGTGTAGGAAATATAGTCTGGCCAGGGTCAATAACAATGTAAGGTAAATTACATTTTGGGCACTCCTAGCTGGTCATAAAACATAAGTGAATAAAAGGCGGTAAAACCTTAAACACAAATGTTAATGTGACAAGAGCAAAAATGGATATCATTAATTATTATAGTTACTTGCCACTACCTGCCTACGGCAACACATAGTGCACCCAGAAGAGGTAAAACATATCACCGCCCAAATAATCTGCAATTTCCTTGAAGCAACGGGCCTTAACGGTGTACTCTAATGGGCTACCACAAAAGATTACTTGCTGGTCGAAGCGCCCATAACAAATAATAACAACAAATACTTGCAACATTACTTAGACCTGCCTTACGAGGTAACCGTCATGCGGGATGTTGATTCGACGATCATTGTCCCGATAGTCGTTTCAGCGAATGGTTTGATAGCGAAGAGTCTCGACCAATACCTTAAAAGACTCTCGCTAGATGGCTGTACTAAGGGTCAGATACACAAGGCGTTACTCCTGGATACTGCGTAGATGGTCAGCAGGTTCCTCTCTGTCGCCCTGACTACCGGTACCTTAGGCCCCGCCCCACTGCCGGCAGTACCCTAGGTTAGGTTTTTAAAATGTTTCTCTATTTTGTATGTACATTTTTATATTATGTTACTTTCCCAAGAATATTGCAAAAAGTCTAACTTAAACCCTTTTATAAATAAAGGAATACTTGCAACTACACTGTAATAAGAAAATCATGTGTCAAATTTAATTGTGCAAACCGCACATCATACACATTTCTAAATAGCGGCGGCACCTTTTCGTGACGTTTTTGTTTGTTATTATTTAGTTTTTATATTTTCCTATCGCAGTTTTTATTATTAACATAATGTTTGTTATTATACATGTATTTGCTTTTATTTTTAGTCACGATAATAAGTTCTTATTTAAAAAAAAATTCTAAAAATAAACTAAGGCTGGTTGCACAAGCCAGTGGGATGTTATAACTATTGCTCATAAACGCTTTGTAACATTGTCGTTAACATTTTGTATTTTTATGCTGTGTGCGTCCAATGCAATGCGTTATTCCAAATTTACATTAATGAGTACAATGAGACTTTCCAGCTTACTACAACCGACCTTATTAACCATTCACAAGAAACCGTAGGTGTATCATGTATTGCATACTTAAGGCATAATCTTCGATCAATCAAAATCACTCAAGCAAGACAAGTCGAATCACGCCCTCAAATGACGTCAGAGAGGGTGATTAAAATGTAACTTTATACCCGAATAGTACTCAGGATCCGCAAACAGACATGTCTGTTGGGGTGCTATGTATGAGCGGCAGCGTGAGTAATTTGGTCAAACCGCATGCCGACTCTATTCGAAGACGATTCCAGTGTAGATATACCGATATTATCGTCAATGACTTTTGTACAACGACTGATGGTTAACCCCACATATTAAACTCCCGTATTGTCAGCGAACCCGTAGAATAATATCTAACTTTGACATAAGCGCATCAATTAAATAATGTATAAAAATCTGGCTGGACTTATTACAATGGGTAACTTCTAAAGTTAATAAATGAGAGGTCAGGTAAAAAGAACACATATTTTTATCAAACTAAAATACGCAATAAACGGACGGAGATTTTACGTAAACTGCGGGAGCATATCAAAAATCGCAGCTTTCTTTGTGACACGCCTCGCCGGGAAATCCGCGTTTCCGCAGCCTTCCTTTACGCGAGTGCCCTCTTCGCTTTCAGCTTTTAACTTGGCATGCAGCGTATGGGAGCGGTCGGCTTGTTTGAGCAACGCTAATTGCCGCTCAAGCTACTCAAACAGCCTTCACATTAGGATACCGATGACTTTCACTTGTTGCGTTCATAATTTCAATTCTTATAATGGATGTGAGTACATCACCATATCCAAAATACATTCATACTTAAATTCACGCCTTTATCCCTAAAAGAGGTATAGAAAGAGCACATGAAACTTGAGTTCCAGTACCACTTTTAGCATAAATATGGGTATAAAAGATCGACAAAAGTTGATATCGCAGTGACAGGTTGCCAGCCCCTCGCCCACAACACACTCCAACCCTTAGTCGACCATAAACATAGGTATTAAAACATAGCTATTATATATCCAAAATAAAACACCAACAACACACGACGTTTATTTGAATTGTTTTTATAACTTTTCTAGCACAGATGTCGTATGAGCGCCGGTATTGGGAAATCAAGGGATTACAAAATACATGAGCTTACACGACCTTAACCTGTTTTTACTGCTAACTCTTAACACCAGCTTTCCAAAAATGGAAACGATAAAATCCGGTAATTTGAGGGCACCGCAAATCAATAGGACGCGGTCGTGGGCCATAAAACAAAAGAAGTTCGCCGAACCGCCGCCTACCTAGATAAAGTTCGCACGTAAAAATGAAAACGGTTGAGTGAATTGATACCTGAGGTCAATCACCCCAATAATAATAAAAAAAACAGGTCTCCGTCAAAGCCTTTCGCTTAAAATGCACTTTACTCGCCTACACATTGGTCTCTTAAGTGCTTTTTGAGAAATTATCCAGTTTCTTGTCAAAATTAACCGAGCCACGCTCTAATATGCAGCATACATGACATTAACTAGTAGAAGAAGATGAAAAGCTACCTCCTATTTGATCAATGCAAACTACATCAATCCTAAATCATTACGGCACAATATCCAGAAGAAAATCTTATCTCCAAACCTGTTCGAACTTTCATTAACTTAGAAATGAGTTTTGAACAGTCTGACAGGTACTACATGTAATAATCTGTGAATTATTTTTAAAAGTTTGGATGACTTATTCATCTCGCAACGATGGTAGGACGCTTTTACAATCCTTAATCTGTACACTGAACAATACTCAAAAGAAAATCTTAATTTTCGAAGACATTGTGCACCATTGAAGCACTATTGTTGTTTGTAGAATCATGAGCAAATTTTCGACACAATTTATTTTACATAACAGTTGAGCTGACGTGTTTTTTTTACGCGCCGGTATTTTTATCTCGGAATACGTCAAACTAGATACTGAAATTACTGAAAATGCTCCAGCTATACAATTTAGTTTCAGAGCAGAGCCACCGAACAATTAAGACCTGTGCTCCTAAAACCTGAAATTGAATACTGAGATTAGATCTCTACCACAATCAGATTAGTATCACTCGATGCGAGCCACGCGTCAAGCATTTTAATTAAATTTCAATATGTTTTGTTCTCTCAGTTCTACGAGCCCAGTATCACATATCCTACTACTCTAATATTTTAATCCAGGCTACGCCCGCGGGTCAGTAGCCTGGGTTAATATAGGGTAGTTTTTATCCCGGTCCACGCAGACGAAGTCACGGGCGGAAACTAGTTTAAATTACACATAACACGGGTCTAACGATGCATTGTTTCAAAATATCAGTAAATTAGCAAGTCGTCAACGGAAATGTGGGTACACAACATTTAACTACCCAACGTAACCAAAATTGATATGCCTACCGTTATCTCTCAACCCCCGAATGATCCCCCGAGTTCAATGGATTTATAAACGATCTGGATTATCAATTAATTGCTTTTACTTGGAATAGAAGCCTCATTTTATGTTTAGAACAATAGCAACGCTTCGGAAAATGTTGCCTGCTAAAAAATACGATACTTGAAGGCGCGTGATAACGGAAGCAGTAGGAAGCGGTAAGACCGCCTATAGCTACCATTATTTAGTAAGAATTTTATTTGTACGATGTTTCTCTCTTGTCGTGGTGCAATGGAGAGTATTATGATTTAAGCGCATCGAGGTCAATCATGAAGCTCTTATTTAAATGTTGGTACGTGATAAATAATCTGCACTGACTCAACTGGCCGCTGACAGAATACCTGACTGAATACATTTTATTTCAGTGCGAGCAATGAGTGTTCGAAGAAGTCTTGCGCCAGGTCAGTTCATGTTTGCAAGGACGAAAAGTAACTTTATTACAGTGTTCAGTGGAATTGACATCAGAGACTTGACTGTTCTCCTTCGATTACATGTATTATTTAAATTTCGAAACTCGGAGACCTTTTATATCTCTAAGAATCAGGAATTGTTATTTTTTCTCTTATTTTTCTTACATGTAAAACACTGATGCTTATTTTCAGAATCAACAAATGTTATACCTACGTAATGATTTGTAAAAGTGCCCTTGTGACCTTTTGGCAGGTTGATTTTTGACACCATGTTTATGTTTTTTTTATAAAATATGAAAAATGCCAAGAAAGTTAGTCTAGTTAAAACCATGCAGTTTTCCTGATGTTCTGATTGTAGTTAATGGTCCCGATGATAGTTGGTCCCGATGATGAGAGCGTTATTCTCGATGATTACACTGTTAACCCGCCAAGCAATTAACCCCTTAAACCGCAATTTGTAGGCAGTTATTCTATATTTAACCTCAAGCCTTCGTCAAGTGAAAAATTTACATAAATCCAATACTTGCGACGAGACCCAGTAATCCCATTAATGTCCGGGATTGAAAGTCGCGGACCTTATTCGCTCTAAACAAATTGTGAGGCTAACAATTATGTTATGCAAATTACGCAAGCGATTAGTTCATCGCCCCAAATACTGAACTCCGGCGCCACCTGAATTAATTAAATGAACTCTTTTCTGTGAGTTCAAAGACTTATACATAGTATACCAATGTCTCCAAAAAAGAGAGAGGAAGAAGTTGGCTTCTTAACATAAGTGGGCAAGACACTTGGCCAGACGGAATGATGGGAGAGGACGAAATAGGTTAGTGAATGGTACGGGTAGACCACTAGCTCAACCGTCATACTGTTGTCTGCCGGACAGCGAGGTAACAACGTATCGTATTAGTGTGTGTGTGTGTGTGTGTGTGTGTGTGTGTGTGTGTGTGTGTGTGTGTGTGTGTGTGTGTGTGTGTGTGTGTGTGTGTGTGTGTGTGTGTGTGTGTGTGTGTGTGTGTGTGTGTGTGTGTGTGTGTGTGTGTGTGTGTGTGTGTGTG